>CM053035.1:190580493-191242111 GCA_028564925.1 Lithobates sylvaticus | reverse complement strand
AAAATTTAGTTTTTTTTTTCAAAGTTTTCGGTCTTTTTTCATTTATAGCACAAAAAATAAAAAACCCAGGAGGTGATCAAATACCACCAAAAGAAAGCTTTATTTGTATGGAAAAAAAAGGACAAAAAATTCACTGTCTTCCACTGTTACATATTCTCATTTTATGTGCATTCCAGTGTTATCCTGTGTTTTAGCTCTTTTTTGATATAATGTTTATTATGTGTAATAAAATTTGTACTTTTTACTAAATAATCTCCTTTGAGTGTTCATGGTCCCCTCAAGTCCAGTTTTTTGAGGAAAATTAATTTTACATGTTGTACAAGGGATGCGGACCTGAACCTCTTTTTCCCATCCAGTTAGTCTAAACCATTTTTCTGTCCTTCTCCCCTCGGCGTGCCGCGATGACGTCACTCCCATGCGTGCGCACGGGAGTCTTCTTTCCGGACCTTCAGAGCACATGCGCTACTGACGTCAGCAGCTGCATGCAAAGTGAATATCTCTTAAACCGTACAGCTTTAGGAGATATTCATTTTACCTACAGGTGAGCCTTATTATAGGTTTACCTGTAGGTAAAAATTTCAAAATAGGGTAATTAACAATGTGCAGTCGGATCACTGAGGGGGAGGAGACTGAGGAAATGTATCCCTTTGCCTGCAGCAGATTGTTGCCATGATTTAACATTGTCTACATTTACCAATTCAAATTTTATTTTGTCATCGTTGTTAGAAGTTTATTTTAATTTTCACCTTTTATGTCATGCATTAGACCTGATGAAGGGGGCATTGTGTGGCTCCCGAAATGCATTGACCTTTGTACCAAATCAATGTTTGCATTAAAATCCATTTTGGACTCTTCTACTTCAGTGTGACACTTCAATTACAGTTCTAAAGGTTTTCTTTAACAGAAAAGACCGTCAATGGAAAACTTAGCAGGCAGCTTTTCCTAATGAACTGGGCTAAAGGGAACTGGTGGCCACCTGGAGAAGTGCAACAATAATAAAGGCTGAAGCAATTGGTGCATTTTTTTATGTCTGGACAACAAATTTAAAGTGGAACTTCAGTCATTTTATCATCTTTCCACCTACTGAATCGTCTGCCTTTGTTGTTTTAACTTTGGATAGTAAAAAAAAAAATTCTGCCTGTAAAAACACTTCCTGTTTTTTATCTGGTCATTAGCCTAGGCTTATGACATCATGCACAGCTCTCTCTCTCACTCTCATGAGAGTTTGCCAGGAAGGGAGGGGGGGAGATGAGTCATAAGAGGGCCAATGAGACCTGCAGAGCTGGAGGTGTGCCTCTGTGTAAATCCAGGAAGGGAACAGGCAGCAGCTTCAGCTGCCCACAGTTAAAATGGCTGCAGCCAGACTCAGCGGAGGGAGATTTCTGCAGCATATTTGGCTGGCAAGTACGGGATCACAGTATATATAAAATAATATGCAAAGTGCTCGGAGGGAAGCTTCAGAATGGCAAATATGTTTTTATTACAAATGAATGTGAGCAGCCTGCAGTTCTTCTTTAACAGGAAAGACTGTCAATGCAAATGTTCGTAGGCAGCTTTTCCTAATGAACCGCGCTAAAGGGAACTAGTGGCCGTCTGGAGAAGTGCAACAATAATAAAGGCTGAAGCAGTTTTTTTAATTTTTATTTTTTTATGTCTGGACAACAAATTAAAGGTGGAGAGCACACGCTCAGATTATTCATGGCTTTATACCAGGGATATTAAATCAGTGGACCTCCAGCTTTTGCAAAACTAAAGTCCCATCATGCCTCTGCCTCTGGGTGTCATGCTTGTGACTGTCAGATTCTTGCTATGCCTCATGGGACTTGTAGTTCTGCAACAGCTGGAGGTCCGCTAATTGCATTTGCCTACTATATACAAAAAAGTGTTGAGTGTGGCATGTGTTGCAATAATTTCCCTTTGGGATCAATAAAGTATTCTGAATCTGAATCTGAAAAACAAATAAAAAAGAAACCTGCCATTTTCCTGATACATGCGTGGCATTATCAGTTGGAAGGATGCACAGAGAGCGATCGTATCGCTATGCAGCTGCTGTCACATGACTCAGCCATGATGAATCCTGGCGGCCTGCCCTTCAAGCCATACAGAGGTAGCAATGATAAAATGTTTTGAAATTTCTTTCCGCGCCTGATCAGCTCCTCTTTAAATGATGTTTATTCATGAAGCTCTGATGCTCCTCGTCTCATTATAATTAGGAGCGTTCTTCCAAAACTTCACAACATTTGTTACCCTCCGTCTCAGCAGGGAAGACGAGCGCTGCGAGCGCGTTATTAAAAACCGTACGCTTTTGTTTCATGAGCAAGCTTCCTTTTGGCCTCGTCAAACTTTTGTTTTTATTTTTCCGGTAGTAAAAAAAAAAAGAGAAAGTGACGCCTTTGTAATTATAGCGCAAGATTCTCGGATTAACGCACAAAGCCGGCTCTCTGGCTTGTTTGGATACCGCGCTCACCTTTGGATGTGAATGTCTCGTTGTTTCGGCGCGGTAATCCTCCGACGTCTTCATTAACCTTCCTTCCTCTACTGCTCTGGCTATCCGTTTTAAGCTTTTCGGGATATATTGGTCGGCTTTGTTGTGATTTTAGTTCACTCATTACACATGAATCCCGTAAAGAAATTGATTTTTCCCATCCCCCCCGCTCCTTTGACGAATGCGATTTAGTCAGGCGGTGCTTCACACGATTCCCACAGCTATATATTACCGCTCTGACAAATGGAGACAGAGAGGATCTCCGCTGCTAGCAAGATGGGCCCTCGCGGGAATAATGCTTCAAATACGCGCTTCGCAAATCGGCGTGACCTAACTGCTTAAGGGGTCACTTGTACGGTTTAAACAGACGCCGCAAGCATCCGAAAGCTCCTGCTTATTTAAAGTGGACCTATGTTAAATTGAGCGAAGATTATTTATGTAAACATATTTACAGGGCCGTTTTCAAGGCAGGGCAAAAGGGGCAGCTGCCCTGGGCCCTGTCATTGTTGTGGGGCCCAAAGCAGCTGCCTCATTGTCATGAACAGGTGTGACCAGATTGTGTGGACTGCAAAGAGGAAACCAAAACGCATGTAAAGTGAATAAGAATAATGTTTATTTAAGATAAGTGATATAAATAAGTAAACACCCCAAATACAAATAGTGCTCAGCCAACAAACAGAAACCCACAGACAACAGATAATATATACAGCCACAGGGAAGTACCGAAATCAAACACGTTAGCCAGGCCAGGGTCATACACAGAGGATCAGCAGAGCAACAAGGGCAGGACGGGAGAGAGAGAATAAGGATGGGAAAGGCTACAAGGGAACAGGAACACAGGATCAGGATGGGATCGGGTATGGGTACAGGCTCAGGTTCAGGTTCGGATGCAGGTTGCAGGTTCAGATGCAGGTTACAGGGTGCATGGAAGAAAGATACCAAGGCAAGCGTGTGAGGGCTTGCCGGGTATTTGTAAGACTGCCAGTGATTGACCTCATGTAACAGCTGAGCGCAGAAGGTGCTGTCTGCTCCACACTGCCGGGATCCATCCTCTGGTGGATGCTAGTACTGCGGCCCAATGATGACATAACACCAGCAGGGAAAGTCTCTCCTGACAGTTACAACCTGCCAGGAGACACCTGCTGGTGGACCACAGTACTGCACGCCAAATGATGGATCTTACCAGCAGACGGATCCTTTCCTGACACTCATACTTGCCAACTATCCTGGTTTAAATTCCCTCGTCCCTTGAGGTTTTAGTCCCGTGCTGTGTCCCAATATCTCAGCGTGAAGTGCTGCTACTAATGCTGCCCAGCTCTGCCCTATTGTTGTGTACAGATGACTCTCACCTGCAGACCCTGTGTTTACCTGTACATTACCGGCATTCATATGTAAATAGTGGTGGCATTCATATGTAAATAGCGGTGGTATTCATATGTAAATAGCGGCGGCCGGCGGCACTGATATGTGTATCATGACCCCCTGAGGTCATATCCACAGTAATCTCTAGCAACCAATCAACAAGCAGAAATCATGTGCTGTAACTTCTAGCAACTAATCAGTGAGCCGTAATGTGTGCTGTAACCTCTAGCAACCAGTCAGTGAGCGGTAATGATACACTGTAACTTCTGGCAACCAATCGCAATCGCTGCCTGATCTGATTCAGTAAACTACCGTATTTATCGGCGTATAACACGCACTTTTTTCCCCTTAAAATCAGGGGAAAATCGTGGGTGCGTGTTATACGCCGATACCCGCCGATCTCCCGCTGATTTTTTCTTTAGGGGAGCGAGCGGAGCCGATATTTTCCGAAAGCCATGTGTATTTTCGGCTATTTTCGGCTATTTTCGGCTCCTCTCGCAGTTCCGCCCACCTCCACTGATTGCAAGAGGAGCCGAGCGCCGACAACATAAAGAAATCCAAGTTCGGCTATTTTCGGCTCCTCACGCAGTCCCGCCCCTGTCTGTGAGCAGAGCCAAGACTAGCCGAACTCGGATTCCTGTATGTTGTCAGCGCTCGGCTCCTCTCGCAATCAGTGGAGGTGGGCGGAACTGCGAGAGGAGCCGAAAATTGCCGAAAATACACACGGCTTTCGATATGTCACGCGGCGCTCGTCCTCCCCACTCGGCGTCAATTTTAAATGGGCAACGCTGCAAATATACTGGGCAACGCTGCAAATGTACTGGGCAAGCCTGCAAAGGCACTGGGCAAGGCTGCACTGGGCAAGGCTGCACTGGGCAAGGCTGCAATAGCACTGGACAAGGCTGCACTGGGCAAGGCTGCAAATGCACTGGGCAAGGCTGCACTGGCACTGGGCAAGGCTGCAAATGCACTGAGCAAGGCTGCACTGGGCAAGGCTGCAAGGATGGACAGGGCTGCACTGGGCAAGGCTGCAAGGATGAACAAGGCTGCACTGGGCAAAGCTGCAAGGATGGACAAGGCTGCAGATGGACACTGGACAAGGCTGCAATGATGGGCATTTAAATGTAAGTTTTTTTTCCTTAAACTTCCCTCCTTAAAGTTTTTTTCCTTAATATTCCCTCCTAAACTTGGGGTGCATGTTATACACTGGCGCGTGTTATATGCCGATAAATACGGTAATTTTAAGTCTAGCTGGTATTTATTGTATGTCTCAGAGCAGGTGGAGAGCGAAACTGCATGGGGGGGCCCCAAGAAAAGTTTTTCCCAGGGTCCAATCAATATTAAAGACGGCCCTGCATATTTATCGCTCTGAAATGTGACCAAAGTCAAAAATGAGGCTGGTGAAGTAACAATACTATAATACTGAGACTAAGAGAAGTCTCAAAAAGTAGTTACTAAACTGAGGACCAAGAAATGTAACCCAAAAAGATAATTTATTGATTTATTCCAAACAATTTAATAGTCTCTGGATATACCAACTCCACCTTTCACCAGGTTAAAAACATGACAGTGTTGTCATCAGGGCCATCTTTAATATTGATTGGACCCGGGCAAACATTTTCTTGGGCCCTCCTGAATCCACTTATCAACTGTTTGTGGGTAGTGTGGGCTGCTTTGGGCCTCACAACAATGACTGGGCCTGGGGCAGCTGCCCCTTTTGCCCTGTGTTAAAGATGGCCCTGGTTGGCATTGAAGAACACTCAGTCTGAACATCACAACACGCACTCACATTACCCACAAACAATACAACTATTGATACTATAGGGAATAAATCCCCAATATTCATGGACACAGTGGTATTATCTCCGGTGGCTCTCTACCTAACAAACATCACAAGTAAGTGCAAAATGATGTAGTAAGTTCACCTTATCTACAGCTAGTTCAGGCCAGGGTGAGAGACGGACCCCAACACTCAGCAGCCCCTACTGGGTTACTGCTACAGGGCTTTCGAAAATTAAGGGCCTATTCCCATGTGGGCATTGCCAGATCTGCCCATTTGTGGATTGTGTTCACCATAGCTGACCACTCTAGTACATTTGAACTGGCCTAAACTAGCTGTAGATACGACAAACTCATGACATCATTTTGCAGTTACTGGTGATGTTCCTTAGGTAGAGAGGGAGGTCCTTGCAGGCTACATTGAGGATTTACCAACAATGAGGCTTATTAAGCTTGGTATTCAAGTCCTGCATTGTCCTGAGGAAGCCCGTGTTTATTGGCAGGCGAAATGCGAAGACAGCATGCCGTTATCATGCCTAGATGTCCAAGGCCGCAATGCTATCTCTGTTGAAGCAAGTTCCGGGATGGCAGTCAAGTTAGGATGTGAGCGCGCCTCTGTTGTGGAATCTGGACCGAAGCCTGCTTACGGCATATACCTGGGATCTGGCTGGCTAACTCCTAAAGCTCGTTCCAAGAGGACCAATGAGCTAACCATATGGAACCTTCAGCTGTTGTGTTGGATAGCCAGCCTGGGGTACGGCAGTGAATCTGATGTAACATTTTTGAAAAGTCATTCATTAAAAAGTGACGACAAGGTTTGGAGCAGTTTTTAAACAAGATGGCAGAATTGCCTCCATATGTTCCTACAGGATAAAACAATTGCGGCGGCGGTGTCTGTTTTTTTATGTATACATCCTGCCAGCCTGCTAATCCTGTTGCCGCTTTTACCCTTTTTTTTTCTGCTTATGCAGATTCTGTGCTTGACTTTGTTCTTCTTTGCTGGCTGTAATTTTGGTCACTTCCTACCTAGCCTGCAGTGACTGCATTTATACCTGGGAGATGTTAATTGACTTGGGACAACCAACTGGGCACCCTGCCAACCAACAGGTGACTTTACTTTAGCATCAACTGTTATTCACCTGCTTTTGAATATTAGAACTAAAGATTTAAGCCTGGCATTATTAGCCATAATTTTGTGCTTATAGAGCAGCTGGTTCCATTTTCCCCCCAAACCACTACGGTGTGGGTACTGCTGCAGATCCCCTTGAGTTTCTTACCTGACCATTTTTAGTAGTATAATACCGGTACCTCGAGCCACACTAGAAAGGCAGAGGGAGATTAGGGAAGTAAACAAGTGGCTGAGGAGCAGTGTTGCCAACCCCCCGAAGTGAAATTTACTGGCAGAACGCCAAAATTTACAAACGGCACCAATTTTTTACTGACAAAAAAATCATGAAATTTACTGACGGATCCACATTCTTTACTGGCACTGCAAAAAAGTACCTAAAATTACTGTTTTTAGTGCTAAACAGTGCAAATATCAATATTTGAATTATAAACACATAGCTAATGCCATTAGCTATGTGTTTAAGTTAAACAAAAGTCAAAAAACATATTTCTCAATTTACATGAAGGTCAGGATACTATAACCCAGCCAGCACAGAGTTCTCCCTTACATCAGAGTCTGCAGGATGGTGACCAGAGACCACCTTTTCACAGAGTGAATACATTAAGGTAAGGGGGGATTACTAATATAAGGGGGAACCTTTATATCAGTTATATCAGTGCCCCCTTACATTATTGTATTCACTCCCCCCTTACACCAGTGACCCCCCTCAGACTGGCCTGGCGGTGCTGTCACTGACCTCCTCTCAGGTGCACCGTGCAGGGCTCCAGCTTGGCGGCTCTGGTTTTATTCTATAGTCTCCTCTCCCCAGTCCACACAGTCTGTCTCTTCCCGTAACCCTAGAGTTGCCACCTCATCCCTTTAAACCCGAACACATATTAATTACACAGGTTCTGTGGCTGAATAAGGTGGTAATTAAATTCACTTGTTGCCTTAACTGCATTTAATTAGCCTCAGAACCTGTGAAATTCATATGTGTTCGGGTTTAAAAGGATGAGGTGGCAACCCTACGTAACCCCCATCCCGGCGGCGCTTCCACTCTTGATCCTTTTTAGGATCCCCTCAGAGACTGCAGACATGATAAAAGACAAGAGATGGACAGAGGCTGAGGACATACTACAGGAGGTGGACAGAGGCTGCGGACATACTACAGGAGGTGGACAGAGGCTGCGGACATACTACAGGAGGTGGACAGAGGCTGCGGATATACTACTGGAGGTAGACAGAGGCTGCGGACATACTACAGGAGGTGGACAGAGACTGCGGACATACTACAGGAGGTGGACAGAGGCTGCAGACATACTACAGGAGGTGGAAAAAGGCTGCGGACATACTACATGAGGTGGACAGAGGCTGTGGACATACTACAGGAGGTGGACAGAGGCTGCGTGCATACTACAGGAGGTGGACAGAGGCTGCAGGCATGATAGTGTCCTCACCCCCTCACAGTAGCTTCCTTCTCTGTCCACAATCATATTACTTCTCCACACAGTGCTGCCCTGACCTCTGAAGAGGTGAAATGGGCACAGGAGGAGGACACAACACATTGATGATGTGGACTGCAGAAGTAATAAGATTGATGGTGGACAAAGCACATCAGTCTCTGTCCCCTGCATGGCATGACATGGCTTCTGCCTCCTGGGGCTCCCAGTAACATCCTCCTCTCTCTCTCTGTCCCCTTTTTACTATGGATATCCCCCCAGCTTCACTCTCCTCCTCCTCAGTGTCCTCACCATCACCGGCTGCTCGGCTCTTGCCGCCTATGACAATGAGTACATAGTCTCCGGCCGCCGCGGTCTCTCTCGATCTTTTAAAAAATGGCGCCAGGCGGCGCAATTACGTTACTGCGCATGCGCCGCCTGCATGGTCGGCTGCGTGGTCGGCTCGCAGCAGTATTTTTTACGGGCACCGGTGCCCGTAATGGACTTTAATGGGCAGCCCGAAAAAGGGTTTACATTTTCTTGCTGCCCGTAGATCTACGGGCGGTTGACAACACTGCTGAGGAGCTAGTGTAGTAAGGAGAGGTTTGGGTTCCTGGATAACTAGGCCGACTTCTCAGTCGGTCACCAGTTCTATAGAAGGGACGGACTGCACCTACATGAGGAATGTGCAGATCTGCTGGGTGTGAAGATGGCCGAAAAGTTAGAAGGGCTTTTAAACTAGGCGATGGGGGGGGTCCAGAGGTATAGATAGTCAGCGCCGAACATATTCCAGAGAGTAGTATTGGGGGCATTAGTGGTAGGTTTACCAAAGCACATAAACCCGAGGTAAGTATAGGAACAAGTCCTATTTGCAACCTCGGAACACCCAAACTACTTGGCATGTTCACCAATGCCAGGAGCCCATACTGGGAGTATGCTATAGGCCCCCTAACCTGAGGGAGGAGGGGGAGACGGACCTCATTTCACAAATTGGATTAGCGGCAAGGATGGGAGGTGTCCTCATAATGGGGGATTTAAATTATCCAAACATAGACTGGGCGGAAGGAACCGCGCATTCGTCTAAGGCTCGCCAGTTCCTAAATATCTTGTTGGACAATTTAATGGGTCAGATGGTAGACGCACCAACTAGAAACAAAGCGTTACTAGACCTACTGATTACCAACAATACAGACCTGATCACAGATGTGGAAATAAGGGGCAATTTAGGAAACAGCGATCACAGGTCAATTAGCCTCAGTATAAATCACACAAATAGGAAACATAAGGGCAATACAAAGACACAGAATTTCAAAAGAGCCAACTTCTCTAAACGATGAACCTTGCTAGAAGGCATAAATTGGGATAAAATCTTAGGAACAAAGAATACGAAGGAGAGATGGGTTTGCTTTAAGAGCATATTAAATAAGGGCATTAGCCAGTGCATCCCATTGGGAAATAAATTTAAAAGAGCGAACAGAAGTCCAATGTAAAAATGCATATAAAAGCAAAGGAGAAGGCCTTCAAAAAAATACAAGGCTGAGGGATCATCATCAGCATTCAGACTTTACAAAGAATGCAATAAGAAATGTAAGGGTGCAATTAGAACGGCTAAGATAGAACACGAAAGAAACATAGCAGAGGAGAGCAAAAAAGCAAGAAATTCTTTAAGTATATAAATAGTAAAAGAGGGAGGACAGACCATATTGGCCTCATAAAGAATGAGGAAGGGAATCTGGTTACAAAGGATGGGGAGATGGCGAAGGTATTGAATTTCTTCTTCTCCTCAGTCTTCACGAGGGAATCGGGGGGGTTCAGTAACCAAAACTGCAGTGTTTATCCTCATGATACATCTCAGCACCCTCATGGCTAACAGAGGATAGAATTAGAAATAGACTTGAAAAACTTAACATTCATAAATCACCGGGACCAGATGGCTTGCACCCGAGGGTCCATAGGGAACTCAGTCAAGTAATTGCCACACCATTGGTCCTAATTTTTACTGACAGTCTACTGACTGGAATGGTACCAGCTGATTGGAGAAAAGCCAATGTAGCACCAATATTTAAAAAAGGGCCAAAATACATCCCTGGAAATTACAGACCAATTAGCCAACATCAATAGTATGCAAGCTCTTGGAGGGGATGGTAATGGACTATATACAAGATTTTAGTAATGAAAACAGTATCATTAGCAGTTATCAGCATGGATTCATGAAGAATCATTCTTGCCAACCAATCTATTAACCTTCTATGAGGAGGTGAGCTGCCATCTAGATAAAGGAAGGCCCGTAGACGTGGTGTATCTGGATTTCACAAAAGCATTTGACACAGTTCCCCATAAACATTTACTGTACAAAGTAAGGTCAGTTGGCATGGACCATAGGGTAAGTACATGAATTGAAAACTGGCTACAAGGGCGAGTTCAGAGGGTGGTGATAAATGGGGAAAATTCGGAATGGTCAGGGGTGGGTAGTGGGGTCCCCAAGGGTTCTGTGCTGTTTTCTACTGATGGGGGTCTGCACTGAGGTGGGGTGTCTGTACTGATGGGAGGTCTGTAATGGGGGTGTCTGTACTAAGGGGGTCTGCACTGAGGTGGGGGGTCTGTAATGGGGGGTTGTCTGTACTGAGCGGGGCCTGCACTGAGGTGGGGTGGTGTCTGTACTGATGGGGGGTCTGAACTGAGGTGGGGGGCGTCTGTACTGATGGGGGGTCTGCACTGAGGTGGGGGGCGTCTGTACTGATGGGGGTCTGCACTTGGATGGGGGGTCTGTACTGTTGGGCGACTGCACTGAGGTTGGGGTGTCTGTGCTGATGGGGGTCTGCACTGAGGTGGGGGGTGTCTGTACTGATGGGGGGATCTGCACTTGGGTGGGGGGTCTGTACTGAGGTGGGGGGTGTCTGTACTGATGGGGGGGTCTGCACTTGGGTGGGGGGTCTGTACTGAGGGGGGGGGTGTCTGTACTGAGGGGGGGGGTGTGTCTGTACTGCTGGGGGGGGTCTGCACTAGGGGGGGGGGGGTCTGCTCTAGGGGGGTGTCTGTACTAAGGTGGTGTCTGTACTACTGGGGGGGGTTCTGTACTACTGAGGGGGGTCTGTAATGTTGGGGAGGTCTGCACTGGGAGGGTGTCTGTACTGAGGGGGGTGGTCTGCACTGGGGGGTGTCTGTACTGCTAGGGGGGGGGTCCTGCACTGAGGGGGGGGGGTGTCTGCACTGAGGTGGGGTCTGTAATGCTGTGGGGTGTCTGTACTTAGGGCTGTGTCTGTACTGCTGGGGGGTCTTTACTGATGGGGGTATGCATGTGTCCTTCAGGGGCTGCATACAGTATACTGCATACTTTGTTGTTCGAAATTAAGCTGTTGCCTGGGTACTGTGCCACATGAGTGTGGTAATCTGTTGTTCGATGGCATTAGTTCATTTTTTTTGTGGTGGTGGGGGGGGGGGCCCATACAACATTTTGCTACAGGGCCCTGTGATTTCTAGTTACGCCCCTGCAGACACCCCCTTAGTACAGACCCCCCACCCAAGTGCAGACCCCCTTAGTACAGACACCCCCACCTCGGTGCAGACCCCCATCAGTAGACACCCCCCAGCAATGCAGACACCCCCTTAGTACAGACACCCCCACCCATTACAGACCCCCCTCAGTGCAGACACCCCCGCATTACAGACCCCCCCAGGTAGTGCAAACCGCCCCCCCCTGAGTAGTGCAGACCCCACAGAAGAAAAGACGCCCCCCCTTTACATACCTCAGAACAGCGGCGTGTGTCCCTCGAGGCTCGAGCGCAGGCTCCTCCTCCTCTCTGGATGTAAACAGAGAGGAGGGGAGGCGGCTTCTGTCCGCGCTGCTGTGTCCCTCCTGCGCTCCAGTCCAGCATAGAAGGCACAGTGAGCGGCGTTAGTGGTGCGGCTGCCGCTACCCACGGGTGTCACCCCCGCTAGCGGGCCCCATAGTGACCGCATGTGTCACTATGGCGGTAGTTCCGCCACTGGGTAAACAGTTCAATCTCTGTATTTGTGGACGATACTAAGCTAAGCAGGGCAATAACTTCCCTGCAGGATGTGGAAACCTTGCAAGTAGATCTGAGCAAATACATGTCAAATGACGTTTAATGTGGAAAAATGTAAAATAATGCATTTGGGTGGCAAAAATATAAATGCAATCTACTCACTGGGGGAGAACCACTGGGGGAATCTAGGATGGAAAAGGACCTGGGGGTCCTAGTAGATGATAGGCTCAGCAATGGCATGCAATGCCAAGCTGCTGCTAACAAAGCAAACAGAATATTGGCATGCATTAAAAAGGGGATCAACTCCAGAGATAAAACGATAATTTTTTAATGCAATGGCATGCGGTCCAGTTCTGGGCACCAGTGCTCAGGAAAGATGTGCTGGAAATGGAGCGAGTACAGAGAAGGGCAACAAAACTAATAAAGGGAATGGAGGATATTAGTTATGAAGAAAGGCTACGAGCACTGAACTTATTCTCTCTGGAGAAGAGACTCTTGAGAGGGGATACAATTTCAATTTACAAATACAATACTGGTGACCCCACAATAGGGATAAAACTTTTCTGCGGAAGGGAGTGTAATAAGACACGTGGCTACTCATTAAAGTTAGAAAAAAAGAGTTTTAACCTTAAACTGTGTAGAGGGTTCTTTACTGTAAGAGTGGCAAAGATGTGGAATTCCCTTCCACAGCCGGTGGTTTCAAGAAACTATTTGATAAGCACCTGAACGACCACAACATACAGGGATATAAAATGTAGTACTGATAAATAATCACATATAATCACACACATAGGTTGGACTTGATGGATTTGTGTCTTTTTTCAACCTCACCTACTATGAAACTATGTAATACACTATTTTGGCAGCTGCCACTACAGGGGAACCTTTAGGAGATAACATCAAAAAATTGATTTGTTTGCGCAAAATTTATAGTGTCTACAAAATAGGGGATATAATTATGGCACTTTTATTATTATTATTATTATTATTTTTTTTGTCAAAGGGTTAAGTGTGTGCCTAGGGGGTGCTTGCTAACTGTGAGGGAGTTGCTCTGACTGGGTGAACACAAGATCTCCATATTCTCCTGGGACACCTTTGGGCACTCCAAAGAGAATAGTAATGCGGCGTGCATAGTGCCCACTCACCCTACTGTCAGGCCCTGTTCCGAATCACATTCCTGTCTGAATAATGTGTTCGGGTTTCAGGTGGACTGAAACCCAGACACATGATTTTAAAAACAGTACGGGTAAATCCCAGACAGGTGGCAACCATAGCTCAGATCACTGCAGACATACAGTATCTCACAAAAGTAAGTACACCCCTCACATTTGTGTAAATATTTTATTATCTTTTCATGTGACAACACTGAAGAAATGACACTTTGCTACAATGTAAAGTAGTGAGTGTACAGCTTGTATAACTGTGTAAATTTGCTGTCCCCTCAAAATAACTCAACACACAGCCATTAATGTCTAAACCGCTGGCAACAAAAGTTAGTACATCCCTAAGTGAAAATGTCCAAATTGGGCCCAATTAGCCATTTTTCCTCCCCGGTGTCATATGACTCATTAGTGTTACATGGTCTTAGGCTCGGTTCACAAATAAGCCGCATGCGGCTCACAGCAGGGGTCCGGTGCGTCCTGGTTCACCGGTTCAGGTCCGATTTCATTTTTGAATTCGGACCAAAAGACACACAGCCTTTTTCTGCAAAATGCACAAGACCTGCTACTGAGATATGTGAAATGACTCCACAGAGAGCTGGTCAAAATCTCCTGCTATTGTGAATTGGATGTGGGGATCCCGCATCCAATTAGCAAAGGTGTGAACCCAGCCTAGGGTTGCCACCTGTCCGGTATTGAACCGGACAGTACGGGTTTAGGAGGCTGTGCCCGGGTTTCCCTCTGCCTCACACCCGGACACCATTTCCAGCTGACAGGGGTACCATGGGACCTTTTTTTATGAGCCCCAGCACACAGGGGGATCAGAAGCGGGGGGTGGGGGGAGCAATTACAGAGCAATCAAAACAGAGAGAGAGAGGCGACAGGCAGCTGTTGGTGCAGAAGTTTTTAATAAAATAAATGCTTAAAAACAAACTATCCACTCACTCTCCATGTCAGAGCTGTATATGTCAGTCTGTGAAGTCGGCTGTCCCATTCTCCTCTCCGATCCACGCTGCTCTTATCACTGAATCTCTGGAGGAAACAAAGAGCCGCGGGAAAGTCATGAGTGGAAGAGGACTCCATTGGCAACCTGTGAAGCTCTGGTGAACTCCATGCCCAAGAGGGTTAAGGCAGTGCTGATAAATAATGGTGGCCACACAAAATATTGACACTTTGGCCCAATTTGGACATTTTCACTTTGGGTGTACTCCCTTTTGTTGCCACTTTCTCTTGGGTCACACTTTTGCGCTGCAGGTTGCGTATTGTTGTGCATTCATTTTAAATGACAGCCCAATGCACCTTGTCAAGTAAACGCACATTATGGTACACTGACTTAAATGACATGCACTTTTTTTAGGTACATTTTGGTGCATTACGGAGTCCATTTTGAATTGGCTGCCCTAGCACAACGCACATTAATGAATGTCAGTGCATGTGTGAATGCAGCCCAAAGTGGCCACCGCAGCCACCTGACCACGCAATCCAGACTCATGATGATGGCAATATTATAAAATCTAGAAAACAGTATCGACAAGGCCAGGCGTCATTATTAAATGACACCGAGGAGCCTTTCCTGCCACGGGGACGCCGTCAAGGGAGATTTAAATTTCTCACTGTGACAGGAGAAGACGGAGAGAAGAAAAACATATTCCGTAGAGCATCGCTGTGACTCAGTTCTCGGCTCTGGGAATGTAGAGAGGCGATGGATGGATCTGGAGCGCGCCGGGAACAGCCCGGTGACACTTCAATCGCAAGAAGAGACGTCAGCCAGTCTCTGGACAGATGTGTCCCTGGACCGTACAGTAAATTTATTCAGTGCTGATTTAAAGTTCTCACCCAACAGACTGAAAGGTGGAAGATACTTACATCCTTACTTAAAGGACACGTCCAACCAAAACATACTGGCCCAATTTAGATATAGAGGGTCAGCTACATAAGACAAGCTCAGCTATCCTTTAAAAAGAACATTCCACATAAAAGTGATATTTTAGTCATAGGTGGATTCTGGAGGTGGTGCGTCAGCTCCTGGCTTCTTCTTTGTGTTAATACTCAAACAGCCAGATATCCCAGCAGTGACCCTTAGCTTTGCTCCTTTCCTCCTGGGAGTTTGAGGTGTTCTCTCCCATTTTTGTGTGTCCCAGCTCCACCTGTTATATTCTCCATAATATAAAATATATTACAATTTAACCGGGAAAGTGAGAGCCCCTCATAATGGGAACAGCAGGTGTTCAGACCTGGGAACCCAGCATGGGGATGGTGGGAACTCCTCATATTGGGTGAGGCAGGGGACTGGGTACTAAACACAAGGATAGGAGAACCACTCATATTGGGCACCATAGATATGCAGACCTGGGGACTCAGCGCAAAGATTGGGAAACTCTTCATGTTGGGCACAGCAGGTGTGCAGACCTGGGAACCCAGCATGGAGATGAGGGAACTCCTCATATTGGTCAAGGCAGATGTGCAGACCTGTGAACTCAGTACAAGAATGGGGGAACTCCTTATAATGGGAAGAGCAGGTGTGCAGACCTGGGAACGCAGCACAAGGATGGAGGAACCCCTCATATTGGGCACGGCAGATATACAGACCTGGGAACTCAGCACAGGGATTTGAGAACTACGCATATTGGGCACCACAGGTGTGCAGACCTGGGAACTCAGCACAAGGATGGGAGGACTCTTCATATTGAGCACAGCAGGTATGCAGACCTGGGAACTCGGCATAGGATGGGGGAGCTCCTCATAATTGACACAGCAGGTATGCAGACCTGGGAACTCGGCATAGGATGGGGGAGCTCCTCATAATTGACACAGCAGGTATGCAGACCTGGGAACTCGGCATAGGATGGGGGAGCTCCTCATAATTGGCACAGCAGGTATGCAGACCTGGGAACTCGGCATAGGATGGGGGAGCTCCTCATAATTGGCACAGCAGGTATGCAGACCTGGGAATGGGAAGAGAGGGGCGCCAGACTTAGTGCAGTATAAATCAAATATTTAATAAAAGCAAGTAGTAACTCACAGGTTAAATTAGATGAGTTCAGTATGTGGTGAAAATCGCCAGTCCTGGAGTCTCGTAAAGGGAGTCTTCCCTTTGCAGCCTGGGGCACTAGTGTGATCTTACAGGGATCCAGAAAATGCTGGGAACCAGGAGGCAGGAACCAGACCTGGGAACTCAGCACAAGGATGGGGGGACTTTTCATATTGAGCACGGCAGGTGTACAGACCTGGGAACTCAGCACAAGGATGGAGGAACCCCTCATATTGGGCACGGCAGGTGTACAGACCTGGGAACTCGGCATAGGATGGGGGAGCTCCTCATATTGGGCATGGCAGGTGTGCAGACATGGGAACATGGGAACAAGGATGGGGGAACTCTTTATATAGGGCACAGCAGGTGTGCAAATCGGCAAACTCAGTGTAGAGATCTCACAGCAAGAATCGCCATTTGAAAGACATATGTGCGGGTTCATGCACAGATGTCTATTGAAATCATCCCCAAAGTCACCGAAAGTAGTGCAGAATTGGCGCACCGATTGGGACAATGCCGTTGCCAGCAGTAGGCTGTGATTTGACATGCGATTTGATATGTCAAATTGCATGTCAAATCACACTGTTGTAAACATGGGCTAAGTGTTCGTGCTACAGTCCCCTCTGTTATGTTAAATTATTTGCCCCAGATCTTTGTTAAAAAATATATCATTATTTGCCCCAGTGTATGTGTTTTGTAAAAAATATACCTTATTTTATCACGTGACCGGTCGCCTCTCTGCTCCTCTCCTCCTCCAGGCTGATGTCAGCGGGGGATTCTCAGCCCTGCCCGCTTTGCTATCAGAGGAGAGAGGCGGCCTGTCACGTGAGCCCCGAGCGGCAATATAAAATAAGGTATATAGCGGTATATTCTTTACAAAACATCATTTACTACAACAGAGGGGACTGTAACACGAACACTCATGGCATGTGATTTTTTTTGAGGGGGGGTATGTGGGTATCTAGTTTTGACAGGTATCCAACTCCCACCTCCGCTCGGTTCGCCTAGGTGGCTCGAGTGGAAGTTCTCCTCTCCCCCTCCCTGTAATCTTCTGGAACACGTCACAGGTCCCAGAAGATTACCTGGCCATTCAGAAGGTGCAGTGTGACTTGCGCATGCTCAGTGTGCACCTGGCTGTGAAGCTGCAAGCTGTAACTACTGGGAGCCCACACTAGTGATACCGGCACCAGCGAGAGAAGGGGGAGAGATCTGAGGCTTTGGGCGGCCGCATCGCTGGATCGTGGTACAGGTGAGTGTCTGTTTATTAAAAGTCAGCAGCTACACTTTTTATAGCTGCTGACTTTTAATAAACGCGAAAATGGCTGGAACAACCACTTTAAGGCAGTTCTGAAGGCAAAAGGGGGTCCAACCCAGTACTAACAATGTGTACCTAATAGAGCTGCACGATTCTGGGAAAAATGAGAATGGCAATTTTTTTGCTTAGAATAAAGATCACAATTCTCACGGCGTAACATTATCTTTCACATTATACCAAAAAATTTTGCTAACTTTACTGTTTATTTATTTTTTTATTTTTTTCATGAAAGTGTATTCTTTCCCCAAAAATGTAATTTGAAACTGCTGTGCAAATACAGTGTGACATAAAATATTTTTATTCTCTATTATCTCTGCTTAAAAAAAAAAAAAATATTTTTATATATATAGATATATATCTATATATATATATATCTATATATATATATAGATATATATAATATTTGGGGGTTCTAAGTAATTTTCTAGCGATAAAGGTTTAGTCTTTAAGTGGTTAAACTTCCCTCATTTACAGACCGAAGTTCATTCCTTTGATCTAAAGAACAAAACGTTACAATGTTTATAGTTAGCTCAGGGCTGAGGAATGTTGTGAAACTTGGAAGACTGCCTGTTTTTTTTTTTTTTTTTGACAGCTATCAGCTTGAGCAGAGAACTCTCTGCATAGAATCGGTAAAATGCTTTGTTAACCCTTTCCCGTCCACGCTATAGCCGAATGACGGTTACAGCACGGACCTACATTGACGTCCTCCCCTTTGCATGCTCCCTGCGCGCCCCCTGTGAGACGTGCGCGGCGCGCTCTGTGATCACTTGGGTGATTACAGATGGGAGTAAGGAGCCGTTTCCAGCCCCTTAACTACGTGATCAGCTGTCAGGCAATCACAGCTGATCACGTGATGTACACAGAAGATCTGTAATCTTTTTTTTCTCCTCACGCTGACAGAGTGAGGAGAAAAAAAGCCGTTCACCGGCTTCTGTGAAAGGGACATCGGTCCAGAAGAGGAAGAGGCACAGCCACCTCACCTGTGCCCACCAGTGCCGCCTGACAGTGCTACTTGCCAGTGCCCACCAGTGCATATAAGTGCCACCTTCCAGTGCCCATCAGTGCATATCAGCACCACCAATCAGTGCCACCTATTAATGCCCACCAGTGCCACCTATCAATGCCCATCAGTGGTGCCAATAAGTGCCTCATCAGTACCACCTATCAATGCCCTTCAGTGCCACCTATCAATGTCCATCAGTGCCACACATCAGTGCCACACACCAGTGCCACCTATCAGTGCCCATCAGTGCCACCTTATCATTGCAGCCTATGGGTGCCCATCAGTGCAGTCTATTAGTGCCCATCAGTGCAGCCTCATCAGCGTACATCAATGAAGGAGAAAAATTACCTGTTTGCAAATTTTTATAACAAAATATAAAACTGTTTCCTTTTATTTTTCAAAATTTTCGGTCTTTTTAATTTTATTTAACAAAAAATAAAAAACCCAGTGGTGATAAAATACCACCAAAAGAAAGCTCTATTTGTGTGAAAAAAAAAAAGAGTGACAGCGCTGAAAGCTGAAAATTGGTCTGGGCAGGAGGGGGGTTTAAGTGCCCGGTAAGCAAGTGGTTAAGATCGGGAGGGGGAAAGAATTGCGATCTCGATTCCTAACGATTAAATGTGCAGCTCTAGTACCTAATAAAGTGGCCGGGAGTGCATACCATCTAAAAAAAAGTTCTAGTTGTGTGGCAAAAAAAAAAAAAGAAGATGATAAAAATTGAATTTGGGTACAGTGTTGATTGACTAGTAAATGAGTAATTGTCATTCAAAGTGCGCCAGCGCTGAAAATTTGCCTGGGCAGGAAGGGGGGTGAAAGTGGTTAATGAGTTGAATTGTCACAGTTATGGGATTGTGTGAATGGCGATCGGGCCGGTGTAGAGGGTCGGGGGTCTTGCTATGTTGATGGGAATACATTTGGGACTCAGGTGGAGAAGCTGTCACTTTTTTTAATTTTTCGGGACGTTTACAGTAACAGATTGCCGAGGAAACAAATCTATTTTTATTACGCCGTTTCCTACATGTATCCAGAATAAGCAGCTGGTTGTCTATTAGCATTTCCATGCGGCGTGTAGTGACAGTTCGGAGAACGTCGTTGTCTTATCTACACAAAATACAACAGCAAATGATTTGTGTATAATGGGAGAGGTAATTCCACACCAGGCACAACGTTCCCTCTCCGATAATATTTGCTATTGGCTGCATTTAATTTGGTGTGTTCTTTGGCAGGACGAGTAATCTACCTTAAAGCAGTATTAAAGCCGAAAGCAAACATTTATTATATTGCAGCTTACCGATTCTGAGATGTGACGTCTGCACTTGTTTTCTTTTTTTTTTTACTTTCTTTTATTTTCTTTTATCTGGTGATCTGGCCAGTACGTCTGTTGTTGTTTCAGCAGAACAAGCTGTCCTGTAGTTAGAAGGTTGAGACAAATCATTTACCACTGACAGGAGAGCTTACAATAATCAGCTTTTTTATATTCATGTAAAACCTTTATCTCAAAAGAGAAAAAATAAATAAACGATTGCTTTATCTGCTTGTGTAACTGTAGTGTGAACTGGAGTTTGGCTTCAGCTTGTTAGTGTATCCAAATCGACTAGTAAAGCTAACACTCCCCCCTCCCCCGATTAACAACGCTGCTGTCCAAAGGTGCCCCCTGTGCTCCTTCAGCCTGAGTGGGGGCACTCTAATACAGGAGATGTGTTACTGGCCATATCGTTGATAAATACAGATTGAAATTGGCCTTAAAATAAAAAGAAAACCAATGCAGCCACCACATCTAATGATTGGTAACCTGTAATATATTATGTTTTTGGTTTTGGGTTTAATACCGCTTTAATCCAGTGGGCCCTGAAGAGGTCCCATCAGTGGCGGCTGGTGCTCAAAAATTTTCTTGGGGGGCGCACAAACAAACTGAAAAAATTCTTAAAAAAAACATCAATTGCAGCCTCTGTGCCCATCAAACGCAGCCTCTGTGCCCATCAAACGCAGCCTCTGTGCCCATCAAACGCAGTCACTGTGCCAATCAAACGCAGCCACTGTGCCCATCAAACGCTGCCACTGTGCCCATCAAACACTGCCACTGTGCCCATCAAATGCAGCCACTGTGCCCATCAAAGGCAGCCACTGTACCCATCAAACGCAGCCTCTGTGCCATCAATAGCAGCCACTGTGCCCATCAAATGCAGCCACTGTGTCATCAATAGCAGCCTCTGTGCCATCAATAGCAGCCACAGTGCCCATCAAATGCAGCCACTGTGCCATCAATTGCAGAAACTGTGCCCATCAAATGCTGCCACTGTGCCCATCAAACGCTGCCACTGTGCCCCATCAAATGCTGTCACTGTGCCCCATCAAATAATGCTGCCACTGTGCCCATCCACTGTGCCCCATCAAATGCTGCCACTGCGCCCCATCAAATGCCGCCACTGTGCCCATCAAAAGTTGCCTCTGTGACCTCTCGCCCGCTTGCCGTCTGCCCGGCACTTACCCTATCATGGTGGTGGGTCAGGCAGCGGGTTGCGGCGGCGAGCTGTGGGACCTTGCAGTGGGTCAGACAGCGGCCTCTGTGTCCTCCATACGTCTCCCCCCCTCCTCCAGGTAGGCGTCCAATAGCAGCACCTGTCGTTTCAGCCAATCAGTTGGTGGGTAACAGACCTGCGCTTCCTGATTGGTGGAGAGGCGGTTCAGTGTTAGAAAAGCGAATATTAATTTGCTTTTCTAATACACCTGGGTGGACTCCAAGCGCAATGCTTTGCGCTCCGCTCTCACCTTTTTTAAGCCTTTTTTGAAGGTGCTTCAAAAATACATCCCCCTGCTGCTGTAATTCAGGCGCCCAGCATCTGAGAATGGGAGGGACGCTTGAACAGCGGGTGGCGGCAGTGGCCATGGATAGAATCATGCTATGCATGAATCTTTCCATTGTTCATAGAGGGGAGTAGCTGGAGAGAGGGGGCGGCGCCCGTGCGCCCCCTTAATGGACGCACCACCACTGGCTCTGGATAAAGGAGCACAGGGGGAACATTTGGGCAGCAGCATAGTCAGGGAAGTGTTAGATACACTAGCAGATTTAGATACACCAACAAATCAAAGCCAAACTCCAGCTTACACTTTATAAGCAACTACAGTAAACAGTTTATTTATTTTGGGATAAAGGATTTACCTAAATAAATAAAAGCTGATCATTGTAAGCACCCCTGTCAGTGTTAAGTGGTTTGTCTCATCTCTGTAACTGATACATTCTGCTGAAGAGTTTGTTCTCTTACCAGCCAGACTTACTGGCTGGATTCCCAGATGAAAATAGAAGAAAGAGAGTCTAAAAAAGAAAACCAATGCAGCCACCATATGTAAGAATTGGTAGAATTTTTGGGGGATATTATAGCAAAAAGTAAAAAATATTGTGTTTTTTTCAAAATGGCCGCTCTTTTTTTGTTTATAGCGCAAAAACCGCAGAGGCGATCAAATACCACCAAAAGAAAGCTCTATTTGTGGGGAAAAAAAGGACATCAATTTTGTTTGGGTGCCACGTCGCACGACCGCGCAATTGTCAGTTAAAGCGACGCAGTGCCGAATCACAAAAAGTGCTTTGGTCAGGAAGGGGGTAAAATCTTCCGGGTCTGACGCGGTTAATTAAATCTTCAAGTTTTTTTTTACTACCACTACTATTCCTTTATATTGGCTTTTAAAATTTTACAAATGCAGCAATTTAGAAATTGGATGAAAAGTTTAGCACTGGGAAAATTTTTTTGAAAGATAAAAAGTGCATTTTATATACAACTATATAGATCAGACCAAAATGATGGACAAATGAGGAGGAAAGAGGGACAGAGGGACAAATCAGGGACAGTCCCTAGAAATCAGGGAGCTATGCCATTAAAAGTATCTCTCCAAAAATTAAATTTTAGTTGCAGGGGATGCCTGAAATCTGACTTGTATCTTATGCCGCGTACACACGAAGGGACTATCCTGCGGGAATGTCCGCTGGACTCGAGTCTGCCGGACAATCCCCCCGTGTGTGGGCGCCAGCGGACTTTTTGGCGCCAAAAGTCCGGCGGACTAGGTTTTAAGTTTTTGTTTTAAAATTATCCGCTGGACTTGGCAGTCTGGCGGACAATCCCGCCGTTAGTATTCTAGTCCGCCGGACTTTTGAAATGAACGGACTTGCCGCTCATTTAGCACGTGACTTCAGGTAGACGGAGCTAGCGAAGGCAGTAAATGCCGCCGCGCTAGCTCCGTAAGCTGGCATGGATTTAAAGGGAATCCCCACACCGAAAAAACGGCGTGGGGGTCCCCCCCAAATCCATCTCAGACCCTTATCTGTGCACGCAGCCCGGCAGGCAAGGAAAGGGGTGGGGACGAGCGAGCGTCCCCCCTCCTGAACCATACCAGGCCGCGTGCCCTCAACATGGGGGGTGCCCTGGGGAAAGGGGGGCCGTGTGGCCCCCCCACTCCAAACCACCTTGTCCCCATGTTGATGAGGACAAGGGCCTCTTCCCAACAACCCTGGCCGTTGGTTGTCGGGGTCTGCGGGCGGGGGCTTATCGGAATCCGGGAGCCCCCTTTAATAAGGGGGCCCCCAGATCCCGGCCCCCCACCCTATGTGAATGAGTATGGGGTACGATGTACCCCTACCCATTCACCTAAGGTGTAAAATGTAAAGAAAAATAACACACAATTTAAAAAAAATATTTTATTGCACTGCTCCGGGGGTCTTCTTCCGTCTTGGGGGGTCTTCTCGCCGGACTCCTCCGCCATTTACCAAGCTCTTTTACCGAGCAGAGGAGGCCGGCTACCTTCTTCGTCATCGACGCCGTCGTCTGGGGGTCTCGATCCGCCTTCGGGGGTCTTCCGGGGTCTCTTCTGTCCTTTGCCGCGGTCGACGTTTTCCGCGCCGCCTTCTTCTCCTTCTTCTTCTTCTTCCTCTTCTTCTGGGAAAATTGGTGAGCCAATCACACAAGTGGGAAATTATGTTTCTGGGGTGTGGTCAGTACAAACTCTGTGTACAGAACAACTCCAGGCAGCCATGTTGCAATGCATTCTCAGAAAAATACAGTGGCTGTAGATTGAAAAGGAAAGGTAATTTTTAATAACATTCAATTGCAATTTGATTAGTGTCGCAATTGTATGCCCTATATTATTTTTTCTTTATTTGCTATCCCCCCCCCCACGAAAGTGGAGTTACCCTTTAAGTTTATCCAATAGGCTGACAAAGAATCTGCAGGAGGATGGCGGGTTACATAGTTACATAGTAGGTGAGGTTGAAAAAAGACACAAGTCCATCAAGTCCAACCTATGTGTGTGATTATATGTCAGTATTACATTGTAAATCCCTGTATGTTGCGGTCGTCCCGGTTCTGGGACTTTTGCATGACCCCGTCAAATAAAGAGAGGCCAATGAGACGCCATTTGCAGCTCACTTTCCCCCCCTCACTTCTCCAGCTTACTTAACCAAGTCGTAAGCAGAAAGTGGAAAGCCTTGTCATTATCCCGGCCGTCCCAGGTGATTTCTCAGCCAGCCCGTGCGTCGCCGCCAATGGTACGGCCGCAAATAGAGATTGATGGCTTGTTTAAAGCCAGTTCATCTGCAGCGACAGGGTAAAGAGCCTGCGGTAAGGACTCAGTCTCGGGACCCGCGTGACAGTAACTGATGCTGAGAAGTGGCCGGAGCCTCGGAATGGCGATGAAAGATGTTGTGGCGCAGGCGCGGCCGGGCCGCGCGAGTTCATTACTGCGGGTATAAATCAGGCTGAGGGGAGGTGATGAGGACAGCGACGTCCTCAGCCTCCGGGGAGTAATAAGATAAAGACACTTCTCCTGTTAAACGCAGCGGCGGTCCAAATCGCAGAGATGGAGACAGGGCATCAATCCTGCTCACCGATGTACAATACCTGGTTAAATCTATTTATTTATGGCCAGGGAGTCCCTGTAGAGTCTACTAGTCGCAGAAAATGATCCTCCTATGCATTTTATCACACCTCTGAGAGGATCTGTCACGTACGGTTAGGGAGGACATATTTCCAATCATTGCTGTTATTCCAGGATTAGCAATCCAGAGGTAAGTGACTGACCCCCAAATACAATATGCCGTTCTTACTGTACCCCAGTGCAGGATATAGATAGTCAACCACTTAAGGACTGAGCCTCTTTCTGTTATTTGTTGTTTACAAGTTAAAAACATTTTTTTTTGCTAGAAAATTACTTAGAACGCCCAAACATTATACATGTTTTTTCCTAATACCCTAGAGAATAAAATGGCGGTCGTTGCAATACTTTCTGTCACACCATATTTGCTCAGCGGTCTTACAAGCGCACTTTTTTTTGAAAAAATTTTTTTTTTTGAATTAAAAAATAAGACAACAGTAAAGTTAGACCATTTTTTTAATATTGTGAAAGATAATGTTACAAGCCGAGTAAATTGATACCCAACATGTTACGTTTCAAAATTGCGCCGCTCATGGAATGGCGACAAATGTTTATCCTTAAAAATCTCCATAGGCGACTTTTAAAAAAAGTCTACTGTTTTGAGTTACAGAGGAGATCTAGAATTATTGCTCTCGCTGTACCGATCGCGGCGATACCTCACATGTGTGGTTTGAACACCATTTTCATATGCGGGCGCCACTCACGTATGCGTTCACTGATGCACGCGAGCTCGGTGGGACGGGGTGCGTTTAAAGAAAAAAATAAAATTCTTATTTATTTTACCTTTTATTTTTTATTTTTACACTGTTCTTTTAAAAAAAAAAAAAGGAATGTAAATATCCCTTGTAATAGAAAAAAAGCATGACGGGACTTCTTAAATATGAGATCTGGGGTCAAAAAGAGCTCAGATCTCATATTTACACTAATGCCGCGTACACACGGTCGGAATTTCTGATGGGAGCTTTTCATCGGATTTTCCGACAGTGTGTATGCCCATCTGTCTTTTTCTGTCGGAATTTCCGACGGACTTTGGATTGAGAACCTGTTCTTAATTTTTTCCGACGGAAAACCTTTCTATCGGATTTTCCGATCGTGTGTATGCAATTCCGACACGCAAAATTCCGACGCATGCTCGGAAACAATTCAACGCATGCTCAGAAGTATTAAACTTCCCTTTTATAGTGCAGTCAAACGTTTTTTAAGGCGTGGTGTTATTGACCGTCAGAATTTGGTGTGACCGTGTGTAGGCAAGACAGTTTGAGCGAAATTCCGTCGGAATTTCCGACGGGAAAACCATCAGAGCTTTTTCCGACGAGAATTCCGACCGTGTGTACGCGGCATAAGATGCAATAATAAAAATAAAAAAAACGTCCCTTTAAGAGCTATGGGTGTAAGTGACGTTTTGACGTCGCTTCCGCCCTGCAATGGTATGGAGACGGGTGGGAGCCATCTTCCCCTCAATCGTCTCCATACCCAGCATGTGAAAGGATCCGATCGCCTCCGCCGCTGCTGATGGCTCCGGCCCACTCCCGCCACCAATAGAAGTAATCTTGCGGCGAATCTGCGCAGAGACCACTTTTATCTGAAAGCGGACCACTGGCCGAAGAAGAGGATACCGGGGTTATGATATTAATGATATTCCTCTTCAGTTAGGATGTATATTGGCGTGCCGCGGTCCGTAAGTATTTAAAGTGACACTAAATGATATTCTAAATGATATTCTTCTTCTCCAAAAATAATCCATACACATCCTCTACTTAATAACCCTGTAATCTATTTTTCCATAAATCATCTTACTGTGTCTTTCTGCCTCTGTGAGCTTCCAAACCTCTTATTTTAACCTCTACTTCCATTTGATTGGAACGAGCAGTGCATGTTAGTTGCGGTCATACACCCAGGGCCATTTTTAAGGCAGGGAAAAAGGGGCAGCTGCCCTGGGCCCTGTCATTGTTGTGGGGCCCAAAGCAGCTACCTCATACTTGCCAACTACCCTGGTTTAAATTCCCTTGTCCCTTGTGGTTTTAGTCCCGTGCTGTGTCCCAATATCTCAGTGTGAAGTGCTGCTACTAATGCTGCCCAGCTCAGCCCTTTTGTTGTGTACAGATGACCTTTTGCCCTTTTGTTGTGTACAGATGACGCACCTGCAGACCCTGTGTTTACATGTAAATTACCGGCATTCATATGTAAATAGCGACGGCGTTCATATGTAAATAGTGGCGACCAGCGGCATTGATATGTATATCATGCCCCCCTTAGGTCATATCCACAATAATCTCTAGCAGAAATCATGTGCTGTAACCTCTAGCAACTAATCAGTGAGCCGTAATGTGTGCTGTAACCTCTAGCAACCAGTCAGTCAGCGGTAATGATACACTGTAACCTCTAGCAACCAGTCAGTGAGCGGTAATGATACACTGTAACCCCTAGCAACCAGTCAGTGAGCGGTAATGATACACTGTAACCCCTAGCAACCAGTCAGTGAGCGGTAATGATACAATGTAACCTCTGGCAACCAATCGCAATATCTGCCTGATCTGATTCAGTAAACTGATTTTGAGTCTAGCTGCTATTTATTGTATGTCTCAGAGCAGGTGGAGATTGAATCTGCATGAGGGGGGGCAAGAAAAGTTTTGCCCAGGGTCCTATCAATATTAAAGACGGCCCTGCATACACACTGCTATATGGACAGTGCCTTGAAAAAGTATTCATACTTTTTATACATATTACAACCAAAAAACGTAAATGTATTTTATTGGGATTTTATGTGATAGAACAGAGGAACCCTTGAAATAACTTTCCAGTTTCAGGGAACCCCCTGCTAAAAATGACTATATCTACAATGATATATTAGTGTGATGGTCTTTGGGAAGAATCCTCCTTACACTTGTGGTCATTGGGAGGAATTAGCCCATTAAAGATAGCTAAAAATAACAAGGATGTCACTGGGAACTTATCTGAGAGGCAGAAGTTGCTCAAGGAACCTCTAGCAACCTCTGGAGGAACCCTAGAGTTCCATGGAACTCTGGTTGAGGAACCCTGTGATAGACCAACACAAAGTGGCACATAGTTGTGAAGTGAAAATGATAAATGGTTTTCACATTTTTTTGCAAATAAATACCGGTATGTGAAAAGTGGGGGGTACATTTGTATTCAGCCCCCCTCAATACTTTGTAGAACCTCCTTTCACTGCAATTACAGCTGCAAGTCTTTTTGGGGATGTCTCTACCAGCTTTGCACATCTAGAGAGTGACATTTATGCCAATTCTTCTTTGCAAAATAGCTCAAGCTCTGTCAGATTGGATGGAGAGTGTCTGTGAACAGCAATTTTCAAGTCTTGCCACAGATTCTTATTTGGATTTAAGTCTGGACTTTGACTGGGCCATTCTAACACATGAATATGCTTTGATCTAAACCATTCCATTGTAGCTCTGGCTGTATATTTAGGGCCGTTGTCCTGCTGGAAGGTGAACCTCCGCCCCAGTCTCAAGTCTTTTGCAGACTCTAATGCCCCGTACACACGAGCGGATTTTCCGTCGGAAAAAACTTGGAATTCCGCTCAAGCTTGGCTTGCATACACCAGGTCACACAAAAGTTTGCTGAACCTTCGACCGTCAAGAACGCGGTGACTTTACAACACTACGACGAGCCGAGAAAATGAAGTTCAATGCTTCCGAGCATGCGTCAAATTGTTTGGTCAGCGTGAGGAGAAAAAAAAGTCTGATCACCGGCTTCTGTTGAAGGGACGTCGGTCCTGAAGAGGAAGAGGCAAAGCCGCCTCATATGTGCCCACCGGTACTGCCTGCCAGTGCCACAAATCAGTGCCCACCAATCAGTGCCCACCAGTACATAAGTGCCAGCAATCAGTGTCACCTATCAATGCCCACGAGTGCCACATATCAATGCCCACCAGTGGTGCCAATCAGTGCCTCATCAGAGCCACCTAGCAGTGCTGCCTATCAGTGTCACCTACCAGTGCCGATCAGTGCCCATCACTGCCACCCATCAGTGCCACCTATTAGTGCCCCTCAGTGCCACCTATCAATGCTTTTCAGTGCCACCCATCAGTGCCACCTCTCAGTGCCCACCAGTGCTGCCTTATCGGTGCCAATCAGTGTCGCCTTAACAATGCCCATCAATGCAGCCTATCGGTGCCCATCAGTGCAGCCTCATCAGCGTACATCAATGAAGGAGAAAAATTACCTGTTTGCAAAATTTATTAACAAATATAAAACGATTTTGTAATTTTCTTTAAATTCTGTATTTTTTATTTTTTTTAACAAAAAATAAAAATCCCAGAGGTGATCAAATACCACCAAAAGAAAGCTCTATTTGTGGGAAAAAAATGTCATTTGAGTGCTGTGTTGTATGACCGCGCAATTGTCATTCAAAGAGTGACAGCGCTAAAAGCTTAAAATTGGTCTGGGCAGCGGGGGGTGGGGCACAGTAAGCAAGTGGATATTTTTATGTAATTTTTGTAAAAAATATGGTATTTTTTTTTATACATTTGCTGTGACATATAGTTCAAATACTGGTTGGTCATCCTTGAAAACCTTTTTTTGCTTTTGGTATTTATTGCTGGGTTGATGACCTCCCGGTATATGGCGCTTGAGGTTCTTCTCCCTCCACATTTATATGGGAATTCCGTGTCAGCGTTAAAGACAACCCTCTTTGCAGCCGCACATACGGTATACATTACATGGGTGGCAAGAGGTTCATAATCCATCCTTGAGCTCCAGTCTGGACGGAGGGAACTTAAGATAAGTACTGAAGCCAGGTGCGCTGATGTTTTCAGGAAGCCATGTACAACACCTTGCTGGCCCCTCCCACTGCAATGATCTGCCTGCATTGCATAGAGAAGCACAGAGATCCAGTGATGACATCACATGGTCTAAAATTAGTAGACGTGTGCAGAACGAAAAAATTTGTTTCTGCTTCGATTCGTTATTTACATGAATTCATTTAGTTAAATTTGTTTAATTTGGTTTTGGAATTTGTTTCTTTATTCGAATTTGAATCAATTCGAATTACATTATTATTTATTTTATTCTAAATTCGAATTTATTCTATTTGAAATTCGAATTCTGAAAAACGGTTTTGTTGTTGTTTATTCTGTTCTTTTCTATTTTTTTATTTTATTTTCTATTCTATTTTATTCTTTTCTATTCTATTCAAATTCATATAAGATGGTTATATTCTTTCTATTTTATTCTATTTCTTATTCTAATCTGTTCCTTTATTTTCTATTCTATTTTATTCTGTTCTTTTATTTTCTATTCTATTTTGTTCTGTTTTACTCTATTCTTTTATTTTCTGTTCCGTCCCTTTTTTTTCTATTCTATTTTATTTCTGTTCTTTTATTTTGTCTTCTGTTCTGTTTTACTCAATTTTATTCTGTACTGTCCTATTGTTTATTCAATTTTTTCATCTTATTTTCTATTCTATTTTATTCTTTTCTATTCTATTCAATTTCATATTTTTTTCTTTTTGAAATTTTCGAATTTCAGAAGATGGTTATATTCATTCTATTTCTTATTCTATTACTTTATCTTCTATTCTATTTTATTCTGTTCTTTTATTTCCTATTCTATTTTGTTCTGTTTTACTCTATTCTTTTATTTTCTGTTCTGTCCATTTTTTTATATTCTATTTTATTTCTATTCTTTTATTTTGTCTTCTGTTCTGTTTTACTCAATTTTATTCTGTACTTTTCTATTGTTTATTTTATTTTTTCATTTTATTTTCTATTCTATTTTATTCTTTTCTATTCTATTGAATTTCGTATTTTCTTCTTTTCGAAATTAGAATTTCAGAAGATGGTTATATTCATTCTATTTCTTATTCTATTCCTTTATCTTCTATTCTATTTTATTCTGTTCTTTTATTTTCTATTTTGTTCTGTTTTACTATATTCTTTTATTTAATTTTCTGTCCCTTTTTTTCTATTCTATTTTATTTCTGTTCTTTTATTTTGTCTTCTGTTCTGTTTTACTCAATTTTATTCTGTACTTTCCTATTGTTTGTTCAATTTTTTCATTTTATCTTCTATTCTATTTTATTCTTTTCTATTCTATTCAATTTCGTATTTTCTTCTTTTTGAAATTCGAATTTCAGAAGATGGTTATATTCATTCTATTTCTTATTCTATTCTATTCCTTTATCTTCTATTCTATTTTATTCTGTTCTTTTATTTTCTATTCTATTTTGTTCTGTTTTACTCTATTCTTTTATTTTCTGTTCTGTCCCTTTTTTTTCTATTCTATTTTATTTCTGTTCTTTTATTTTCTATTCTCTTCTGTTTTACTTGATTTTATTCTGTACTTTCCTATTGTTCTATTTTTTTATTTTATTTTCTATTCTATTTTATTCTTTTCTATTCTATTCAATTTCATATTTCCGTCTTTTCGAAATTCGAATTTCAGAAGATGGTTATATTCATTCTATTTCTTATTCTATTCCTTTATCTTCTATTCTATTTTATTCTGTTCTTTTATTTTCTATACTATTTTGTTCTGTTTTACTCTATGCTTTTATTTTCTGTTCTGTCCCTTTTTTTTCTATTCTATTTTATTTCTGTTCTTTTATTTTGTCTTCTGTTCTGTTTTACTCGATTTTATTCTGTATTTCCTATTGTTTATTCTATTTTTTCATTTTATTTTCTATTCTATTTTATTCTTTTCTATTCTATTCAATTTCATATTTTTTTTTTTTTTCGAAATTCGAATTTCGGAAGATGGTTATATTCATTCTATTTCTTATTCTATTCTATTCCTTTATTTTCTATTCTATTTTGTTCTGTTTTACTCTATTCTTTTATTTTCTGTTCTGTCCCTTTTTTTTCTATTCTATTTTATTTCTGTTCTTTTATTTTCTATTCTCTTCTGTTTTACTTGATTTTATTTTGTACTTTCCTATTGTTTATTCTATTTTTTTTCATTTTATTTTCTATTCTATTTTATTCTTTTCTATTCTATTCAATTTCGTATTTTCTTCTTTTCGAAATTCGAATTTCAGAAGATGGTTATATTCATTCTATTTCTTATTCTATTCCTTTATCTTCTATTCTATTTTATTCTGTTCTTTTATTTTCTATTTTGTTCTGTTTTACTATATTCTTTTATTTTATTTTCTGTCCCTTTTTTTTCTATTCTATTTTATTTCTGTTCTTTTATTTTGTCTTCTGTTCTGTTTTACTCAATTTTATTCTGTACTTTCCTATTGTTTGTTCAATTTTTTCATTTTATCTTCTATTCTATTTTATTCTGTTCTTTTATTTTCTATTCTATTTTGTTCTGTTTTACTCTATTCTTTTATTTTTTGTTCTGTCCCTTTTTTTTCTATTTTTTTTCTATTCTTTAATTTTTTCTTCTTTTTTCTGTTTTACTCTATTAAAGTCTATTCTTTTACTTTCTATTATAGTTTATTATATTCTTTCCTATTCTATTCCATTTTTTCTATTCTATTTTATTTTCTTCGGAAATTTGAATTTGATTAAAAAACGATTTGAATTTGATTAGAAAACGATTCGAATTGGATTAAAAACCTATTCGAATTGAAAACGATTAGAATTTAATTTGAAAACTATTCGAATTTGGATTTCGTCTGAAATTTTGATTCATTATTTTGGATTAGTTTAAATTCGTTACTATTGTAATTAGGAAATTGAGATACATCCGAATTTCTAAATAATGAAAAATTTGTCTGAATTTCATTTCGGAAACAAAATAAACCGCACATGTCTAAAAATAAGATATGTAATAATGATAGAAAGGTTTTGTTCCAAATTGTCATTAGCATGCTGATAGGGCGAAGGCAACCTAATTCCATATTAAATTTCAGCTTTAAAGAGAAGTTTAGTGGCCCCGGCCCCCTGGCCCCCCGGCCCCCCAGCCTCCGCTCTGCTCCCCGAATGACCTCGCCCGTTGCCTGGGAGGTTACATTGCTTTCAGCACTCGGAAAAGATGGCGATCTCTCGTGCCGCGCCTTTCTTTGGTATCTGGGACGCGCTGAGTTTAGCTCTGAATAATATTTATGAACGACATTTGCGCTGAATGTTAATCTGCCCTATTAGTTGACTCGCGCGGCGGCCCGGGGAGGACGCTGAGAGGGGCTTGGAATATTAAGTGATGAAAGGTTACCGGGGACGTTTCATTTGGAACGTTGTTATCCCAGCTAATTGGATTCCTAATCACCTGCGGGTTACGATCTCTATGCAGGTGCTCAGAATGAAAATCATCGCCCAATTAGACATCGCCGCCGCCGCTCGGAACGGCGCCTGGATGCTCCGGGGACCCGCTCCGGCATTGCGGCCCGCTCAGCCAAAACCAAGATATCCCTGCTGAGTGCACCAAACAATGCAGCCATGTTTAAAGAGTACCTGTCAGTCTGGCTCTGACACTCCACGGCTGTTCTGCATGCTTGGCCAATTTTACGCAGCCTGACTGCTCAGTAGGGTATCAGTGATATTTGAACAGTAAAGAACAACCACAGAAAAAAATTTAATAGAAAAAAAAGGGACAGAATAGTACATTCTGTCCCTTTTTTTTCTATTAAATTTTTTTCTATCCTTTTATTTTGTATTCTGTTCTGTTTTACTATATTATATTCTATTCTTTAATTTTCTATTATATTCTTTTCTATTTTATTCCTTTATTTTCTATTCTATATTATTCTCTTTGGAAATTTGAATTTGATTTGAAAACTATTCGAATTCGATTTAAAAACTATTCGATTCGAAAACTATTTGAATTTGGTATGAAATTTTGTACAACCACTGTACTGTACTACAAAGAAGGAATCACAGCCTGCAATTTTTTATTTATTTATTAAGGTGGCACCATATTCTCTAATAGTGGCTGGTACTAAACTTTTTTTGAGGGGGGGGCAAACAGGTTCGCACTCACCCCTCCACGGTCCCCCTGCACTCACCCCTCCATGGTCCCGCCACATTCCACCCCCCCAACGGCCCCCCCGCACTCACCCCTCCACGGCCCCCCTGCACTCAACCCTTCACAGCACAGTCCCCCTGCACTCACCCTTCATAGTCCCCCCACACTCACCCCTCCATGGTCCCCCCACACTCACCCCTTCATGGTCCCCCCACACTCACCCCTTCATGGTCCCCTGCACTCACCCCTCCATGGTCCCCCCACACTCACCCCTTCATGGTCCCCTGCACTCACCCCTTCATGACACGCCCCCCGCACTCACCCCTCCATGGCCCCTCTGCACTCACCCCTTCATGGCACGCCCCCCCGCACTCACCCCTCCATCGCCCCCCCCCCGCACTCAACCCTCCATGGTCCCCCCGCACTCACCCCTCCATGGTCCCCCCACACTCACCCCTCCATGATCCCCCTGCACTCACGCATTCGTGGTCCCCTGCACTCACCCCTTTATGACACGCCCCCGCACTCACCCCTCCATGGTCCCCCCGCACTCACCCCTCCATGATCCCCCTGCACTCACGCATTCGTGGTCCCCTGCACTCACCCCTTTATGACACGCCCCCGCACTCACCCCTCCATGGTCCCCCTGCACTCACCCCTTCATGGCACGCCCCCCCCCACACTCACCCCTCCATCGCCCCCCCCCGCACTCAACCCTCCATGGTCCCCCTGCACTCAACCCTTCACAGCACAGTCCCCCCGCACTCACCCTCCATGGTCCCCCCACACTCAACCCTCCACCGCTTCATGACACGCCCCCCCGCACTCACCCCTCCATGGTCCCCCTGCACTCACCCCTTCATGGCATGCCCCCCCCGCACTCACCCCTCCATGGTCCCCCTGCACTAACCCCTTCATGGCACGCCCCACACACTCACCTCTCCACGGTCCCCCAACACTCACTCCTTCACGGCACGCCCCCCCCCACACTAACCCCTTATGGCCCCCCCCACACTCACCCCTCCATCGCCCCCCCCCCCCGCACTCACCTCTCCATGGCACGGCCCCCCCACACTCACCCCTCCATGGTCCCCCCACACTCACCCCTTCATGGTCCCCCCACACTCACCCCTTCATGGTCCCCTGCACTCACCCCTCCATGGTCCCCCCACACTCACCCCTTCATGGTCCCCTGCACTCACCCCTTCATGACACGCCCCCCGCACTCACCCCTCCATGGCCCCTCTGCACTCACCCCTTCATGGCACGCCCCCCCGTACTCACCCCTCCATCGCCCCCCCCCCCGCACTCAACCCTCCATGGTCCCCCCGCACTCACCCCTCCATGGTCCCCCCACACTCACCCCTCCATGATCCCCCTGCACTCACGCATTCGTGGTCCCCTGCACTCACCCCTTTATGACACGCCCCCGCACTCACCCCTCCATGGTCCCCCACACTCACCCCTTCATGGTCCCCTGCACTCACCCCTCCATGGTCCCCCCACACTCACCCCTTCATGGTCCCCTGCACTCACCCCTTCATGACACGCCCCCCGCACTCACCCCTCCATGGCCCCTCTGCACTCACCCCTTCATGGCACGCCCCCCCGTACTCACCCCTCCATCGCCCCCCCCCCCCCGCACTCAACCCTCCATGGTCCCCCCGCACTCACCCCTCCATGGTCCCCCCACACTCACCCCTCCATGATCCCCCTGCACTCACGCATTCGTGGTCCCCTGCACTCACCCCTTTATGACACGCCCCCGCACTCACCCCTCCATGGTCCCCCTGCACTCACCCCTTCATGGCACGCCCCCCCCACACTCACCCCTCCATCGCCCCCCCCGCACTCAACCCTCCATGGTCCCCCTGCACTCAACCCTTCACAGCACAGTCCCCCCGCACTCACCCTCCATGGTCCCCCCACACTCAACCCTCCACCGCTTCATGACACGCCCCCCCGCACTCACCCCTCCATGGACCCCCTGCACTCACCCCTTCATGGCATGCCCCCCCCGCACTCACCCCTCCATGGTCCCCCTGCACTAACCCCTTCATGGCACGCCCCACACACTCACCTCTCCACGGTCCCCCAACACTCACTCCTTCACGGCACGCCCCCCCCACACTAACCCCTTATGGCCCCCCCCACACTCACCCCTCCATCGCCCCCCCCCCGCACTCAACCCTCCACGGTCGCCCTGCACTCAACCCATCACAGTACAGTCCCCCCGCACTCACCCCTTCATAGTCCCCCGCACTCACCCCTCCATGGCACGGCCCCCCCACACTCACCCCTCCATGGTCCCCCCACACTCACCCCTCCACGGTCCACGTGCACTCACCCCTCCACGTTCCCCCTGCACTCCCCTCTTCACAATCTATAATTTCAGTAGGGGACCAGATTTGTACTGGGAGGAGGGTGAATTTATGCTTTGGGGGTAAGCATATTTTTTATAGGGCCTGGGATATTTGCTGACACATAACGCTTAGACATGTGCGGTTCGGTTAGTTCCGAATGAATATTCTGACAAATTTTTCGTTACGCGGAGATTCAGATATATCCGACTACCTGAATTACAATATAAACAAATGCTCCAAATAACGTAATAACGTAACGAAATTCGTCAGAATTTCGTAAATTCGGACTGAAATTAGAATCTAATTTTACTCCAGTCTAATTCTAACTACACATATTGCTGAAATCAAAGACTGTGTGTTATTAGAGTACCATTTGGAAATAATGCTGTTTTTGTTAAGCCAAAGGTGATTTAAAGAGTCATTGTAATCATTTGATGAAGATTTTTCTTTTGTTTGTTCACTTTGCTGCATTCAAATCAAAAACAATATAACATTTTCGTTTCGACCGATTTGAACATTTCGAATCGAAAAAAAAAAATCGGTAAATTCGAAAATTCTGAATACGGGTTGAACGAATCAACCGAATTCAACTAAACAAAATAACTAGATTAACGAATCAAAACAAAACAAATTTTTTTCGTCATGCACATATCTAATAACGCTTATACATCTGGGCTCTAGATGACTTTGTCCCGGCACTGCCTATAACAGTCAAATGGAAAAGTGCTTTCATCTTCTAAACTTTACTAGAATGGAATCTAAGATCTGATTGGTTGCTGCAATCAATTTGTTTCGTCCTCTGGGCATCTGAATCGAATGCACACACTAGAGCGGCAGAGAGCAAAGACATGCGTCATTCTCCTAGGAGCGTCTCAGGAATATGACACTGGTATTAAATAAATGATTAAGTAAAAGCGAGGACAGACAGAATGTGTCTGGGGCGGATAATGAGAGGAAGCGTAAAATCAATCGGGTTAATTCCTGGCTGGTCCGGAGAATGGGGAATTAATGGCAAGCCTGGTGACGGTAATGGGACTTATGTGTCACACTAAATGTCACATGACTGTCTGGGGGAACGTGGAGATGTGTATTTGTCAGGCTGTCACGGAGTCTATTGATTTATAATACATGGGCATCATTAATAGCGTGATAATCTACTGGAAGCGCAGATCGATACCGAGCGCCTGATTAAAATTCCACCCTGGCCGTAGAATGTCTGGATGGTACTCTGTAACACTATATTAACAACCTGAATGTGCCACGTATGTAAAGCTGTTCAAATATTTTTTCTAAGTTATAGAAAGGCTGACATTTTATACCTCTCCTGGTGAAAATGCTGCTCCTGGGCTCCCTCCAGTGCTACTGCTCACATCAACCAAGGTCATGCCACCTCTGCTAAAGAGAAGACGCAGAGATCAGATAGCCAGGCACCAGAAATCACATGACCAAATGCCTCTGTTTAAAGAGACACAGTCACCTTGCCTCCATCCAACCACCCATTTCCCGATCATCACTCACCCCGAACAAACCTCAGGGAGGATTATGTCACCACTGACACCAACTGACATTTTGGTGGTGGCTATGACAGTAAAGAGCAGCAGAGGAGCACTAGAGAGGCAAATACAAAATAAACCAGTAAGGTAAGATTGTCTCTTTAAAGTGGAGTTCCACCCACTTTTACAACTCTTCAGCATCCCTCACTAAACTGTGCACTGTAAACAAATTGGATATTTTTTTTTATTTTTTTTTCAGCACAGACTGTATATCTGCGGTATTAATTTTTCACTTCCTCCTCCCTGGCCGCGGCCCATCGCATCATTTCCTGTTTGCAATGCCTCCTGGGAAGGGGCAGCAACTTCCTCTCAAACTGCCGTTGCTATGGAAACCTGACCTGAAACCTATTACACTGCTTATGCTGCACTTAGCATGTACGAGATCTGCAAGGATGAGATCCAGGAAGAAATACAGTCTGGCTTCAGATGCCCACACTTAAGATGGCCACGGCCTGCTGCAAGTTTATAAAATAACAAACTACTGCTAAAAACTAACAAAACACACCTTAGTTTACAGACTAACTTTACTAGAATACATTAAGCTTGTGTATTATAGGGGTATTTTTATTTAAAAAGTATAATTTCGGCCAGAACACCGCTTTAAGGTAAGCAGCACTGATGGAAATTTGGAGCATGCTTTTTCCCAGGAGAGGTAAGCATTTCAGCTTGTCTGTTGCTCTTTTTTTATCCATCCCAGCAAGACTGTTTATAAAAACCTGCACTGAGAGGATATGCTATTAATCATTGCCTGGTTGTTTTTGACCAGTGGCGTCACTAGGGTTGGTCGCTCCGTTCGGCTGTGTGAGACATCGGCCAGCGGGGACAGCTCAGACAGCCTGTGAGAGATGCGTAACGGTGCAGTGGCGTTGCCCTGGGCCCTGCTGACGGGTGTCACCCGGGTGCGGCCCCCCCCTAGTGACACCACTGTTTTTGGCCTCAATGCTCAAAAAAATTACTAGCCCCATCAAGCATGCAGCTAGTGAAGTCGGAACTCCTGGCCTATGGACTGACAACAACCAGGCAATAATTATTTGCAAAAAGGTACACTGTGTATTTTGTTCAATGTGTTTCATGCAGGAGAACCTTGGGGCACTGTATAGCTCCTCAAGAGAATCCTCAGCAGTGTTGGTCATCTTACTTTAAAAAAGTAATTAGTTACATTACAAATTACTTCTCCCAAAAAAGTAATTGAGTTAGTAACTCAGTTACTACATTGGAAAAGTAATTAGTTACTCAGCAAAGTAACTGTGACTTTTTTTTTTAATATTCTTAGGGGCGGGTCTAGTATTACTGTAAGCAAGGGGCGCGTTCCCCCCTGCACGTCTATTTCCCCTCTGTACCCCCCTGCACGTCTATTTCCCCCCCAACACATATATCTGTTCCCCCTCTGTACCCCACTACACATCTGTCCCCCCCCCACACACATATATCTGTTCCCCCTCTGTACCCCACTACACGTCTGTCCCCCCCCCCCACACATATATCTGTTCCCCCTGTACATCTGTCCCCCCTAAACTCATGGATCGGATCGTTGCAGAGTCACGGATCGGATCATTTTTCGGATCAGCAAATAATAATTGAATTTGCAAAAACCTTTGAAAATTCCACCACCATAAAGCCCCCACTGTAATATCCACGTCATCTCCCCAACTGTAATATTGTCTGGGTACGGCTGGGTATCGCCGAGTATGGCTGGGTATTACCGCGTATTGCAGAGTGTGGCGGGGTATGGCCAGGTGTTGCGGGGTATGGCAGGGTGTTGCAGAGTATTGCGCAGTATTGGCAGGGTGTTGCAGAGTATTGCGCAGTATTGGCAGGGTGTTGCAGAGTATTGCGCAGTATTGGCAGGGTGTTGCAGAGTATTGCGCAGTATTGGCAGGGTGTTGCAGAGTATTGCGCAGTATTGGCAGGGTGTTGCAGAGTATTGCGCAGTATTGGCAGGGTGTTGCAGAGTATTGCGCAGTATTGGCAGGGTGTTGCAGAGTATTGCGCAGTATTGGCAGGGTGTTGCAGAGTATTGCGCAGTATTGGCAGGGTGTTGCAGAGTATTGCGCAGTATTGGCAGGGTGTTGCAGAGTATTGCGCTGTATTGGCAGGGTGTTGCAGAGTATTGCGCTGTATTGGCAGGGTGTTGCAGAGTATTGCGCAGTATTGGCAGGGTGTTGCAGAGTATTGCGCAGTATTGGCAGGGTGTTGCAGAGTATTGCGCAGTATTGGCAGGGTGTTGCAGAGTATTGCGCAGTATTGGCAGGGTGTTGCAGAGTATTGCGCAGTATTGGCAGGGTGTTGCAGAGTATTGCGCAGTATTGGCAGGGTGTTGCAGAGTATTGCGCAGTATTGGCAGGGTGTTGCAGAGTATTGCGCTGTATTGGCAGGGTGTTGCAGAGTATTGCGCTGTATTGGCAGGGTGTTGCAGAGTATTGCGCAGTATTGGCAGGGTGTTGCAGAGTATTGCGCAGTATTGGCAGGGTGTTGCAGAGTATTGCGCTGTATTGGCAGGGTGTTGCAGAGTATTGCGCAGTATTGGCAGGGTGTTGCAGAGTATTGCGCAGTATTAGCAGGGTGTTGCAGAGTATTGCGCAGTATTAGCAGGGTGTTGCAGAGTATTGCGCAGTATTAGCAGGGTGTTGCAGAGTATTGCGCAGTATTAGCAGGGTGTTGCAGAGTAGTGGCAGGGTATGGAGGGATGGCTGCTGCCATCCGATCTCTCCCCTCCACTGTACAGATCTGTACACAGAGGGGAGACCAGCGTCATCTTGACGCCGGTTTGTTTACAAAGTGATCGCTCCGTCATTTGACGGAGCAATCACATTGTAAACGGCCGACGGGTGCACCAAGATGGCCGCCGCTCCGGAGCTAGGCCGGAGCGGCGGCCATCTTGGTGCACCCGTCGGCCGCCGCTCCGGAGCTAGGCCGAAGCCGCGGCCTTTCCTAAGGCCGAGGCCGCGGATGGCTCCGCGATCGCGGCGGGTAATTGCGGTAACGCCGCCCCAGTAATGGGAACGGCGTTACCGCGAGGGGAAGAGTAATCAGTTAGATTACTCGTTACCCTCTAAAGTAACGGCGTTACGTAACGCCGTTTACTTTAACGGTGTTAGTGCCATCACTGATCCTCAGTCACTCCTCCGCTGCAGAGAGGCAGTAAAGCGACCCTGTCAAGTCTTAAAAAAATGTTTGTAGCACTCTCTAGTGTGCTAGATGTAGATAGGCTTGTGTTAGTGTAGGTAAAAATTTGTTTTAGCTCAAGCCTGAACTATGGATCTTGGTCAGGGTTTAGTGATTCGGGGCTATGTGACTAATTCTAGCATCTTTTCTGGTTCCTCTCCCTGTTATCTGGGACATTGGAGAATGTTCTAGACATAGTGGGTGGAAATTAAGAGAACTTACTTATTTCTGAGGATCTCAGCCAATCTCCTGGAAGGGGGCAGGCCACCTTATAAATAGGCATAAGTCATGCCAGGAGGGGGCAGTCAGGTGGAAGATGGAGATGGAGTGCTGAGGAGGCTGTCGGTAGCCCTTGAGGGTGCCCCCTAGTCTGGGGGGTGGGGGGGGGTGAACTCTGGCCTGGGGCTCGGGTGCTGGAAGATTCCTACCAAAACACACGGAGGAAGCCCTTCCTGGAGGCATGGGAGAAAGGAGAGAGGACAGCAGAAGCAGGTCAGCACATCTGGGAGGTCTCCTTATGCCCCGTACACATGGTCGGAAATTCCGACCGTGTGTACGGGGCATTAGAGTTAGCCATGTGGGCTGGTTAGTGTCAGTCTAGAGGACTGTGGAGAGAAGTTAGCCGGGTGGGCTAGTAAAAGGGGCAGCTGCAGCCAGGTGGGTTGGCAGTACCTGAAAAGGTGGTGTTGGGATCAGTAGAAACAGGAGTGATGCAAGCTGGACACTGAAAATTCTGCTACACACCTAAGGGGCCTCGGGTTCCTGCCTGCAAAGGGCCATTCTTTCATCTGACTTAGTGACTGTCAGGTACTCACAGTGTTCCAACTAATTTCTGCAAGCAAGTGTGTGCTGGAGTGAAGAAGAGGAGCTGTATATAGAGACGGTATATAATAAACGTTGTCCCTGAAGTTATTGTTGAAGTCGAAAGGACATCCCTAAACCTCTCATCCCTATTCAAGGTATTACCCTCAAAAAAACAAAGAAAAAAAAAAGGTGTGGCAGTGCAGCGTGGGGGATCCCAGTATATTTGCAGCTCCCTAGGGGTGCTCTACTTGTTAACATCAGGTTCCTGCAATAAGAGAAGTATTAGGTCCTTGGGTGATGGGCTATGGTTTTGAGTGAGTGTTACAGGGTTACAACAGTGGTCAGTGTTAGGGTTACAGGGAGGGTTAATGTTAGGGGTACAGGAAGGGCTAGAGGGAAGGTAAGTGTTCGGCTTACAGGGAAGGTACGTTTTTGGAGTTACAAGGAAAGTTAATGTTAGGGTTACAGGGAGGGTTAGTGTTGGGGTTACAGGATAGTCCAGGTGATTATGGGAGTGTATGAAGGCAGCAGAAGGTACAGACAGTTGAGTGTAGCAAGTCAGACAACAGACTGGAGACAAAGGATGGCACAGGGGTCACTGGAGACACAGGAACACACAGGGGTCACTGGAGACACAGGAGTACACCAAGGTCACTGGAGACACAGGAGCACACAGGGGTCACTGGAGACACAGGAGCACACAGGGGTTACTGGAGACAAAGGAGCACACAGGGGTCACTGGAGACACAGGAGTACACCAAGGTCACTGGAGACACAGGAGCACAATGGGGTCACTGGAGACACAGGAGCACACAGGGGTCACTGGAGACACAGGAGTACACAGAGGTCACTGGAGACACAGGAGTACACAGAGGTCATTGGAGACACAGGAACACACAGGGGTCACTGGAGACACAGGAGTACACAGAGGTCATTGGAGACACAGGAACACACAGGGGTTACTTAAGACACAGGTGTACACAGGGGTCACTGGAGACACAGGAGCACACAGGGGTCACTAGAGACACAGGAGCACACAGGGGTCACTGGAGATACAGGAGCACACTGGGGTCACTGGAGACTCAGGATTACACAGGGGTCACTGGAGACACAGGGATCAATGGAGACACAGGAGCACACAGGAGTTACTGGAGACACAGGAGCACACAGTGGTCACTGGAAACACAGGAGCAAACAAGAAGGCACAGGCGTCACTGGAGGCACAGGTCCAAACAGGGGTCACTGGAGACACAGGAGCACACAGGGTATACTGGAGACACAGGACCAAACAGGGGTCGCTGGAGACACATGAGCACATCAGGGGCACTGGAGACACAAGAGCGCTGTATACTGATTGGCCATGGTGCAGAGCTGTGCAAATCTCGGGTCTGAATGTATAGAAATACAAATCTTTTGGCAGGTAATAAAATAATCTCCCATATATACTGTATATATTTCATGGGTGTTTTTAACATTTTGCCTGGAGTTCAGATTTGAGTACATTCTCCTTCTAACACTATATCCTGGAGTCTCCTGACACCGGTGCCTGGCTGAGCACTGAGGGAGGACAAGCGGAGATTATTATTATAGATGGCAGTGCGCAGTTCAGCTCATCCATAAACCCTTAGAGCACACAAACACCTGTCCTGTGACAGTTGCTTTCCTCCCCATCACACACACACTCCACGGCGCCCATTTATCATTTTTCTACAATTTTAATGTGATGAACCGCGTGGTGACAAGAGCGGCACATGTTACCTTCTAGAGCGTGCGGCGTGGCGCTTCCATGTTAATTGTCGCTCTCGTACTCCGACAATTTACATGCAAATCTGCATTTCTACCTTTGTTTGTAATTAGGAGATAGTTTATAAAATTTATGGAGTGTCGGATCAGTTCAGCACAACGTGTGCGCTCACAGAGGGCTCTCTGACAGTGGCGCCGCCTGTGATTCCCCGCCGGAAAGACGGTCGTCTGTTGAGCAGAGACAGGTGAGGTGATTAATCTTACACACAAGAATATCACACTTAATGGGCTGGAGGTTTTATGTACTGATGGGACTTTGAGTAAAGTTTTCAGCGAGGAACGTGCGTGACTAGAAAGAAACTCGCAGCTGAAGGTGAAATCAATCGGTGAACCGATATCCAGGAGACATTACACCGCGCTGGAAATAAACTCCAATATTTTTTAAATTAAAGGGGTTGTAAAGGTTAGTTTTGTATTTTCTAAATAGGTTCCTTTCTGCTAGTGCATTGTTGGTTCACTTATCTTTTCCTTCGATTTCCCTTCTAAATGTTTTTTTTTCTTTGTTTTCTTTGTCTGAATTTCTCACTTCCTGTTCCTCCTCAGTAAGCTGTTCAGTAAGCTGTTCTGGCTGACTAAACACCGCTCGGATGATGGTGTGAAGTTTACTGAGGAGAAACAGGAAGTGAGAAATTCAGACAAAGAAAAAAAACATTTAGAAGGGAAATCGAAGGAAAAGGTAAGTGAACCAACAATGCACTAGCTTAAAGGAACCTATTTAGAAAAAAAAAAAAAAAAACCTTTACAACCCCTTTAAGGATATAAGATTTATACATTGTACACAAATCATTTTTTAATTAACATATTCAAAATTATATTAGTGTGATGGTTATAGGGAAGGTTAGTGTTAGGATTACAGGGAAAGTTATGCGGCGTACACACGAAGGGACAATCCCGCGGGATTATTCTCTGGACTCAAGTCCAGCGAATAATCCCCTCGTGTGTGGGCGCCGGCGGACTTTTTGGCGCCAAAGTCCGGCGGACCAAAGTTTTAAGTTTTTTTTTAAAACTATCCGCTGGACTTGGCAGTCCGGCGGACAATCCCGCCATTAGTAGGCTAGTCCGCCGGACTTTTTAAATGAACGGACTTGCCGCTCGTCGGCAAGTCCGTTCATTTAGCACGTGACTTCAGGTTACGTAGCTAGCGTAGGCAGTAAATGCCGCCGCGCTAGCTCCGTAAGCTGGCATGGATTTAAAGGGACGTTTTTCGGCGTGGGGGTTCCAGGCCGCGTGCCCTCAACATGGGGGGTGCCCTGGGGAAAGGGGGGCCGTGCGCCCCCCCACCCCAAAGCACCTTGTCCCCATGTTGATGAGGACAAGGGCCTCTTCCCGACAACCCTGGCCGTTGGTTGTCGGGGTCTGCGGGCGGGGGCTTATCGGAATCTGGGAGCCCCCTTTAATAAGGGGGCCCCCAGATACCGGCCCCCCACCCTATGTGAATGAGTATGGGGTACGATGTACCCCTACCCATTCACCTAAGGTGTAAAATGTAAAGTACAAAAACACACACACTTTTGAAAAAATATTTTATTGCACTGCTCCGGGGGTCTTCTTCCGTCTTGGGGGTCTTCTCGCCGGACTCCTCCACTCTCTTCTGCTCTTTTACCTAGCTCTTTCACGAGCGGAGAAGTCCGGCTACCTTCTTCGTCGTTGCCGCCGTCGTCTGGGGGTCTCGATCCGCCTTCGGGGATCTTCCGGGGGTCTCTTCTGTTCTTGCGGCGGTCGTCGTCTTCCGCGCCGCCGGCGCCGCCTTCTTCTTCTTGTTCTTCTTCTTGTTCTTCTTGTTCTTCTTCCGATGTTGACCCGTCGCTGTCTCTGCCCGGAATGCCAGAACAGCGCTGCGCTGGGACTTATATAGGGACATGGGGACAGGGTCACATGCTCATGTCACATGGTGACCCCGCCCCCTTGCAATGTCACATTCCCGGAGGATGCTGGGACTGTGACATCACAAGGGGGCGGGGTCACCATGTGACATGAGCATGTGACCCTGTCCCCATGTCCCTATATAAGTCCCAGCGCAGCGCGGTTCTGGCATTCCGGGCAGAGACAGCGACGGGTCAACATCGGAAGAAGAACAAGAAGAACAAGAAGAAGAACAAGAAGAAGAAGGCGGCACCGGCGGCGCAGAAGACGACGACCGCCGCAAGAACAGAAGAGACCCCCGGAAGACCCCCGAAGGCGGATCGAGACCCCCAAGACGACGGCGGCGACGACGAAGAAGGTAGCCGGACTTCTCCGCTCGGTAAAAGAGCTTGGTAAATGGCGGAGGAGTCCGGCGAGAAGACCCCCAAGACGGAAGAAGACCCCCGGAGCAGTGCAATAAAATATTTTTTCAAAAGTGTGGGTGTTTTTTTACTTTACATTTTACACCTTAGGTGAATGGGTAGGGGTACATCGTACCCCATACTCATTCACATAGGGTGGGGGGCCGGGATCTGAGGGCCCCCCTTATTAAAGGGGGCTCCCAAATTCCGATAAGCCCCCGCCCGCAGACCCCGACAACCAACGGCCAGGGTTGTCGGGAAGAGGCCCTTGTCCTCATCAACATGGGGACAAGGTGCTTAGGGCACCCCCCATGTTGAGGGCACGCGGCCTGGTACGGCTCAAGAGGGGGGGGGGGGGCGCTCGTTCGTCCCCACCCCTTTCCTGGCCTGCCAGGCTGCATGCTCGGATGAGGGTCTGACATGGATTTGGGGGGAACCCCCACGCCGTTTTTTCTGCGTGGGCAGTCCCTTTAAATCCATGCCAGGTCACGGAGCTAGCGCGGCGGTATTTACTGCCTACGCTAGCTACGTACCTGAAGTTACGTTCTAAATGAGCGGACTGCTCCGTGTGTGGGCAAGTCCGTTTTCAAAAGTCCTGCAGACTTTTGGCCGGCGGATTATCCGCCGGAGAAGTCCGTGCGTGTGTGGTCAAGTCACACACTCGGAAAGTCCGGCGAAGCCCCGCTGGAAAGTCTGCACGTGTGTACGCGGCATTAGTGTTACGATTACAGGGAAAGTTAGTGTTAGCGTTGCAGGGAAAGTTAGTGTTAGGGTTACAGGGAAAGTTAATGTTAGGATTATATGGAAGGTTAGTGTAATGCCCCGTACACACGGTCGGAAAATCCGACCACAAAATCCTTCGGATTTTTTCCGACGGATTTAGTCCGACACTAATGTTGCATACACACGGTCGGACAAAGTTGTCGGAAAATCCGATCATTCTGAACGTGGTGACGTTTGTTGCCTACGACGGGACTACGTAGAGGCTAGTAGCCAATAGCTTTGGTCTTGTAATGTGATCTGAGCATGCGTGGCACTTTGTCCGTCGGAATTCGCTACCCACGATCGGAAAAAGTCCGATAGGACTTTGTTGTCAGAAAATTTGAGAGCAGGAGATAAAACTTTGTCCGTCGGAAAATCTGATGGAAAATGTCCGATGGAGCCCACACACGGTCGGAATTTCCGACAGCATTGTCCGATAGGACATTTTCCGTCGGAAAATCCGACCATGTGTATGGGGCTTTAGGGTTACAGGGAAGGTTAGTGTTGGGATTACAGGGAAAGTTAGTGTTAGTGTTACAGGGAGGGTTAGTGTAATGCCCCGTACACACGATCGGACTATCCAGCAGGTTTGTCTGCCGGACTAGAGTCCGCCGGACAATCCGACCGTGTGTGGGCTCCGGCGGACTTTTTCTTCCCAAAAGTCCGGCGGACTTAGAAGTTTTGACTCAAAATTATCAATCCAGCCGCCTGTGTGCTAGTCCGCGGGACTTTTGAAATGAACGGACTTGCCGACACACGCAGTAAAGTCCGTTCATTTGTAATGTGAATCCAGGTAGACGGGACTAGCGAAGGAAGTCAATGCCGCCGCCTCGATCGGCGAGATTGACACCTCGCTAGCCCCATCACCTGGTATGGATTTAAAGGGGTATCCTTAGGCCAAAAAAACAGCGTGGAGGTCCCCCCCAAATCCATCTCAGACCCTTATCCGAGCATGCAGCCTGGCCGGTCAGGAAAGGGGGTGGGGACGAGCGAGCGCCCCCACCCTTCCTGAGCCGTACCAGGCCCCCCCACCCCAAAGCACCTTGTCCCCATGTTGATGAGGACAAGGGCCTCTTCCCGACAACCCTGGCCGTTGGTTGTCGGGGTCTGTGGGCGGAGGGGGCCTATCGGAATTCGGGAGCCCCCTTCAATAAGCCCCCCACCCTATGTGAATGAGTACGGGGTACGATGTACCCCTACCCATTCACCTGGTGAAAAAAGTGTAAATAAAAACACAACACAAGTTTTTAAAATACTTTATTACACAGCTCCCGGGGTCTTCTTCCGTCTTGGGGGGTCTTCTCACCGGACTCCTCCGCTATCTTCTGCTAGTCTGGGGGTCTTGTTCCGACTTCGGGGGTCTTGTGCTGCTCTTCGGTTCTTCTGTCGCCGTCGCCGCCGCCTTCTGCTTCTTCTTCTTTCTTCATCCGATGTTGATACAACGCTGTTTCAGCTTCTAATGGCCAAGACGTGTTGCGTCTTGCGTCTTGCGACGTGGAGCAGAGATGCCGGAGCAAGATGCGGGACGAGAAGAGTGGAGGAAGAAGAAGATGAAGAAGAAGATGGAGAAGAAGAAGTTGGAGGAACAAGAAGAACACCGAAGGAAGACCAGAAGAAAGAAGATGAAAGAAGAAGGGTAAAGAAGAAGAATTTAATAAAGGACTTGTTAAAAACCGTCTCTTGTGTTTTTTAACCTTTTTGTCACTTTTTTTTTGAAATGGTAGGGGTACATTTGTAACCCATTACCAATTCACACAGGGGGGGCATGATCTGGGGGTCCCCTTGTTAAAGGGGGCTTCCAGATTATGATAAGCCCCCCGCCCACAGACCCCCACAACCACTGGGCAAGGGTTGTGGGGATAAGGCCCTTCTCCCCATCAACATGGGGACAAGGTGCTTTGAGGGGCTACCTCAAAGCACCCTCCCAATGTTGAGGGCATGTGGCCTGGTATGGTTCAGGAGGGGGGGGGGCGCTCTCTCGTCCCCCCTCTTTTCCTGTGGCCTGCCAGGTTGCGTGCTCGGATAAGGGTCTGGTATGGAATTTAGGGGGACCCCCACGCATTTTTTTTTTTTAATTTTGGTTCAGGGGGAAATCCCCATGCCGTTTTTATCAATGAACTGTTATGTGTATTGTTGGACCCGACAATTCATTCATTGGCCGTTTTTAAAACTTTATTTTGCATTGATACATGTCCCCTGGGGCAGGACCCAGGTCCCCAAACACTTATTATGACAATACCATGCATATAAGCCTTTAAAATTAGCACTTTTGATTATTCATGTTCGTGTCCCATAGACTTTACCGGTGTTTGCGTGTTCAAACAAATTTTTTGCCTGTTCGAATGTTTTGCCTGTCGGTCGGGCAGCGATCCTATGGGCGACAGCTTCCATCACTTCTCCACCTCCTCTGCATCACAGCAGCTTCCGCCGTGCATCTCCTCCTTCCTCCTCCAAGGTGTCCAATAGGATTGCCTGTCCTTTTAGCCAATCGGGTGACGGGTTTCAGGCTCCGCTTCCTGGCTGGGAGGAGGATCAGTGTAATAATAGCAAATCTTCATTCATTCGCTATTATCACACAACTGGGTGTGCTCAGGGCGCAATGCTCTGCGCTCTGAGCCCACTCTTTTTTGAAGCCTATTAGAGCCTCTGGCTATAATCTCAGGCTTATCCACCCCCCCATAGAAATCTATGCGTCTGGCCCCCTGCATGTAGATTAGGGGGCCAGACGCATGGACGGCCCTAATGGACTGTGCAGGACCCTGTTTTTCGGTCCTCACTGGAATCAGATTGCATGGGTGTTCACAACCGTGCGATCCGATTCCTGTACGATTTCATCGCTCGCACTGCGATCTGCAAACCGATTTGTAGGTGTGATTAACTTTACATTGACACCCGCAGTGGTTCGCAGATACCAGTGTGAACCGCCTGCGATTCAGTTTTGATGCGAAGACCCTCACAGGAAGCGCAGGGTTTCCCCGCATCGCACAAGTGTGACTTCAACTTGTAAAACAATCTTCTCTGGATAAAGTTTAGCGCAGCCCTGAACTCGCACACGCCGGCGTCCCTCTTCGGCTTTTTGCTGTGGCCGGAACTGTAGTGCGGCGTGGGGAAAGCGGCTCCCCCCGGACGTCGTTATTCCACAGCCTTGCACAAAAGCCATTTTACAGCCATTTTTATTAATTCCGCGCTCATTGTCCATGAAGCATTATAGGCTCGGAGAACCTCGCTCGGAGTGAGCGCCATTAATGCGGTAACCTTGCTTTATGCTGCCGTCACCCGACGCCGGTTACCTTGAAAGGCTGAAGTAATATTGAAGCGGCGATGGGAGATAGCGGCAAACAAAACAGCACTTAAGAGAGGACAATTGCTTTATTTATCTAATGCACAATATGTTCAAGAAAACAGCATTGATAAGAGGAGACTGATCAGCGAACGCTATTAGTAATCGCCCATCCCGCTGCGGCATCTACGGGGCAATGGCGCATTTTGTTGGTTGAACAGCAACATTAGGTTGTCTTAAAGTGTATGTAAACCCAAGAACAAAAAATTTAATACATTGTAGCTTATCAGTTCTTACATGTGGTGACTGCATTCGTTTTCCTTTTTTCCTTTATTTTCTCCTGCCAGTAACTAGTGATGAGTGCTGGGCCAATGAGCTGCAGGCGGGGGATTCCCCACTTTGGAGCTGCAAAAGCGCAAAGGAGAATATATGCTCCTGACATCAATGACCCAGTAGGGCCACCTGACCATATTACAACAATGCCATTGACCTAATAATACCACCAGGGTCGTATCCACCACAAGGCAAACCAGGCATTTGCCTTGGGCTGCATTTTTCAGGGGGCGTGGATGGAAGAACCGGTATGGGGGGATAGGGGAGCCATCCTTCTCTCTCATCCTCTCTCTCTCTCTCTCACCCCCTCTCTCTCTCTCCAAGACCCTCTCTCTCGCCCCCTCTCTCTCTTTCTCTCTCTCTCACCCCCTCTCTCTCTCACCCCTCTCTCCTTTCTCTCTCTCTCACCCCCTCTCTCTCTCTCTTTTCTCTCTCTCACCCCTCTCTCTCTCTCACCCCCTAGATCCTCTCTCTCTCTCACACACACCCTCTATTTCTCTCTCTCTCACACCCCCTCTCTCCTTTCTCTCTCTCTCTCTCACATGCCCCCTCTCTCTCTCATCCCCTCTTTCTCTCACCCTCTCTCTCTCTCTCTCACCCCCTTCGCGTTCTCTCTATCTTACCCCTCTCTTTCTCACCCCCTCTCTCCTTTCTCTCTCTCTCACACACCCTCTCTTTCTCTCTCTTGCCCCCTCTCTCTCACCCCTCTCTTTCTCTCCCTCTCACCCCCCCTCTCTCTCTCTTTCTCTCTCTCACCCCCCCTCTCTCTCTATCTCACCCCATCTCCTCTCTCTCTCTCTCACCCCTCTCTCCTTTCTCTCTCACACACCCTCTATTTCTCTCTCTCTCTCACACCCTTCTCTCCTTTCTCTCTCTCTCACATGCCCTCACTTTCTCTCTCTCTCTTACCCCCTCTTTTTCTCTCTATCTCACCCCTCCTCGCTCTCACCCCCTCTCTCCTTTCTCTCTCTCACACACCCTCTCTTTCTCTCTCTCGTCCCCCTCTCTCTCACCCCCTCTCTTTCTCTCCCTCTCACCCCCCCTCTCTCTCTCTATCCCTCTCTCACCCCACTCTCTCTCTCTATCTCACCCTCCCCCCTCTCTCTCTCTCACACACCTTCTCTTTCTCTCTCTCACCCCCTCTCTCTCCTCTCTCTCACCCCCTCTCTCTCTCTCTCTCACACCCTCTCTCCTTTCTCTCTCTCTCTCTCACACACCCTCTCTCTCTCTCTCTCTCTCACCCCCTCTCTTTCTCTCCCCTCTCCCCCTCTCTCTCTCTCTCTTTCTTTCTCCCTCTCACCTCCTCGCTCTCTTCTCTCTCACCCCCTCTCTCTCTCACCCCTCTCTCCTTTCTCTCTCACACACTCTCTCTCTCTCTCACCCCCTCTCTCACCCCCTTTTCTCTCTCTCACATGCCCTCTCTTTCTCCCTCTCATCCCCTCTCTTTCTCTTACCCCCTCTCTCACCCCTATCTTTCTCTCTATCTCACCCCCCCTCTCTCTCACCCCTCTCTCCTTTCGCTCTCTCTCTCTCACACCCTCTCTCACCCCCTCTCTCACCTCCCTCTCTTTCACCCCCTCTCTTTCCCTCACCCCCTCTCTCTCTCTCACACACCCTCTCTTTCCCCCTCTCTCTCTCACCCCTCTCTTTCTCTCTCTCACCCCCTCTCTCTCTCACCCCCTCTATCCTCTCTTACACACCCTCTCTTTCTCTCTCTCTCACCCCCTCTCTTTCTCTCTCTTACCCCTCTATTTCTCTCTTTCACCCCTCTCTTTCTCTCTCTCGCCCCCTCTCTCACCCATTCTCTTTCCCCCTCTCTCTCTAACCCCTCTATCTCTCACCCCTCTCTCTCTCACCCCTATCTTTCTCTCTCTCTCACCCCCCTCTCTCACCTCTCTCCCTCTCTCTTTTACCCCTCTCTTTCTCTCTCTCTCACCCTCTCTCTCTCCTTCTCTCTCACCCCTCTCACTCTCTCTCTATCTCACCCCCCTCTATCAACACCCCTCTCTTTCCCCTCTCTCCCCCCACTTCTTTCCCCTCACTCTCTTCCCCCCACCTCTTCCCCCATCTCTCACTCACCCCCACATCTTTCCCCACCTTCCTCTCGCTCTCATTCCCCTCTCTCTCACCTTCCCTCTATCTCCCCCCCGCTTTTTTCTCACCCTTCTCTCTTTTTTACCCCCTTCTTTCTCTCCCCCCACCTCTGAAAAGGTGGAGCCTAAAGAGGAAGGGAGGGCATTTACAGATGAAGTGGAGGATCTTTAACAGGAAGGAGTGGGACAAATTTAGAAGGGGGGCGTCCGATTTGAGTCTTGCCTAGGGGAGCACAAAACCAAAATACACCCATAATTACCATATTAGGTCAATGATGTCACAAGCGTCCCCCATCCCTTTCTTTATGTCCTCTCTTCCCCTCGCCTTAAAGGCCAGGCACTGACAAGTGCCTTCTGGGTTTGGCTGGAGCAAACGCAGCCATCAGAATCCAAGGACTGGTGGGCTACAATGTATCACATTTTAGTTCTTGGGTTTAGATAAACCTTTAGACCCCTTTCACACTGGGGCCACATTAGCGCCACTCATTTTAGCGGCTCTTTAGCGCTTTTCAGAAGCTAGCAGGGCGCTTTTAACACCAAAGAAGGGGTTAAAAACTCCAGTGTTGCGGCACTTCCGAATCGCTTTTCAGGTGCTTCGGAAGTGCTGCTCATTCCTTCCAATGGGCACTGCGTTTTGGGAGCGCTAAATACAGCGATCCCAACCTGCCCGAAAGATGCTGCTTGCAGGACTTTTCGGAACGTCCTGCAAGTGCACCGCTCCAATGTGAAAAGTCCCACTGGAAAGAATGGGAGGCGGTTTTCAGGCGCTTAGCAGAGGCTATTTCCAGCGCTAAAGTGCCTGAAAACCGCCCCAGTGTGAAAGGGGCCTGTGCTATTAGGGCTCATTTACAATAGCGTCTGTGAAGGTTGGGGCACCAACACCACATGGTTGAGCCCTGTTTTTACCTCCCCTCAACCACTCCCCTTTAAATTCTTTATTTAGAACATCACATTACAGACTGCACAAACTAGACGGTAACATGAAATAGAATCTCTCTCCATATAGCTGGAAAGACAGCGGTGGTGGGTGTATACATGATACATTTTTTGCAGCAGGCATTATCCCCCCTGTCATATTCAGTGGGCACTACTGCTCACCAAACATCATGCATTTGAGTGAATGGGGCTGTGCTGCAACTGTCCCCCAACCGTACGCAATGCATGTGGTTTAGGGAAGCTAGTCTGGCATTTAGGGAGTTAAAACAGGCCTGTGAAACGCTCCCTAAAGAGTAATCCAAACTCAAATCGCTCTTCAGACTGCAACTTAAGTGTAAATGTGCCGGTAGTCTGTAAAGATAATGCAATATTTTTCCTGAAATACCTCAAATAGGAAAATACTGCATTATGGCTACTAGATGGCGCTAACGATTAAACAAAATACAGTCAGAATTTGTGAGGGCTGGATGAATGTTTGTGAAATTTGTTCAGCAAATATTTTATAAATAGACCCCAATAGTGGGAAACCCGAACCTCACCCTAAGGCCCCTTTCACACTGGGGGGTTTTCCAGGCGCTACAACGCTAAAAATAGCGCCTGTACAGCGCTTGAAAAAATCCGGCCCCATTCACTCCAGTGTGAAAGCCGGCGGGCTTTCACACTGGAGCGGTGCGCTAGCAGGACGGTCAAAAAAGTCCTGCTAGCAGCATCTTTGGAGCGGTGAAGGAGCGGTGTATTCACTGCTCCTATACCACTCATACCCAATAGGACTGGACTTTTTCAGGCGCTGTACAGGCGCTATTGGGACACCGTGGTAATACCGCGGCAATAGTTTAACCCTAATAGTTTTGTTTTAGTTTTAATAGTTTAAATTTAACCCTTTTTCGGCCGCTAGCGGGGGTTAAAACCGCACCGCTAGCAGCCGAATACCGCGGCTAAAGTGCCGGTAAAGAAGCGCTAAATATACCGCTGTTTTACCGCCGACGCCGCTCCCGTCCCAGTGTGAAAGGGGCCTTACTCTCCATTTTTCCACTCTTGTGGTTTTTTATCAGTTTGGTGTATTGGAATCAAGATAATGCAGCTATTTATTGTGTATTATTTCCTGATACCCTTGCGGGGTGAATACCCTCCATTTCCTGTTGTGTCACCAGGGAGGTAGTTGTCTGCTTCCACACCCACACAGATTAATCTCGAATTTTGAATTTTGAATTTTTGGATTTCCGAATTTTGAATTTTTGGATTTCCGAATTTCCGAATTTTCAGATTTTGAATTTTCGGATTTCCAAATTCTCGAATTTTCAAATTATCAAATTTTCGGATTTTCAGATTTCCGAATTTCCGAATTTTCGGATTTTCGGACTTCAGAACTTTCGAATTTCCAAATTCATGAATTTCCGAATTTCTAATTTTCGGGTTTCTGAATTTTTGAATTTCTGAATTTCCAAATTTTCAAATTTCTTAATTTCCCGAATTTCCAAATTTTTCGGATTTTCACATTTTTGGAATTTGAAAATTTGGAAATTAAAAAATTCGAAGATCCGAGAAACTGAAAAAAAGAAAGAAAACCAGTAAAATTCGAAATAATAACTAACTATTAAATTATAGGTATTGGAATTTCCTTTCAAATTTGGTTGTTTGTGAACGTAACGAATACAAATTTATCTGAAATTACTAATTATCCGAAATAACGAATGCCGCATCTAAACAAATGGAAAGGAAAAAATTAATAATAAATAAATAATAATAAAAAGGTTTTATTATTCTCATTATTGTTATTTATTATTATTAGATCGTTACGTTCCAAATTGTCTTGGATTCAACTTCTGTGTCTAATGGAAGAGTTAAGCTGCCTGTGGAAAGTGCCAAGTCAGCAGGTGGTCATACTGTCCAGACTGACTGGGTCTAAGGCGCTATGTTGATGCATAAAGTGGCATTTAAAACAGAACAAGTAGTGTTTTCCTAACCACTTTCTACATGTGCTATAGCCAAAAGATGGCTATAGCACGTGCCTCCAGCTGGGGCGCGCTCTGTGACCAATGGGTGCTTTGGACACAGCTCATGGTAAAGAGCCAATCACAGCAGCTCTTTACCATATGATTAGCTGTGTCCAATCACATGTACACAGACTTTCTGGTTATTGTCTCTCCTTTCCTCACACAGAGGCAGCTCATGAGGAAAGGAGAACTGATCTAACAGGGCACAGTGAGTATATTGTTTACACTGATAATCAGGGCTTTGATTATCTGTGCCTATCAGTGCAGCCTCATCAGTGCCCCAGATTAGTGCACATCAGTGCAGCCTCATCAGTGTTGCTTCATCAGTGCAGTCTCATCAGTGCACATCAATACAGCCTCATCAGTGCCCCACGTCAGTGCAGCCTCATTGGAGTCCCTTCATCAGTGCAGCCTCATCAGTACCCCACTCTAGTGCACATCAGTGCAGCCTCATCAGTGTTGCTTCATCAGTGCAGTCCCATCAGTGCACATTAATGCAGCCTCATCAGTGTCCCACATCAGTGTCACTTCATCAGTGCAGTCTCATCAATGCACATCAGTGCAGCCTCATCAGTGACGCTTCATCAGTGCAGTCTCATCAGTGCACATTAATGCAGCCTCATCAGTGTCCCAGACTAGTGTCACTTCATCAGTGCACATCAGTGCAGCCTCATCAGTGACGCTTCATCAGTGCAGCCTCATCGGTGCACATCAATGCAGCCTCATCAGTGCCCCACATTTGTGCACATCAGTGCAGCCTCATCAATGTTGCTTCATCAGTGCAGCCTTATCAGTGCACATCAATGCAGCTTCATCAGTGCAGCCTCATCTGTGTCGCTTCATCAGTGTAGCCTCATTAGTGTTGCTTCATCAGAGCAGTCTCATTAGTGCATATCAATACAGCCTCATCAGTGCCCCACATTAGTGCACATCAGTGCAGCCTCATTAATTTTGCTTCATCAGTGCAGCCTCATCAATGTCGCTTCATCAGTGCAGCCTCATCGGTGCAAATCAATGCAGCCTCATCAGTGTCCCACATTAGTGCACATCAGTGCAGCCTCATCAATGTCGCTTCATCAGTGCAACCTCATCAGTGCACATCAATGCAGCTTCATCAGTGTAGCCTCAATAGTGTTGCTTCATCAGTGCAGTCTCATCGGTGCACATCAATACAGCCTCATCTGTGCACCACGTCAGTGCAGCCTCATCAGAGTCCCTTCATCAGTGCAGCCTCATCAGTACCCCACTCGAGTGCACATCAGTGCAGCCTCATCAGTGTCGCTTTATCAGTGCAGCCTCATTAGTGCACATCAGTGCAGCCTCGTCAGTTTTGCTTCATCAGTGCACATCAATACAGCCTCATCTGTGCACCACGTCAGTGCAGCCTCATCGGAGTCCCTTCATCAGCGCAGCCTCATCAGTACCCCACTCTAGTGCACATCAGTGCAGCCTCATTAATGTTGCTTCATCAGTGCAGCCTCATCGGTGCACATCAATGCAGCCTCATCAGTGCCCCACATTAGTGCACATCAGTGCAGCCTCATCAATGTCGCTTCATCAGTGCAGTCTCATCAGTGCACATCAATGCAGCTTCATCGGTGCAGCCTCATCGGTGTTGCTTCATCAGTGCAGCCTCATCAGTGCACATCAATGCAGCCTCATCAGTGCCCCACATCAGTGCAGCCTCATAAGTGCCCATCAGTATGACATCATCAGTGCACATCAGTATGACATTATCAGTGCACATCAGTATGACATCATCAGAGCACATCAGTGTGACATCATCAGTGCACATTAGTATGACATCATCAGTGCACATCAGTATGACATCATCAGACATCAGACATCATCATCTTTTATCTTCTATCTGTCTCAAAAAATGCTAAACATGTCATATGTGTACAGTGTTGCATGACCGGGCAATTGTCATTCAAAGTGTGACAGTGCTGAAAGCTGAACATTGGCCTGGTCAGGAAGGCGGTAAAAGTGGCCGGTATTGAAGGGGTTAATATTTTTTCCGAGGGACGTTCCTGTTGAAGAAAAAGAACAGGCAGGGGCCCCAATCCTTCTTCCTGTACTGTAACTGGCTGCTACAGTGTGGCAGTTGACTAAACACTGTAATCAAGGGTTGGAGTGCGACTGATGCGTTTTCCCATGCAGCAAAATAGGGACAGAGAAGTGCGCCTGTCTTCCAATGTTCTTTTTTTTATTAGGTTTGGGATGAACCTGATTTCTCTGGCATTGATTGCCTTGTCTTGGTTGTTAATGTGTGTCGTGCGATGTGTCGCGGAGAGTTTTAGCGGCACACAAGAAAAAAAAAAAAAAAGAAAAGAAAAATGATGCCTTGGGCCCGAGAGATGATTGCGGCTCCAATTTAGCTCTTCATAGCGGATGACAGTGAGTACGTGATGTGATGGGGATATGCAGCAAGTGCAGTGAGAGGAATTCATTTAACAAGGAGAGTTGTCAGCAAAGAAACGTTCCCTGGGCTGTCTCCAAGAAGATAAACAGCCAACCAAACTCCAGACGGAAACTCCACTCCTTGTTAGGGAACTTCGGCTGTTACATTCTGGAGGCCTTAAAGAGGAGTCCCCCCCCCCAAAAAAAAGTCAAACACTGTTGCAGCTGACTTTTACTATTAGCCAGTGGCGTCGGCAGGGGGGGCTGGCGGTGGCTGAAGCCCCAAGTGGGTCCCCAAAAAGCCCAGTGTGTCGAGTGCGCACGGTTCTAATATTAGCCCCTGCCAAGCTGGTACCGATCTGACCCCGAGCGCGGCTGAGTGTAATAGCAGGTCCCGCCTTCTGGAGCCTGCATCGCTGATGGACTACCCACTAGTGCAATGCGGGGACCGCGGGACGTGTGACGTCTTTCATAGGCGATGCAGGCTCCAGAAGGCGGGAATTACAGTGCGGCCGCCGCGCCACTGTGAGAAGATCCCGACCCCACTCGGCGATCGGGCGAGTGGCTCTCCTATCCTCATCATGGCTCTGGCTACCTGGAGTCTACTCTACTGTGTGATGGGCGCATCGCTGAGCCTGAAGTCTGGTCAGGTAGGCCAGTGTAGGTCAGTGTGTGTCAGTTAGGTCAGTGTGTGTCAGGTAGGTCAGTGTAGGTCAGGTAGGTCAGTGTATGTCAGGTAGGTCAGTGTATGTCAGTGTAGGTCAGTGTATGTCAGGTAGGTCAGTGTATGTCAGTGTATATCAGGTAGGTCAGTGTATGTCAGGTAGGTCAGTGTATGTCAGGTAGGTCAGTGTATGTCAGTGTATGTCAGGTAGGTCAGTGTATGTCAGGTAGGTCAGTGTAGGTCAGTGTGCGTCAGGTAGGTCAGTGTATGTCAGGTAGGTCAGGTAGGTCAGTGTGGTTTTTAAATAGGAAACGCAGCTGATCGGCTTTTCCTCACTCGCGTCAGTCAGACGTGAGTAGAGGAGAGCTGATCGCCTGCTCCTCTCACAAGAGGGGGGGGGGGTCTGTGCTGATCGATTATCAGCGCAGCCCCCAGAGGATGCCCACGTTGGACCACCAGGGACGCCACTAGGACCACCAGGTATGCCACCCTAGACCACCAGGGATGCCAATCAGTGCCCACAATGGATGCCAATCAGTGCCCACAATGGGCATCACTGATTGTTATTATTTGGCACTGATTGGCATCCATCAGTAACATTTATTAGTGTACAGTGCCACCTATCAGTGCCAATCCGTGCCACCTACCAGTGCCCATCTGTGCCACCTATTAGTGCCCATCTGTGCTGCCTATCAGTGCCCATCTATGCAGCCCATCAGTGCCCATCCGTGCCGCCCATCAGTGCCCATTAGTGCCGCCTATCAGTGCCTCATCAGTGCCGCATATTAGTGCCCATCATCAGTGCCACCTCATCAGTGCAGCCCCATCAGTGCCCATCAGTGAAGGATAAAAATGACTTATTTACAAAGTTTTGTAACAGAAACAAAAAAAAAACTATTATTATTTTTTTCAAAATGTTCAAAATTCTATTCTATTTTAAATTTTAAAATTTGTTTAGCAGAAAATAAAAATCCCAGAGGTGATCAAATACCACCAAAATAAAGCTCTATTTGTGGGAACAAAATGATAAAAATGTAGTTTGGGTACAGTGTAGCATGACCGCGCAATTGTCATTCAAAGTGCGACAGCGCGGAAAGCTGAAAATTGGTCTGGGCAGGAAAGTGTATAAGTGCCCGGTATTGAAGTGGTTAATAATACAATGTAATGATGAGTCCATTTTAAAATTGGACAGCAAATAATACTGCTAGGAAAAGCGGCGTTTATTTATTTTTAAAATGAAACTGTAAAGGTTTGGTGTCAATATATATATTTTTTTTCATTTTAAAAGTAAATCTGCAGCTTGTGTTAAAATAATCCCAAGTGACCCTGCCATGAAGATCCAGGAGCACTTCCTGTTATGGGGTGACAACGCTCTGTTCATCTGTCCCAATTGTTCTCCTGCGTTGTCACACTGTCACATGGGCTTCACATGAAGACTACAAGTCGCCATTTCAACACACATTATGCAGGCATGATTCATAGTTGCCACCATCAGGAAACCCGCTATGAGAAATGCTGTGCAACCATCCCTGGAGTGCTTGTAGACAGGAGATGGCTGCAGAAGATCAAAAATTAGCAAAAAATGAAAAATAGGTGAAACACAATGACGAACGTTTATGATACAAAGTGCACAGTGAAAAGTAAATATAATTCAATTGAGGTTTAAATATTTAAATGTACATTAAGGCTGGGTTCACACTGGTGCGATGCGGGAACCACAGCGTTTCCTGTGGGGGTGCCCGCATTGCATCTGACTCACAGACAGTTCACACTGCTCTCTGCGAACTGCTGTGGGTGTCAATATAAAGTTAATGACATCCCCAAATCATTTCGCAAAATGCAGTGGGCACTTACAGTGCAGAGAAAAAAAGGGGTCCTGCACCCAGAAGCGTCGCTAGGGGGTGGTTATAGCCCTGAATCTAGGGCCCATAGCCCTGAGTCTCTGCAGGGGCCCCTAAGGGGAGGGGAGGCTCTCTGGGGACCCTGATGTAAGTGGGAGGCCCTCTGGGGACCCTGATGTAAGTGGAAGGCTCTCTGCGGACCCTGATGTAAGGGTCCCCAGAGGGGGAGGGTCTCTGGGGACCCTAATTTAAGGGGGAGGCTCTCTGGGACCTTGATTTAAGGGGGAGGCTCTCTGGGGACCCTAATGCAAGGGGGAGGCTCTCTGGGGACCCTGATGTAAGGAGGGGTTCTCTGGGGATCCTGATGTAAGGGGGGGGCTCTCTGGGGACCTTGATGTAAGTGGGGGGCTCTCTGGGGATACACACACACACACATTACTGTATATACATGTGTATGCCCGCCCAAGTGTATGACTTTCTTTACTACGCTGCTATGGGCTCTAGCCCCAGATCTTTTGTAGACCTAGCAACGCTCCTGCCTGCACCATTTTGGTCCAAATGCAATGCGATTTCAGCCATACAAACTATACAAACTACATGGCTGAATTCGCACTGCACAGACATTGCATGTGATGTGCATAGGCATGCTGTGCGAATCACATGTGATATCTGTGATCACACCAGTGTGAACCCAGCCTAATGCATGACTAAGGTTTCCCAGAGCTCTAAGGGTTAGCTAGTGGTGGCACAGCAGAAGGTGTTTCCTTTCAGGCTCCATGTCAGGAACAATAAACCAGACAGAGACAGAAAGTGCAGTTAAAATTACATCTTTAATAAAATGGCAAAAATTACACAGTCCAGGAACGTGGTCAAAAAACAGAAGTCAGGGTTTTAAATTCCAGAGCTGAAAATCAGACAAGGCGGGGTCAGGAAACCAGAAGTCAGTGTAGTCAGGAGCAAAAATCAGGAACAGGAATTGGAAGGGAACTCAGCCTGGCCAAGTGATACACAAGAGCACAGGAAGTGCTTAGAGATCATAGACCATGCAAGGGCAAAGAGGAAATGAGCTAAGCTGCTTAAATAGGAAAAAGTGTCTGGCTGTAGGCTGGACTAATGAGGCAGGTTAAAGTGGAAGTAAACCCCCCTATCGTTTTCAGCCAAGGAAGCTGCCATCTTTGCCTCTGTTTAATCTTCAACTGCCATGGTGCTCCACATGTGATCTGTTATGACACCAGCAATTGGATGGTTTGACAGTTTGGTTGAGAGCACAGCCATGCCGGGAATGTAACTGTTTTTTGAAACTGTTAAATCAATGGGTTTACTTCCGCTTTAATGGTAACCAGGTGAGTCACTGTGGTAACAATGAGTGGCTGGGAATTGACTGACAGCTGAGCAGCCTCTGTGCACTGAAGAAAAGAGCTGCCCATCAAGTAGCAGGAGCCCATCCCTGACACACCCTCATTAAAGCCTCAGCCAGAGCCATACTAAGTGGGAGGAGTCAATGATTTCTAATTTATGCATACTATATTGCAGCTTGAGCTACAGAGCCCTGTAAAGAACAGTCAGTAAGAGGAAACTGCAGAATGTGTAAAGGTACTGGGAGCATCCCCTGCTTTTTTTGTTGTTGTACTGACTATAAATAAAATATGTACCGCAATACATTCCCTTTAAGAAAAAAATTTTTACATCCACTGAGAAGACGCTGGAGGACGGCGGATGTTGCAAGTCATGAAGGTTATAATAAGGCTGAATTATTGGATATCTTTAGTGTCTGATAGAAAGTAATTTAGAGTTTACGCTCCGTCTCCGGGCTCCCCATGTAGGCAGCCAATTATCTTCGCTCTATAAAAGCCAGCATGCGCACCGTGTTGTACTGAACTCTGAACTCAGACTGAAGTGCCTATAAATACCGTCAATAAGCGCGCTGCAGAGCCGGAGTCATCAATCATAACGCACGTCCACGGCTCAGATATTCTTTGCGTCTTTCTCAGCCCCCCTGTGGCCAATTACAGACCCGAGCCTAGGAAAACCTCCGCTCTCCATACGCTGCCTCCCCACCTCACGGACACAGCGGGAAGGCTGTACATTTACAGGTAGAAAATGTGCTAATGTAATAAAGAGTTCAGTACGGGGCTGAAACAAAAGGGAAGGAAATCACATTTACAAAAGTTTGCAGCCCGGGAAAAATCAACGTTAGTATAATGTAGTATACATTCCTGACAGCTGATGGTGGTGAGACATAGATGGAACCCTTTGGTGAGATAGTGGGGAGAGGAGGGTGTTGTAAGAATCTTCCCCCAGCATGGCCCTAGGAACAAAGTAACAATGTACAGTCTGATCACTGGGGGAGGGGAGGGAATGCTTCCTCCTGCCTGCAGAGGACTCAGGAAACCATCTCATTCCTTCTTTCCTTTCCTATCCTTGCTTTCTTTCTTCCCACCCCCACCCCTTTTTCTTTTCACATTCCTTTCTGTCCTCTCACCTTCTCTTCCTTCATTCCTACCCTCTGTTATACACATATTTTTGCTATATCCTTCCTTCCTCCCTCTCTTCTTCATTTCCATCTCTTTAATTATTTCTTTCTTCCTTTCCCTTACTTCTCTTCTCTTTAAATTGTTCCTTCTTTCTTCCTTTCCATTACTTCAATTCATTCTTTTCTTTTTTTTTCTCTTCTCTTTATATATTTTATCTCAAGACCCACTTCCTGATTGGTTGGGAGGAGGATCAGTTTTACAATAGTGAACATTAATTCGCTATTAGACACACCTGGGTGAGTTCGGAGCGCATTCTCTGCCCCCCGAGCCCACCCTATATTGAAGCCTATTAGAGCCTCCACCTATTATCAGGTGCTTCAAATAAACACCCACCCCCCACTGGAATCCATGCATCCGACCTCCTGAAAGGGGCCGGACGGATGGATAGGGGGGGCGGCGCCCGTGCACCCTTAATAGACGGGCCACCCCTGCCTAAACCTTGTGGACAGCCTTCCCAGAAGAGTTGAAGCTGTTATAGCTGCAAAGAGTGAGCCAACTCATTATTGAACCCTACGGACTAATATCCCGTACACACGGTCGGAAATTCCGACCACAAAATCCGTCGGATTTTTTCCGACGGATTTTGTCCGACACTGGTGTTGCATACACATGGTCGGACAAAGTTGTCGGAAAATCCGATCATTCTGAACGTGGTGACGTTCGTTGCGTACGTCGGGACTAGTAGAGGCTAGTAGCCAATAGCTTTGGTCTTGTAATGTGATCTGAGCATGCGTGGCACTTTGTTCGTCGGAATTCGCTACACACGAATGGAAAAAGTCCGATAGGACTTTGTTGTCGAAATTTTTTTAGAGCAGGACCTCAAACTTTTTCCGTCAGAAATTCCGTCGGAAAAAGTCCGATGGAGTCCACACACGGTTGGAATTTCCGACAACATGTTCCGATAGGACATTTTCTGTCGGAAAATCCGACCGTGTGTACGGGGCATGAGACTGGGATGCCATTAAAGTTCGTGTGCATGTAAAGGCAGGCGTCTCAATACTTTTGGGAATATTGTGTAGATCTGACCTGTTTACAAGTAATGTTTCAAGTTCAGGGAGATGCCGAATACGCCCTGAACCCTAGTGGTTGGCGCTTTGGCAAGCTGCTGAACTAAATTACCCTTTTTTTCGCCTGCTGCAGCAAACCTCTGGCTGTGCAGGAAGTCATTTTTAGTAGTGGCGGTGTTCCTATTACCACTAGATGAATATTAACTTCCCACTCTTACTGAATGCCTCGTGCATGTAAATGACACCCTTACATCATAAATTAGTCAAACAATTTTCCAATATAGCAAAAAAGTCATCTGCACCGAGGGCTTGTATACAAAAAAATATTAAAGTGCATAATCCTCCTTATAAAATGACAATGTTTCCAGCCACTGATCCGGCTCCTCTGGTGCTCCATGCTTGAAGAAGAACTCTATGGACTGAACATTTTGGTACACAAGCCTTCGGTGCCGATGACTTTTTGCTCTATTGTGTGGTATTAGTATGCTGTACTGCAACTCATTCCTGGAATGGTGGGGGATATCTGCTCCCTTTTGACGTCTTCCAGGAACATCACAAGGGAAGAATCTATAGCAGAGACACGTCTTCTGAATCCTGATCTGCAGACTTGCGGAGAGATGAGCGCTAAGGGGCTCACAGTTTTGGCCTGGCACTAGGGTTGCCACCTTATCCCTTTAAACCTGAACACATATGAATTACACAGGTTCTGAGGATAATTTAATGCAGATAAGGCACTGAGTGAGTTTAATTGCCACCTTAATCAGCCACAGAACCCGTGTAATTAATACGTGTTCAGTTTTAAAGGGATGAGGTGGCAACCCTACGCTGGGACTGACACTAATGTTGTCAGTGTTGGCTTTTATCTTCTATTAGGCAGAAGTAGACACTGATCCTACAATTGAAGGAATAATACAATTTGGAGCTAACAGCACTTTTTTACTGTTTTAAAAATATATATTTAACCGTAGAAAGTTGGATTTTTTTTTTAAACACCCTTCCCTCCATCTGATCAGGATTTTTCCATAATAAGTAAGAGTAAGATCATGTGTCTGTATTGTGGCTCCATAGGTTCCTCCATAAGGCCCCTTTCACATGGACGGACCGTTCAGATCCGCCTGTCAGTTTTGACGGCGGATCTGAACGGGCGCTCCATGTTAGTCTATGGAGCGTCGGATGTCATCCGCTGACATCCGACCCGGTCCGATCCGCCAAAAGCAGACGTATGGCTCTACGTCCAGATCAGTCGCTGGCGGATCGGATCGGGTGAGATCTGATGAAAACGGACACACTGTCCGTTTTCATCCGATCTCTCCATAGAGACCAGCGGTGCTCGCAAGCCCCTCCCCACTCAGTGAGCGGAGAGGGACTTGTCATCCGCCGGTTCAGCGGAGATCAACGGAGAGCCGGCGGACAGAGGCGGACTCCGTGGAAGCGGAGTCCGCCTCGTGTGAAAGGGGCCTAAGGGCCTTCAAACAGGTTCACTGGGTTCAGCTCTGTTCCAAGAAGAGTGTTGTGTTTCATTGGGCTTTCAAAAAATGGACCCTAACTAAGCAGCTGCAGAAACCTTCTGTCCTTCATATTAGCATTCTTTGCTGCACCATCTCAGTATACCTGGCTGGATAAATCCTGTTCACCAAACCAACATAACGACCTGGAAAATGTCCTCCACTTAGGGTTGCCACCTCATCCATTTAAACCCGAACAAATATGAATTACACAGGTTCTGAGGCTAATTTAATCCAGGTAAGGCACCAAGTGAGTTTAATTACCACCTTAATCAGCCACAAAACCTGTGTAATTAATATGTGCTCGGGTTTAAAGGGATGAGGACGCAACCAGTGTTGGCTGGTGGTATATTCGCTGTCCAAGGACCGCGGCTATGGAACGCTCTACCGACCTACATCCGCATGGAAGAAAACCATCAGGCCTTCAGGAAAAAACTCAAGACCCACCTCTTCTAGAAGCTTGACAACAAAGCACGAATACAGCGCCTTGAGGTGATTCAGTTCGCATTGTAGCGCTATACAAATCATTCATTCATTCATATTTTTTTTACAATCCACCCACTGTCACCCCCACTCGGTCGGGTCACAGGCACACCCCCCCTACCCATCGGTTGGTCACCAGCCCCGCAGTTACCCCATCTAGGTCACAGATATCGCTTCCTCCGGGTGGCAGGCGGTGGCTTCACCCTGCGTCTCCTCCTCCTGGTGCTTCATGGCGGCTTCCCCTGCATCTCCTCGGAAGCCAATAGGATCGCTTCTCCTCTCGACCAATCAGGTGAAGGGTCTCAGGACCTGCTTCCTGATTGGCCGGGAGGAGAATCAGGAAGACAATAGTGACTAATAATTCACTATTGTTACACAACTGGGTGGGCTAGGGGGGGGGGGGAGAGCACTGCGCCCCAAGCCCACCCCAAGCCCACGTCTGAGGCCTATTAGAGCCTCAGACGCTCTCCATCCAATCTGACAGAGCTTGAGCTATTTTGCAAAGAAGAACAAAATGTCACTCTCTAGATGTGCAAAGCTGGTAGAGACATCCCCAAAAAGACTTGCAGCTGTAATTGCAGTGAAAGATGGTTCTACAAAGTATTGACTCATTTTTATTTGTAAAAAAATTTGAAAACCATTTATCATTTTCCTTCCACTTCACAATTATGGGCCACTTTGTGTTGGTCTATCACACAAAATCCCAATAAAATTCATTTATGTTTTTGGTTGTAACATGACAAAATGTGGAAAATTTCAAGGGGTATGACATTTTTTTTCAAGGCACTGTATTTCTTTTCTTCCTATCTTTCCTGTCTAAAGCTGACCATACACTGTTAGGCCCCTTTCACACTGGGGCGTTTTTCATGCGGTGCAGCGCTAAAAATAGCGCCTGTTCACCGCATGAAAAAATCATGCCCCTTTAACTCCAGTGTGAAAGCCGGCGGGCTTTCACACTGGAGCGGTGCGCTAGCAGGATGACAAAAAAAGTCCTGCTAGCAGCATCTTTGGAGCGGGATAGGAGCGGTGTGTTCACCGCTCCTATACCGCTCCTTCCCATTGATTACAATGGGAGACCGCCGTAAAACCGCGGCAATACCGCGGCTACGGCGGCGCTCTGCGGGGGGTGTTTAACCCTTTTTCGGCCGCTCGCGGGGGGTAAAACCGCACCGCGAGCGGCCGAAAACCACGGTGAAAACGACGGTAAAGCAGCGCTAAATATAGCGCTGCTTTACCGTCACCGCGGCTCACCGCCCCAGTGTGAAAGGGGCCTTACAACTTTTTTTTCCTTTAGCCAGCTCGCTGTACCCGCAGCTGTCAGAATACACAATCAGCAGATTGGCTGCAGCTGTTGAAAAGTTTTCCCTTCAACAGAGGTCGATCAGTTTTTCAATATGAAACTAACTGGAGGAAAGTTCAAAACGAATCTTAGAAAGTATCATTTTACTGAAAGGGTACTTTCCCAGTTCAAAGTCCCAGCGCTCGGGCTGCTAAATTGCACTAAACAGCCTGGGAACCCCTTCTGTGGGTCTTGATGGGGTCCTGCAGTGTTTCCTCTTGCAGGGATCTCCAAACTATGGCCCTCCAGCTGTTACGGAACTACATGTCCCATTAGGCATTGTAAAACTCTTACATTCACAGGCATGGCTAGGCATGATGGGAATTGTAGTTCCTGAACAACTGGAGGGCCATAGTTTGAAGACCCCTGCTCTTTAGGAAATCTGCCAGTAAGTGTCTGTGGACTGAGGCTTGGGGGGGGGGGGGGGGAATAATTAATTTATTTCACTCCTTTGGTCCCTTGTATCTCACAGTGCTGCCTATCTTTTTGTTTTTCTTTTCTGTCTCCCTACATGTTTTCCCTTTTTTACTTTGATCTTTTCCTTTTCTATGCCTTCTTTGGCTCCATTTTTTGATTATGTTTGCCCTTTTGCTTGTTTAATGCTGTACTGGACTCTACTCTGTGCTGGAGGCGCTCTTGATGACATCATCGGGTTGTGCCGGTCTGCACATGCACACTGGCTGGCGGGAGTACCGACTGTCATTTGTATTTTGGGAAAAGCTGCCATCTTGTTAATAATGAGGGTCAGAGTCACAGGGTAGATCTATAGATAATTAGAGGGGCCCAAACAGCCCTGGAGGTTTGGTCAGGCAGAGCCTCTTTTGCCTGTCTCTGGATCGTTATTCCCTCTGCTTCCTGGGACAGGCGAGCTTGCCTTCAATGCCCCCTGCTGTTTGTTTCAGGATTGGCATAAAACAAAAAAAAAAACCCTGTGTTTGTATATATGTGTGTATGCACATATTCATTTGTGAATGTATGGGCAATAATAAAAAAAAAAAAAATTTTTGTTATCAATTTATATTTTTCTCTTTCATCTCTAAACCTTTCGCTCTCTGATGCTATTTTCCTTTTCAGCTATCCTTGTTTTTTTCAACTGCCCATCCTTTGTCCTCAAACCATGAGTCAGTCACCATTTATACAAAAGACCCTCAAATTCAAAGGTGGGAGACCATCATGTGGTAAGTTTCAGGAAAAGAGTGCCTCCCTTTGTGGATTGCTTTGAATTTTTTTCAGCCCCGCATGCTCATGCTCTCTAAAACCATGGAAGATGGACATTCTTTGGAGGTACGTAGCCCTAGAGGCTGCTCCCATTCAAGGGGAACATTCAAAGGATTATGTCTTATCGCTTCTTCCTAGAACAATGCTACCATCCCAGCAAAAGTCCTGCAGCGCCTGTGGCGCAATACCTATGCCCAATAGGCTGATGAGTAGACTGCCTGGAGGAGTTGGCAGTTGACAGGTAACACTCAAATATCATTGTTATTGAAGAGAGTGGTGTGAGATTTTATGCTGTACTTATTTAAGTTATCTCGGCCAGACAGACCCCTCCTAGTTGCCTGTCACTAGAAGAGCATCCTGGCACCTCGGCAGGTGGAGTTAACTCACTTAGTTACGCTACTCTGGCGAGTGGACAGCCTGCGGACAGTAGTAGCTCCTCTTCATCAGAGGAAGGCCCAGAACTGCTTGGTTTCAGTTCTCCCTCCATTGAGCTATATATCCAGACAGTCAAGCAGGCCAATTGTATGGATAAAGTCATATTCACCCTTTCTTCAGAACGGCAAAGTCCAGAGAGAATCTCCTTTATTTGTCTATACATGTTTAATCCTCGTTAGAGATTGAATAGCATCGCTCTAATCCATAACATCCATAACATCCCAAAATATTTCTCTCTTTCATAATTGGTAAGCTTGCGATTGGCTAGACGCATTTCCAGTTTAACAGTCTGCCTTTTGGCCTATGCAGGTCTCCGAGTCTGTTCACAAGGGTTCTCAGTGCAGTGTTAGCTCCACTCAGAGAACAAGTTCTCCGGGTGCGCCGCTACCTGGACAACATTATTCTTCTATCCAGAGGTCTGAAACAATTGCTGATGCACCAAGATATTCTCATAGACACCCTGCGGGGATATGGCTGGTTTATTAACTCTCTAACTTAACAGTTAGTATGCCAGGAGGTACTCTGCCAACTCCTCTGTTCAGCTTCCACCAGAGAAAACGGTGGCAGTTAAAGAACGAATGCTGAAGACAGTAATCTCCACTTGTTTGACCATTTCTCAGTGCCTCAATCTTTGTAGCACAAAATAATCCCTTGGGCGCTTATAATACCAATAATCCCTTGTGCGCTTCTGACTTTGACAGTTTAAGCTGGGATTCTTAGAACAATAGAGACGACAGAGTCTGGCACAGTTATCAACTGTCACTTAGAGTATGAGTAGGAGTATACGGTGGTGGCTGAAGAGGGAGAATCTGATGAAGTGCCCTGTTAGAACCATTAGACGAGATCACAATTACTATTCATCTCAGCAAAGATAGCCTGGAAGGCACACTGCAATAAACTGTTGGTTCAGTCCAATGGGAGATTCCCAGCCAAGCGGGTAGTCTTAAATACCCTAGAAATCCAAGCATCTGCTTTAGCTCCTCTCGCCTTACTACACAAAATCGAGGGAAGATCAGTCTCTCTGCAGTTGAACAACATGGCAGCAGTTGCCTATATTCATCACCAAGGAAGAACTTGTGGCAATATGCTATTAAGAGAGGTGAACCCCACTGTGGGGGTCAGGAAATCACCAGAAAATTTCCGAAAGCAGTTTACCACCTAGGGGACTTGAACACAGACAGACTGACCATCATGCAAACTTTCCAGAGCACGAGTGGGCTTCCACACTGTAGGTCTTCTATGAGCTGGTCCACAGGTCATGCCAACCACAGACAGATTACAGTGCTTCTCACAGCAATTTCAAACTTAGGAGGATGTCTGAATCTGTCCTGTAGCCACAGGGGCGTGCAGAACTATCAATTGTACTGACGTGAGATGCCGCTCTACTGAGAAGCTACACTGCCACCGAGAGCAGAGACCTAGGAGTGGGTGAGGAACTACGGTTGTGCGCACACTTCTGGTCCGCCAAGGCCGAAGTACACCACTGACCCATTGCAGTTTGTTTGCTGTGTTTTTACTGAAGGCTTGGTTTTATTTTTTGAAATGTGAGTTTTACTATTGGAAGTGTTGGTGTGATTCATTAAACTGGTTGAAACTGTATCACGCTATGTGGAGCACTTACCGTATATACTCGAGTATAAGCCGAGTTTTTCAGCACATTTTTTTGTGCTGAAAGTGCCCCCCTCGGCTTATACTCGAGTCAAGCACTTTTCTGCAGCAAAAAAAAAAAATTCCGACCCGACTTTGGGGCCCCGTATCTCGGGGCCACTTGGGTCTAGGAGTCCCAAATTTGGTGTGCCAACCCAGTGGACCTAGCACTATAACATATCACTATAACATATCCAAACATGGGGTTCCTAGCAAGTGGCCCCGAGATACAGGGCCCCAAAGTCGGTTCAGAAAATGTCATTCTCTGCTGCAGAAAAGTGCTTGAGATTTTCTGACCCGAATTTGGGGCCCCATATCTCGGGGACACTTGGTGCTAGGAACCCCAAATGTTGTATTCTAACCCAGTGGAATTAGCACTACAACATATCTAAAGATGGGGTTCCTAGCACTAAGTGACCCTGAGATACAGGGCCCCAAATCGGTCAACTGTGTCCATCTGCATGGGCACAGTGAGGCTGCAAATGGGCATCGTTGACCCTCTTTTCCACTTACAGTAGCTGCGCATTTCTCACCCTAGGCTTATACTTGAGTCAATAAGTTTTCCCAGTTGTTTGTGGTAAAATTAGGTGCCTCGGCTTATATTCGGGTCGGCCTATACTCGAGTATATACGGTATTTTATATTTTCACATATGGAGTCACTTTGTTAAATAACACGCTGATCGAATGGATGGTTGCTAGTAACCCCAGCTGTGGGTCAAATACACTGAAGCCAAACGCGAGAATGGGAGGCATTGTGAACTGGTGAGTGTGTTCTTCAGAGGGAGAGGTGTCACAAGCACGCGATGTGGTGGAATATTCAAGGATTTTTGAAGATCTTATTTGAAGATTTTATTTGAAGGTTTATTTGGATCATTCTACTTAATTAGGACTGTTTTTGCATCACTTGTCACTGGGTGATTCATATATATCTATACATATTTATTTATCACTAATCAATTTTTTTCTGGAATTTTTTGTGATTTATTGCACTAGCGCTACTAGTTTTTCCTATTTATATCTATTTTATAGGTTGAATTGCATATTTTATGAGATATTAATACTACTGCACCTCCGGTAACAGCTGTTTTGGGCTTCTTGTAGACCAGATTAGACATGAGCCTTAGCCTATATTGCTTGAGATTGCAAGTGTCGACTAAGTTGGCAATAACAAGGCTTAAATGTGTAGAGAATCCTTTAGTTTGCACAAATTTTGAAGACAGTCAGAGGTTTCGAAGATCTGTCCCGGTGGAATCTATCGGTGTTGCTGGATTTCATATCAGTTTGACCATTTGCTCTAACAGAACAGTGTTCAGTTTGTGACATTACCTACTAGGCAGTATCTATCGCAAGATCTTCAAACAGAAGGATGTCTGAGTCAAGAAAATATATTGTTTTCTTTCCAGAAGGAGTAGACTCCGGTAGATCATCTTGTATCAAGGTTAGCGACAGCCCTCCATCTAACAGTTATCTGGGCATTGCCTAACTTCCCAGAGGATCACTCAGGAGGGTCACACCAATTGAACGTGTCCAGAACTTGAAAGAAGTTCCTATCCACAATTGCCCTTTTATCTTACCAGCTGGAATTCATCAGGGAAAAGAGGCTACCTCCTGCACTCTAGTAGGCTTGGTCGTGCATATTTTAAGGGCGAGGGGTCATGAACCTCCTTCAGCAGTGGATACATACTCTCCCAGAGCGGTTTCGGTCTCATGGGCTGCCCATTCGAAGACGTCCATAGATTTCACCTGCAGGGAAGTATCATGGTCGCCCCATGATACCTTTTCAAATGGTATGGAGTAGATCTGGGGGTCTTGCCATTAGTGGACTGCGGAGGAAGGACTGTTCCGTCTTCTGTCCCATTCTAATTAAAAATTGATTTGACAAGTAGAACCCACCCTGTCAGCTAGTTATCTATCACTAGTATGCTGCCATGGTGGCATCAGGAAAATGGAAAATTGTATCAAATACTTACCGTAATTTTCCTATCCTGACGCCAAGCCATGACAGCATACGGACCCACCCTTGTACATTTCGGTATGTAGCTAATTAAAAAGAATGCGGTGGGGCCTAACTAGGCCTTTAATTTATGCTATTCACTGGTCCTGAGGCAGTGGAAAAGAGGCGGAGCCTATCACTAGTAAGCTGCCATGGTTTGGTGTCAGGAAAGGAAAATTACGGTAAGTATTTGATACAATTTTCCGTTATCCTCCCACATCAGTTGGTGTATCCGAACAAATGAGGAAAAATAAAACTAAAAGTCTCCCATTGTTGGGAATAACTTTGTTGTTGCAACATAAAATATCTTCAATTATCAGAGCAGTTTAAAGCAAATATATCATTATCTCATTATCTGCGATGTAACTCAATTCACCATTTAATGAATTGTTATTAGCTGGCTGTTTGTGGAACGTTCCTAAAAACGTCGCCACCTTTTAAAGTAATAAAGTAATGGAGGTTTTTGTGGCAGCTATTATGGCTGTGTGATTAATACCTCATTACAAGGCGCACTTGATATCTTAATGCAGAGCCTTTTTTTTTTTGTTTTAACCTTTCCCGCTTTCTAATCAGAAAGCCTTAATTTTCTGCGTTCTGTACTGGCGCAATAAATAATTTGGTAATAATTATAGTAATTAATGCATGAAAACCTTTACAAAGTGATGGAGATATGCTGCAGAGCAAAGCAATAAATAGGTAAGTTGGTGCTCGGCGGAGAGCACAGCGTAATGTTAACACATTGGGGGTCAATGTTAAAACTTCAGGAGACCAAACTCCACAAATGTCATTACAGAATTCTGCTACAGTTAAGCCGTACTATTACCTGTAAAGCAAATTCTTCTAAATAACAGACAAATCCCATTGGATCAGAAGTTACTAGCATAATGAAATGTGATAGAACTCCGGACAAAAGACATTTCACCTAAAAATGGAGTTGGGTGGTGGACATAGTCAACAAATGGACCCTGAGTGAGAACATATGCACCCCCTTCCCCTGATACAATAAGCCTACATTTACATTTGAGCGTAGCACATTCAGGTCAATTTACTGGTACTATTTTGTGTACTTTTTTGACCGTTTTAGGTGTTATTCGGGAGATTGATTGATTGATGCAGGATTTGGCATTTTTGGATCCATACACTTTTATTATGGGAGCCTCCTTTTTACATGCTAATAAAATATTTTGGGTTACACTGAAGGGGGTTCCATCACCTGCCTAACCCACATCTTGTGTAAATCGGTCTTTTAAACCCAAAAAGTTCTTGCAGTGCACCCACACCTGAGGATCTAATGGTTAAGGTTATTCCCACTCACCTCTGAGTCTTCCCATTCCTATTAAATTTAAACTCCAGCAGGAATGGTAGTAAATTCTCACAATTTCCATGGTGGGTGGGAAGACACAAAAACAACCACAGATCCAGTGGATCCTCTTAAGGGTTCCACGGGTAAGCTTTGCCAGTTTTGCGCGGGCACATCTTGAAGTTTTGGTTGTTCCCACTCACCTCTGGATGTTTCCACTCCTAATAAATTTAAACTCCAGTAGTAGGAAATTCTCCTAAGGGCCATGGCAGGTAGGAAGACACAAAAACTCAAGCGTAGGGATGTCCCTATTGGAGTTCCTAAGAGACATAGGACTACCTCCTGCTCTTCACTTGCCATAATAATGTACAGTATTTAGGGCTAAAATGGGGGGGGGGGGGGTTCAAGCACCTACCTCCTCACATTTTGTATTAAATGGCCCTTTAACCCAAAAGAGTCCTTGAGCAGTTGCATAGTGTGCATTAATGATGTGCCCGCCCCTGAGGATCCAGTGGATGCTCTGAAGGGTTCCACTGTTGGGATCTCCTAGCTCTGCCCCTGCACATCTGGAAGTTTTGGCTGTTTCCTCCCACCTCTGGGTGTTGCCATACCTGATAAATTTTAACCCTGGCGGGAATGTTAGTAGATCCTCATATTGGCCATGGCGGGTGGGAAGACACAAAAATTCAAGCACAGAGGTGTCTCTGTTGGAGCTGCTGTCATAAAACAGTATTTTGGGATAAAGTGGTAGGGTACAAACACCTGTCTAGCTTACATTTTGTGTAAATTGGCCCTTTTATCCCAAAGGTCCCTTGAACAGCTACACATTTCCAGCACCTGCCTAGCCCACATCTGATGTAAATGGGCCCCTTATCCCCAAAGAGTAATTGTGCAGTTGCACAGTTTGCACAAATGGTGCGCCTGCCCCTGAGGATCCAGTGGATACTCTTGAGGGTCCCACCGGTGGTATCTCCAAGCTCTAGTCCTGCATATTTTGAAGTCTTGGTTCTTTCCACTCACTTTTGTGAGTTCCCTCTCCCAATAAATTTAAACTCTAGCAAGAATTTGGGAAGACACAAAAAGACAAGAGCAGAGATCTTTCCATCATCCCCAAGAGACATTAGAAGTGGTCAAATGGTTTTACTGCTCCAGATTCCCCAAATGTTATAGTTTTGGGAAGAGTGACCAATAATAATAAGTTCTCTTTCAACATATACTCCATATTTGGTCTCATTCTTATTTTCAAGGTTCTCACTTGTAGCATGGGCTTCAGCTCCCACTGGTTTGACTTTAGTAGGATAAGTCATGTTTCTGCCCTTCCTGGTGTCTGGGGTCCCAAAATACTGCCACCAATCTCTTGGATTTGGCCATAGAGAGAATAATGCTGAGCTAGTGACTGATGTGGCCATCACAGTATATGGCAGAGCCTGGGACATAGACAATGTCCACCTTGAGACAGTCATAGGCAGTAGGAGCTTGGGTCATCTGGGCAGTAGGAGTCTGGTTCATCTGGGCAGTAGGAGCCTGGTACATCTGGGCAGTAGGGGCCTGGTTCATCTGGACAGTATGAGCCTGGTTCATCTGGGCAGTAGGAGCCTGCTTTATATGGATAGTATGAGCATGGTTCATCTGGGCATTAGGAGCCTGCTTCATCTGGGCAGTAGGAGCCTGCTTCATCTGGGCAGCAGGAGCCTGCTTCATCTGGGCAGCAGGAGCCTGCTTCATCTGGGCAGCAGGAGCCTGCTTCATCTGGGCAGCAGGAGCCTGCTTCATCTGGGCAGTAGGAGCCTGCTTCATCTGGGCAGCAGGAGCCTGCTTTATCTGGATAGTATGAGCATGGGCAGCAGGAACCTGCTTCATCTGGGCAGTAGGAGCCTGCTTCATCTGGGCAGTAGGAGCCTGCTTCATCTGGGCAGCAGGAGCCTGCTTCATCCAGGCAATTGGAGCCTGCTTCATCTGGGCAGCAGGAGCCTGGTACATCTGGGCAGGAGGAGCCTGCCTCATCTGGACAGTAGGAGCTTGCTTCATCTGTATGTAAGGACTATCTCACCAGAGGATACCATCCTTTATTCAAGGTCACCCTCTGCTTCCTGGACTTTAATGCCAGCTCAGACATGATACGATCATTTAAACCCTGATGTCTGTGCAGTTCTTAGCTGTGTTCACAAATGTCTGACACAGAACAGCCCCTGCTTCAGCCTCTCACCTTTTGACCTTTTTGACGTTTTTGGAAAAACGATAGTCTTGCTGTATACTTTGACATGTCAGGAATTTATTAGTAAAGTTACCGAAAGGTCCACTTTAAACACTTGTTGGTAATGCAGTCCTTTCAAGAGGACCTGTCACCCCTTTCCAAGAGGACCTGTCACAAACAGATCCGCTGCATATTCTTTATTGATTCCAGCCATTGTGTCGGCACTTACTGCCATTAGGAGTAAATTTGCTAGCCAGGAAACGACTCTTAAAGGACTGCCGCGACGGCTGTTCCTATTTAAATGTTCACTTTCCAACCTTTTGCCTTATCTCCTGACCCCCATATGGCCCTTCAAAATCTCTTCCGATCTCGCCGTTTTTTCCACCACCTCGATCAGGCATTACCGCTTTCAATATTTAATTGATTCATTTGTAATCCATTAGAACTGCTGCAGTCGAACAGAGGAGAATTTAACATCATTGCACAAAGAGTCACTTAAGGTAATTTTATGGGTCTTTCTCTCAGCCAGACTCTGTAATATTCCCAATTATGGCCTAATTGATCTCCTTTACAGCCGAATTTCATTTTCTGAGAATCGTGAATAACTCTTTGTCATCTCGGAGTGCTGATGGCGCTTCACCACAGATTGCAGACAAGCCTAATGTAATAAGAGTAGTTTGCAGGAATTAAAGTTGGAAAGGGTATATAGTGAGTGCTTCGAAAAAACAACTAGCGGCAATGTGTTACAGGAAAGCTTTGGTCTGATTTACTAATTTTAATAAGGTGCTTGTAGTCTACGCATTTCGGAGGCAGCCTCATCTGAATAAAAATGATATGTACTAAGGACAAAGTCCAGCTACAAAAGCTGTAGCCATTCCAAATGAAAGGCCATTACAACACCAGCATAAAGGCTTAGCACTCATTGAAGTATACTCTATGTAAGCCCTAACAGCAGACTTCTTTTATTTTCTATCTTCGGTGCATTAAGTATACCACTAAAAGGAAAGCTTTTCTCTGATTTACTCATTTCAATAAACTGTTCGTGTCATCTGAATGAAATTATATATATTAAGGACATGGCTGTTTTTAAGGCAGGGCAAAAGGGGCAGCTGCCCTGGGCCCTGTCATTGTTGTGGGGCCCAAAGCAGCTACCTCATACTTGCCAACTATCCTGGTTTAAATTCCCTCGTCCCTTGAGGTTTTAGTCCAGTGCGGTGTCCCAATATCTCAGTGTGAAGTGCTGCTATTAATGCTGCCCAGCTCTGCCCTTTTGTTGTGTACAGATGACTCACCTGCAGACCCTGTGTTTACATGTAAATTACCGCCATTCATATGTAAATAGTGGTGACATTCATATGTAAATAGCTGCGGCCGGCGGCATTGAAATGTATATCATGCCCCCCTGAGGTCATATCCACAATAATCTCTAGCAGCCAATCTACAAGCAGAAATCATGTGCTGTAACCTCTAGCAACTAATCAGTGAGCAGTAATGTGTGCTGTAACCACTAGCAACCAGTCAGTGAGCGGTAATGATACACTGTAACCTCTGGCAACCAATCGCAAATTGCTGCCCGATCTGATACAGTAAACTGATTTTGAGTCTAGCTGCTATTTATTGTATGTCTCAGAGCAGGTGGAGAGCGAAACTTCATGGGGGGAGGGGCCCAAGAAAAGTTTTGCCCAGGGTCCAATCAATATTAAAGACGGCCCTGATTAAGGACAAAGACCAGCTACAAAAGCTTTAGCCATTGCAACTGGAAGGACATCCTGCCACCATGAAGGCTTAGCACTCATTGAAGTATAAACCCATCAGCCAAAATGTTATGACCCTCTAATATAACCTGTTGGGGTATGGACACCACTAGACCTCTGAAGGTAGGCTGTGGTATCTCACAGAAAGCCGTCAGTAGCAGATCCTGTAAGTTGTGAGTTAGGGCCTCCATGGATCGGACTTGTTTTTCCAGCACATCCCACAGATGCTAGATTGGATTGAGATCCGAAGAATTTGCCAAGTCAACACCTCAAATTAATTGCTGTGCTCCTCAAACCATACTTGAATTCATCAGACCAGACCACCTTCTTCAATTTCTCCATGGTTCAGTTCTGATGCTCATGTGCCCATTGTAGGTACTTTTGGCTGTGGACATGGGTTAGCATGGGCACCCTGACCGATCTGCACTACACAACAACCTGCGATACTCTTTGCATTCTGACCCCTTGACTATTGTATAACTGATGTGTCTTACTTACCCCTATATAAACCACCTTTAACTGCTACATCCCCTTAGCATATACCCCAGAAAATGAGACCACACCAATATGGAGTAAATATGGCCGTAGCAGCCAATAACTTTATTTATAAACAACCAATAATTAACATAAATTAACATAACTACCACTAAGTAAGGCACTTCCTCCATTAAACTCCTCCCGTTGGTCTGTGCAGGAAAAACCCACCAATCATAATCAACATCACTTAATGGCACTGCGGAACCAAAAACTAGAATAGGCCTCACGCTGACATGCTGGCTCAGAGGCAACAAACACTGTCCGCAGTGCACCTGATAATAACATTGGCTAAGCTGCTGTTAGCTGTATCACCACACACGGTACATACGCTGTACATACCACCGAAAGGTTCCGAACTTCCAAATCTGGGGTAAATCCTTGATCTGCCACGACAAAATTGCTTCTGAAATCATAAAACAAATCATAATAATAACACAACAAACCCCCCAAGATTAGGGAGGGAGGGTGGGAAGCTCGCTTCTCCTGGCAGACTGAACTGGGGAGGAACCACCCACTCTGCAAATGTCCTATCCTCCTCCTCTCTACCACCTTTCAGCCCACAAAGTTGGGAGCATGAAATTGTCCAAAATGTCTTGGTATGCTGACGCCTTAAGAGTTCCCTTCACTGGAACTAAGGGGCCAATCCCAACCCCTGAAAAACAACCCCACACCATAATCCTGCCTCCATCAAATGATTTGTATCAGTGCATAAAGCAAAGTCCATAAAGACATAGATGAGCGAGTTTGGGGTGGAGGAAAGTGACTGGCCTGCACAGAGTCCTGGTCTCGACCCGATAGAACACCTTTGGGATGAGTTTGAGCGGAGACTGTCATCAGTGCCTGACCTCACAAATTCCCTTCTGGAAGAATGGTCAAACACTCCTAAACCTTGTGGACAGCCTTCCCAGAAGAGTTGAAGCTGTTATAGCTGCAAAGGGAGGGCCAACTCAATATTGAACCCTACGGACTAAGACTGGGATGTCATTAAATTTCATGTGCATGTAAAGGCCGGCGTCCCAAATCCCAATTTGAAAATATAGTGTATATGTATTAACGTATACAACTAAAAAGAAAGCTTTTGTCTGATTTACTAATTATGTTAAGACATTTGTAGTGTACGGATTCCAGAGGCAACAGTAGCTGAATGAATTTAAAATGACTAAGGACAAGTCCAGTTACAAAAATGCCTGTCAAAGGGTCAGTTCCATGTTGGACAAAGTCAATACCATGATTCAAATAATTTTGGTAGGTATCAAATGGATCAGTCCAATATTGGACAGATAAACCACAACAGGGTGATCTACACTCAATGTCAAAGAATGGTAAAATGGTATCCTCTCTCACTGCAGATGGGTTAGGTGAAAAAGTAAAACATGGAACAGCAATTTTGGCATCAAACGATAATGGCAGCCTTGCTGCAAACTTATCATCACAGATTGTAATAACAGGTAAGTAAAGACCGTCCAATAGCAAGATATATAAGAATTATATCCTCATACATGGCAAGGGAGTAAACTGGAACATGAAAGTGCAATTGAAATGTCAGATGATGATGGTAGCATACAGGAAATGGAATGGGCACTCATCTAGTAAAATGTAGACATCAATTATCTGTAATCAAAATCTGCTTCTAACTGATCCATCTGAGTATAATACGGGACCAGTTTACATTTATTTATCGTTCATTGGCTCATCTGTACCTGGGACATTTTTGAGCAACAGCAATGTTGTTCCCTCTTTCTCCAAGAATCTGACATGCCTGTACTTCTGTGTCACTAATGGATGTTTAGCGCCGACACTTGACTAAGTGTGCGCTATACATATGTAAATGTAGTTTTCCAGAACTGTAACAGAGTTCTGGGGGTTAATTGTACAGGTCTTTTACTTTGGCATCAGTTTGGTTGGGCTTTACTGAAGTTCCGCCTTGTCATAGGTGCAGTGAGGCACCTGTGACAGGCTGAGAACCAGGCCTGGTTGGACGTGTTAGGTACCAATCTTTCCCGAGCCAATCAGTGGGCGCGTCTGGCCCCGCTGCGTAGTCTGGGAAGGGGTATTTAAGGTGCTGAAGTCATGTGTTCAGGGGTAGGCTGCTGCTTTGATTCCATGTTCCGGTCCGGGCCAGCCCCGTGAGGGGTCCCGGACCCAGGAGTGTCTGCCGTCCCCGTGAGCATGGTCACCCTGACCAGCCCCAGAGGCTCTCATGGTCTGGGGTGGGGATCCGTCTGTTCCCGAGTCTCGGAACTGGCTAGTTCGAGGCCCAGTAGCTGAAGGAGGATTCGGAGGTGTCCCGGTGTGCTCTGGGTATTGCAGGGACACGGCAACTCGTACAAGTGACCAGGGGAGGACTCTTCGGAGGAGGGCCAAGAAGCTGGCTGCTCGGTAAGAGCCTGGGAGCTGAGTTGTATGGACACTAGAGAATCCACACTTCTCACAGTATCACCAAGAAGGCTGAGAGATCCAGGTACTGTGGGAAAGGTTCCTACTTGTCTTTAGTTACAATCTAGTCTGTGGCAGAGACTTTGCAAACTTTCTGGATCACATGTTGGCTGCTAAATCTATGGTTAGAGGTTTATCCAGCAGTGAAGCGCCCAGTTGCGAGTGGCTACTCTCTGGGTTGTATTAAAGTCATTCAGTGGATGTCAGCAGTTCAAAGTGCCTGAGTTTTATCACCCGTGCCCTCTATTCCCACCTGAGACTGTGTTACTGTTGGATGTTACCCCTGCAGAATAAAAATCCTCAAAAGGAATTTTGTGTGTCAGCATCTGAAGTTACTGGGTATTAACCCTGGGAACCCCTAGACAACAACCGACGAGCTACGAGGAGGTAATTGGTAAGCCCAGAAAAGTCAAGGTCGCCCCTAGGGGTTATGGCCGCTACAGATGTGATAGCCCAAAGGTGTGATTATAAATTGATTAAATTACATGTTCCTCCAAATACAGATTCTATCAATTGAAATGGGAATTTCAGAGACTAGGCTTTGCATTTACATTAAGAAATATCATGCTAATACTATAATCGGCTCCCTGTAATGTTGGGCATATGATTACTAATGAGATCGCTCTGACCCCTTATGAGTTCACTAAAAGAGTTTGCCCCAATGTGTGGCTTGCTTGTTAGTTAGGCAGTAGATGGGATCCAATGGGGATTGATTGACAGGGAAGCAAGGAACCACTGAAGTAGATTCTCCCCTCCGTTTGTGATGCAATTGGCTTCATCAACAAGCCCCATATTTGCTTTTAGAATAGGGACTCGATGAGCGGAGTGTAGACTCCAAAAGTTACCTTAAAAGTACCGTAGTTAAGAAGAACTCGATTTCAGCTGAATCTGCTGGATCTGGGTTGCCAGCTGAGGCAAATCAATCTGTTAGTAGCTAGATGTGACTACATGCCGTGCTGGTCAAGTGAAATAGAGGAATTGGTATCCTATCAGTGTGGTACTGTGGATACCTGATGGGTAATAACGTGCCACGTCCTAAACAATATAGTAGAGAAACAGGGAGGGGACTTGGACTTTTTAGGCACCATACAATAGTATAATTAAACAAATATTTATTATTAAAAAGAGAGGAGATACATATACATCAGTATATACTTAAAAAACACATTTTATCACCAGGTATATAGAATTAGTAACCGCAAATGCATCCTATAGTAGTAGCCATAGGGACACATATATAAACCAACAACTAAAGTTGACTGTCCGATAGTCGTGGCGTGTCCACCGATGAGACAGGGATGCGATGGGGCGGTGATGTCACAACAAGAGCTCTACATGTTTCGCGTTCACATTAACGCTTCGTCTGGAGCAGGACATTAGGTGACTAACAAGAAAATGGGATTAAAAGACACAATGAGTACATGTACACTATTCATTTTTATACAAGTTCACAAAAACAGAAGGAATTTCATTTAGTATTTAGATATATATAAAAAATGTCAGCCCATGATTGCCTAAAGAACATGACAGCTCACCAGTCCCGGCCACAGGAAAGGGTTGTATAACCATACACATAGTGGGGGCATGGATAATATCATTAACTACAGCGAATAGTCAAGTGGTCTTGGCTGTAATAAAAGATTACTGTTCAAACGGTAGTTGGCTATCCCGAACTTCTGGTGGAGACCACATGACCAATACACTCGCATCTGGCCATGTGACCACCACATAAGGAGACTTGGATCACAAACAACACTTCTAGAAATCTCCAAAAACCTTAGTGGGCATCTAGGCTGTAGCCAACTTGAGCTTTTGATTGTTATTGTTTTCTGAATTAATGTGATTTCCTTTAGGGCCAGTTAATTATTTGCTTCTGCTTGCTCCTGGGGAGTGTTCTTCAGCTGATAGAGCAAGAAGATAAAACCTTATAGGCCACACAAATTGATCTCACCTTGGTCAATCACTACAACATTTATTTTCATTAATGCTGCATGGAAAAGGAGTTAAATATTCTAGAAGGCTCCTAAACCACTTCAGCCCCGGAAGATTTGGCTGCTCAATGACCAGCCATTTTTGCAATACGGCACTGCATCACTTTAACTGACAATTGCGTGGTCCTGCAACGTTGTACCCAAACAAAAGTTTGGGTAGTAGGCACCAAATGTTCCAGAGACTCCTTAAAGGTTAAGTGCTACAGTATCTTTACCAGTGTTAATTTTGGCAGCAAAGTCCAATTTAGTTTTAGTCTTATGCCCCGTACACACGATCGGACTTTCCAACAACAAAACCGTGGAATTTTGTTCGAAGGTTGTTGGCTCCAACTTGTCTTGCACACACACGGTCACACAAATGTTGGCCAACAATTACGAACGTGGTGACGTACAAGACGTACGGCAAGCCGATAAAAAGGAAGTTCAATAGTCATGCTTTGTTCTGCTTCTGCTAATGTCGTGTTTGGTGAGCATTGATTCTGAGAATGCATGTTTGTACTTTGGACTTTTGTCCGACGGGCTTGTGTAAACACGATTGGAAAGTCCGACAACACACATTTGTTGGTGGAAAGTCCAACAAAAATTGTCCAATGGACTTTCTGCCAACAAGCTCACATCCAACATTTCCATACGGAAAATCCGATGGTGTGCACGCGGTTTTTAGTTTTAGTCCCATTTTAGTCTTCTGCAATCGTTTGAGTTTTAGCCATATTTAGTCGACTACATTTTACACATCAGTACATTTTAGTTGACTAAAACTCATTTTAGTCGTCTAAAATCGAATGGGTGTAATTAAATTGTAATGCATTAGTTCTGTACAATTTCCAAACTCATTATATACTGCTGGAGTGAAAAATCGAATATGCTATTATTTATGGTATTGAGGTATGAACATGCACTACAGACATGTAGTTAATTTTGAAGTCAAATTTCAATTTAGTTTTAGTCTTAGTCTTTTGACTAAAATGGCATTTTAGTTTTAGTCGAATTTTAGTCATCTAAATTGTGCTCGTTTTAGTCGTATTTTAGTAGTCTAAAATAGTATTCATTTAGTTGACTAAAATGTTTTAGTAGTTTTAGTCGACAAAATTAACACTGATCTTTACAAAGAGACAAGTTAACCCCTTCCTCTCTTGTACCTTCTTGCACTCTCTGATTGGTTGGCAAGAACATAATACAGTCAGTGAACTGGAAACCTAATTTGTACGGCAGGTAAGAACATTATATATCAGAAATGTACTTTTGGAAAACAGTTCCCGGTTATCAGGCATGCTGCTGTGATGTGTGACGAGGGAACAGTCTGTAACTACTGACAGGCAGGAATCACTCAAATTCAATAATAATAAAAAAAAAAAAAAAAAAGGTTTATTGCTCTACTCAGATCTCTATTCCCACACAATAACACAGACCCCTGCAAAGGAGCAGAATTGCTTTCAGTATGAGTAATAATGTGTTTTTTTTCCTCTTCTTCCCGACTGAGGACATCCATCTACTGTGTCACATCTTCTCCAACGTGAGCTTGATGCAAAGTCAGCATCATTTCATGTGCGGGCTCAGATGCTGTGAAGTTGTGTAATACACATTTTATCAAAGTTTACATAAAGATGTATATAAAACAATTTTTAAACACTTAACAAATTGTCAAATTTTAAATATACATTTGTTGTGGATAGAGAATGGAAGGGTTAGAACCCTATCAACTTGTTATTGCTATCTGTGTCCCTGCTCAGGAGAGTCGCCCCCTGTCAGCAACCATGAAATCAGGCCGAGACAGAAGTACAGTTAAATCACACTTGTTTAATAATAAAAGTAAATAGAACAAACGTAGTCAAAACATAGTTCAGGAACTGGAACGGATAGTCAGACAAGCCAAAACGTCAGGGAACCGGAGATGAGCGTAGTAAAAGGAATGCAGGAGAGCGTCTCATTGATGTTGGCGAAGACAGAGATCCTCTGGACTGGACGGCTTAAGTAGGCAGGACTGACGAGCAGGATATCATCAACAGCTGAGTACCTATGGAGAGATAGGAGCTGGCAATTAGCCGACAGCTGAGCGGCCAGCTCAGAGAAGGAAGGGCTGAGGCCAGCCCTGACACCCCCTCAATTTGTCCTGGTGACTCCTATAATGGCACAGAAAGTGGTGGGATATGCAAATTTTAAGGCTAAACTCTGGGCACAAAAGCTTTAATGTTATTATATTTGTGCGTATATATATATATATACATACAGTGCCTTGAAAAAGTATTTTTACCCCTTGAAACTTTCCACATTTTGTCATGTTACAACCAAAAACGTAAATGTATTTTATTGAGATTTTATATGATAGACCAACACAAAGTGGCACATAATTGTGAAGTGAAAGGAAAATGATAAATGGTTTTCATTTTTTTTTACAAATAAATATGTGAAAAGTGTGGCGTGCATTTGTATTCAGCCCCCTTTACTCTGATACCCCTAACTAAAATCTAGTGGAGCCAATTGCCTTCAGAAGTCATCTAATTTGTAAATAGAGTCCACCTGTGTGTAATTTTAATCTCAGTATAAATACAGCTGTTCTGTGAAGCCATCAGAGGTTTGTTAGAGAACCTTAGTGAACAAACAGCATCATGAAGGCCAAGGAACACACCAGACAGGTCAGGGATAAAGTTGCTAAGAAGTTTAAAACAGGGTTAGGTTCTAAAAAAATATCCCAAGCTTTGAATCTAAACGAAACACATTTTATTTCGTATCTATGCTGAACTGGCCGAATTTCAATTCGAATTTTGTTTGTTCGAGAAAAAAAATTCTATCCTGCTCCTTCAAATTTTATCATCGCTATGGTTCAAAACAAAGGTCGCCCTGACCTCACCTGAGATTAGAAAATCAAATGTATAACAGAATTCTACTGGTCCAGTTTACTCTCACTTCATGTTGGGTCTCCAGGGCAGAAAGGGAAGGGATTAAATGATACAGTTTAATGGAGTTTTAATGCTGCTCTTGGCTACTGCTGTGTGTGTTTTTGCCGGAAGTCCTTGCCACAGTATATACACATCTGTGACATAGAACTAGTGGGACTGCCAAAAGAGGTGTCACTGTCAATTTTAAAAATAATTAATATCAATAAACGGTTTTAAATTGTCATACAAATATATATTTGAAATCAAATCCCCCTCCAGCCTGTGTCTTAGAATAAGAGGGAGGTGAAGCCTCCATCAATCTACATGTAAAATCCCACCCCCATTGTATTTAGTTGGTTAGTGGGCATGAAGGAAGAGGGAGGGAGTGGGCTGTCATTTACCACTGTGTATAAACCCACATGTGTGACTCTATAGTCTGCTCAGACGTGATAGAGAGGAAATGCTCAGCATAGAAACTCACTGCAAACGGAGCATGTGCCGAGTTGCCACCACAGCTACAAAAACCCTATCTGAATTGGGGACATGGACAGAAGGGGGAGATAGAGAGCAGCAGGTTCAACCAGGTTTTTTGCAGAATACAGAAAACAAATATTATAGTGACTGAGTATGAACAGCATGTAATACACCATTTATTGATAGTTTTTTATGGTGTGGGCTTAATGACACTTTAATATGTTACATCCATATTCAGGACTGCTGCTAATGCAGCTGCCCCTGCACCCCTGATTCCCCGCTGTAAAAGCAGGCTGGGGATCTTCTCTCTGCGCTTGCTATCACAATTTAAAAAAGACACAGCCATGCGGGGCTCCACCCACCCAGCTGTATCATTCATTTACACAAATCTGTGAATGGGAAAACTACAAGACTATGACATAAAGGGGTCTCTGATGGGGACCCTGACATAAGGAGGGACTTTGATGGGGATACTGACATAAGGGGGAACTCTGATGGGGACCCTGATGTAAGGGGGACTGTGATGGGGACACTGACATAAGGGAGGCTCTGATGGGGACCCTGATGTAAGGGGGACTGTGATGGGGACTCTGACATAAGGGGGGCTCTGATGGGGACACTGACATGAGGGGGAACTCTGACATAAGGGGGACCTTGATGTAAAAGGGCCTCCTATGGGGATCCTGACATGAGGGAGACTCAGATGGAGACCCTGACATAAGGGAGGCTCTGATGGGGACACTGACATAATGCAGCACTCTGATGAGGACCCTGACGTAAGGAGGGACTGTGATGGGCACTCTGACAAAAGGGGCCACTGATGGAGACCTTGATGTAGGGGGGGGGGGAACCTGATGTAAGTTGGGGACTCTGATGGGGTCCCTGACATGAGGGGGGGACTCTGATGGGGACCCTGATGTAAGGGGGGCTTTGATGGGAACCCTGACAAAAGGGGGGACTCTGACCTAAGAGGGGTTTCTGATGGAGTCTCTGACATGGGGGGGGGATTATGATGGGAACCCTGACATAAGGGTCATCATGGGGACTCTAACATATAAGGGATTTATGATGGAGACCCTGACTTAAGAGGGGTCTCTGATGGGGACTCTGACATGGGAGAGGACTCTGATGGGGATCCTGACATAAGGGGGTACTTAGATGGGGAACCCAAACATGGAGGGGGACTCAAGTTTGTCTGAAATTTGTTTGTTTTATTTTATTTTATTATGATTATTATTTTATTTAAAAAAATTCTCAGTTGTTCTATTCTATTATGCTAATTACAAAAAAAGTTCCAAATTTTTTTTTTTTATTGAGGTTTTATTTATTTATTAAAAAAGTGATTTTTTTGGGGCCCACAAATATGTGTAAAATATATGATGTGGCCCTTGTACTGAAAAGTTCTAGACCCCTGATGTAGATAAAAAGGGGGACGCCCCTAAAACTTAAAATTAGAAGTAAATGCAAAATTTTTAACAAGAAATTACTTTTTTTTAGATTTTTGTGATAAAATAAAAACATCTTTGAGTGTCTAAAGTTTGTGGCACTGTTATGCACTGTTAATTCCGTCAACGAAAAGGTTTTCGTCAAAGATTTCATCAGTGGCATTTTTACAGTGACGAAAACAAAATGAAAAGTACAGCACATTTTTGTCCACTGACCAAAACTATAACGAAAATCAGATCCGTTTTCATTAACGAACGAAAACGGGATGAAAATGTAAGGCAGGGAGGTTTACCCTTGTGAACTAACTTCCGTTTTTTTCACAGAGCTCCGCCTGCTTCCGCAATCCGCTCCCAGCAAGCAAGCGCACTGTGATGAGACGACTGCCAGAGACCTGAGAGTGAGAGCAGCACTGTGCATTACAGGCCAGCCAGGCTGAGGCCTCCCGAGTCCCGACCGTGCCGCCAGGCGCCCAGAGGAGACTGTGAGTGTACAGTAATAACAGTTGTGGTACATTACAATTACAGCAGGCCTGAGGTCTCCCATCCCCTCAGATCAATGTCCGCCCAGAGCACACTGTGCATTATAGGCCTCCTCTGACCACTGGCAGTGGCATCCAGAGCACTGTGCATTACAGGTCATCTCTCAGACCTGAGACCACAATCCAGCACTGTTTAGCATTACAGGCCTTCTCAGACCACCATCCAGAGCACTCTGCAGCATTACATGCCTCCTCCTCAGACCACCATACAGAGCACTGAGAATTACAGGCCTCCTCCTCAGACCACCTTCCAGAGCACTGAGCATTACAGGCCTCCTCCTCAGACCATCGTCCAGAGCACTGAGCATTACAGGCCTCCTCCTCAGACCATCGTCCAGAGCACTGAGCATTACAGGCCTCCTCCTCAGACCATCGTCCAGAGCATTGAGCATTACAGGCCTCCTTAGACCACCTTCCAGAGCACTGAGCATTACAGGCCTCCTCCTCAGACCATCGTCCAGAGCACTGAGCATTACAGGCCTCCTCCTCAGACCATCGTCCAGAGCATTGAGCATTACAGGCCTCCTTAGACCACCTTCCAGAGCACTGAGCATTACAGGCCTCCTCCTCAGACCATCGTCCAGAGCACTGAGCATTACAGGCCTCCTCCTCAGACCACCGTCCAGAGCACTGAGCATTACAGGCCTCCTCCTCAGACCATCGTCCAGAGCACTGAGCATTACAGGCCTCCTCCTCAGACCACCGTCCAGAGCACTGAGCATTACAGGCCTCCTCCTCAGACCATCGTCCAGAGCACTGAGCATTACAGGCCTCCTCCTCAGACCACCGTCCAGAGCACTGAGCATTACAGGCCTCCTCCTCAGACCATCGTCCAGAGCACTGAGCATTACAGGCCTCCTCCTCAGACCACCGCCCAGAGCACTATGCAGCATTATAGGCCTCCTCAGACCACAATCCAGCACTGTTCAGCATTACAGGCCTCCTCAGACCACCATCCAGAGCACTCTGCAGAATTACAGGCCTCCTCCTCAGACCACCGTCCAGAGCACTGAGCATTACAGGCCTCCTCCTCAGACCACTGTCCAGAGCACTGAGCATTACAGGCCTCCTCCTCAAACCACCGTCCAGAGAACTGAGCAATACAGGCCTCCTCCTCAGACCACTGTCCAGAGCACTGAGCATTACAGGCCTCCTCCTCAGAGCACTGAGCATTACAGGCCTCCTCCTCAGACCACCTTCCAGAGCACTGAGCATTACAGGCCTCCTCCTCAGACCATCGTGCAGAGCACTGAGCATTACAGGCCTCCTCCTCAGACCATCGTCCAGAGCACTTAGCATTACAGGCCTCCTCCTCAGACCATTGTCCAGAGCACTGAGCATTACAGGCCTCCTCCTCAGACCACCGTCCAGAGCACTGAGCATTACAGGCCTCCTCCTCAGACCACCGCCCAGAGCACTATGCAGCATTATAGGCCTCCTCAGACCACAATCCAGCACTGTTCAGCATTACAGGCCTCCTCAGACCACCATCCAGAGCACTCTGCAGAATTACAGGCCTCCTCCTTAGACCACCGTCCAGAGCACTGAGCATTACAGGCCTCCTCCTCAGACCACTGTCCAGAGCACTGAGCATTACAGGCCTCCTCCTCAAACCACCGTCCAGAGAACTGAGCAATACAGGCCTCCTCCTCAGACCACTGTCCAGAGCACTGAGCATTACAGGCCTCCTCCTCAGACCACTGAGCATTACAGGCCTCCTCCTCAGACCCCTGAGCATTACAGGCCTCCTGCTCAGATCACCGTCCAGAGCACTGTTCAGCATTACAGGCCTCCTCCTCAGACCACTGCCCAGAGCACTAAGCATTTCAGGCCTCCTCCTCAGACCAACGTCCAGAGCACTATGCAGCATTATAGGCCTCCTCAGACCACTGTCCAGAACACTCTGCAGCATTACAGGCCTCCTCAGACCACCATCCAGAACACTCTGCAGCATTACAGGCCTCCTCAGACCACCATCCAGAACACTCTGTAGAATTACAGTCCTCCTCAAACCACTGTCCAGAGCACTGAGCATTACAGTCCTCCTCCTCAGACCACTGTTCAGCATTACAGGCCTCCTCCTCAGACCACTGTCCAGAGCACTATGCAGCATTACAGGCCTCCTCAGACCACGATCCAGAGCACTCTGCAGCATTACAGGCCACCTTAGACCACTGTCCAGAGCACTATACAGCATTACAAGCCTCCTCAGACCAAAATCCAGAGCACTATGCAGCATTACAGGCTTCCTCAGACCACCTTCCAGAGCACTGTGCACTATGCAGCATTACAGGCCTCCTCAGACCACCATCCAGAGTACTATGCAGCATTAAAGGCCTCCTCAGACCGCCCAGAGTGGTTATATCTGTATCTATGAGTTTGTTTAAACCTTAATACCATAAATAACATGATAGATTTTTTTACTCCAGGAGTATATAATGAGTTTGGAAATTCTATAGAAATGCTTAAATAATGCATTACAATTTAACTAAACACATTCGATTTTAGTTGACTAAAATGATTTTATTCGACTAAAATGTACTGGTGATTTTAGTAGACTAAAATATGATGACTAAAATTATTATATTATACAGGAGTTCTATAGCGCCAACAGTTTGCGCAGCGCTTTACAAAATCCGCTTTGGGACTAAAACCCAAAATGACATTTTAGTCAAAAGATTATATCTAAAACTAAATCAAAATTCAATGCCAAAATTAACACTGCTGCTATGATGAAATGTTTGCATGGCTGGCACATAGCATGTGATGGGGACAGGGTAGGGAAATCTTCACATGGCTTGCATGCGGCAGTGGATCCCCTTTCAGTGAACCCTCACTATGCCCTCATCAGCTTATGCTGGGGACATGCCACCCCCCAACTACATGAACTCCCGATTAACTCCAGCGCCAAGCCATCCGGAGATATCTCAGCGATTACTATTTGTTTATATAAGCCCCTGATTTACATTATAACCATGGTGGCTTGTTCCTTTCATAAAACCTGCTCCGCCGTAGGACGATAATTGAATTCTGTTAGAACGAGGCTGATTTGTATTACATTACATGGAAAGTGATTAAGGAAAAAAATATTAATTTTCCTTTCCAAAAAAAAGACAGCAAGTGCAGGGGTAATCACAGCACCCAATCAAAATAATGAAAAGACTTCATTAAAATAAAAAGGAATAAAAAAAGGAAAAAAGAAAACCCGCAGAAGCAGCTTGAGAGATGAGCCAAAATAGATTTTATTAAGATAAAACAGATCACAACACGAAGGGGAACAATAGCAGATGTCATTGTTCGCCAAATCGCATCAGGAAGTCACAAAAGGCGCCGAGCTTGCGGGGCGCAACGTCCTGAAGTGATATAATGCAGCAACTGATAACATTGAAGAGATGGAGAAATGCACGCAGCGTTTTATCATTCTTCCGAATTCTCTGCAAGCGGAAAATATGTCTCCAAGCTCCGGGTTAGAAGATGTTCTGCCTGTGACTTGCTTGCTGTGCGTTCTTTATTTTCTCACATCTATTTAATTACATGTTGTAGCTCCATTTTGCAGTGCTTCACTTTGTTGCGCATTTTTCTCCGATTTTAGTGTTTCCCGGTGTACTTTGTGCACATATCGAGATCCTGTTAACTGAAAATAAGTCATAAAAGTAAAGCAAAGTATATCACTACCATGGCAATATTCCTGGTGTCATTGCATAATGGACAATGTAACCTTAATGAGTTTTGGACACTGGGCTTACTAAACATGTCCAAAGAAACCTCATTAAAGAACTCAGTGCATGTGTGATACGCCCTGTCCTTCTGCCCTGTGGCAGCACCCGTCTAGCACTGGCCAGGGATTCCTGACATTCAAAATGACAGCCAGGAGTTGCTGTGTAAATACAGCAGATACAGAAACTACTGCTGCCAAAAAATAGATAATCTGACAGTTTATAAACGTTGTTCAGAGATAGAGAGATACAAAGTAACATTGATTTGTAAACATTATCTAGACACGAGATTTAGATGTGTGTCTAATGCCGCGTACACACGAAGGGACAATCCCGCGGGATTATCCTCTGGACTGAAGTCCAGCGGATAATCCCCTCGTGTGTGGGCGCCGGCGGACTTTTTGGCGCCAAAGTACGGCGGACTAAAGTTTGAAGTTTTGTTTTCAAATTATCCGCTGGACTTGGCAGTCCAGCGGATAATCCCGCCGTTAGTGGGCAAGTCCGCGGGACTTTTGAAATGAACGGACTTGCTGCTCATCGGCAAGTCCGTTCATTTAGCACGTGACTTCAGGTTACGTAGCTAGCGTAGGCAGTAAATGCTGCCGCGCTAGCTCCGTGACCTGGCATGGATTTAAAGGGAATCCCCACGCCGAAAAAACGGCGTGGGGGTTCCCCCCAAATCCATGTCAGACCCTCATCCGAGCACGCAGCCTGGCAGGCCAGGAAAGGGGTGGGGACGAACGAGCGCCCCCCCCCCTGAGCCGTACCAGGCCGCGTGCCCTCAACATGGGGGGTGCCCTGGGGAAAGGGGGGCCGTGCGGCCCCCCCACCCCAAAGCACCTTGTCCCCATGTTGATGAGGACAAGGGCCTCTTCCCGACAACCCTGGCCGTTGGTTGTCGGGGTCTGCGGGCGGGGGCTTATCGGAATCTGGGAGCCCCCTTTAATAAGGGGGCCCCCAGATACCGGCCCCCCACCCTATGTGAATGAGTATGGGGTACGATGTACCCCTACCCATTCACCTAAGGTGTAAAATGTAAAGTAAAAAAAAACACCCACACTTTTGAAAAAATAGTTTATTGCACTGCTCCGGGGGTCTTCCGTCTTGGGGGTCTTCTCGCCGGACTCCCCCGCCATTTACCAAGCTCTTTTACCGAGCGGGGGAAGTCCGGCTACCTTCTTCGTCGTCGCCGCCGTCTGGGGGTCTCGATCCGCCTTCGGGGGTCTTCTTCCGTCTTGGGGGTCTTCTCGCCGGACTCCTCCGCTCTCTTCTGCTCTTTTACCTAGCTCTTTCACGAGGGGAGGAGTCCGGCTACCTTCTTCGTCGTCGCCGCCGTCGTCTGGGGGTCTCGATCCGCCTTCGGGGGTCTTCCGGGGGTCTCTTCTGTTCTTGCGGCGGTCGTCGTCTTCCGCGCCGCCGGCGCCTTCTCCTTCTTCTTGTCCTTCTTGTTCTTCTTCTTCTTCCGATGTTGACCCGTCGCTGTCTCTGCCCGGAATGCCTGTGCCGATCTGCGCTCGGACTTATATAGGGACATGGGGGACAGGGTCACATGTTCATGTCACATGGTGACCCCGCCCCCTTGCGATGTCACAGTCCCAGCATCCTCCGGGACTGTGACAACACAAGGGGGCGGGGTCACCATGTGACATGTGCATGTGACCCTGTCCCCCATGTCCCTATAAGTCCGAGCGCAGATCGGCACAGGCATTCCGGGCAGAGACAGCGACGGGTCAACATCGGAAGAAGAAGAAGAACAAGAAGGACAAGAAGAAGGAGAAGGCGCCGGCGGCGCGGAAGACGACGACCGCCGCAAGAACAGAAGAGACCCCCGGAAGACCCCCGAAGGCGGATCGAGACCCCCAGACGACGGCGGCGACGACGAAGAAGGTAGCCGGACTCCTCCCCTCGTGAAAGAGCTAGGTAAAAGAGCAGAAGAGAGGGGAGGAGTCCGGCGAGAAGACCCCCCCAAGACGGAAGAAGACCCCCGAAGGCGGATCGAGACCCCCAGACGGCGGCGACGACGAAGAAGGTAGCCGGACTTCCCCCGCTCGGTAAAAGAGCTTGGTAAATGGCGGGGGAGTCCGGCGAGAAGACCCCCAAGACGGAAGACCCCCGGAGCAGTGCAATAAACTATTTTTTCAAAAGTGTGGGTGTTTTTTTTTACTTTACATTTTACACCTTAGGTGAATGGGTAGGGGTACATCGTACCCCATACTCATTCACATAGGGTGGGGGGCCGGTATCTGGGGGCCCCCTTATTAAAGGGGGCTCCCAGATTCCGATAAGCCCCCGCCCGCAGACCCCGACAACCAACGGCCAGGGTTGTCGGGAAGAGGCCCTTGTCCTCATCAACATGGGGACAAGGTGCTTTGGGGTGGGGGGGCCGCACGGCCCCCCTTTCCCCAGGGCACCCCCCATGTTGAGGGCACGCGGCCTGGTACGGCTCAGGAGGGGGGGGGCGCTCGTTCGTCCCCACCCCTTTCCTGGCCTGCCAGGCTGCGTGCTCGGATGAGGGTCTGACATGGATTTGGGGGGAACCCCCACGCCGTTTTTTTTTCGGCGTGGGGATTCCCTTTAAATCCATGCCAGCTTGCGGAGCTAGCGCGGCGGCATTTACTGCCTACGCTAGCTACGTAACCTGAAGTTACGTTCGAAATGAACGGACTGCTCCGTGTGTGGGCAAGTCCGTTCATTTTCAAAAGTCCCGCGGACTTTTGGCCGGCGGATTATCCGCTGGAGAAGTCCGTGCGTGTGTGGGCAAGTCCACACCCTCGGAAAGTCCAGCGGACCTAGCCGGAAAGTCCCGCGGGATTGTCTGCTGGACTAGGTCCGCCGGCAAAAGTCCCTACGTGTGTACGAGGCATAAGGCTCCTTTCACACTGACGGACCGTTCAGGTCTGCCTGTCAGTTTTGACGGCGGATCTGAACGGGCGCTCCATGCTAGTCTATGGAGCGACGGATGTCATCGGAGACATGTCCGCTGACATCCGACCCGGTCCGATCCGCCATAAGCAGACGAATGGCCCTACGTCCAGATCCATCGCTGGCGGATAGGATGAGGTCTGATGAAAATGGACACGCTGTCCGTTTTCATCCGATCTCTCCATAGAGACCAGCGGTGCTGGACAAGCTCCTCCCCGCTCAGTGAGCAGAGAGGGACTTGTCATCCGCCGGCTTAGCGGAGATCAACGTAGAGATCTCCCACTGAGCCGGCGGACAGAAGCGGACTCTGTGCAAGCGGATCCGCCTCGTGTGAAAGGCGCCTAAGTCTCAGTTCACACTAGCGTGGCTTCAAAGTCGCCTGACTCTAAAAGCCACGCCGTACAGCTCGACTTCATCGCGGCTTGCAAACGACTTCTTTTATAGAAGTCAATGCAAGTCGCCCCCAAGTAGTGCAAGAACCCTTTTTTAAGTCGGAGAAACTTGAGTCGCTCCGATTAGAATGGTTCATTGCACTGAATAGGACGCGACTTGTCAGGGGACTAAGTCCCCTGACAGGTCGCCCCAGTTGGAGCCGAGCCTAAATCTCCCTTTCCTCTGAAGCCCGATCCACGTTCGGGTTGTGCTTCAGCGACTACTGGCAGGCATTGAGGAAGCAATATGATGCCTCCTCACCACCTGTTTTAACCCAATTTTTGACAATAAACATGCTGTAACCGCATGCATTGCATGCGGTTGCGGAGTGTTTGCAGCAATTCCCCATTTGCTAGAGTATTTAGCGCTCGGCAGGCTTGCCGACCGCTACATGTTGGGTAAACTTTGCTGCAGACACAACACATTTCAACCGCGGCATGTAAACACCCCTGTCACCCCCTATTGCAGATAAAGGGGGGGGGGGGGGGGGTCGGGTGGTGGGGGATCTTGGTGGGTGGTAAAAACACAGCTCAACCTCACATATTTTTTTCCGCCACCCCCCCCCCAACTTAACAACTTAATGAAGCCTTAGAAAGATACAAAGTAACACTGTTTATTAACATTGTTAGGACACAATATGGAGAATGTGACAGTGCTAGCCCTGCCACTGTGTAAAAAGTGGTAAATGGCTTATAGGGTTCTCAAGGATGTGGATTGAGAGGATCCAGAATGGTTGTTATAAACAGAAAAAAATCATATATTATTATTACCTGCGCTATGGTGATAAAAAGGATATTTTTAATTGACTGCTACTGTGGTGAATTAGGCGTGGTGTCCTCAGTGATTTTATCCTAAACAAACATTTAAAACTATATATATTACAATGTGACCATGATATCTTTAAAGGGTAAGTTCACCTTTACAGAAAACTCTGTAAGGTGAACTTACTCAGTTCCTCCTCGCCCCCCCCCCCCCCCCCCCCCGGTCCTGCTGCCCTGGACCATGGCAATCTCCTGTTCTAAGCCCCGGTATATCCGCGCCAGGAGTCCGGGGCTTAGAAAACCCCTGAGCTGAATGTCCAAAAACATCCTTCGTCAGGAAGAAGTTTTGGATCATTCTAATTGGTTAGCGCCGTCACATGAGCGGGGAGCTGACCAATCAGCAGCCGCATAGCCCGTCCTCTCAGCTTTGGAGAAGACGCATGGATACCGAGGGGATTTCTAAGCCCCGGGTAGCTGGCGCGGATATACCGGGGCTTAGAATGGGAGAGGAGGGGGGTCCTGTGTAATTTCACCTTACAGATTTTTCTGTAAAGGCAAACTTACACTTTAAATAAACATACTACTCCAAAGACATGCTGGTAGGTTAATTGGCTTCTGTCTAAATTGGCCCTCGTATATGAATGTGAGTTTAGGGACCTTAGACATGTGCACAACAAAAAAATTTGTTTATTTTCGTTTCGTTTTTTTCGTTTCCGTTGATTCGTAACGATACGTAAATTCGTAAGTCGTCGGTGTTCGTATTCGTAACGATTCGTATTTTCGTAAGAGTTATTTTTTCGTTGATTCGTTTTTTCGTTAGTTTAATTTTCGTTTATTCGTTTATTCGAAATTCGGACGCATTCGTATTTATTCGTACATTTGTAACATTCGTAGATTCGTAATCGGAGCATAATTCATAATTTTATGTAATGTGTATGCTATTATTACATTTTAAGAGACACGGAAAATTACGAATCGAAAAAAAAAAGTTACGAATGTACGAATTTTTTCGTTTAATCCATTCGAAGCACGTTAAGCAGCGCCATTGTAAGGGACACGGAAAATTACCAATTCAACAAAAAAAAAAAAAGTTACGAATGTACGAATTTTTCTTCTTTCGTACATTCGTTGTTTCTAATTTGTTTTTTTCGGATTTTCGTTGTTTTCGGATTCGTTAGATTCGAACGATTCGTTAAAATTTTTTGCGAATTGTTCGTTCATTCGTACGATAACGAATGAACGAAAATAACGAAAAAAAACGGAAAAAAAAAAGAAACGAATTGCACATGTGTAGATTGTAAGCTCCTTGAGGGTAGGGACCTATGTGAATGTATAATGTATATGTAAAGCTCTGCATAAATTGACAGCACTATATAAGTACCTTAAATAATAATAATAACAGTGCAAATGAGACTTCTAACATAACGAAAGTGTCCATCAAATGGCAATGTGCCACATTCTTCATAATGTGCAGTCTGTGCTCGTAAACTCTTGAAGTCAGTAGTTCGGACGTGCTCCCCTCCTTCTGTGCCCTTACTCACCAACTCCAGGTGGGTTGAGCGCCTTAATATGGTTTATCAATGATTCCTCAAACTTCCCAGCAAGCCAGTGAATATCTCAAACAGGTTTAGCATTGAGGAGATAAGAAAGTATCCAACGTGTAAATCTGTTTATTTGGTTTAAAGTTGTATTAAAACAATGGCTATTCAACTCACATTTCTTACAACATGTTCACGCATAAAATCAGTGGACAATCCAGTACCCGCTGTTTGCGTTCCAATCGTCTGGCCGATACTTTCTCATCTCCTCCAGGCTAAACCTGTTCAAGATATTCACTGGCTTGCTGGGAAGTTTTAACAGAGATGTTTGCTTGCTGGGAAGTTTGAGGAACCATTGATAAACCATTTAAGGTGCTTAATCCTAGTCTAGGCAATATTTATTTTGTGATTTTTTTTTTTAGCAATGTTTTATTCTCCTTTTAAAAAAAAACTTTTTGTAATAAAGACGTTTAACTTTTAATGTGTATCTCGGTGCCTACAAAGTCCATTGCAAATGTTTCCAAAATAGTATTGGAAGAAGATCAGATGAAGATGAAAGGGCTGGCCAAGGACATGGGCGTCTGCAGGACTTTTTTCAAGGTTAGGGGCTGCGGAGTGCAGACATGGTACAAGAGGTGGTTAGAGGCTGCGGACAGGATACAGGAGGTTGTTGGAGACTGCGGACACAGTACAGGAGGTAGTTGGAGGCTGCGGAGTGCGGACATGGTAAAAGAGGTGGTTGGAGGCTGCGGAGTGCGGACATTGTACAAGAGGTTGTTTGAGGTTGTGAACATTATACAAGAGGAGGTTGGAGGCTGCAGAGTGCGGATATGGTACAAGAGGTGGTTGGAGGCTGTGAACATGATACAAGAGGTGGTTGGAGGCTGCGGAGTACGGATATGGTACAAGAGGTGGTTGGAGGCTGTGAACATGATACAAGAGGTGGTTGGAGGCTGTGAACATGATACAAGCGGTGGTTGGAGGCTGTGAACATGATACAAGAGTTGGTTGGAGGCTGTGAACATGATACAAGAGGTGGTCGGAGGCTGTGAACATGATACAAGAGGTGGTTGGAGGCTGCGGAGTGCGGACATGGTACAAGAGGTGGTTGGAGGCTGTGAACATGGTACAAGAGGTGGTTGGAGGCTACGGAGTGAGGACATGGAACAAGAGGTGGTTATAGCAGCCATGGATGGATGGGTGGTGCAGGGCCAGGTCTCCAGGACTCAGTGTGGTTGTGCTCACAGTGGAGTGGGGGGAGTCTCCCTCCAGCAGCCATGGATCCATCCAGAGAGTCTCGCACCACTCCACTGTGAGCACAGCCACACTGAGTCCTGGAGACTGGACCCCTGCACCATCCATCATGGATGGTGCAGGGGTCCGGCTGTATACAGCTATTTATACACCCACCTTCCTTCCTTTATATAGAGACCTTCCTCCATCATCACTGACTGCAGATATACATCATCTGTCCTGTATAAAACTATATATACAGGACAGATGATGTATATCTGCAGTCAGTGATGATGGAGGAATACAGGAAGGAAGGTGGGAGTATATAGCTGTATACAGGACAGCCAGGACAGATGATCCTTCGAGCAATAGCTTCCACTTCCAACTTTGCAATATGCTCCTCCTAATGTAACTGCTGTTACCTGTGGTTCTTCACTCACTGCTGAAAGGTATGCCAGTCCAGTGTGCCACTTAATTTCAGGATTTCCTGTGATTTCCTGTGATTCCACAGGGCCGGGGGGGACTTGACCCCCTTTGCCCCCCCCCCTTGGGGACACCCATGGCCAAAAAGAGAAATGCGGACATTACAGCATTTGAAGGCATCGCATAGATGGGTAGGGTCACCATAACAGGGTAATATATTGTGCCCATTATGGGTCCTGGGGGCCCCAATGTTATATTTGCTGTGACAGCTTACTTATGCTTTAACAAACCTCACTCAGTTTTTGAGTTATGCAATTTTGTTAATGATAATCTGATATCATGAATTCTTTTCACTGTTCTGCTGTTCATTGCTATTCAAGCCGTCCACCTTTCCCATAGCAGCTGGCTCCTGAGCTGCCAGTCTGTTCTATCTCTTATTAAAGACAGATATTATATAACACCAATTAATGTTGTTAAGCATTCAGTAAAAAAATTATTATTGCATCTGTTTTTAAATGTAATCAGTGTAAGTACCTGAATTTGACTTGTATCAGGATCCTGCTATCTCCTGCAGAGAAGAAGACTCAGAGGGAGGGGAGCAGTACTAAGAGCTAATCAGGAATGCTGAAGGTGCATGTGTTTATATGTGCATGCAGGTGGCAGGGTTGTGTAAATCTTAGGACTGGATGAACAGAACTAAAACTCTTGAAGGTAAAACAAGCCCCATATTTATACTTCAGCTATATACAGTATTTAGTGCTTTCTCCCCTTTTGACTTCAGTAAGTGACATTGCATTGTTACTGCCCAGGGGTCAAGTCCTGGGGAAAAAAGTGTGGGAACTCCCACCCAAGATCCACTCACCCACCAAAAAAAAAGAAATGATACGCTCATTTGCACGAACGCTTCAAACGTGGTATTTTTCATCCAATTTTCGTATTGTGTGTATGAAGCTTAACTGTTAGTACATAAGGGATGAGGAGACAGAAAATCAGGAGGGGCCGGCGGGGAGGAGCACATCACGAGAGGTCTGACTAAATACAATCTCTTAGCAGCAGGGACCTGATCTCCCTGTCAGCTAGTTGTGATTGACAGGTAGATCGAAGCAGAAGCTGTCATGGGGCCCCCTACTGGCAATGCCTGAATGGTCAGGTGTGAATGGTCTTACTATTGCAAGCTGTGTCGGCAGCTGCTGGTGTAGCACCTGCCACACAGCTCACATACTTCAAAGTCTTGCAGGACACCGCTGCTAACGGGAACTGAGTTCCTGTTGTGGAAAAAGTACAGGAACTCCGTTCCCATGCGTTCCTGCAGGACTTGAGCCCTGTTACTGCCAGCCTCCTATATTATCATTCAGCACCTCCAAATTTCCAGTATAGGTCATGATGGTCCTTCTGGATCACCAGCAGTAGATGTAGGCCTTAGAGGAGTGTACAGTGTGCCCAATCTTCTCCTGAACCCCCAGTGGTGGGGATGGAGTTGGCTGTGTGGTAGCTCTCAGGTTGCAACCCTCGGGATCGCTGGCCAGCAAGTCAAGGCAGAGTAAGATGGAGTTTTAGTAGGTTAGGGAAGGGCATGTGGTAGACAGGTGACAGACAGATATCAGGAAACAAGATGTGTGACAACTGACAACAAAGAGCTACAGGAGATCAGAACTGGAAAGCAGTCAATGAGTCAAGTCATAGTTGGAATCAAAGATCCGAATAGTCTTTGATTTCCTACAGTTCTGTTAGGGAGTAAGGGTTCATTTAAATCTGCATCACTTTGCATCAGGAGGCAATACCGCGGCGTGGCCCTATTCACTTCAATATGTCGCATTCAGTGCCCTCTGAACGAGAAGAGGGTGGGGGGAATATTTTGCCAGGCATGTGTACATCCCTGTCTAGTTGTCTTTGCAACTTAAGGGGGCAGTAAAAACATGACTCAACCACCACCACTGGCTTCACTACCTACATAGCCATCGAACAAGCACAAGCATGGAGTCAGTGAAGTCCACCTTTGAAGTCTGTGTGATTGTATTTGTGTACCACAATCTGAAGCAGACCCTTCTTAAGTCTCATACACACAGTACGATTGTTGACCAACCGAGCGTCTGATTTTTGTCAAAAGGGCGTGTGACAGGATCTTGTCTTGCATACTAACGGTACACAATTGTCGTGCCACAAACACGAACGTAGTGACGTACTACGAGGAATTTCAGCTCTTGAGCACCACCCTTTGGGCCCCTTCTGCTAATTTCGTGTTTGGTGCGCATTGATTCCGAGCATGCGTGTTTGTACTTTCGACTTTTGTGTGACGGATTTGTGTACTGACCATACGAAAATCTGACGTCAAACCGTTATCCGCTGAATATTTACTAGCCTGTCATCCAACAATTGTCAAAAGGAGCTTAATGACGGTAAGATTTTAGGACAACAGTCTGTCAACAGAAAATCCCCTGCCAACAATCGAACTGTGTGTACGAGGCTTTAGAAGTCTATGGAGAAACTGATGACAAGGATGGTTTGGTTAAGTTTTGGGTAGCGATACCATTTAAAGGTGAACTCCAGTTTAAACAAAACATGTCTATGGCCACCCAGTGGGACTTGTGCCTTTTCTGTGCCTGCCCAGTGGGAGTTGTGCCTGCCCAGTGGAAGTTGTGCCTTGTCTGTGCCCACCCAATGGGAGTTGGGCCTTGTCTGTGCCCGCCTAATGGGAGGTGGGCCTTTGTCTGTTCCTGCCCAGTGGGAGTTGTGCCTTGTTTGTGCCTGTTCAGTAGGAGGTGTGCCTTGTCTGTGCCTGCCCAGTAGGAGGTGTGCCTTTGTCTGCCCAGTGGGCAATGTGCCTTGTCTGTACCCACCCAGTGGGAGTTGTGCCTTCTCTGTGCCCACCCAGTGGGAAGTGTGCCTTGTCTTTGCTTGCCCAGTGGAAGGTGTGCCTTGCCTGTGCCTGCCCAGTGGGAATTGTGCCTTGTCTGTGCCTGCCCAGTAGGAGGTGTGTCTTGTCTGTGCCTGCCCACAGGGAGATGTGCCATTCCTGTGTCTGCCCAGTGGGAGATGTGTATTGCCTGTGCCTACCCAGTGGGAGTTGTGCCTTGTCTGTGACTGCCCTGCGGAAGCAGTGTCTTGCCTGCCTAGTGGTAGGTGTTCCTTGTCTGTGCCCGCCCAGTAGAAGCTGTGTCTTGCCTGTGCCTGCCCAGAGGTAGGTGTGCCTTGTCTGTGCCTGCCCAGTGGTAGTTGTATCTTTTCTGTGCCTGTCCAGTAGGATCTGTGTCTTGTCTGTGCCCGCCCAGTGTTAGGTGTATCTTGTCTGTGCCTGCCTGTGCCTGATGAGTAGGAGCTGTGTCTTGTCTGTGCCTGCTCAGTAGGAGCTGTGTCTTGCCTGTGCCTGCCCAGTAGGAGCTGTGTCTTGCCTGTGCCTGCCCCATAGAAGCTGTGTCTTGCCCTTGCCTGTCCAGTAAGAGTTGTGTCTTGCCTGTACCTGCCCAGTAGAAGCTGTGTCTTGCCTGTGCCTGCCCAGTAGGAGCGGTGTCTTGCCTGTGCCTGCCCCGTAGAAGCTGTGTCTTGCCCCTGCCTGCCCAGTAGGAGTTGTGTCTTGCCTGTACCTGCCCAGTAGAAGCTGTGTCTTGCCTGTACCTGCCCAGTAGGAGCTGTGTCTTGCCTGTGCCTGCCCAGTAGGAGCTGTGTCTTGCCTGTGCCTGCCCCGTAGAAGCTGTGTCTTGCCCCTGCCTGCCCAGTAGGAGTTGTATCTTGCCTCTACCTGCCCAGTAGAAGCTGTGTCTTGCCTGTACCTGCCCAGTAGGAGCTGTGTCTTGCCTGTACCCGCCCTGTAGGAGCTGTGTCTTGCCTGTACCCGCCCAGTAGGAGCTGTGTCTTGTCTGTACCTGCCCAGTAGGAGCTGTGTCTTGCCTGTACCCACCCAGTAAGAGCTGTGTGTTGCCTGTACCCACCCAGTAGCAGCTGTGTCTTACTTGTGCCTGCCCAGTAGGAGCTGTGTCTTACTTGTGCCTGCCCAGTAGGAGCTGTGTCTTGCCTGTGCCTTCCCAGTGGTAGGTGTGTCTTGACTGAGCCTGTCCCAGCCATTAACCGTTATAAAATACAGAAGACAAAGAGGAGTGGCTCCTAAAGGTGTCCCCATATCCATCCAGTGTTCATTACAGAAGTTTTTTTTTTTCTGTCATTATTATATTATGTGGTCAGCAGAGATACAAATATTGCCTTCATATTCCAATCTTCTTAGCGGTTTTACCTTTTCACCCCACTCCACTCTGATATTTTAACGGCATCGCATTGCAAGGCTGGCATTTTCTCCAGTATGTTTCTGCCGCCTAATAAATGCACATTCTTCACTCTCAAAGGACAGATGAAGAAGGTAATAAAAATATGTGCGCCGTTTAAATCAGCTGCCCTTTTACTTTCCGAATACTTTTTATTTCATATTGTGTTTTCTAAAACTCTGTGTTGATTAAAGAAAACCTTTTGAATGCAGCCAGAAAACTTAAAATTTTTGTGTATTGTGATATTACTTTTTTAACAGCTGCAGAAGTGCCTGCACTGAAGGCTACAAATCAATCTCCAGTCTGGATGGTAATGCTGAGACTGAGACTGAGGATGTCGCATGACCCAGCTGCGGAGAGGCAGAACCGCTGGGGTACAGCACAGATCTAGCCATCATTTTATAGAGCCAGTATAACCAATCTGCATACAGCTCATTCAGGCTTCTTAACCTCCATCAGTGCAAGATATGGCCATTCTGGATCCACGGTAACCGCCTCCCACTTACCCCCCCCTTAAAGCGAAATTGAACCCAACAGTGTGAATCTAGCCTAACTGCTTATAAAGTATTAGCCGGAGTTCGGCTTCAGTTATTAGTGAATTAAAATCTGCTAATACGTCTAACACTCCCCTCCCCCCAGATTAACAATAAAGCTGTCTGCTGTGCCTCCTGTGCTCCTTCATCCAGAGGTGGGCACTCTAGTGCAGGAGGTGTGTTACTGGCCAAATCACTAGGTGAAACACAGAGGGGAAAAAGCCTAAAAAAGAAAATGAATGCAGCCACCACATCTAATGATTGGTAAGCTGCAATATACATTGACTTGAAAAAGTATTCACACCCCTTCAAATTTTCCACATTTTGTCATATTGCAACCAAACACGTAATATTATTTTATTGGGATTTTATGTGATAGACCAACACAAAGTGGCTCATAATTGTGAAGTGGAAGGAAAATGATAAATGGTTTTCACATTTTTTACAAATAAATATATATAAAGTGTGGTGTGCATTTGTATTCAGCCCCCCCAAGTCAATACTTTGTAGAACCGCCTTTCACTGCAATTACAGCTGCAAGTCTTTTTGGGGATGTCTCTACCAGCTTTGCACATCTGGAGAGTGAGATTTTTGCCCATTCTTCTTTGCAAAATATCTCAAGCTCTGTCAGATTGGATGGAGAGCGTCTGTGAACAGCAATTTTCAAGTCTTAAAATAAAGTGATGATTTCGCGCTATAGCGCAAAATCATCACTTTATTTTATGTTATTTGTGGGATTGTGTTTTACCATTAGATTTTGCTGCTTTTTTAAGAAATATTTTCTACACGTAGCACCTGTAGCTGGCACATAGCGGCTATTTATTCACACACTTTTTATTCATTTTATTTATATTATTGATTGTAACTACTGGGTTGGTGCAGATAATATAGTTTACTAACAGCGCGAAGGTCACCCACACCACAATTTTCAAGTCTTGCCACAGATTCTCAATTGGATTTAGGTCTGGACTTTGTCTGGACCATTCGTAAGGGCCGTACGCACGATCGGACTGTTTGACAACAAACATGCAAATTAGCTGTTTTGGACCAACACCCGACCGTGTGTACGCTCCATCGGACCAACTTTTTCAGTTTTCATTGGACTTTTGTTGGCTGTGCGAACGGACCAACTTTCTGCCAACAAAAGTCTGATGGAGCAAAGTCCGACCGTGTGTACACAAAACCATCGGACTTTTGCACAAAGTACAAACACGCATGCTCAAAAACAATGAAAAAGATCAGACAACAATACAGAAGTTGACCAAAGGTGGCGCTGGAGTATTTGAATGTCCTCTTTTGAAGTGTCGTCAGTACGTTGAAACGTCACTACGTTCATGTTTGTTGCCTAAAAAGTCCGATCGTGTGTATGCAATACCAACTTGGGGCCAACGCCCTTTGTACAAAAATCCACAGGAAAGTTGGTACAAAGTCTGATCGTGTGTATGAGGCTTAACACATGAATATGCTTTGATTTAAACCATTCCATTGTAGCTCTGGCTGTATGTTTAGGGTCGTTGTCCTGATGGAAGGTGAACCTCTGGCCCAGTCTCAAGTCTTTTGCAGACTCTAACAGGTTTTCTTCAAAAGCCCCATACACACTATTAGATTTTATGCAGATTTTTGTCTTCAGATTTACCAAAACCATATAATATGAGGTCCAACCTTAAGAGTTTCAATTTGTATGCAATCAGGCAGGCCCTTGCACTACATGGTTTTGGTAAATCTGAAGACAAAAATCTGCAGAAAATCTAATAGATTGCCCTGTATTTGGCTCCATCCATCTTCCCATCAAATCTGACCAGCTTCCCTGTCCATGCTTAGGAAAAGCATCCCCACAACATGATGCTGCCACCACCATGTTTCACGGTGGGGATGGTGTGTTCAGGGTGATGTGCAGTGTTAGTTTTGCACCACACATAGCATTTTGCTTTTAGGCCAAAAAGTTCAATTTTGGTCTCATCTGACCAGAGCACCTTCTTCTACATGGCTTCTCGCAAACTACAAACAGGACTTCTTATGGCTTTCTTTCAACAATGGCTTTCTTCTTGCCACTCTTCCATGAAGACCAGATTTGTGGAGAGCACGACTAATAGTTGTCCTGTGGACAGATTCTCCCACCTGAGCTGTGGATCTCTGCAGCTCCTCCAGAGTTACCATGGGCCTTTTGGCTGCTCCTCTGATTAATGTTCTCCTTGCCCGGCCTGTCAGTTTAGGACGGCCATGTCTTGGTAGGTTTGCAGTTGTGCCATATTCTTTCAATTTTCGTATGATGGATTGAACAGTGCTCTGTGAGATGTTCAAAGCTTGGGATATTTTTTTATAACCTAACCCTGCTTTAAACTTCTCCACAAATTTATCCCTGACCTGTCTGGTGTGTTCCTTGGCCTTCATGATGCTGTTTGTTCACAGAACAGCTGTATTTATACTGAGATTAAATTACACACAGGGGGACTCTATTTACTAATTAGGTGACTTCTGAAGGCAATTGGGTCCACTATCTATTTGTAAAAGAAAACATTTATTATTTTCCTTTCACCTCACAATTATGCATGTATAGAAGCGTGAGGGGGGTCTGACATGTACAGTATACAGGTGTGAAGGGGGGCTGACATGTATACAGGTATGAGGGGGGCTGACATGTATACAGGTGTGAGGGGGGCTGACATATATACAGGGGGGGCTGACATGTATAATGGTGTGAGGGAGGCTGACATGTATACAGGTGTGAGGGGGCCCCTGACATATATACAGGTGTGAGGGGGGCTGACATATATACAGGTGTGAGGGGGGCTGACATATATACAGGTGTGAGGGGGGTGCTGACATATATACAGGTGTGAGGGGGGAGCTGACATATATACAGGTATGAGGGGGGCTGACATATATACAGGTGTGAGGGGGGCTGATATATATACAAGTGTGAGGGGGGAGCTGATATATATACAGGTGTGAGGGGGGCTGACATATATACAGGTGTGAGGGGGGCTGACATATATACAGGTGTGAGGGGGGCTGACATATATACAGGTGTGAGGGGGGCTGACATATATACAGGTGTGAGGGGGGCTGACATATATACAGGTGTGAAGGGGGCTGACATATATACAGGTGTGAGGGGGGCTGACATATATACAGGTGTGAGGGGGGCTGACATATATACAGGTGTGAAGGGGGCTGACATAGATACAGGTTTGAGGGGGGGGCTGACATATATACAGGTGTGAGAGGGGGAGCTGACATATATACAGGTGTGAGGGGGGAGCTGACATATATACAGGCGTGAGGGGGGAGCGGACATATATACAGGTGTGAGGGGGTCTGACATATATACAGGCGTGAGGGGGGAGCTGACATATATACAGGTGTAAGAGGGGCTGACATGTATACAGGTGTAAGAGGGGCTGACATGTATACAGGTGTGAGGGGGGGCTGACATGTATACAGGTGTAAGAGGGGCTGACATGTATACAGGTGTGAGGGGGGGCTGACATGTATACAGGTGTGAGGGGGGAGCTGACATATATACAGGTGTGAGGTGGGCTGACATATATACAGGTGTGAGGGGGGCTGAAATATATACAGGTGTGAGGGGGGCTGACATGTATACAGGTGTGAAGGGGGAGAAGACATGTATACAGGTGTGAGGGGGTCTGACATATATATACAGGTGTGAGGGGGTCTGACATATATATACAGGTGTGAGGGGGGTCTGACATATATACAGGTGTGAGGGGGGCTGACATATATACAGGTGTGAGGGGGGCTGACATGTATACAGGTTTGAGGGGAGCTGACATGTATACAGGTGTGAGGGGGTCTGACATATATACAGGTGTGAGGGGGGTCTGACATATATACAGGTGTGAGGGGGGTCTGACATATATAAATGTGTGAGGAGGGTCTGACATATATACATGTGTGAGGGGGGCTGACATGTATACAGGTTTGAGGGGAGCTGACATGTATACGGGTTTGAGGGGAGCTGACATGTATACAGGTGTGAGGGGGTCTGACATATATACAGGTGTGAGGGGGGAGCTGACATATATACATGTGTGAGGGGGGCTGACATATATACAGGTGTGAAGGGGTGTGAAGGGGGAGCTGACTGATGGACACTGGTAGGCGGCACTGATGGACACTGATAGGCTGCACTGATGGACACAGAGATGCAGCACTGATAGACACTTATAGGCAGCACTGCTGGACAATGATAGGCGGCACTGATGGACAATGATAGGGGGTACTGATGGACATTGGTAGGCAGCACTGATGGACAATGATAGGGGGTACTGATGGACATTGGTAGGCGGCACTGATGGACAATGATAGGGGGTACTGATGGACATTGGTAGGCGGCACTGATGTACAATGATAGGGGGTACTGATGGACATTAGTAGGCGGCACTGATAGACAATGATAGGGGGTACTGATGGACATTGGTAGGCGGCACTGATGTACAATGATAGGGGGTACTGATGGACATTAGTAGGCGGCACTGATAGACAATGATAGGGGGTACTGATGGACATTGGTAGGTGGCACTGATGGCCACAGAGATGCAGCACTAATGGACACTGATGGAGCTGTATTATTGATCAGTGCCCTGATTATCAGTGTAAGTGGCCCTGTCAGCAATGGAAAGCCAGTTATCACTTTCCTTTCCTCAGACACTGACAGCGCTGAGGAAAGGAAAGCCGATAACCGGCATTTGTTTACATGTGATCAGCTGTGATTGGACACAGCTGATTACATGGTAAAGAGCCTACATCATCGGCTCTTTACCGCAATCGGTAATACGCTGTGTCCGAGGGTACACATCTGCAGTGGCGAATGGGAGGAGGTCCTAGAACCAGAGCGGTCTGGCCCAATCGACATTCTACAATATGGCGGGCGACAAGCAGTTAAAATCATTTTATTATTTATAAAATTTTTAAAAAATTTCCTTTTTTTGTTTTGTATAGGTATTTGTGATGTGTTTTGTTGGTATATGTGTAAGAAAAAAAAAAAAATTCAACTAGATAACGCAGTTGCATTTTTGGTGCGTTTTTCGAGTCACATGTCCATGTTTCCCAGGTGCATGCTGGGAGTCAGGCACCCAGAAAACGCACCAAAAAACATATATGCATTTTTGCTACAGAGCAGTGTGAAAGCAGCCTAACTCGCTGTGCACATGGAATATTATTTGTCAAATTTCCTGTTAAGTACACGGCGCGGGCTGAGACGCATACATCACCGTAGTTGGGGGGAGGATTGATGTCCAATAAATCAGATGTTCCTCCCTCACCCCGCTGCCTGTCGGCGAGGTTCATGTTGCGGGTATGTAAAGTGGCTTTCCGCCTGCAGTCAGCACTTTGAAGACAAATAGCTACATTAGTGTTCTAGTTCTGAGGGAGCTGCAAGCAGATTCTCCCATTGTCAAGGGTCTAATGAGCTGTGTTATTAAATGACGAGGGAACGCGCCGCGGTGACAAACACGCGGCCGCGGAATTAAAATTCCCCCTCTTCAGCTAGATTGGAGTAAAAAGTTCAGGTTTGTAATATATTACCGCTTATTAAGTAGGTTTCTGTTCTCCAGCGCACCTGTCCTGGGATGACTTTAAGGGTCCGGTCACACCGCAATGCGTGCGCTCAGCGCACGTAAGCACAAGTGCGCTGAATTGCATTTGCATGCTGCATTGTGTTGCACTTTAAAATGCGCTGCAGTACTTTTTTTTTTTTTTTAATCATCATTAAGCTTAATTTGCAAAGGACTGATTTGGTTTTTGTGTTTATGCGCGCTGCGGTGTGCTGAAAAGAAGTAGGGCGCGTTCTACTTTTTTCAACGTAGGGCGGCACATATCACCGCAATGTAAAATACATTGCTTTTACAATGTATATTCGCTGGTACAAGTTGATCAACACATGGCAGCACATCTGGAGCGAATGGACCCTACAGACAACCAATCATTATTGTGCATATTCTAGGATATTATTTTGGATAGAGTAAGGCTAGGCTCACACCTATGCGTTTTTTAGTGCATTTTGCACTACAGTCCATTTAACCACTTCATTACTGGGCACTTTTACCCCCTTCCTGCCCAGGCCAATTCTCAGCGCTCTCGCACAATTGTGCGGTCATGCAGTGCTGTACCCAAACTAAATTTGTAATCATTTGTTTGAGACAGATAGAGCTTTCTTTAGGTGGTATTTAATCACCACTGAGGTTTTTTTTTTGCTAAACAAACATTAAAAAAAAAAAAGTTTTTCTTAGCTTCTCTTACAAAAGCTTGTAAATAAGTAATTTATCTCCTTCACTGATGGGCACTGATGAGGAGGCACTAATATGCAGCACTGATAGGCAGCCCTGATGGGCATTAATAGGTGGCACTGATATGCAGCACTGATGGGCTCTGATAGGCAGAACTGATGGGCACTGATATGCAGCACTGATGGGCACTGATATGCAGCACTGATGGGCACTGATATGCAGCACTGATGGGCTCTGATAGGCAGAACTGATGGGCACCAATAGGCAGCACTGATGGGCACTGATGGGCTCTGATAGGCAGAACTGATGGGCACTGATAGGCAGCACTGATGGGCAGCCTTTATGGGCACTGATGAGAAGGCACTGGTGGGCCACACTGATCGGCACTAATAGGTGGCACTGATATGCAGCACTGATGGGCTCTGATAGGCAGAACTGATGGGCACTAATAGGCAGCACTGATAGGTGGCACTGATGGGTAGCATTTATGGGCACTGATGAGAAGGCACCGACAGGCATCACTGATGGACACTGAAAGGCAGCACTGATGAGAAGGAACTGAAAGGCAGCACTGATTGGCACCACTGATGGGCACAGGTGGGCATTGCTGATGGGACTGCACTGATTATAAATGCGACTGCACTGATTATCAATGCAGACCCCCCCTGTCAGGAAAGCAGCTTATCGGCTCTCCTTTACTCATGTCCTGTCAGCGTGAATAGAGGAATGTCGATAACTGCCACTTCCTATTTACACTGTGATCAGTTATGATTGGACACAGCTGATCACGTGGTAAAGAGCCTACGTCATAGGCTCTTTACCTTGATCGGAGATGCGGTGTGACCGAGCGACACACCCCACCACCAATCGCCGCTCTGTACACCCCCGGGGGGCGCGCACGAGCGGCTTGTTCTGAAGGGTGTCGAATGATGTCCAGTCAGGACAATAGAGCCCCTGTCTGGTTGTCATTCTCCTATAGGAGGGGGCGGGAAAGTGTTAACATGTTTCCTATAGGACACGTTCACATCAGCAGATTGCATTTTGCGTGTAATAGACTTCAATGCAAGTGCTGCGTTTTTGATGCATTTTTGCATTAGTTTTGTGGATTTTATGTATTTATTTTTTCTAATATGAAACGCTCTTTAATAAACTGTGAATAGCTTGCTGTTAGGGAGCCGGTGGCTGCCGCATCCTTAACAACTCATCAGCTGTCAGCGGGATTCCTTGCCAAAGAATACTGACATAAAAAAACTTAAAAAAAAAAAAACTGCATGCCCCCCCCCCCCAATCCATACCAGGCCCTTCAGGTCTACCCCATACCAAAAGTTTAAAAACAAAATGGCATGGGGGTCCAAAATCCATACCAAGCCCTTATCGGAGCATGCAGCCCGGAATGCCAGGAAATGGGGGCATGTGGCCTGGTATTATACACTCGCACTCGCTCACCCCCCCCCCCCCCTTTCCCACTCCTTAACAACAGGGTATTCACAGTTTGCTAAGGAGAAAAAAAAATGTGAACGCATGCAAAAAACGGATCGAAAACGTGTGCTCAAAAATGCAAAATGGACTGGAAACCGCATCAATCGCAACCGCAGAGAAGTGAACCTAGCCTAAGGGAGGATTATAACAGCTTTCAGAGTTATAACCCTCTCTTAATCTTATTAAAAGGGGGAGAAAAAAAACAACATTTGAACCTTAGTTGTGGTGAACCATCCGTAAAAAATAAGATTTTTTTGGCTTGGTGCCTCCAGCTTTTAATTTATGTTAGTGGACTTTTAATTTGAATCATCTGCAAACTGAGAAAAAGAATATGAATAGTGATATCAGGGTTACCATGGTAACAGGGCGGCTATTTCAGGATTCACACACAAGAAACTGTTCCTGGCGTGACTGGACAGGAAGTAGGATGTAGGGTGGAAAATGCATCTCCGCCATTTCAACTTGGGGTGGTGGTAGGGTTGCCACCTCATCCCTTTAAACCCGAACACATATGAATGACACAGGTTCTGAGGCTAATTTATTGCAGATAAGGCACCAAGTGAGTTTAATTACCACCTTAATCAGCCACAGAACCTGTGTAACTGATAGGTGTTCGGTTTTAAAGGGATGAGGTGGCAACCCTAGGTGGTGGGCAAAGCAACTCAAATTGTAACACCATATTATATTCAAAGACTTCATAAGGTCCTTCTAGAAACGCCACCAGACTCGTCCTGGACGTTGTGAAGTTGCGTCATTCTTCAAGGAGAGAAGCCTCTGTACCTTTGAGTAGTGAAAGGAGAGGAGATCTTTACCTCATGCACTTCCCATAAAGGTTTGTTTGATTCTGCCTCCTCCATATATTAAGGAAGGGGGTCATAAAGTGGACATCCTCCCCACTTGGACATTTTGTATTTATTCCCTGAGGAAGTGCTGCCGTACATCATCATCATCAGGGGTCCAGCTGCAAGAACCCAGAAGAGATAGCAGCCCCTGATGACGTCAGGGAAGAAGATGGCGGGATGGGACCTGGCATGTGGTGGCAGATTACAGCACGACACAACTAGATTCACTAGACATGTGAGTATATATTTTGGGGATAACCTAGGAAAGCAGGTAATCACCTATATCACTTATATTATGGACTTTTATTGAGTTTTCACTTTATTAATTGACTTTCATTCACAGGCCTGGTATGGATTTTGGGGGGGGGGGGGGGGGGCGGACCCCACGCTGTTTTTTTCACAATTTTCTCTTACCCGGCAATTCTTTTTTTTACATTCCCCGCAGACAGCTGAGGACTCATCGGTTGCTAAGAAGGATTTGGCAATCAGCTATATACAGTGTTTTTTCAAGGGACATAAAAAACACAAAATGCATGCAAAAACGCATCAAAAACGCGAGTTTCAAAATGCAAAATGCACTGCAAAATGTACCTGAAAAATGCAATAAATGCAAGCGCATAGATGTGAGCCTAGACTGAAGTGTGGTGTGCTGGCTGGAGGGTGGCATGGCTCTCCCTTGTTGTGGGCTCATTGGAGGACCCATCTCATGGTCTTGTATGCAGGATCACTGCATTCAGAAAATGCCCCTGGCTAGAACTTAGGTCAATATTTTTAACGCTGTTTGTGACTTCCTATCCTGGCGACAACTGCTCCACTTACCCATTTTTGTACACAAGTGTCACAGGAACAGGAAGTGAGGAAAAATGACTCCAATGTGGTCACAGATAGATATAAAAACTAGACATGGATTGTAATGCCGCGTACACACGGTTGGAATTCTCATCGGAAAAAGCTCTGATGGTTTTCCCTTGCCTACACACGGTCACACCAAATTCCATTGGTCAGTAACACAGCGGCATAAAACAAGTTCGACAGCACTATAAAAGGGAAGTTTAATGCTTCCGAGAATGCGTCGAATTGTTTCCGAGCATGCGTCAAATTGTTTATGAGCATTAAGGATGAGCCCGGTGTTCGATTCGAACCCATGTTCGAATCGAGCACCGGGTGTTCGCTCGCTCGGCGAGCCCAGAACTATTGGGGCCGCTCGCATCAAATTCGTGTGATGCGAGCGGCCCCGCAATGCATTGCGGCCCGCGCAGTGCAATGCTGGCTGATGATTGGCCAAGCATGCACTGTGACCCCGCATGCTTGGCCAATCACAGCGCCGGCGGCCTCGCATATTATGTTTCAGACAGTGTCAGCGTGTCAGTGTGCTGCTGACTGCTGACAACAATATGTGCTTTATTTCTGGGGATATGTGTGTGCATGCTGTTAGAACAGCATTGCAGTATCACATCTGGGGGGTGTCTATAGGTGGCCTGTGAAGGGGGCAGGTTTCCTGTGCTTAGAACTTTCCCTGCAAAAAAGTGTCATTTTTGCAGGAAGAAAGCTATTTAAATCACTCGCGGCTAATGAATTGATGGCTCCTGTAACACAGAGAGCTGTCATTCATTAATAAAAAACAAAAAAAAAAGCGTAGGGGTCCCCCCAAATTCAATAACCAGGCCCTTCAGGTCTGGGATGGATATTAAGGGGAACCCCAGCCAAAAAAAAAATGGCGTAGGGTCCCCCTCAAAATCCATACCAGACCCTTGAGGTCTGGTATGGATTTTAAGGGGAACCCTAGCCCAAAAAAATGGCGTGGGGTCCCCCTCAAAATCCATACCAGACCCTTATCCGAGCACGCAACCTGGCAGGCCGCAGGAAAAGAGGGGGGGACGAGAGCGGCCCCCCCTCTCGCCTGAACCGTACCAGGCCACATGCCCTCAACATTGGGAGGATGCTTTGGGGGTCTATGACCCCTAAAGCACCTTGTCCCCATGTTGATGAGGACAAGGGCCTCTTCCCCACAACCCTGGCCGGTGGTTGTGGGGGTCTGCGGGCGGGGGGCTTATCGGAATCTGGAAGCCCCCTTTAACAAGGGGACCCCCAGATCCCGGCCCCTCCCCTGTGTGAAATGGTAAGGGGGTACAAAAGTACCCCTACCATTTCACCAAAAAAAGTGGCAAAAATGGTAAAAATGACAGGAGACAGTCTTTGACAATTCCTTTATTAAAATCTTCTTTCTTCATCCTTCGGTTTCTTCATCTTCTCCTTCCTTCATCTTCTTCCATCTTCTTCTTCCATTTTCTTCTTCCTCCGATCCGCTTCTTCTTGCGCTGGTCTTCTCGTCCTTCTCGTCCGGCATCTTCTTCCGTCGGCGTCGGCGTCGGTGTCGGTGTCTCTGTCTCTTCTTGGGCCGCTCCGCGCAATGGGAGGCTCCCGCTGTGTGAGGCTCCGCTCCGTCTGACAGGTCTTTTATAATGGAGGGCACCTGGTGACCCGCCCCCTCTGACGCACAGGGACGTCATGGGGAATTCCATGATGGCTTTCCCCATGACGTCAGAGGGGGGCGGGGTCACCAGGTGCCCTCCGTTTTAAAAGACCTGTCAGATGGAGCGGAGCCTCACACAGCGGGAGCCTCCCATTGCGCGGAGCGGCCCAAGAAGACACCGACACCGACGCCGACGGAAGAAGATGCCGGACGAGAAGGACGAGAAGACCAGGGCAAGAAGAAGCGGATCGGAGGAAGAAGAAAATGGAAGAAGAAGATGGAAGAAGATGAAAGAAGGAGAAGATGAAGAATCCGAAGGATGAAGAAAGAAGAAAGAAGATTTTAATAAAGGAATTGTCAAAGACTGTCTCCTGTCATTTTTACCATTTTTGCCACTTTTTTGGTGAAATGGTAGGGGTACTTTTGTACCCCCTTACCATTTCACACAGGGGGGGGCCGGGATCTGGGGGTCCCCTTGTTAAAGGGGGCTTCCAGATTCCGATAAGCCCCCCGCCCGCAGACCCCCACAACCACCGGCCAGGGTTGTGGGGAAGAGGCCCTTGTCCTCATCAACATGGGGACAAGGTGCTTTAGGGGTCTTAGACCCCCAAAGCATCCTCCCAATGTTGAGGGCATGTGGCCTGGTACGGTTCAGGCGAGAGGGGGGGCCGCTCTCGTCCCCCCCTCTTTTCCTGCGGCCTGCCAGGTTGCGTGCTCGGATAAGGGTCTGGTATGGATTTTGAGGGGGACCCCACGCCATTTTTTTTGGCTAGGGTTCCCCTTAAAATCCATACCAGACCTCAAGGGTCTGGTATGGATTTTGAGGGGGACCCTACGCCATTTTTTTTTTTTTTTTTTGGCTGGGGTTCCCCTTAATATCCATCCCAGACCTGAAGGGCCTGGTTATTGAATTTGGGGGGACCCCTACGCTTTTTTTTTTTCATTTTTTTTATTTTTTTTATTTTCTATCAATGACTTTTTTTTATGAATGAGTTTCAATGAATCACTGTTCTCTGTGTTACGGGAGCCGTGAATTAACATTAGCCGCGAGTGATTTTAAATAGCTTTTTTACTTTCAAAAATGACACTTTGCGCAGAGACAGTTCTAAAGACGGGAAACATGCGCCCCTTTACAGGCATACTATAGACACCCCCCAGGTACGAAATTTAAAGGAATATTACACTTTTATTGTTTCAATTTAAGCATTATTAAAATCACTGCTCCTGAAAAAACGGCCGTTTTTAAAAAAAAATTTTGCATTGATACATGTCCCCTGGGGCAGGACCCGGGTCCCCAAACACTTTTTATGACATTAACATGCATATTAGCCTTTAAAATGAGCACTTTTAATTTCGAACGTTCGCATCCATTATAACTAATAGGGTTCTAAAGCTCGCACGGACTTTAGGTCCGTTCGCGGGTTCTGGTGCGAGCCGAACGGGGGGGTGTTCGGCTCATCCCTAATGAGCATGCATCGGAATTGTGCGTGTCGGAATTGCATACACACGATCGGAAAATCCGATAGAAAGGTTTTTCGTCAGAAAAATTGAGAACAGGTTCTCAATCCAAAGTCCGTGGGAAATTCCGACAGAAAAAGACCGATGGGCATACACACAGTCGTAAAATCCGTTGAAAAGCTCCCATCGGACTGTTTCCACTCCTTCCAAAATTTGAAAAACTGTCTGCAGTTGGGTTTCAAAAGTTAGCTCTGTCCATAATTTTCTTCAATCTCTTGTGAATGAAGGAGTATGAATAGTGATATCATGGTTACCATGGTAACCCGGGGCGGCTATTTCAGGACATTAGTAAATGAAACATGCCGGGTCAAGGCGTTCACCATGTGTGTGTCTGTGAAATAAGAAGCTGATTACGGGGATCGGAGTTTTGCGCACTTTGGAGCTATTTTGAACCTCTCATTAGCCGCTTGTCTTTCCTGGCTTTGAAAAGCTTTGATGAACCATACATATGTATGCTGTGGAGCGCGTCTCTGATGGCTTCAATCCCCCAGGGAGGTCAGCCATAGACCAGCCGCTGCAAGCAAGGCTTGAATCAGGATTTGGTATGGCCACCCTCATGGTGTCATAACATATCCAGCTGCATGACACCAATGATCTTTTTAGTGCTGTATAAGGGAGGCATTCTGACCATTACTGTAAGGGGAGCATCCGACTACTGACCACCAATGTAAGAGGCTTTTCCTCACCGACCTCTATTAAAAAACAATGTTAGAGTACCCTGAGGACTCAAAATGATTGCAAATGTTTCTCTAGGGCAGTGGTCTCCAAACTGGCACCTTGCTTGCTTTTATCTGGTCCTTGGGGAACTATTCCTCCCACTGACACCAATGATGGAACACAATTCCTTCCACTGATACCAATGATGGGGAACTATTCCTCCCACTGACACCAACGAGGGAACACAATTCCTTCCACTGACACCAATGATGGGGAAATATTACTCCCACTGACACCAACGATGGAACACAATTCCTTCCACTGATACCAATGATAGGGAACTATTCCTCCCACTGACACCAACGAGGGAACACAATTCCTTCCACTGATACCAATGATAGGGAACTATTCCTCCCACTGACACCAACGATGGAACACAATTCCTTCCACTGATACCAATTATAGGGAACTATTCCTCCCACTGACACCAACTATGGAACCCTATTCCTTCCACTGACACCAATGATGGGGAAATATTACTCCCACTGATACCAATGAAGAGGCACCTTTCCTACCACTGATATCTACTGTACAATGGGTCACTAGTTCTCAACAATGGAACACTTTTCCTGAGGATGCTGGGACTGTGACATCACAGGGGGCGGGGTCACCATGTGACATGAGCATGTGACCCTGTCCCCTTGTCCCTATATAAGTCCCAGCACAGCGCGGCTCTGCCATTCCGGCCAGAGCGACATGTCAACATCGGAAGAAGAAGAAGAAGAAGAAGAAGAAGAAGGCGGCGCAGAAAACGACGACCGCGGCAAGAACAGAAGAGACCCCGGAAGACCCCCGAAGGCGGATCGAGACCCCCAGACGACGGCGTCGACGAAGAAGAAGGTAGCCGGACTTCTCCACTCGGTAAAAGAGCTAGGTAAATGGTGGAGGAGTCCGGCGAGAAGACCCCCAAGACGGAAGAAGACCCCCGGAGCAGTGCAATAAAATATTTTTTCTAAATTGTGTGTTTTTTTACTTTACATTTTACACCTTAGGTGAATGGGTATTTTTTACGATGTACCCCATACTCATTCACATAGGGTGGGGGGCCGGGATCTGGGGGCCCCTTATAAAAGGGGGCTCCCAGATTCCGATAAGCCCCCCGCCCGCAGACCCCGACAACCAACGGCCAGGGTTGTCGGGAAGAGGCCCTTGTCCTCATCAACATGGGGACAAGGTGCTTTGGGGTGGGGCACCCCCCATGTTGAGGGCACGCGGCCTGGTATGGCTCAGGAGGGGGGAGGGGGGCGCTCGCTCGTCCCCACCCCTTTCCTGGCCTGCCGGCTGCGTGCTCGGATAAGGGTCTAAGATGGATTTGGGGGGGATCCCCACGCCGTTTTTTCGGCGTGGGGAGTCCCTTTAAATCCATGCCAGGTGACGGGGCTAGCGCGGCGGCATTCGCTGCCTACGCTAGCTACGTATACCTGAAGTCACGTGCTAAATGAACGGACTTTCCGATGAGCGGCAAGTCCGTTCATTTCAAAAGTCCGGCGGACTAGCCTACTAACGGCGGGATTGTCCGCCGGACTGCCAAGTCCAGCGGATAATTTTAAAACAAAACTTAAAACCTAGTCCGCCGGACTTTTGGCGCCAAAAAGTCCGCCGACGCCCACACGCGAGGGGATTGTCCGCTGGACTTGAGTCCAGCGGATAATCCCGCGGGATCGTCCCTTCGTGTGTACGAGGCATTACTCCTACCAATACCAAAGACAGGGCATTATTTCTCTTACTAACACCAACAATGGGCACTATTCCTCCCCTAGTGCCAACGATGGGTCGCAATTTTTTCCACTAATACCAATAACAGGGCATTATTCCTCCCAATGACACCAATAATGGGGCATTATTCCTCCCACTGACTCCAGCGATGGGGCACAATTCCTCCTCCTACTTTCATTTTCTACTCCCAATGGCCACAGTCCAGCCCCCATTAAAGTGGTTGTCAATCACTGATATTGCAAAAAAAAAAAAAAAAAAATCCTGCAAGGCAATGGCATAATATGCCAGTATGTTTTGCACACTAGGACATTATGAAATTTGCACCTTGGAACTAAGCCCTCCAGTGCTGTAATGTCACTGCTGAGAGGGCTGACATGTTCCCCCTGTCTTTCTTGCGAGCTTACACGTGCGGGCTATGTGATTGGCCGGAGCCGCGATGACGTCACCCCCGCGTATGGGCGCATGAAGCCCTCGGTTCCGGCAGCAGGGTGAATATATTGTAAACGGTGCCCGTTTAGGAGGTATTCATTTGAACCTAGAGATAAACCTTATTGTAGGCTTACCTGTAGGCAGTGGCGGCCGCCCCAATATGGGGTGCAGGGGCACCGCCCCCTTATCTATGCATCCAGCCCCCTAATCTACATGCGGGGCGCCGGACACATGGATTCCAATGGGGTTTTTTTTTAAAAAATTATTGAAGCACCTGATTCAAGCTCTAATAGCCTTAAAAAAAGGTGGGGTCAGAGTGCAGAGAACTGCGCCCCGAGCCCGCCCACTTGTGTGACAATAGCGAATTAATATTCGCTATTGTCTTCCTGCTTCTCCTCCCGTCCAATCAAGAAGCAGGAGGAGCACGATTGGCCGAGGGGAGAAGTGATTGTATTGGCTGGTACTGGGAGCGGGGAGGATGTACAGCGATCCGGACGATGGCTCTGCAACTGTCATCTCTGTGTGGCTGCCAAGAGCCCATGTGAGTGCCACCCACCGGGGGGGGGGGGGGTTATCCGGTGGTCTGTTTGCCACCCACTGCCTGTAGCTAAACCACTTTATAGAGTAACTGTAGTCTTCTCACATAATTTGTAGAAACATCTTTGCCATTCTGACGCTTCCCTCCAACCACTTTGCATATTATTTTATATATACTGGGATTCTGTACTTGCCAAATATGCTGCAGAAATTTCCCTCCACTAAGTCTGGCTGCAGCCATTTTAACTGTGGGCAGCTGAAGCTGCTGCCTGTTCACTTCCTGGATTTACACAGACACACACCTCCAGCTTTGCAGCTCTCATTGGCCCTCTTATGTCTCACCCCCCCTTCCTTCCTGGCAAACTCTCAGAGAGTGAGAGATGTCATAAGCCTAGGCTTTTTAACAGACAAACAGGAAGTGAGCTGTATAAGGTGTTTACTGGCAGAAAAACATTTTTTTACTATCCAAAGTTAAAGCAACAAGGGCAGAAGATTTAAAAGATGGAAAGATGAAAAAATGACTGAAGTCTGTTCTGCTTTAATTCTGTAGGACAGTAAACTGGCCCTTTGTTTAGGAAGTAGACATGTGCAATTCGTTTCGTTTTTTTTTAGTTTTTCGTATTTTTTCGTTATTTTCGTTCGTTCGTTTTCGTACGAATGAACGAATCACTCGAATCGTACGAATCCGAAAAACAACGAAAATCCGAAAAAAACTAATTAGAAACAACCAATGTACTAATGAAGAAAATCCGAAAAAAACGAAAACGAACGAAAAAATTCGTACATTTTGTAACTTTTTTTTTTTTTTTTGAATTGGTAATTTTCCATGTCCCTTACAATGCTGCTGCTAAACGTACTTCGAATGGATTGAACAAAAAAATTCGTACATTCGTAACTTTTTTTTCGATTCGTAACTTTTATTTAAATTTTTTTTTTGATTTGTAGTTTTCTGTGTCTCTATTGAACAAAAAAATTTGTACATTCGTAACCTTTTTTTCAAATCGTAACTTTTTTTTTCGATTCGTAACTTTTTTTTTTCGATTCGTAAATTATTAAAATGTAATAATAGCATACACATTACATAAAATTATGAATTATGCTCCGATTACGAATCTACGAATGTTACGAATGTACGAATAAATACGAATGCCTCCGAAAATTAAACTAACGAAAAAACGAATCAACGAAAAAATAACTCTTACGAATGTACAAATCGTTACGAATACGAACACCGACGACTTACAAATGTACGAATCGTTACGAATCCGAACACCGACGACTTACGAATGTACGAATCGTTACGAATCAACGGAAAAAAACGAAACGAAAAAAAACCTATTTTTTTCGGAAACGAAAAAAACAAAACGAAAAAAAACGTTTTTTTTTCTTGTGCACATGTCTATTAGAAAGTTTGGAGTGTCCTGTGCTAGTGTAGGGCAAGCATAAGAGAGGATCTCCTCTAACTTCCCATTGTGTCACTGGGGACAGGAAGTAAAGGGAAATCTCTCCAAGGGGACACAAACAGCAAGAAAAAAAAAAAAACTTACAGGCTTTAATATTTCCTAACTCTGTTCAAAACAACTATTGCTGTAGATCCACTTCAAAGCCATTATGCTTTTAGTTTAAATCGGTCGGCGGACCATTAGACTCTGAAAAGCTCTGCTCTAGGGTCAGCTTAATAAGAAGCCAATTAACCTACCCGTACCATTTGGGTCGACGGAGGAAACATTTTTTTATATTTTGTCTCAGCTGGATTTTGTGCCACTAAAATGTCACCTCTTGTTATGTACAAAATGTTTTGTTCGCTCTGCTCCCGGGGTTTACAAAGTGCCAGCATCTAATACAACCCTTATTTTATTCTCCCGAATTCAAAAGAATGTGAAATGTTCTCTTCCTATTTGGAAGACAGAAGGCATGGGAACAAACGCTTCCCAGAAAAGCCAAGCCGCTTTACTTTGGCTTTATTATTTGCGGTGAAAGTTCAGGTTGTTTTTTTTTTTTTTTTCGTTTTTTTTTTTTTTTTGTTCTGTCTGTGGGCTGTGTGTTCATCAAATTTCCCAGGGATCGAGTCCTGTCACCTTACCGGATAAAAAGAATGGAGAATGTTTTCACTGAACGCTTCAGACGCCGCAAAACATGGCCAGTCTAAAACGTCTCTGTGCGATTATCATATACCCAACGTGTGCCAGCTAAGATGGGATCGGGAGCGTGGCCAAATCACAAAGAACAGCCAAATGATAGCCGGGCCAAAATATACAAAAATACCTTTTATTTCTCACCTGTATTACTAAATCAGAGAAATAAAAAATAAAAAAAGTTTTTTTTTTATTTTTTATTTTTTTTTAACTTTATGGGTTTATCCACATGGGCATCTAAAATGCCACGTTTAGATCAGGGGTCTCAAACTGGCAGCCCTCCAGCTGTTGTGAAACTACAAGTCCCATGAGGCATTGCATGGCTGACAGTGAGTTACAAGCATGACTCCCACAGGCAGAGGCATGATGGGACTTGTAGTTTCTCAACAGCTGGAGGGCCGCCAGTTTGAGACCCCTGGTTTAGATGCATACAGTCTATAACAGGGATATGCAGAACTACAAGTCCCATCGTGCCTCTACCTCTGGGTGTCATGCTTGTGGCTGTCAGAGTCTTGCTATGCATCATGGGACTTGTAGTTCTGCAACAGCTGGAGGTCCGCTAATTGCATACCCCTGATCTATAATTTTGTATGCATTCCAACGCAGCACTAAATTAACCACTTCAATACTGGCCACATTTCCCCTCTTCCTGCCCAGGTCAAGTTTCAGCTTTCAGCGGTGTCACATTTTGAATGACAATTGCGCGGTCATGCAATGCTGTACCCAAATAAAAAATGTTATAATTTTTTTAAAAACAGATAGAGCTTTCTTTTGGTGGTATTTGATCACCACTTGTTTATTTATTTTTTGCTAAACCAATAAAAAAAGATTGACAGTTTTGAAAACAAAAAACAAAAACGTTTTCCTCAATTGTTATTAAATGTTGTAAATAAGTAATTTTTCTCCTTCGCTGATCTGCGCAGATAAGGCTGCACTGATGGGCACCAATGAGGCGGCACTGATGAGGAGGTACTAATATGCAGCACTGATGGGCACTCATAGGCGGCACTGATATGCAGCACTGATGAACACTGATAGGCGGAACTGATGGACACTGATTGGTGGCACTGATGGTCAGCCTTTATGGGCACCGATAGGCGGCAATGATGGACACTGATAGGCGGCACTGATGTGCACTGATAGGTGGCACTAATGGACACCGATAGGTGGCACTGATGGGCAGCCTTTATGGGCACTGATAGTTGGCAATAATGGACACTGATAGGCAGCACTGATGTGCACTGATAGGTGGCACTGATGGGTACTTATGGGCAGCACTAGTGGGCACTTATAGATGGCACCGATAGGCGGCACTGATGAGGAGGCACTGACAGGCATCAGTGATGGGCACTGAGAGGCAGCACTGATGGGCACTGATGAGGAGGCACTAATATGCAGCACTGATAGGTGGCACTGATATGCAGCACTGATGGACACTGATAGGCGGCACTGATGGACACCGATAGGTGGCACTGATGGGCAGTCTTTATGGGCACCGACAGGCGGCAATGATGGACACTGATAGGCGGTACTAATGTGTACTGATAGGTGGCACTAATGGACACCAATAGGTGGCACTGATGGGCAGCCTTTATGGGCACTGATAGGTGGCACTAAAATAGGAATCCTCTTCAGGATTGAGGATTCCTTTTTTTAATGATTGTACTGTGTCTGTACAAACATGCTATGAGCAATGCCCCGTACACACGATCAGAATATCGTACGACCGTTTTTTGGTTAATAATCACAAGTAGGAACTGAATAGCTAATAAAGTCACGAAAATTCTCGTACGATATGGAAAAAAATCGGAAGTGATGTCATGTGTTGTAATGTATTTGTATTGTATTTTCGGACGACAACAATACTGACTAAATGAAAATCGTACGATCTGGAATCGTACGAGCAAAATTTCCGTGCATGTCCGATCGAATAATATCGGGTGATCGGCTGTCGGAAGTACCAAAAATTGCACGATCCTTCCTCGGACGATCGTTTTCGTACGATATTCGGATCGTGTGTACGGGTCATTAGGCTTCGGCTGAAATGCGTTAGCGTGTTATTGCTGTATCCCATGTTGCTAATACAGAATTGTTGCAATGGATGTTACAGAGTAGCCAGCTTGATTATATTAGAGGATTATTGCTACATGTCTAAGGCATTTGGGTCACAGCACCAGTTCCCAGTCTTCCAGGTAATTTGTGGTAGTGCATGTTTTATTTGTTGGACAACTGTGTCCAGGGCCATGCAAATCTGCAGATTTTTTGTGCGCATGCGTGAAAAGGGGTGGATGCATACACACCTAAAGTCATAGAAGTATTGTACACATCCAAGTGCTGGACGTGTCTAAATGTGAGTACTTTAGCTGCATATTTTTTTATAGTATCTTCTGCTAGCTCTGCAAAAGAAGTCAAATATGGCCAAAAAAAAAAAAAAAGTCATATAAACAGTGTAGTAATATACAGAGCCTTGAAAAAGTATTCATACCCCTTGTGTTTTCCACATTATGTCATGTTTCAACCGAAAACTTAAATGTATTTTATTGGGATTTTATGTGTTAGACCAACACAAAGTGGCACATAATTATGAAGTGGAAGGAAAATTATAAATATCTGAAAAGTGTGGTGTGCATTTTGAATTCAGCCCCCTTTACTCTGATACCCCTAACTAATATTTAATGGAACCAATTGCCTTCAGAAGTCACCTAATTAGTAAATAAAGTCCACCTGTGTGTAATTTAATCTCAGTATAAATACAGCTGTTCTGTGAAGCCCTCCGAGGTTTGTTAGAGAACCTTACTGAACAAACAGCATCATGAAGGCCAAGGAACACATCAGGCAGGTCAGGGATAAGTTGTGGAGAAGTTTAAAACAGGGTTAAGTTATAAAAAAATATCCAAAGCTTTGAACATCTCACGGAGCTCTGTTCAATCAATCATCCGAAAATTAAGAAAAAAAAAATCGAATTTCTTCATCAGTTTAGGCCAATATGTATTCTTCTACATATTTTTGGTAAAAAAAATCCCAATAAGCGTATATTGATTGTCTTGCGCAAAAGTTATCACCAAAACAAAAAATATATTAAAAAAACGACACAATGACTACATCCAAATTAGCAAAACTAAGTAGGGGGTTAGGAGTTTAAATCATCCCGTTATAGTCATTGCATACCGTCACCCCCGAGATTAAAAAGTAATCAACCATGGGGGTGTGTTCTTCTGAATTAAAGTAAGCATACAAAAAAAGAGAAGGGAAGAAGATTCCCAAAAGAATTCTTCAATAAAGGTACTGCCGGTATTATGAAGTAAAAAATCTTTATTGAAAATTACACATGACACTGACAACTGATAGATACATGAATACCAACCTCCACCACAAACATCTAAAATAGACAGTTGTCTTAGGGACACAGACATAAAGGCCTCTCAAGAATCATGCATAACTAGTTCTCATTATTCAGTCCTGGTTTGAACGTAATTAACTATTTCAATACCGGGCACTTACACCCCCTTCCTGCCCAGGCCAATTTTCTGTCACTATTTAAATGACAATTGCGCGGTCATGCAACACTGTACCCAAACAGAATTTTTATCATTTTATTCCCACAAATTGAGCTTTCTTTTGGTGGTATTTGATCACATCCGCATTTTTTATTTTTTGGTAAACAAATAAATAAAGACCTAAAACTTTGAAAAAATAAGTTTTTAGTTTGTTTCCGTTATAAAATGTTGTAAATAAGTACGTTTTCTCCTTCACTGATGGGCAACGATAAGGCGGCACTGACAGGTACTGATAAGGTGGCACCGATGAGGTGGCACCAATGAAGTGGCACTGGTAGGTGGCACTGATGGGTGCCACTGATAAGCAGCACTGATGGGCATTGATAGGCGTCACTGATGGACACTCATGGGTGGCACTGATAGGCGACACTGATGGGCACTGAAAGGCTGTACTGATGGGTACTTATAGGTGGCACTGATAGGCGGCCCTGCTGGGCACTGATAGGCGGCACTGCTGGGCACTGATACGTGGCACTGATATGTGGCACTGATAGATGGCATTGATAGGCATTGCTGATGGCACTGACAGGCATTGGGGATGGGCACTGATTGGCAGCTGCCTGGGCACTGATTGGCATTTCCCCTGGTGTTCTAGGGTGGCACACCTGGTGGTCCAGTGTGGTGACCATCTCTGGTGGTCCTGGCGGCATCCTGGTGGTCCTGGGTGGGCATCCGAGGGGGAGCTGCGCTGATAAACAATCAGCACAGACCCCCCCCCCCCCTGTCAGGAGAGCAGTCGATCTGCTCTCCACCACTCAAGTCTGTCAGATGCAAGTGAGGAAAAGCCGATCAACTGCTCTTCGTGTTTACATCATGATCAGCAATGATTGGACACGGCTGATCACGTGGTAAAGAGCCTCCGAAAGAGGCTCTTTACCGAGATCTGTGTAGTGGTGTGTCAGTCTGACACACCGCACCACAGATCGCCGTGATGCACGACCCCACTGGCGCACGAGGGCGGTCGTTCTGGAGGGCCGTCATATGTCGTCCACCCAGAACGAGAGCCGCGCCGACCAGCCGCCATTTGACGACGGGCGGAAAGTGGTTATATAAAGATGGAGAGCAATGCACTCAGTATGCCAGACTGGGTAAATGTTGATGTAAACAGTTCATGCATTTAGCTCCAATGGGATAGACTTGAAATTAGTAATGCACACCTGAAACACGAGAAATAGTTTCCTAATGATACAGTCCACGTGAAATAAACACAGAATTAATATTAGTGGTTCCCCAGGAGTATAGGGATATGAGGTAACTGTCCACTTGTCAATGACAGCTGGGGACGAGCTAGTGGGCAGGTGAGTGTGTGTAGATTTATACACCTCCCAGTTGGAGATAAGAATCAATACAGCTCATCAATTCGCCACTCACCCGATAGCCGTCTCGTCCAGATCCTCAGTGCGGAGCCGACATTCCACCCGTATCTAGGCTAAGTCTAGACCACAGAGGGTAAGGGGATGCCTTCGTCCTATGTTCCGCATGTCCAATGGACAAACAGTGCCATGAGTAATCACGATAGTACAGCTTGGATGTATCCGGAACTCTCACGTGTGATTACGCAGTCTCCCAAAAGATGCAGAGAGATACAGCAAGAGTTGCCTGATAGGTGGATAGTCCATGCCCTCACAACAGAGAGGGTGATGGCGTCATGCTGACGTGTTTCACTCGTGACCAAAGCTTCTTCAGAGCATGATGTCATTTTCAATAAAGATTTTTTACTTCATTATAGCGGCAGTTCCTTTTTGAAGAATTCTTTTGGGAATCTTCTCCCCTTCTCTTTTTTGTATGCAAAGGTTATCGGGTCTACAAACTATAGGATAGATTTATGGAATTTTTATTTCACTAGTAATGGCAGCGATCAGCGACTTATAGCGGGACTGCGACATTGCGGTGGACAAATCTGACACCTAACTGACACTTTTTGGGGACCAGTGACACCAATACAGTGATCATTGCTAAAATATGCACTGTCACTGTACTAATGACACTGGCTGGGAAGGGGTCAACATCAGGGATGATCAAAGGATTAAATGTGTTCCTAGTGAGTGCTTTATAGCTGTGGGGGGAGGTGCTTATACTGTGGGAAGGCAGAGATCCATGCTCCTGCATAGCAGAAACACAGGATCATTACCTTCTCTTCTCACGAAACAGCGATCTGCCTTGTTTACATAGGCAGACCACCGTTCTGCTTCTCTCTGGAACGATCGGCGGGTCCCGGCGGACCTCGAGTCCGCCGGACTCACTGATTGGCTCCTGCTCTCGGAAGTGCAGGATCACGTACAAGTATGTGATTCTGCGATTAACTTATCAAAGAGTAATAATAAAATATCATAGGGCCTTTTCAAAAGATCTAATGGACTTGATCTGAAGAGGGATTGTAACCAGGGACCCTAGTGCTGCAAGGCAGATCTGCTAACCACTGCACCACTGTTCTAAAACTGGAGATGATTTCATCAGTCTGCTGCAGGCAGGAGCAAGCATTTCCTCTGTCTCCTCTCCCCAGTGATCAGACTGCAATATTGTAACTTTGTGCAAGTCACAGGAAGAGAAGTTGCAGCATTGGCTGATCAAGATATTTGTGAACTCTTCCAAGAACTGTACAGGCACCAGAATTGACATGATTGTATTATCTCTGAGCCGACTTCTCAGTCCTGGAAGTAGATGGTGACCCTGGAGGATGTCTGAACAAAGATAGCTCCGCCCCTCTGGAGAGAAAAGCAAATGACAGCATTGTTGGGGGAGTACTGTGATCTTTGTAAAAGGTAATACAGTGGAACCTCTGTTTGCGAGTAACGCGGTTAACGAGCGCTTCGCAAAACGAGCACTGTATTTCTGAAAATCCTAACTCGGTTTGCGAGTGTTGTCTCGCAAATCGAGCAGGATTCAGGCCAAAATCGCTGTGCAGTACCGCTTTTGGCCTGAGCTGGGGGCGCCGGAGCCAAACAGCGTTCGGAAATGCACCTAAAGGCCAGAGCACACTTCATCTGACCTTGGCAAACCTCGGAAAGGCTTGTGATTGGAGTCTTTCCGAGGTTTGCCGAGGTCAGCCGAAGTGTGCTCGGGCCATTTTCGGCCGTTTCCGAGGCTCTCAGGCGCCCCCCGCCTCTGGCTGCATGCGGTATTGCATCCCATTGAAGTCAATGCGGAACAAATTATTTTAGTTTCAATTGGGAAAACTCGCTTTGATATGCGAGTACTTTGGATTACGAGCATACTCCTGGAACGGATTATGCTCGTAATCCGAGGTTCCACTGTATCTACCTGGAGGTGTTACATTGACACATTACTTAGTATGCTGCACTTCTGAAAAAAAATCTGATGATGGGTCCACTTTGAAAGCAAAGTTGGGCAGTTGGAGTGGTTGCTCCATAAGCTTACAGGTGGAGTGCGATACATGGGTGGGTGTACAGTAAAAACTAAAGCTCCCAGTGTAGCAAATCTACTGGGGGTGACAGATTCCATACACAGCGCCTTGAGGCGATTCAGTTCGCATTTGTAGTGCTATACAAATTATTCATTCATTCATTCATTCAACGGTCTGGCTGGACATCAGAGGTGATGAGCAAATTACAGGGGAAGGGGAATGAGGTTTCTTGGAAGTCCAGTCTATAAGCTGATTGGTGTCACACTATAGAAAACACAAATCAGCCGGTGAGCTCTATGTCACTCTGCTCTCTCCTCCTTTGGATAGACATACACTTTAAATTTGAGGTCGGTCATGAAGTAGCTCACCAACCTGCATGAAACGTGCCTCTAAATGTGAAAAAAGGGACTTTATTTTCTTCTCTACTAATAATGAGCACCATTCATTTTATAAACTGCTTTTTCAGGGTGACTGACTTTTTGAACAATTTGAAAGTCCTCTGAATGTAATTTCGTAGACGGAATGCCGTTACTATGAGCATGAAATTGAATGCGATTCTCCAGACTCCGTTCTTTCTTTACTACCTTAACTTTTATAGACAGAAAAAAAAAAACGCACTCCGGTTAATTACTTCAGAACACCCAGAAACCCCCCAGAGTCCCCTGGGTCACCTCAGACAAGCAATCCGCGCTCACCAACGATAAGTTCATTAAAAAATGATTATAATAAAAACCTATCAACATAATGTTTTGCCTCAGGGTTCTCCTGGTTTTAGGCTTATCCATTTGAGATAAATTAATATTTCAGCAATTTATAATGCTTGCCAGCCAATTCAAATTTCTTTCCCTGGCATCGGCAATAAGTCTTCGTAATGCCTTTGGTAGTAGGAGCTACAAGACAGGCCGCAAGGCACTGAGATAAGTGGGAGACATGAGCCGAAATATTGTTAATGCACAAAACATCAAATTAATGCAAATTTCTTAACAGTGGTGAAAAAAGAGACTTTGAACCTGATAAACAAATGCAAATTAACTTAAATATTTCCAATCATTATAAGGTAATGAATATGTATAAGAACACCCGACAAATAGGATGTGATACAATTGTTACTTTTGTTAACTTTATTTTGCCAGTAGGTGCAAAGTTTTGGATTTAACATTATAGTCACTTCCTTCTTCCCTTTCCATCATCCTCTCTTCCTTTCCAAATTCCTTTCTTACTTTCGTCCACCCTTTTTTTCACATTCCTTTCTTCTTTTCCACTGTCTGTCCCTCCTTTCATCCTTCTTACTACCATTCTCCCTTTCTTTCCGCAGTTCTTTTTTCCTTCCTTTCTTTTCATTCCACAGTCCTCCCTTCCTTTCTTTCATCAGTACTCTATTCCTTCACCCCATCCTTCCTTTTTCCTTTGCCTTCTCTTTTGCTTTTTTTTTTTTTTGCCTTTCCACCTTCTTTAGTTAATTTCCTCCTTCCTTCCCACAGACTTTTCTTCCCTTTTCCGTACACTTCCCTTTCCCGTCTTTTTGTCTTCCACCACCCTCCCTTTCTTTCCTCAGTCCTTTCTTCCTTTCCACCATCCTTCCTTTCTTTCCTCAGTCTTTTCTTCCTTTCTACCATATTTCCTTTCTTTCCTCAGTCCTTTCTTCCTTCTCACAATTATTCCTTCCTTCCCACCATCCTTTCTTTCTTTCCTCTGCCCTTTCTTCCTTCCTACCATCCTTCCTTTCTATCCACAGTCCTTTCTTCCTTTCCACCATCCTTCCTTTCTTTCCTTGATCCTTTCTTCCTTTCCACCATCCTTCCTTTCTTTCCTCAGTCTTTTCTTACTTCCCACCATCCTTCCTTTCTTTCCACAGTCCTTTCTTCCTTCCCACCATCCTTTCTTTCTTTCCTCTGCCCTTTCTTCCTTCCTACCATCCTTCCTTTCTTTCCTCAGTCTTTTCTTCCTTTCCACCATCCTTCCTTTCTTTCCTCGGTCCTTTCTTCCTTACCACCATCCTCCCTTTCTTTTCACTGTTATTTTTTTCCTTCCCACCATCCTTTCTTTCTTTCCACAATTCTTCTTTTCCTTCCCACAATCTATCCCCTGTTTCCTCAGTCTGTCCTTCCTTCCCTAGAGCAAAATAATTCCAAGTGTGCATTAAACTCTTTATAGCTGTTCCATGAGTTCTAAGGTATAATTTTATATTACAAATTAAAAAAAAATGTCTTGCACACAGATGTTCCAATGGATAGTCACTCAAGTGCCATTGTCAGGAAAGGTTTCACCTGCTGGTGCCACTGTTAGGTCTATGGGCCGCAGTACTGATGTCCACACGCGGGTGTCTCCCGGCAGTCTGGAGTCAAAAATCATCTCCTGCAATCAGGCGTCACCTGAGACAGAGTGCAGGAGGTGTATATATACCTGGCAGATGCTGCACACATTTGCCTTGGTATTGTTCCTGACCTGTGTTCGCTAGCCTGTGACCCTGTATCCTGATCCTGACCCTTCTATCCTGTTATCCTGCCTGATCCCTTCCGCCTGTTCCCCCTGTCTCCTGTTACCCTCTCCATGTCCTGTCTTGTTCCCAGCCCAATCTGCTTGATCTCCCGTGTATGACCCTGGCTTGTTTACGATTTCGATTGCCTCTCACTCCTGTATATGCTTTTGGTTTAGGCAGTTATTTATTGTGTCTCACTGTGGTTGGTTGCTGGTTAGTCGCCGTTTGTCATACTGGAGGTGCGTTTTACTTTTGTTTATTTACTTTTCTTATAATAAATTATATTATTTTTCACTTTACATGTGTTTGGTTCACTCTGTTGCAGTCCACACAGTTCTGGCTGCACCAGTTCATGACAGCCATGAAAGCCATTAACTGATTAAAGTCAATCAGATGCACGACACAGCTTACACTTGGTCTGGCGGCACTACTAGAAAAAGACAGGGAATGTCCACAACTGCCCGCAAACATAAAAACAGACTCATATAGTAGGACACACATACGAATGCATAAGGCGTAATAAATCCTTTAAATAGTTTAAACGCTAATTAGTCTGTCATGATCAGATGGAGCGGATGTTATTTTAAGCTTTCTGTGGGAAGTGGTCAGGTCTAAGGCAGAGAAGATTCACTTGCACAAGACTCCAATATGCAGGACGGGAACTCCACATGTACTTCCCTTACACTGTCCTTTCTTTATTTCCTATTTTCTTCTCTTCTTCTTTCCTTTATTTTACCACTAGGTACAAAGGTCTAAATTTAGCAATATATCCACTGCCTTCTTTCCATACTTTCTTTCTTTCCCTCCTACCTATTCCTTCCTTCTTTCTTTTATTGTTTGGGGCTCTCATTAGACTTTATATACGTGAATCTTCAAGTCTGGATCCCTTGTTGGAGGGACACCTAATTCTTTTCACAAGTGGCCCCGGCAATGTCATTATCATTACGCCTTATTACGAGCGAACTGATCTTCTGATCATTTTAAAGCACTGTCGTATTTCTACTTGTTAGAGCAATAAAATCCTGACATCGGTCCTGATTCCTCTCAATTCCATCCCCCCCCAAAAAAAATGTGGCTAGGGAAACATTTAATGCCATGTAGAGGAGCTTTAGAGGAACTTGAGAGCCCCTCTTTGTCAGTGTCAGGACCTGGCAGCATCTTCACCATTAGCAGGTTGACAAGGCTTACCGGTTAATGAATAGACATGTTCCTCTTGCTGCCAGCAGGTTGTCTCTCGCTATTCATAACTGCCGTAATACGCCAAGAGGATAACTTCCGTAAACAGCATTTGCAACGATCTTCTTGGAGGAAAAAAAATGCAATCGCATTTTCTTCCTCCGAGCGTGGACCGCTATATCACTCCACTGCTTTTTAATAGGGAAGATAAATTCTGTTTTAAATTTACACTTGCATCACAGTCCCTTTCTTTTGCTGAGATGATGCACAACAAGGACTGCGGGCGGTGTGAATTTTGCTCGCTGTCGCAGTGACGATTTGAAGGGGGGAGTAAATTCAAGCTTTTAAAATAAACTGCAGAAAAATACTTTATTGCTACGAGATTTTTAAAGTTCAGCAGCTGGAGTAAAAGGAATTTGTGTGTATGGGTAATTATTTCTGAAGTAGCTGTGAAAAGGTAAGGGGCATGGCAGTGATTGGTTCATGGGTAATTAAAGGGTCAGTCTGCTCTCAGTCCACCTTGATTGTGAAATGCTTCACTGGCTTCTGTCTCCCCTGGCTGTGGAACCTTACTCTTCCTACTTCAGTCTCCATCACACGGGAGCCAAAAGAATGGATTGAGTTCTTCCATCCACAAAGGCTACAGTAAGTGGGCGGAGTTGGGAACCCCAGTGCAGAATCCTTTCAGCTGCTGCAGAGAGAGCCATACAGGGGATCAGTTCCAGTAATTGCCCCCCCCCCCCCACGCACACTGACTTACCCTCCCTGCTCATATCTGCTTCACCCTGTTGCCTGGGCCCCCCTGCTGGCCGGGCCCCATACAGGAGGACCGGTGGTACAATCTTATCCATAGCCCTGCACGCTGGTACTGACTAGTATTCCAATATTTCTATTTTCCCTCAGTTTCTCTCCCTCACTCAGCTAATATGAGTCATACTGGAGCAGGGCAAACAAGGATGCTGTGCAGGAACCCAACGTCATCCATATCAACCAAAGACGTCATTGATTGTTAGAAAGCCTTGGAAGCTTGTATTGGTGTACAATGAAAACCTGTTGCTTTGTGTAACTAAAAGGCAGGCTTTATCCATCCGCAGGCTTGTATACAATTTTTGGGCAATTTTTAGACATTTTGCCAAGGCACCCCTGAAGAAACCTCAAGGCACCCTGGCTGAAATTGTTTGGTGTAAAGGGTACCTGCTTTCCTTCCATGTATAAACCCCTTTCCACCCAACTCCGATGTCCCTTTGTATGCCAGGGGGTGGTAACAATCTGTGATTGGCTGTCACAGTGGTCACATGATTGGGAGACAGTTGTCACTATTTGGAAGATTTTCTGTGTCCCTGTTCTTGTCACAACTCAAAGTTTTGGATTTTCCTATCACTTTCAGTCCTAGTGACAATGATCACAGGACAAACAGAGAGGGCGAGTCCACTCCAGCACTAAAAATCTGAAGGGGGTTCTACTACACCATCCAAAGCTAAACAATGGCTGCTATTGGTGAACTCTCCATTTGACCTCTCCAATACTGGTCGGCTGGCTATCGTTAATGGTGTCACTATATATAACGTTACTTACGTAGAACAAGGACGCAGAACTCTAGCGGTGAGTTTTTACCAAATACACTGCTCGTGTTTGTTTTTTTCTTTTTTTTTTATAAGATGACAAATGGACAAAAATGCAAGATAGACGTCATTCAACATGGAAAGACTAGAGGCATCTTGTGATGGAGAGGAAGTATTGTAGGGGATGGCCCTGGACTGAAGGGATTGTACATTTGCCAGCCAGCGCAGTTTATTTTTCTTCTATTTAGTAGTGATGATATGCAGCAATTATATTGACGATAACCCTATAACCAATCTTTCTGATTGACAGTGGGTCTGAGTAATAGGAACACACAGATGCACAATCCTAGTTCTCTGCTACAAGGTTATTTAGTGTTCTCATGAAGGGGGCATTTTACATTTGGTCTTATAAAGTCGTATTGCGGTCCAAAAAAGTTTTAAAGTGGTCCTAAAGGCAGAAGGTTTTTTCTTTTGATCTTAATGCATTTCTATACATTAAGATAAAAATACTTCAGTGTGCATCAGCCCCCCTAATACTTACCTGAGCCCAATTTCCATCCAGTGATGTTGCACGAGTGCCTCGGCTGTCCGGGACTCTCCTCCCTGATTGTCTGAGACACAGCAGCAGGCGCCATTGGCACCCGCTGCTGTCAATAAAAGTCAATGAGCAAATGAGGAGAGAGAGAGGGGGGCGGGGCTCCATGTCTGAATGGACACACAGAGCAGCGGCTTGGCTCGGGTGCCCCCATAGCAAGCGGATTGCTGTAGGGGCAGGAGGGAGGGGCGAGGAGGGCTGGCGAGGGACCTGAGAAGAGGAGGATCTGGGCTGCTCTGTGCACCATTGGACAAAGGAGGTAAGTATAACATGTTTGTTATTTTTAAACAAGAAAAAAGCAAGCCTTTAATATCACTTTAAAGAGGTGTATCCAGAAAAAAAAAAATTAAAAGTCAGCAGCTACAAATACTGCAGCTGCTGACTTTTAATAATCGGACACTTACCTGTTCCAGGGTCCGCTCGTCCCCCGATCCGCTCAGCGGCGCCGGCATTGCAACTGTGGGCACCCGGCTGTGGCCGCGCGCCGTGATTGGTCGCACAGTCATCTGGGACCTGTCACGTATCCCAGATGACTGACAGGGGGAGGGAGCCCTTCCTGCGCCGAGGGGAAGTGATGTCACCTGCCTGGGCACCGAAGGAGGCAGACTACGAGGGACCCCCTAGCAACAGGCATTTAGAGGTGAGTTAAAACATTTTTTTTTTCCAAATATTTTTTATTTATTTTTTTTAGGAATTTTAAGCATTTTTTTTTTTTTTTGGGTGCAACACCACTTTAAGCAACACACAGTTTAGGCATGTGTTGGGAGGAGGGACAGCGACACAAAGAACTGGACTCTGGGAATGGGAGTCTAAGGCTATGTTTAAATAACATAAAGAAAAATGCTGGGCCAACTGTTGGTGCTACATAAATCCTGTATAATACTATTTTTAGATGTGCAGCAAGTTTACCACCCTCTGAAAAGCGATATGAAGCCTCCGCGTTGCCTGCTTTAACCCTGTAAATGCTTCACCAACTCGCCACAACCATGTGCTTTGCATGCAGTTACGTGGAGTTTGCGCCGCTTCCCCAGTCACTTGGACAGGTCCCGTTCAGTGTCAGTACTGCCCGCCAAAATGAAAAGGAGCAATAGTTTATGCTGCGGGCATTAGGCAAACATTATGTCCATGGCATGTGAACACCTTGGTCTAGTGCCTTTGCCGGAAAGTGTTAAAAATGTGGCTTTACTACATGTTTTTTTTTTTTTTTTAGAGAGAGAGAACTAGATCTTATTTGCAAGTACAAGCCACAACACATGCCTCATTTACTTTGTTTATTGGTCTCAAAAAATGTGGTGGTGGTGGATTGCTGAAATATTAATTTGGCATCTTGGGCCTTCTGAGAAGACTTTGTGCCACCACCTGCTGCTTTCTTTTCGACAGCCTTGATGACACCAACAGCAACAGTCTGCCTAAAAGTCAAGTGACCAAGGGGAGGATCATCAGAGAAGCTCTCTGCACATATGGGCTTGCCAGGGACCATGTCAACGATGGCAGCATCACCAGATTTCAATGACTTACCAGAATGACAGTCGATTTTCTCCTTCAGCTCAGCAAACTTGCTGGCAATGTCAGCAGTATGGCAATCCAGCACAGGCACATAGCTAGCTTGACCTGTCCTAGGTGGTTTTGAACAATGTCCTGTGCAGTGAATCTACCAGCTTCCAATGGTGGGTCATTCTTGCTATCACCAGCAACCTTACCCCGGTAAAATGAAAATTTACTTTATGTTGAAACCAATGTTTACACTGGGCAAAGCATTGCTCAAAGCTTCATGGTGTATTTGCACAGACTTGACTTCAGTTGTTACATTGCTTGGAGCAAAAGTAACTAGTAACCACCATACTTGGCTAAAGGTCCCCAGTTTCAACAGGACTGGTACTATACCAATGCCACCAATATTGTGCTTGTCCTGCACAGACAGATGAAGAGGCATGTTAGTAGGGGCTTTCCCTCTTTGAGGGTTCCAACCAGAGATGGGCACCAAAGCAATGGTGACTGGGTTGTAACCAATTTTTTGGATGTATATGCTGACTCCCTTTACAATTTCCTTGTATCTCTTCTGGCTGTATGGTGGCTCAGTGGAATACATTTTGTTAACACCAACGATAAGTTGCTTCACACTCATGGTGTAGGCCATAAGAGTATGTTTATGACTGTCCATTCTTTGAGTTTCCAGCTTCAAACTCACCAACACCAGGACCAACAAACAACAATAAGCACAGCTCAGTCAGCCTGTGAAGTGCCAGTGATCATGTTGTTGATGAAGTCTCTGTGACCAGGCATGAATAATTGGGCCATAGGACTTGCTGGCCCTAAATTTCCACTGGGAAATGTTGATGGTAATACCACGTTCAAGGCCCAAGCATATTTGAAGGAGTCCTTTCCCATCTCAGCAGCTTCTTGAATTTTTCGATGATATGCTTGTCAATCCCACCACATTTGTAGAGGAGATTTCCAGTTGTTGTGGACTTGCCAGAACCTACGAGTTTGAATACAACGACCTTCATGTGTGTATTTTCCTTTCCCATTGTGGAGTTTTAGATGTTGGCGGTGAACACCTTGTTATGCCCCGTACACACGGTCGGAAACTCCGACCACAAAATGCGTCAGATTTTTTCCAACGGATTTTGTCCGAAACTGGTGTTGCATACACACGGTCGGACAAAGTTGACGGAAAATCCAATCGTTCGGAACGTGTGACGTTCGTTGCGTACAACGGAACTACGTAGAGGCTAGTAGCCAATAGCTTTGGTCTCGTAATTTGATCTGAGCATGCGTGGCACATTGTCCGTCGGAATTCTCTGCAAACGATCGGAAAAAGTCCGACCGGATTTTTTTGTCGGAAAATTTTAGATCCTGCTCTCAAATTTTTTCCGTCTGAGTTTCCGAGGTAAAAAGTCCGATAGAGCCCATAGAGTTAAAAACATGCAGTAAGCTCTTCCTCACCAGACTGCAGTGGACTTATGCCCTTTACACATGGTCAGAAATTCCGACGGAAAAGGTCCGATCGGATTATGTTGTCGGAAAATCTGATCGGACCTTTTCCGTCGGAATTTCCGACCATGTGTAAAGGGCATAAGTCCACTGCAGTCTGGTGAGGAAGAGCTTACTGCATGTTTTTAACACCCATCAAAAGCAAGCCCAAATTTGCCCCTAGTTTGCAGGGTTAAATAGGAGAATATAGCAAAGAATCTACCTGAACACCTCCATGTTTAGTAAGGGCGTGCAGCTACCTGGGTGCACCAGTGATATTGCTTGGGTGCATGCAAGTACAGGCATATTAGTTAAAGCGGTTCTGCACTAACGTTATTTAATTTTTTATTTTTTTTGCTAATGTTTAAAAATTATGTCTTGATAATAATATCCTTACTTGTAGTGACGCTGCCTGTTATCTCTGTCCGTTTTGATATACAATCGCTAGTTTATCAAATCTTTGTCGGCCAATGTCATCTTGCTTGTGAGCATTTGAAGCCCACAAGCAGTAACTTCCTTGTTACAAGGAGCACGTCCGCAAATCCCACCTGAAATCTCACGAGATTTTCGGCCATCGACCCGAAATCTCGCAAGATTTGCGGCCATCGACCCGAAATCTTGTGAGATTTGCGGACATTGCCCGAAATCTCGCGAGATTTCGGGTCGATGGCCGCAAATCTGGCGAGATTTCGGGGTCGATGACCGCAAATCTGGCGAGATTTTGGGTCGATGGCCGCACTGACTCCTGGGATGAATGACACCAGATCCCAGGAGACAGTGCGGCATGGCGAGGATCCCTGCACAGACCCCGCCCACCCCCGCAGGGACAACACAAAAGATGAAGCCAGCATTCAAGGTAGGCTTCCAAGATGCAGAATTGACCCATCAATTCTGTAATCTAACATGATGGAGAAATAGATTTAAAGTAAGTTTAGGAGATGGGTGCAGAACCGCTTTAAAGCCCCATACACACGGTTGGATTTTCCAATGGATTCTGTCCTATCGGACAATGTTCCATCGGATTGTCCGACGGACAAAGTTCTATCTCCTGCTCTATAAATATTCCGACAACAAAGTCCGATCACACCAATTCCGATCGTGTGTAGCGAATTCCGACGGACAAAGTGCCACGCATGCTCAGATCACATTACAAGACCAACGCTATTGGCTACTAGCCTCTACGTAGTCCCGTCGTAGGCAACAAACGTCACCACGTTCAGAATGATCGGATTTTCCGACAACTTTGTCCGACCGTGTGTATGCAACACCAGTGTCGGACTAAATCCGTCGGACCAAATCCGATGGATTTGGTGGTCGGATTTTCCGACCGTGTGTATGGGGCTTTAGGGTGATGATAGAAATCACCACTGAATTTGCTCAGGGTGCACAACAACCAGCTGGGGGGAAGGGACCATCATGAACAAAATTACATTAGATGGATTTATTATTATTATATATTTTTTTTGTGACTGTTGTTGTTTAAAGAAAGCAGAAAAGCCGCATGAATAATGATGCACTCACAGTTGGTGCTCTGGTTGAAAAAGTGACTCTGCCTGGCCGCTGGGAAATAAAACATGAAGAAAAAAAAAATCCTCCCGTTAGGCGAAAGTAAAATGAAAAAAGGAGGAAAAAAAATGCATATATATTTTCAGAGAAGTATCTAGTTTTTTTTCCCTATAAGCAAAAGATGATTTTTTAGGAAGTGTCTGAGACATCATAAAGGGAAATCATCCTCGGAGGTGTCTATAATGAATCTCCGGGTTTTCCGGCAGTCGGCACGGATCTCTGCTTTGCGCCTGCTGTCCTCCGCATCACGTTTTCGCCTCTCTATAAGTTCGGGTTCGGTGGTTGATGGATTGCTGTCTAGCGGCGAATGATGAATAGCCGGAGTGGGGTGCAGCCATCTCTGAAGTGTGAGCGCCTGACAGCCCCCATAAATCATCGCTCGCAGACATCGCACGCTTGTCCCACGTCCCACCCAACACATTATCGCCAAGCAAATCACCTGAAATTAGAATTGCATGTTTTCCTTCTTGCAGAATAAAGTGACTTGTACACTTTTTTTTTGCTATTTTTTTTTTTTAAGTAAACTGGGAAAACAGAATCCAGTGCATAATATAGTTACATAGTTAGTTAGTTAATTAATTAGTTAATTAGTTAGTTAATATCTTTGTGTGTAATCTTTTTCCCTTGTTTATGCAATTTGTATTTGTTTTTTATTTCCTTTTAATATTATCACTTTTTTTAAATTTATTTTTATTTTATTGTTTTCTATTCTATAAAGCGACTTTTTATATAAATACCTTTAAAAAAAATCCTTTGGCAAGTAAATACTGTGATATCTTCATTATTTGCTCCTTTAGATGTCCCAAGCACTCTCCTTCTCTCCCCAAAATGTTTCATTTATTATTATTATTATACAGGATTTATATAGCGCCAACAGTTTACACAGCACTTTACAATATAAAAGGGAGACAATACAGTTATAATACAATAAAATACAAGAGGATTAAAGCGGTTCGGCACACACTTCATTTAGTAAATCTCTTTGCCTTCCAAATCAGGCAAAGAGTACTAAATGGCGTGTTTTTTTTTTTTTTTTTTTCACTTACCTTGTAATTGCTGCTCTGTCTCTTCGGGGGTGGGCGGGGTCTGTGCGTCGATCCTCGTCATGCCGCACTGTCTCCTGGGATCTGGTGTCATTGATTCCAGGAGTCAGTGCGGACATCCGCCGAAATCTCGCGTGATTTACGGGCCTCCTGACGAAATCTTGCGAGATTTACGGGGCTTCTGCCGAAATCTCGCGAGATTTACGGGCCTCCTGACGAAATCTCGCGAGATTTACGGGGCTTCTGCCGAAATCTCGCGAGATTTACGGGCCTCCTGACGAAATCTTGCGAGATTTACGGGGCTTCTGCCGAAATCTCGCGAGATTTCGGCGAACGTGAGGCATGCTGGTTCCCATAAGGAAAGGGAACAAGGAAGTAAATGCTTGTGGGTTTCAAATGCCCACAAGAAAAATGACATTGCTGCTGGCATATATTTTAAAAGTTCAGAATTTTAAGAATTACGGACACGGACAACGGACGGACACCAAAAATGTGAGTGTATTGAAATAATAAAAATAATTTTAACATTACAAGAAAAAAAAAATTGTGTGTGCAGAACCGCTTTAAGAGGGCCCTGCTCAGAAGAGCTTACAATCTAATAGGGTGGTGCAGGTGGTACAAAAGGTTGTAACTGTGGGGAATGAGCTGATGGAAGTGGTAGAAGTTTAGTTAGAGATGTGACAGTTTTTTCCTGAAGAGATGAGTTTTCAGGGATCGTCTGAAGGTAGCAAGAGTAGGGGATAGCCGGACCAGTGGGAGGTAGCGAGTTCCAGAGGATGGGAGAGGCTCTGGAGAAATCCTGGAGATGAGCATGAGAGGAGACGAGAGAGCTTGAGAGTAGTAGAGGATGATTTGGGTGATATTTGGAGACAAGATTGGCTCGGATCACATTCATGATGTAGCTTGGTTCACATTGATGCTACTTTGAAATCGCCATTTTTCGCTTGAAGTAGCGCGATTTCAAAGTAGCAGGGTCATTGCGATTTCAGGTGCTACTTGATAGACATTTGTGTGGCTTCATGCACATATGTCTATTGAATTTGCACCTGAAATCGTCAAAAGCAGTGCAGGAACTACTTTTGCAAATCGGTGTGGTGCCGCAAAATAGGTGTCGAACAGTGTCATTGCCTCCAATAGGCTGCGACTTGTCATGCGATTTGATCTCTCAAATCGCATGACAAATCGCTCCAATGTGAACCTAGGCTTATAAGCAAACTAAACTTACTCATATACAAATTTTGATTTTCCTCGTCTTTTTTTTCTTTTTTTGCAAATTCTGTTTTATTGAGTTATAAAAGTCTATAGTACAAACATAGCAGTACAAAAACAAAATAAAACAAAGAAATATTTATACACTCATCTGCCTCTTTATTAGGTACACCTGTTCAATAGCTCGGTAACACAAATTTCTAATCAGCCAATCACATGGCAACAACTCAATGCATTTAAGCATCAAGACATGGTGAAGACGACTTGCTGAAGTTCAAACCAAGCATCAGAATGGGGAAGAAAATTGATTTAAGTGACTTTAAACGAGGCATGATTGTTGGTGCCAGATGTTCTGGTCTGAGTATTTCAAAAACTGATGATCTACTGTGATTTTCACACACAATCATCTCTCGGGTTTACAGAGAATGGTCTGAAAAAGAGAAAATATCCAGTAAATGGAAGTTGTGTAGATGAAAATGCCTTGTTGATGTCAGAGGTCAGAGGAGAATGGGCAGACTGGGTTGAGATGATAGAAGGGCAACAGTAACTCAATTAACTACTTGTTACAACCAAGGTATGCAGAATACCATCTCTGAATGCACAGCACATTGAACCTTGAAGTAGATGAGCTACAGCAGCAGAAGACCACACCGGGTGCCACTCCTGTCAGCTAAGAACAGGAAACTAAAGCTACAATTCGCACAGCTCACCAAAGTTGGACAACAGAAGATTAGATAAACGTTGCCTGGTCTGACGAGTCTGGATTTCAGCTGTGACATTCAGATGGTCGGGTCAGAATTTGGTGTAAACAACATGAAAGTATGGATCCATTCTGCCTTGTATCAATGGTTCAGGCTGGTGGTGTTGGTGTAATGATGTGGGGGAAATTTTCTTGGCACACTTTTGGCCCCTTAGTACCAATTGAGCATCGTTAAAATGCCACGGCCTACCTGAGTATTGTTGCTGACCATGTCCATCCCTTTAGAAGTTCAGTGTACCCATCTTCTGATGGCTCCGTCCAGCAGGATAATGCACCATGTCACAAAGCTCAAATCATCTCACCGCTGGACAATGAGGTCACTGTACTCCAATGGCCTCCACACTCACCAGATGTCAATCCAACAGCGCACCTTTGGGATGTGGTGGGATGGGAGATTCTCATCATGGATGTGCAGCCGCCATATCTGCAGCAACTGCTATGCTGAGGAATGTTTCCAACACCTTGTTGAATCTATGCCATGAAAAATGAAGGCAGTTCTGAAGGCAAAAGGGGGGGTCCAACTCAGTACTAGCAAGGTGTACCTAATAATAAAGAGGCCAGTGAATGTATAGGAACAGTTTACCCCCCCCAGGAGGCAACAATAATGGTTATGCAGAACCAGCTGCCACCCCCAAACCCCCCCCCCCCCCCCCATCTCTCTCTGTGGAATAGCAGACTCCCCTTAGCCATATCTTAGGATACAATATATCACAATACAATAATCCAATATATAAATTAACCACTTGCCGACCAGCCGCCGCAGTTGTACTGCGGCAAAATGGCACGGCTGGGCGAAGCGACGTTATGTAACGTGGATTCGCCTTGTGGGCACTAGGGGTGCGCATGCCCGCTGCTCACCTCCGGAGCCGATGCGAGTGCCCGGCGGTCACAATCCCTGCCGGGCTCCAGCGATCGTGGCTGACACACAGAGAACCGGGATCTGTGTGTGTAAAGTTTCCGGTTCTCTGAGGGGAGAAGAGACAGATCGTCTGTTCATACAGAGTATGAACAGCGATCTGTCATCTCCCCTACACAGTCCCCTCCCCCCTTCAGTTAGAATCACCTCCCAGGGAACACAATTAACCCCTTGATCGCCCCCTAGTGTTAACCCCTGCCCTGCCAGTGACAATTTTACAGAAAGCAATGCATTTTATAGTACTGATCGCTGTATTAATTCCAATAGTCCCAAAAATGTGTCAAAATTGTCCGATGTGTCCGCCATAATGTCGCAGTCCCGATAAAAAATCGCAGATCGCCGCCATTACTAGTAAAAAAAAAAAAAATTATAATAAAAATGCCATAAAACGAACCACTATTTTGTAGACGCTATAACTTTTGAGCAAACCAATAAATATACGCTTATTGTGATTTTTTTTTTTTTTACCAAAAATATGTAGAAGAATACATATCGGCCTAAACTGAGGAAACATTTTTTTTATTTATATATTTTTGGAGGATATTTATTATTAGACATGTGCAATTTGTTTCGTTTTTTTTTCGTTTTTCTTTTTTTTCCGTTATATTCGTTCATTCGTTATCGTACGAATGAATAAACGATTCGCTAAAAATTTTAACGAATCGTTCGAATCGAACGAATACGAAAACAACGAAAATCCGAAATAACCAAATTAGAAACAACAAAACTACGATAGAAGAAAATCCGAAAAACGAAAACAGGAACAACGAAAATCAAAATGAACGAAAAAATTCGTACATTCGTAACTTTTTTTTTGTTGAATTGGTAATTTTCCGTGTCCCTTACAATGGCGCTGCTTAACGTGCCTCGAATGGATTGAACGAAAAAATTCGTACATTCGTAACTTTTTTTTTTTTTTTCGATTCGTAATTTTCCGTGTCTCTTACAATGGCGCTGCTTAACGTGCTTCGAATGGATTGAACGAAAAAATACGTACATTCGTAAATTTTTTTTTTTTTATTCGTAATTTTTCCGTGTCTCTTACAATGGCGCTGCTTAACATGCTTCGAATGGATTGAACGAAAAAATTCGTACATTCGTAACTTTTTTTTTCGATTCGTAATTTTCCGTGTCTCTTAAAATGTAATAATAGCATACACATTACATAAAATTATGAATTATGCTCCGATTACGAATCTACGAAAACAATGTTACGAAAGTACGAATAAATCAATCTAACGAAAGTACGAATGTAACTAAATCTACGAAAATACGAATGCGTCCGAATTTCGAATAAACGAAAATTAAACTAACAGAAAAACGAATCAACGAAAAAATAACTCTTACGAAAATACGAATCGTTACGAATACGAACACCGACGACTTACGAATTTTACGAATCGTTACGAATCAACGGAAACGAAAAAAACGAAACGAAAATAAACAATTTTTTTTGTTGTGCACATGTCTATTTATTATAGCAAAAAGTAAAAAATACTGCCTTTTTTCAAAATTGGCGCTCTTTTTTTGTTTATAGCGCAAAAAATAAAAACCACAGAGGTGATCAAATAGCACCAAAAGAAAGCTCTATTTGTGGGGAAAAAAGGACGTCAATTTTGTTTGGGTGCAACGTCGCACGACCGCACAATTGTCAGTTAAAGCGACGCAGTGCCGCATCGCAAAAAGTGCTCTGGTCAGGAAGGGGGTAAAATCTTCCGGGGCTGAATCGGTTAAGAAATATGCCTCCAAAGGATGCATAACCCCGGCAACTGCAGATAGAGTGGAGCAGATCAACAGCACAATCCAGGACAGTGCAACCAAGGAAGTATAATAATAAACAAACCCGCCATGGCTGACTCGTCTTGTCTAAAACCCAACTCTGTTCCCAGAATAGAGGGGAATTAATGCAGGACTACCCGCTTGTATCAGTCACCGAAATCCAGCTGCCACATACCGTCTCCGATTTCCTAGGACATCCCTGATGTAAATAGGGAGCTTTGTGAAATGGGAGAGCCTTATTCACCCATCCCTTCCAACTGCTCAAAGCAGGAGCCACCGGACGTTTCCATTGGAGGAGGATTGCTTTTTTGGACATAAAAAATAAGTATGCTCAACATTGTCCTGTGCGCTACTGTATTCGCTGGACCTTCTGGCAAACCCAAAAGGCATCATACCTGAATGGTTAAGGAAACTGGCAAGGTTGTGGGACTAGTGATATTTTGTGTAACCTCTTGCCAAAACCACTGAATGATGGGGCAAAGCCAAAATGAATGGGAAAAATCTATCGGAGAGAAGGTTCCTCTCCAGCACTCAGCCGTGGGGGACCCATATATGTTCACTAGTCTAACCTGGTATGTAGTAGATGCAGTGGAGAAATTTGTACTGTATTAATCTATCCATTGCCAAGAATAGGTGCTGGAATAGGTAGTCCCACATGTCTTCCCAATCCTCCCCCTGCAAATCAGAGACATCCACTTCCCACTTTTAATCTCACAATCTCAAGGGGTCTGGTAGGGAACAACTTTCCGATAAGGTTTTATACATATCAGCATCTCTTAACAAACTTTCAAGAGAGGGGGGCTGAATTACCAGAGCAGAGGAGCCTAACTGTGAAACAAAGGTGTGTCTCAATTGCAGATATCGAAATAGGTACCTTTTTGGTAGGGCAAATTTGTCCTTAAACTGATCAAATGTCAACATCTCATTTCAAGAAATGATGTCCCCTAAAGTCCACCAAAGCTCAAGATCAAAGACTATGCTAGCCTGACCTTTGTGAAGCCTGCCTGGGGATCCCACTACCTAAACTAACAGCGAAATTTACAATGACATGTAACCAAAAAGGTTTGGGAACTACCCTGTTCCGTAAAAACCACAGCAGGAAATACCATACTGAGAGCAAATAGTGGACACCCCACAAGCCTGGTGAAATCCATCCCGTATGGACAATATTTGCATATTAAAACGCAATTGTTCATCACAGGAAGACTTTCAGAACAGGTTACCGTATATACTTGAGTATAAGCCAACCCGAATATAAGCCGAGGCACCTAATTTTTCCACAAAAAAATGGGAAAACGTATTGACTCGAGTATAAGCCTAGGGTGAGAAATGCGCAGCTACTGTAAGTGGAAAAGACGGTCAACAATGCCCATTTGCAGCCTCACTGTGCCCATTTGCAGCCTCACTGTGCCCATTTGCAGCCATAGGTCTCCTGAACTTCAAACTTGGTAGTTAAGGGTTCCTAGATGCCCCCTAGCTGCAGCCAAATTTGGGGTCCCGAAATGACATTGCTGCAGATGGACAAAGTTGACCGCTTTGGGGCCCTGTATCTCGGGGCCACTTGAAGCTAGGAACCCCAAATTTGGATATGTTGTAATGTTGGTTCCACTGGGTTTGCACACCAAATTTGGTGTCAAGCACTTTTCTGCAGCAAAAAAATTTAATTTTCCAACCCGACTTTGCGGCCTCGTATCTCGGGGCCACTTGGTGCTAGGAACCCCAAATTTGGTGTGCAAACCTAGGTTCCTAGCGCCAAGTGGCCCTGAGATACGGGGCCGCAAAGTCGGGTCGTAAAATGTCATTTTTTGCTGCAGAAAAGTGCTTGACTCGAGTATAAGCCGAGGGGGGCACTTTCAGCACAAAAAAATGTGCTGAAAAACTCTGCTTATACTCGAGTATATACGGTACTTGCCCGAGGCTACGCCAAAAAAAAACAAAAAACTCAAAAAAGCATATCAAAGAGCCAACAAAAATAGGGAGGACCTTATTTTTCAGAAAATTAAAAGTAGTAAAGATGACACCAAAAATATGACCAAATGAATTTTAAAATGCTCTAGACAATTAGACACATGAATTAGACAAATATTGGTTTCTCCTAAAGGCCGACCTATAGGTAGCAGGCTTTATCCAGGATAAAGCGGAAATTGTCTACCGTAGGAACAATTCCATACGTGATCAATTTAGTATAGAGCCATTTCAACAAAGAGGGTAGACAACTCAAATGTAAATACCCAGGTACACATAGGTGTGGTAGTTGCCCCTATTGCCAATTTCTTTGGACAGGGCGAACACTCACACCTTACCAAATGGTGAAATACACCAGGCAAAACATTTTGTAAATTGCCAAACAATGAGGATCGTTTACATGATGAAATGTGTATGTAGAAGCTACTATGTCGGCAAGAGCAAATGCCATTTTTGGCAACAGATATATAACCATGTATGCGCTATCAAAGGAGGTGACATTATGTCACCCATTGGGAGACACGGAACGTGGAAACATAATAGAAATCCACACTGACTGTATTAAATTCTTTGCTTTTGAGCGAATAGATACTGACAAACAAGGGGGTGACTGGGATCGCCTTATCCTACAAAGGGAGGCGAGATGGATTCATTGCCTAACAGAGACACAAACACCAGGTCTCAACGATGCTGTCAGCTTTAAGCCCTTTTTGTAGGATGGGGATTTTGCATTGTTTATCCCTTCCTAGTCATTACCCTACAAATATACCAGGTCCACACTGGCTGTACATAGTGGTTATTCGTTTTTGCACCAACATCATTATCTTTTGTCCTTCTCTCTTCCTTATTTTTCTGTTACTTATTGCTTTTTGTCTTTTTATTATATTTTTTATGTAGATTTAGGGGGTATAGGAATAGCGTGTTCTGATTTCTATGTATTTGTATTAAATGTTTTGCAATTATGGTTGAAATATGATGTTAAAATGTTTTGTATTCACGAACCTGGTCGCACATGTGCAGTGGCCTGTAGGTAGGGTAGTGACGTCTAGACGTGACGTGCGGGGACTGACGTCTTAGTGGGTGGCATTCAGCCGCCCTATGTATAGAGCCAGAGGAGAGGCAATCAATAGCAGTCTCTCTCACTGCAAGATGGAGGCAGTGGCACAAGGCTCTCTCTCTCTCTCCTCCTTACTGTTTAACCATCCTCCCTATACAGTGAACAGCCTGTTGTGGATTAGCACCAAGAGATATGAAGTAATTTACCCTTATAGGGACTTACGTGGTCGAATTTTTTGTGTATCTTCTGTATAGTTTATATGTTAGTGGGAGTTCTGACTTGGCTGGCAGTCTGCACCACCCGTATACTCATCATTATATAGCCCATGGTTATAGTTCTCTGCTTGGGGAGTAGGGGTGTAGTTGGGAAGTTTTTAGGGCCCCTTACCAACAAATCTAAAAGGACATGGTCCCTTTATATTGCACTTATGGTGCACTATGGTTGTGGAGCCATGAACAGACTCCTAACCATTCCTAATAACTCAGGACTATCACTAAAATATTTCTTCTTATAGATTACTGCTCCTTTCAACATTACTGTGATTATACTTGATTATGGCGGACCCAGAATACATTCATATGGACTACTCCATACACTGGGAGAGATGGCGACAGCTGATTGTAAAAATGATCTTTGTTACTTCCATTTACACATATTCAGGTATGTATCTATACCCTATCCGGGGGTGTTAAACCAGATTAACCCCTACAGATCCGCCCTATAGCCGAATGACGGCTACAGCGCGGATCTGCTTTGAAGGGCGCAGGCGGCACACGCTTTGATCGCCCGAGACTCTGGTAATCACATATCGGAGTAAGGGGTCGATCCCGACCCCCTACCATGTGATCAGCTGTCAGCCAATGACAGCTGATCACGTGATGTAAACAGAAGATCGGTAATCGTTTTTTTTTCTTCTCACGCTGACAGCGTGAGGAGAAAAAAAAAGCCAATCACCGGCTTCTGTTGAAGGGACATTGGTCCGGAAGAGGATTGAAGCCGCCTCAAATGTGCCCACCAGTACCACCTGCCAGTGCCACGAATCAATGCCCACAATGCCTCAAATCGGTGCCTACCAGTACATAAGTGCCAGCAATCAGTGCCACCTATCAATGCCCACGAGTGCCACCTATCAGTGTCCACCAGTGGTGCCAATCAGTGCCTCAGCAGTACCACCTAGCAGTGCTGCCTATCAGTGTCACTTACCAGTGCTGATCAGTGCCCATCACTGCCACACATCAGTGCCCATCACTGCTACCCATCAGTGCCCCCTATCAGTGCCACCTATTAGTGCCACCTATCAATGCGCATGAGTGCCATCTATCAGTGCCCACCAGTGGTGCCAATTAGTGCCTCATCAGTGCAACCTAGCAGTGCTGCCTATCAGTGTCACCTACCAGTGCTGATCAGTGCCCATCACTGCCACCCATCAGTGCCTCCTATCAGTGCCACCTATTAGTGCCCTTCAGTGCCACCTATCAATACCCACGAGTGCCACCTATCAGTGCCCACCAGTGGTGCCAATCAGTGCCTCATCAGTGCTGCCTATCAGTGTCACCTACCAGTGCTGATCAGTGCCCATCACTGCCACCCATCAGTGCCCATCACTGCCACCCATCAGTGCCCCCGATCAGTGCCACCTATTAGTGCCCTTCAGTGCCACCTATCAATGCCCTTCAGTCTAGCCTATCAGTGCCCATCAGTGTAGCCTATCAGTGCCCATCAGTGTAGCCTCATCAGCATACATCAATGAAGGAGAAAAATTACCTGTTTGCAAAATTTATTACCAAAATAAAACAGTTTTGTATTTTCTTTTTTTTTAATTCAGACTTTTTAAAAAATTTTAACAAAAAGAAAAAAACCCAGAGGTGATCAAATACCACCAAAAGAAAGCTCTATTTGTGGGAAAAAAAAATTATAAAGATGTCATTTGGGTACAGTGTAGCATGACCGCGCAATTGTCATTCAAAAAGTGACAGCGCTAAAAGCTGAAAATTAGTCTGGGCAGGAGGGGGGTTTAGGTGCCCAGTAAGCAAGTGGTTAAATGATCATAACAACTGATATGTATATACCTTGTATTTTTAGAGCTCGCATAATAGACCTATTTTCCTGACGAAGCAAGCTTTCTGTATATCCGTGAAACGTACCTGCGTTGAAGTAAAGTTACCGCGAGCCAATCATCACCTAGCTGCAGTAGGGTGATGATAGAATGTACAATATTATTACAGGAATCTTTTCCTATACTTGTGCTAAGTATTAATATGTTTTCCTATGTCGGTGACATGCTTTTAATTGTATAATAAAAACTTTTTGATATTTTATTGCAATAGTACCGGTAAAGTCCTTTATTAGTGGTTGGGTTTTCTTTCTACATGATTAAATCAGGATGTGGTACTGGAGAATCACTATGTGCACACCTTGATGGGTCAGGGCTGTTTTGGTGGCAAAAAGTGTCAATATTAGGTGGGTGGTCATAATGTTATAGCTGATCGGTAAATAAGGCTCAACGCACAGGGTTAATACATCAAAAAAAGCATCCTTATTTAAAAAAAAAGTGACAGTTACTTTTTAGATGAGTCCAATGACATTTGGAAATTATGCCGCGTACACACGAAGGGACAATCCCGCGGGATTATCCTCTGGACTCAAGTCCACCGGATAATCCCCTCGTGTGTGGGCGTCGGCGGACTTTTTGGCGCCAAAGTCCGGCGGACCAAAGTTTTAAGTTTGGTTTTAAAATTATCCGCTGGACTTGGCAGTCCGGCGGACAATCCCGCCGTTAGTAGGCTAGTCCGCCGGACTTTTTAAATGAACGGACTTGCCGCTCATCGGCAAGTCCGTTCATTTAGCACGTGACTTCAGGTTACGTAGCTAGCGTAAGCAGTAAATGCCGGCGCGCTAGCCCCGTCACCTGGCACGGATTTAAAGGGAATCCCCACGCCGAAAAACGGCGTGGGGGTCCCCCCAAATCCATCTCAGACCCTTATCCGAGCACGCAGCCCGGCCGGCCAGGAAAGGGGTGGGGACGAGCGAGCGCCCCCCCCCCCCCCTGAGCCGTACCAGGCCGCGTGCCCTCAACATGGGGGGTGCCCTGGGGAAAGGGGGGCCGGGCGGCCCCCACACCCCAAAGCACCTTGTCCCCATGTTGATGAGGATAAGGGCCTCTTCCCGACAACCCTGGCCGTTGGTTGTCGGGGTCTGCGGGTGGGGGGCTTATCGGAATCTGGGAGCCCCCTTTTATAAAAGGGGGCCCTCAGATCCCGGCCCCCCACCCTATGTGAATGAGTATGGGGTACGATGTACCCCTACCCATTCACCTAAGGTGTAAAATGTAAAGTAAAAAAACGCACACACTTTTGAAAAAATATTTTATTGCACTGCTCCGGGGGTCTTCTTCCGTCTTGGGGGTCTTCTCGCCGGACTCCTCCACCATTTACCAAGCTCTTTTACCGAGCGGAGAAGTCCGGCTACCTTCTTCGTCGTCGCCGCCGTCATCTGGGGGTCTCGATCCACCTTCGGGGGTCTTCCGGGGTCTCTTCTGTTCTTGCGGCGGTCGTCGTTTTTACATTTAGATTTCAGGTCCAATGTAAGCAAACTTGTCACCTGGCAGGTTCCTAGGACAATAATGACTTTTGTAATACATTTATATTTCCATCATATATCCCCATCACACTGCACCAGGTGTAATGTCATGTCTTGGACACTTGTTTACACCTTTGACCATATAAGGTCACTGTCTATGACATCATAGTGTAAGGCAGGGTATAGGAGAGGTGAGTGGCAGGTAGGTCATGCTTTGCTATGCTCTGTGTAGATTGTAGAATATGTGTGTGTGTTTTCAAGGAGAAGGGGTGCAGCAGCCAGTAATAGAATTTGCACTATTTTTAGAGCCTCAGTGAGATTTTTAATTGTCACCAGTTTATACAAAAAAATAAAAATAGTGTAAGGCAGGGTATAGGAGGGGTGAGTGGCAGACACTATGCTATGCTCTGTGGAGGCTGTCAGTTTGTTTCCATGGAGACGGGGCAAGGCAGCCAGTAATACAATGTGCGCTATTTTTAGCGTCCAACTGACCTTTGAATTTAAATCCCCTGCAGCAGTTATTTGAAAAGCAAACCCGGGCAAACTCCTATAATCTGTCCTCTGTAGAATATTGTAGATTTAGAATATTCTGCATTAGAAAGTGAGGGGTAATGTTGCCATGGTGGGGGAAAAGCAGTAAATATGTGGCAGGGCTTCTAATAATTTCTTAATTGTAAATAGTGAAAAGTCCATGTTAAAGAATAATGCCAAACTTTTCCCTCATATTCTGAGCCCTGCAGTCATATCTCTGGTTCTATCCAGTAAATTATTGATGATTACAATAACCAGTTGAGTGTCAGCCTGTATACATCCCTTCATTTCCAGCTATTTATCAATTTTCAGTGCTGTGATAGTTTGACTGACGATTACTTGTAATTAATTAATGTACCCAAATAGATAGGTCACTGGAACCTTAATCCCAACCCCCCCTTCCCCCACTGTTAAAAAATCAGTTTAAATCATAAGACGTTATTGCCTTGGCCTGTAGATTGGCTCCTGGTCAGTTCTGGCCAATGATTGTGTGTGATATCTAGTTATAAGAAATGATCGCTAACTCTTGTCTTTTTTTTTCTTTACAGTTATTATACTTTGAGCATCAATATAAATTCACAGATCGTTGTTAAACTTTGAGTATACAGAATTCAAAGAGCAAAGATGTCCAGCAGAGTAAGTATCTATATTTCATTTCACTATTCTGACACTTGTAAATACACAAAGGAGGGGCACATGACATCATTGACTGGATATGGACACATGGCCACATTCATTTTCACTTGCCCTTTATTCCCAACTACACATCCTGTGAAGAACACATTTCCTGTCCCTGGGTGGCCATGCTCACTCCTTCATTGTATCTATGGAAGGACTCATCACCACCACCCAGGCTGGACTACAAACCTGTTTATCTCGATTACATATAGGGGATGGGGAGATTAGTAGTGTACAGAAGGAGAACATTGGTAGTACTGTCTATTCACAGCAGTTTTGGCAAGATCACTGGGTATTTCCTGTACTTGCTGAAAATGGTCTTAGCCTGAAAAATGAAAACGAATGCAGCCATCCCATCTAAGGACTGTCCAACTGCTTTATATTACATTTTATTCTTGGTTTAAATATTCTTTAAGCGCTTAATCCCCGGAAGATTTTACCCCCTTCCTGACCAGAGCATTTTTTGCAATTCGGCATGCGACGTTGCACCCAAACAAAATTGACGTCCTTTTTTCCCACAAATAGAGCTTTCTTTTGGTGGTATTTGTCTGCCTCTGCGTTTTTTATTTTTTGCGCTATAAATAAAAACGACAATTTTGAAAAAAAAAAAAACGCATTACTTTTTACTTTTTGCTATAATAAATATCCCCCAAAAATATATAAAAAAAATATTTTTTTCCTCAGTTTAGGCCGATATGTATTCTACATATTTTTGGTAAAAAGAAAAAAAAAATCGCTATAAGCGTATATTGATTGGTTCGCGCCAAAAGTTATAGCGTCTACAAAATAGGGGATAGTTTTATGGCATTTTTATTGTACATTTTTTTTTTACTAGTAATGGCGGCAATCTGCAAATTTTTATCGTGACTGCGACATTATGGTGGAGTCATCGGACAATTTTGACACTTTATTGGAACCATTGGCATTAATACAGCAATCAATGCTATAAAAATGCATTGATTACTGTAAAAATGTCACTGGCAGTGAAGGGGTTAACACTAGGGGGCGATCAAGGGGTTTACTGTGTTCCCTAGTGTGTGTTCTAGGGGCAGAGGACTGTGCAGGGGAGATGACAGATCGCTGTTCATACTCTGTATGAACAGACGATGAGTCTCTTCTCCCCTCAGAGAACTGGAAACTGTGTGTTTACACACACAGATCCCGGTTTTTCGTGTGTCAGCGATGATCGCGGGAGCCTGTTGGTGATCGTGACCGCCGGGCACTCGCATTGGCATCGGCTTGGGGGGCGAGCGGGGAGCGATGCACCCCCCCCTCATGGCCACAGGGCGAAGCAACGTTACATAACATCATTTCGCCCATCACTGTCATTCTGCTGCAGTACAACTGCTGCGGCTGGTTGGCAAGTGGTTAAAAGTGTATGAAAAGGCTAGAGATAGATTGGATAGAGTGGTGAGAGGTGAGACACTGGGAGGAGGGGTTTATTATAACTGGTGCACTCAGAATCTGGAAGCGGATTGTTTTTTTAAGCAGAGGCACACCAGATTTTGCACGCTCCAGCGTGCAAATACCTCACTTTGTAGAGTTTTTATTGCTGCCTTTGTTGCCACTGATGAGTGGCAACCCAGAAATTATGAGCAATTGGTGAAGGAAAAGCCTCCAATGGGGACACCCAAATGGTAGGAATTCCATTCACTTTAGAGAGATATACTTGAATTTCCTGTTGCGTCTCTAGGACAGGAAGTGATGGGAAATCTCCTGGACACAGAATAAAAATAACTTTATATGGGTATTAACGATTCCCTATACTATTTAAAACTATAACAGAAGGTTTTGTATCTACATACACTTTAAGAAAACTGTGTGCAGGGAGGGGCGATGTCAAACATGGAGATCTAGAACAGCCATCCTCAACCAGGGTTCCATGGAACCCTGGGGTTCCTCCAGAGCTTGCTAGGGGTTCCTGTGGCTGATGAACCACCTATTTGATGATGTCTACAGAGTTCAAGGTTCAGCACCACTTAGCAAAGACAGTAGCATGACACCAAATATCTTTTTAGCTGTCTTTAAGGGTGGCATTCTGAACACCACTTTAAGGGGGACATTCTTCCTATTGACCACCAATATAAGGAGCATTGTTCCTATTGAGCCCTAATGATTTGGTTTTAGGAAGGGTTCCTCGAGACATAAAAATTATTTTTGGGGTTCCTCTAGGGTTAAAAGGTTGAGAAAGCCTAGAATATGGGTCACACTTTATGTCACTAACCATACAAAACTAAATGCCAATGAAAGTCTAATTTTATATCAGAACTTCCACTGACTTTCTTCTTTTCATTTATAGGTTAAAGTTAATGTGAAAGGGCAGAAGAGCCCACAGACGGTGGATGAAAAAATGAGGAAGGTGCAAGCGAAGCAACAGAAAGCGAGGCTGGAATTAATCGATAGATGTACAGGTAATGCAGGAAAAGTATGGGAAGATAAAAGAAGAGTAGAGAAGAAGAGGTTGGAGGAGGATAAGAAAAGACAGGAGGATATATGTAGAAGAGCAGAGAGGGACAGGAAAGTAGGGCAGGAAAAGGTAAAACGGGACCAAGAAATGAGGGAAAAAATTCTAACCCGCAATGAAACAATGCTGCAGAAGAGAATGAAAGAGGAGGGACAGCGGGAGGAGGCGGACAAGAAGAGAGCGAAGGAAGCACAGAAAAGGGATGAGGATCTGAGGAAAAAAGAGAAGAGAGAGCAAGAAAAGTCACAAAAAGGGAGGGAAGACATTCTATCCCGCAATGCAAGAATGTGTCAGAAGAGAATGAAAGAGGAGAAACAGCGGGAGGAGAAATACAAGGAAACACAGAGAAGGGATTAGAATGTGAGGTAAAAGGGGAAGGGTAGTGAGAGAGGAGGGGGGATAGGAGAGGGGAAAGGGTAGTAAGAGGGGAGGGGGGATAGGAGAGGGGGAAGGGTAGTAAGAGAGGAGGGGATAGGAGAGGGGAAGGGTAGTGAGAGTGGAGGGGATACAGTGGGAGTGGGTGGGATAGGGGACAGGCTAGTGAGAGAGGATAGGAGAGGGGTAAGGGTAGTGAGAATGGGGGAAGGATAGGGATTGTTGGACCAGCTACAGGGGGAGGTTGGAGGCTGGTACATTTTTTTTGTTAGGTGTGTGTTGGACCAGCTCTAGGGGGAGGTTGGAGGATGGTACTTTTTTTCTTATTATTATTATATTATTATTATTAGGGCAGCACAGTGGTGTAGTGGTTAGCACTTTCACCTAGCAGTAATAGGGTTGCTGGTTCAAATCCCAACCACAACACCTTCTGCCTGGAGTTTGCATGTTCTCCCTGTGCCTGCGTGGGTTTCCTCTGGGTACTCCGGTTTCCTCCCACACTCCAAAGACATGCTGGTAGGTTAATTAGATCCTGTCGATAAAAATTGGCCAAATATGTGTATGTGTATTGTACATGTATGTAAGCGTGTCGGGACCCCACAGGGCAAGGACCGCACTATACCACAGATGGACAGCAGTGGCAAAAGCGCCCTGAGGCGATTCAGTTTGCATAGGTAGCGCTATACAAGTCATTCATTCATTACTATTATTATTATTTTTAGGTATGTGTTGGACCAGCTATAATGGGAGGGTGGAGGCTGGTACTTTTTTCATTATTATTAATATTTTTATTATTATTATTATTAATAATAATAATAATAATAATAAGGTGTGTGCTGGACCAGCTATAGGGGGAGGTTTTTATTATTATATTATTATATATTATATAATTATATATTATATATATATATATTATATATATATATATATATATTATATAATTATAATTATATATATTATATTATTATATTATTATTATTATTATTATTATTATTATTATTATTATTATTATTATTATGGTGTGTGTTGGATCAGCTGTAGGTTGGGGAGGTTAGAGGCTGGTACTTTTTTATTTTTTTTATTTTTTTTAATTATTATTTAGGTGTGTGTTAGACCAGCTATAGGGGGAGGTTGGAGGCTGGTACTTTTTTCTTCTTCTTCTTCTTCTTCTTCTTCTTCTTCTTCTTATTATTATTATTATTATTATTATTATGGTGTGTGTTGGATCAGCTATAGGGGGAGGTTGGAGGCTGGTACTTTTTTATTTTTTCTTCTTCTTATTATTATTATTTAGGTGTGTGTTAGACCAGCTATAGGGGGAGGTTGGAGGCTGGTTCATTTTTTTGTTAGGTGTGTGTTGGACCAGCTATAGGGGGAGGTTGGAGGCTGGTCCTTTTTTTCTTTTTTATTATTATTATTATTATTATTATTATTATTTAGGTGTGTGTTAGACCAGCTATAGGGGGAGGTTGGAGGCTGGTCCTTTTCTTCTTCTTCTTCTTCTTCTTATTATTATTATTAATAAGGTGTGTGTTGGACCAGCAATAGGGGGAGGTTGGAGGCTGGTACTTTTTTCTTTTTCTTATTATTATTATGATATTATATTATTATATTATTATTATTATATTACTATAATATTATTATTATTATTATTATTATTATTATTATTATTATTATTATTATTATTATTATGGTGTGTGTTGGATCAGATATAGGGGGAGGTTGGAGGCTGGTACTTTTTTATTTTTTTAAATATTATTATTATTATTTTTTAGGTGTGTGTTAGACCAGCTATAGGGGGAGGTTGGAGGCTGGTTCATTTTTTTTTTGTTAGGTGTGTGTTGGGCCAGCTATAGGGGGAGGTTGGAGGCTGGTATTTTTTTCTTTTTTATTATTATTATTATTATTATTATTATTATTATTATTATTATTATTATTATTATTATTATTATTATTTAGGTGTGTGTTAGACCAGCTATAGGGGGAGGTTGGAGGCTGGTACTTTTTTCTTATTATTATTATTATGTTATTATATTATTATTATATTATTATTATTATTATTATTATGGTGTGTGTTGGATCAGCTATAGGGGGAGGTTGGAGGCTGGTACTTTTTAATTTTTACTTTTTTTATTATTATTATTATTATTAATAATAATAATACGGTGTGTGTTGGACCAGCTATAGGGGGAGGTTGGAGGCGGGTACTTTTTTCTTCTTCTTCTTCTTATTATTATTATTATATTATTATTATTATTATTATTTATTATTATTATTATATTATTATTATACAGCTATAGGGGGAGATTGGAGGCTGGTACTTTTTTTCAATTATTATTAATATTTAGGTGTGTGTTAGACCAGCTATAGGGGGAGGTTGGAGGCTGGTCCTTTTTATATTTATTTTTTATTATTAATAATAAGGTGTGTGTTGGACCAGCTATAGGGGGAGGTTGGAGGCTGGTTCCTTTTTTCTTTTTTCTTATTATTATTATTATTTAGGTGTGTGTTAGACAAGCTATAGGGGGAGGTTGGAGGCTGGTTCTTTTTTTTTTTTGTTAGGTGTGTGTTGGACCAGCTATAGGGGGAGGTTGGAGGCTGGTACTTTTTATTATTATTATTATTATTTAGGTGTGTGTTGGACCATCTATAGGGGGAGGTTAAAGGCTGGAACTTTTTTTTTATTATTATTATGATGATTATTTAGGCGTGTGTTGATCCAGCTATAGGGGAAGGTTGGAGGCTGGTTAATTTTTTTTGTTAGGTGTGTGTTGGATAAGCTATAGGGGGAGGTTGGAGGCTGGTACATTTTTTTTTATTATTATTATTTAGGTGTGTGTTGAACCAGCTATAGGAGGAGGTTGGAGGCTGGTTCCTTTTTTTTCTCTTTTGGTGTGTTTTGAACCAGCTATAGGAGGAGGTTGGAGGCTGGTACTTTTTTTATTATGATTATTTACACGTGTTGAAGCAGCCATAGAGGAAGGTTGAAGGCTGGTGTATGTGGGTGCCAGAACCACGATCCACTGGGGGGGGGGGGGTGCCAGAGCCACAGTCTGCCAGGGAGGCCCCACAGCCGCAAACCCTGCGAGTGGGGGCGGGGGGTCGGTCGGCACAGTGGCTGCATTTCATGGGCACAAGTGGCTGCATTTCATGGGCACAGGTGGCTGCATTTCATGGGCACAAGTGGCTGCGTTTGATGGGCACAATGGCTGCATTTTGATGGGCAAGTGGCTGCATTTGATGGGGACAATGGCTGCATTTAATGAGCAAGTGGCTGCATTTAATGGGCACAATGTCTGCATTTCATGGGCAAGTGGCTGCATTTCATGGGCACAAGTGGCTGTGTTTGAAGGGCACAATGGCTGCGTTTGATGGGCATAATGGCTACGTTTGATGGGCACAATGGCTACGTTTGATGGGCACAATGGCTGCGTTTGATGGGCACAGTGAGGCTGCAATTGGTGGGAGGGGGGGTTCAGTATTTTTCAGTTTGTTTGCGCCCCCCCAAAAATTTTGAGCACCAGCCGCCACTGAGTACAAATCAGGGTTAGGTTATAAAAAAATATGCAAATCTTTGATGATCCCTAGGAGCACCATCAAATCTATCATAACCAAATGGAAAGAACATGGCACAACAGCAAACCTGGCAAGAGACGGCTGCACACCAAAACTCACGGACCGGGCAAGGAGGGCATTAATCAGAGAGACAGCACAGAGACCTAAGGTAACTCTGGAGGAGCTGCAGAGTTCCACAGCACTGGAGTATCTGTACATAGGACGACTATAAGCCATGCGCTCCATAGAGTTGGGCTTTATGGCAGAGTGGCCAGAAGAAAGTCATTACATTCAGCAAAAAACAAAATGGCACGTTTTGAGTTTGTGAAAAAGGCATCACCAGCCAGCTGCAGCGATCCGCTCTCCTCTCCTCACTGACAACTTCCCTGTGAGGAGAGGAGCGGCGATTGCCTACCAACCGGCTCTGTATTTACATCACATGATGGCTGTGATTGGACACCGCCGTGATGTAATCAGGAGGGCCAATCACAGAGCCCTCCTGCTGATCAGCGATGTGCCGTGTCTGAGTGACAGCGCATCGGGATCGTGCCACTGCGCGGGCCCGTGGGCGGGCCGTGCGCGCGCGATCCCCCTCCTTTTGAGGGACGTTCCTGAACATGGGAAGTAGGTAATAGGAAGTCCCGTCTCCTGGGCCGTCATTGGACCAGTCTTCTGTCTATCATAGAAGCCCGTCCAGGAGGACTTTGTATTAAATAGGCCACCAAGTAAACAGGAGATTCTCGCTGTATGTAATCTGACGGCGCTCATCCCTCCCCCCTCCCTGTCCATACCGAGGCAGCAGTAATCTGAGGTGAGGCTGCAGATGGGCATTCATTAGGCTGCATTCATGGAAAGGGTGAGGCTGCATATGGGCATTGATCAGGCTGCATTCATGGCAATGGTGAGGCTTGCATATGGGCATTGATCAGGCTGCATTGATGGGCAATTGTGAGGCTGTAGATGGGCATTGATCAGGCTGCATTGATGGGCAATTGTGAGGCTGCAGATGGGCATTGATCAGGCTGCATTAATGGGCAATTGTGAGGCTGCAGATGGGCATTGACCAGGCTGCATTGATGGGCAATTGTGAGGCTGCAGATGGGCATTGATGAACCTGCATTGATGGGCAATTGTGAGGCTGCAGATGGCATTGAACAGGCTGCAGATGGCATTGATCAGGCTGTAGATGGGCAATGGTGAGGCTGTATTGATGGGCACTGACCCTTATTTTGCTTCAAAGTTCTTTATTTCAAATTGAAGTTTTTTTCCTGAAACTTCCCTCCTAAAATGAAGGTGCGTGTTATACCCCTGTGCGTGTTATATGCTGATAAATACGGTAAATAAAAATGTCAGTATCTATACCATAGTTTGTAGGTGCTATAACTTTCAAGCAAACCAATCAATATACACTTATTGGGATTTTTTTTTTTACCAAAGACGTGTAGCAGAATACATTTTGGCCAAAATGTAAGAATAAATGTGATTTTTTTTTCTTTTTTATTGAACATGTTTTATAGCAAAAAGTATAAAATATTGTTTTTTTTTTAATTTTCATTTTTTTGGGGGTTTATATTGCAAAATATAAAAAAATAACTCTGATGATCAAATACCATTAAAGAAATCTTTATTTGTGTGAAAAAAAAATGGTTTAAATTTTGTTTGCGCACAGCATTGCAGGACCGCGCAATTGCCAGTTAAAGTACCACAGTGCCGAACTGCAAAAAATGGTCCATTTATGAAGGGAGTAAAATGTTCCGGAGTGGTTAAAGAAGACAAAAATAGTGTTTAAAAAAATTGAAAAGTGTAAAAAATACGTTTTTTTCCCCCATTTGTGTCCCTCCTGATGCAACTAAATTAAGTCAGGGCATCTACGCATCAATGAGCTCTGATCAGGAACAATTACAACAATGTTTCTTTTTAAATCACAAGTACCCTATATTACCAAAAGTATTGGGATGCCTGCCTTTACATGCACATGAACTTTAATGACATCCCGGTCAGTCCGTAGGGTTCAATATTGAGTTGGCCCACCCTTTTCAGCTATAACAGCTTCAGCTCTTCTGGGAAGGCTGTCCACAAGGTTTAGGGGTGTGTCTATGGGAATGTTTTACCATTCTTCCAGAAGCGCATTTGTGAGGTCAGGCACTGAGATGTTGGACGAGTCTCCGCTCTAATTCATCCCAAAGGTGTTCTATTGGGTTGAGGTCAGGTCTCTGTGTTGGCCAGTCAAGTTCCTCCACCCCAAACTCGCTAATTCACGTCTTTATGGACCTTGCTTTGTGCACTGGTGCAAAGTCATGTTGGAACAGGAAGCGGCCATCCCCAAACTGTTCCCACAAAGTTGAAAGCATGAAATTTGCATGAAAAATCAAAAAATGGCTTGGTATGCTGATGCCTTAAGAATTCCCCTCACTGGAGCTAAGGGGCCAAGCCCAACCCCTGAAAAACAGCCCCACATTATAACCCTCCCTTCACCAAATTATTTGGAGGGGTGGCTCAATACTATTGACAATAGTGTGGATGAGTGAGTTTGGGGTTTAGGAACTTGAATGGCCTGCACTCAACCCAATAGAACACCTTTGGGATGAATTAAAATGGAGACTGTGAGCCAGGCCTTCTTGTCCATCATCAGTGCCTGACCTCACAAATGTGTTTCTGGAAGAATGGTCAAACATTCCCATAGACACACTCCTAAACCTTGTGGACAGCCTTCCCAGAAGAGTTGAAGCTGTTATAGCTGCAAAGGGTGGGCCAACTCAATATTCAACCCTACGGACCAAGACTGGGATGCCATTAAAGTTCATGTGCGTGTAAAGGCAGGCGTCCCAATACTTTTAACAATATAGTGTATTTTTGGGTGCTTTGAATGTCATATCTGAAGCAGCAGTGCCTCCTGCAACCACCAACCTGGGCTAAAATATTTATCAATGTTCTCCTTTAAGACTTTTATTTAACATGGGATTCCAGGTTTAAGACTTGAAGATTATTGAAACCAGCAGCTTTCCGCTCGGTTACCTGTCTGAGCGAAACAACATTACACACACAGTCCGGGATCTGAATGTGACCTTTACCTGTCATGGGGAAAATTCTATCAAGGCCTTTTTATGGATGACTAAAAATCTAAACAATTTCTCCATTCCCTGGACGTGAAAAATAGTTCCGGCCAAATATAAAAACTTCACTTTGGAACAAATAACGGCTTGGATGTAACCATCTTCCCCTGGAACCGGCTCTCCACCGCCGCTGTGTCTTTTAATCTATTTTTGTCACATTAGTTTTAAATCTTTTCTCGTCTGTACCCTACATTAATCTGCCTCGTATCTCGCTAGTTCTCGCTTCTCGGCTAAAATGAGTCCCCTTTGTGCGCTGCGTTGCCTCCAGTGTTACGCCGAACTGCACACGAGCGAACGCTTTGACAGGGATGAAAAAAAGGTTCATTTCAAGTTTTCCTGACCCTCGGACAGAGCGGGGGTAACAGAGCTGGGCCTCTATTAGGTGTCCCACCAGTCCACTTTTCATCACACCTCTTATGACCACAGATTTCTGTGGTCAGCCATTTCTCAATACTCTATATAACAGAATAATTAAAGCTGAACTCCAGGATAAGCAAATATTGTGTAAATACATTCATCATGTGTATTCTTCCTTGAATGGTGGAGTGCTTTGTTTATTTCCCCCAGATCTGTGCAGTAATCCAGTGTGAGACTTCCTGTAATAAAGACCGGTCACTGCTGCTCCCTCTCCTTTTGCGGGGGGGACTGGTCTTATCTCCGCCCATTCTGTAGTTTTCTGTAGTCATCCTGTAGTGGGTGGGGTCTGCTGGGCCCCTCCCACAGCTCTGCTCTCTGCACGGGCTATGTACAGCACAGTGATGATGTCACTAGTGCTTTTGCAATGAAATTTGGTGCACACAAAGTTAACCACTTTCATACCGGGCCATAGTAATAGGATGCTGGCAGGAACACTCTGTCCCTCCGGGTGGATGTCATATGACGTCCGCCTGTTCTCGCGGGTAGACAGCTCGGCGATTAGGGATGAGGTGTGTTCCTCGGAACACAGCACATCCCCAATCAGTGTAAAGATCCAGGAAAAATGTGTCTTTACCATGTAAAGACCGGCTGTGTCTAATCACAGCCGGTCACAAGCACTGTCCTCGTGCACGCCCCCGGGGGCGCGCAGAACGGTGTTTGGGAATGAGGCATGTTACTCTGACATAGCCCATCCCCGATCGAGGTAAAGAGCCAATTAATTTGGTTGTTTACCACGTGACCGGCTGTGTCCAATCACAGCCGGTCACAGAATGTAAACAAGCCACAATAACTAGCTGTTACTGGGTTCTCCTCCTCACACGCCGATCGTGTGTTAGGAGGAGATTGCGGTAACAGCTAGTTACCACCCACAGTACACACCGATACACACTGATTGCCCCCAGTAATAAAGAGGACCTGTCACCAGCCCATCTGAGTACCCGAGTTCCTGTCACAACCCCTCAGAGTACACGAGTACCTGTCACCAGGCCATCAGAGTACCCAAGTACCTGTCTCCAGCCCAAAGTACACGAGTACCTGTCACCGGCCCATCAGAGTACCCAAGTACCTGTCACCAGCCCAGAATAACTGAGTACCTATCTTGAGACCATCAGAGTACGCATGTACCTGTCACCAGCCCAGAGTACCTTTCTGCAGACCATCAGAGTGTCTGAGTACCTGTCTCCATACCAGAGTACCCAAGTACCTATCTGTAGCCCAGATTAGCGGAATACCTAACTCCAGCCCATCAGAGTACCTATCTCCAGCCCATCAGTGTACCGGAGTACCTGTCTCCAGCTCATCAGAGTACCCGAGTACCTATCACCAGCCCAGAGTACCCATTTGCAGACCATCAGAGTACCAGAGTACCTGTCCCCAGCCCAGAGTACCTGTCTGCAGACCATCAGAGTACCCGAGTACTTGTCTCCAGTCCAGAGTACCCAAGTACCTATCTGTAGCCCACCAGAGTACCCGAGTACCTATCTTCAGCCCAGCAGAGTACCCAAGTACCTATCTTCAGGACCGGAGGAGGAGGAGGATTTCTTGGACCAAAAATTGGTTGCTTTATTAATCGTGACCAATTTTGTCATATGCCTTTGCTGCGGGAGCTCCAGGAGAATAATCCCGATGATTTTCGAAATTATTTCCAGATGACGGACCCCTGCTTTCACCAACTCTTGGCATTGTTGAACCCATATATTAAGAAGCAGGACACATGCATGAGGCTTTTATTTTATTTTTTGGTTAAATAATGATTTGATTTGCTATATTTTCTATATCTTTGGATGCATAGAATGCACTTTTTGGTTAAGTTCTATTGGCAGATAGCATGTCTTATTTTATTTGTTTTCTTTTTTTAATGCACAATAAAAAAAAATTGTGGAGAATAATACTTGGCTATGTGTTTTACTTCAAATGACAGTTTGGAAGTAGGCAGTTACATTTAAAAAAATACAATGTAAAATTGACAAGGGACACCAACATAGTTGTATCTTTGTTCTTAAAAACTACGGGATAATGGTGTTGTGGTAACTTGCCCAAAAGAAGAAAAAAAAAAAAGCATAATAATATTATTCTTGATCTGACTAGAAAAAAAAAAGCCTTTGAATATACATTTGCAATAACTCTATCAGTATCACCAGCAATGCAGCTTCATTATTATACCATTAAAGAAGAGAATTGTGTAGGCTGCATTTGGAGATTTCATAATTTGCCACGTCACGAATGTGAATTCTCCATTACGAACGCTAGTTTACAAGACCGACTGCTTCTGCTTCTGAGCATGCATGTTTGTACTTTGGACTTTTGTCCGATGGACTTGTGTACACACACTCGGAAAATCCGACAACAGACATTTGTCCGCGAAAAATTTTAAAACCTGCCATCCAACATTTGTCCACGGAAAATCTGACAACAATTGTCCGATGGATCGTAGACACGGTCGGATTTTTCGCCAACAGCCTGTCATCACACATTTCCTGTCGGAAAATCTGATTGCGTGTACGAGGCTTAAGACTGGGATGCCATTAAAGTTCATGTGCGTGTGTAAAGGCGGGCGTCCTACTATTTTGGCAATATAGTGTATGTATACTGTATGTTTTTTATTTTCCTCTTTCAGTTTGTATACCACGTATTGCTTCACAGTTTTACTTTATATAAGAGTTGTATGATTTCTTTTTTTGCCAGCAGCTTTTTACTTATTTAGAGCGCTCACTACACCTTTTGTATTTTGGAGCTTTACATTTGCATAGGGCCACATAAAGGAGACCTTTACCTGTGCTAGGAGTATTTTTGTACATTGACTAATGCAGTGAGCGCAGGCTGGGATATGAGCCCTACCAACCATCAGACTGGGCTGCAGCTTTTATGTCAGCGGGTACACTCCATTACACCAGATTGTTAAGCGCTGCCTGCTTTTATGGCTTCTGTAATTGGTGCCATGTATCTGGTACCAGGAGCTGCTCCAGCACAAAACAGCCGAAATTTAGAAAGGACGTACTTCCAAAGGAGAAATCTATGCAGAGACAAGATTTTTTAAATTTTTTTCGTTTCATATCTACAAATCCAGTATGAAATAATTTTTTGGCTGCGATACGCTTTAAATACAGCCTGTATTTTAACGCTTTTTTTTTAAAAAAATTTTATTCACTTGTGATTATTGTGTATGTGTTTTTATAACTTGTTTCTACACTCAGTGAAGCTTTATTAGGTACACCTGCTCATTAACTCAAACAGCGTGTAAAGAAAGTAGAGCAGAGCTCTAGGCTGTTAGCGCAAAGTACAAGTAATTCTAGGACGGTGCCAGCTTCCTGGGCTCGTCAGACCCACTTCTGTAATGATATAGAAGTATAGAGAACGAGGAACCGTGAAAAATTGCATATTTATAAAGCGCCAGCCAAGAGCATCTTCTCCAGGGCCACCTGGATTGTGAGCTCCTTCTTGCCTCAACCCCTTGTTGGTCTAGGAACCTGGGAGTCCACTGTTTGGCTGATAAAAAAACATTTTGGTTCAGGTGAGATTAATATGACCTTAGAATAGGGGTCTCAAACTGGTGGCCCTCCAGCTGAAACTACATGTCCCATCATGCTTCTGCCTGTGGGAGTCATGCTTGTAACTATCAGCCTTGCAATGCTTCATGGGACTTGTAGTTTTGAAACAGCTGGAGGGTCGCCAGTTTGAGACCCCTGCATTAGAAGATGTCCTGATTTAAAATAAAACACAATAATTATCCTTAAGGCTACATTCACACTTGTGGCGACTTGTCATGCAACTTTGGACACACAAAGTCACATGACAAGTCGCCACCCATTGTTTGCAATGGTTCCTGTTCGGATCTATGAGACTTAAAGTCACAGCAACTTTGAAAAGGTTTCTGCAATACTTTGATGCGACTTGAGTGCCAGAGAGTGTGAAGTTGCATCAAAGCTGTACTGGAAATCATGGGACTTTGGAGCCACACAAGTGTGAATGGAGCCTAATGAGAACCTTATATAGGGTGTTGTGACAGTGTTCAGGCTTGAGAATTGAGACCTGAGGACTGTGTCCTGGTAAGAAAAGGAGTATGTCAGATTCTCCCTATACCACATATTTTCAAGAATTCAGATAAACAGCTAGAGCCCTGGGGTTGGTGGCTAAGTGAGCATCAGTGGGAAGGTGTAGATGGGAATCTGTTTTTAAGAGAACCTGTAACATTGTTACAAATAGGCAGAATAACAGGTTCCTTTTAAACTAGCCTAGCCATTCCTGAACCTAAAGCATTGCTAATACTTTTAGATGTCAGAATTGAACCTTGACTTGGGTATGTACTAATTCAATATTTTGATGCCTAACGTTAAGATGGAAGATACTCAATAACTAGAGGGTAAATACCCAACATCTACATACTCATGATCTAAATGGTGGATACCCAAGGTCTAGATTGCAGTTACCCAAGAACTAGATGGTAGATACTAAACAATTAGCAAGTTGGCAATTTCTACAGTAAATACTCATCATCTATGTAGCACCCTCTAGGTAGGTAGGTGCTAGTGTGGGTATTTTTATAGCAGAGTGGAAACATTTAGGCAGGCCTAGCTGGTGACTAGGCATGTTTGTTTTCATTCTGGGCTGGGAGTGGCTCAGGGTAGCAACTGGTGACTCAATGGCAGCATCACCAAGACCTCCCTCTTCTTTCCAGAAGATTCTGGAAGGAGAGGGGAGGTGGCTCTGTCTGGAGTATTCTAAGGAGCTTTGACCAATCCCCAACTTGAATTGACATGGGGAAGGCCTCCTTAAATTCCCAGGGTCAGCCCAGCTGGGGAGGAGTTGTCGGGTGGAAATTCTAGACTAAGAGAGTGTGGAGGCTGTCGGGGCCCACGGGGAGCTCCCCAGTATGGGGGGGGGGGGGGGGGGTGACCTTGAGCCTGGGCTCGGGTGCATCCAGGAAGAGAGAAGAAATCCTGGGAGAGAGGCACATGAGAGAACAAGGAGAGGACAGCAGGAGAGAACACTGTTAAGAGACTCCATAGAGGACAACTGGTCACAGCCTGGAGGGCTGGTAAGTGAGCACAGTCAGGAGGACTGGGGAGGCACGCTTGAGAGAACTGGGAGTTTGCAGTTTGAGATGGGTGCAGAACCAACAATGTGGACTGTGGGAAGGACAGAGGAGAGAGGTCATTGCAGCCTGAACTCTGTACAAAGCACACCCATGAACCCTGAACTCTGCACTCTATACATAGCACACCTCTGAACTCTGCACTCTGTACATAGCACACCTCTGAACTCTGCACTCTGTACATGGCGCACTTTAGATTTAGAACATGTTTCAAATCTTTCCGATGGACTCAAGTCTGGTCGAAAGATCCATTTGTCTGTATGCTAGTCCGACTGATGAAAACCGACGCTAGGGCAGCTATTGGCTACTGGCTATGAACTGCCTTATTTTAGTCTGGTCATACGTCATCACGGTCGAATCCGTCGGACTTTGGTGTGATTGTGTGTAGACAAGTCCGATTCAACGGAAGTCTGTCAAAAGTCAGTCGAAAAGTCCGACAGAATTCAGTCAGTCGAAAAGTCTGGTCGTGTGTAAACAGCATTAGAGTTTGCAAAAGATTGAGACTGAGGCGGAGTTTCACCTTCCAGCAGGACAACAACCCTAAACATACAGCCAGAGCTACAATGCAAAGGTTTAGATCAAAGTATATTCATGTGTTAGAATTGCCCAGTCAAAGTCCAGACCTAAATCCAATTGAGAATCTGTGGCAAGACTTGAAAATTGCTGTTCACAGACGCTCTTCATCCAATCTGATGGAGCTTGAGCTATTTTGCAAAGAAGAATGGGCAAACAATGCCACTCTCTAGATGTGCAAAGCTGGTAGAGACATCCCCAAAAAGACTTGCAGCTGTAATTGCAGTGAAAGGCGGTTCTACAAAGTATTGACTCAAGGGGGCTGAATACAAATGTACATCACACTTTTCACATATTTATTTATAAAACATTTTGAAAACCATTTATCATTTTCCTTCCACTTCACAATTATGTGCCACTTTGTGTTGGTCTATCACATAAAAATCCCAATAAAATACATTTATGTTTTTGGTTGTAACATGACAAAATGTGAAAAATGGGGTATGAATACTTTATCATGACCCTGTATGCTGATAGGCCATAACAGGTCCTCTTTTGCTTTTAAAAAGCACCATACGATTCTCATATTGATGTCTGTAGGCTTTTTGGCAGAGCGCCTATAACCCTTGTGTTGTGTCCTCAGCTGTGCACGTGTGACAGTTAATCTACGTGGAGCTTTACTCATGCAAGTCACAGAAGTGCAAGCCTTTCTAATCAGAGAGTTGGTTACCATACAATGGAGCCGGAGTTTCAGCTCTTTATTCTTCTGTGACATCGCAAGCTTGATGGCATTGATCTCTGCTTCATGCAGTTTCCTTGGCGACGAGGAGCAATCTTATTTTCTGAATAATATCTTGTTGCTGTCAGCCCATGTCAGTTGGCCGTGTCACAGGAAAAATCCAAAACATAGTCACCCGTTTTTTTTCTTTTTCCGCTGGCATGATGGTGCTGCCAAACTGAGTTCAGGCTACGACGGTAAATAAAATGAAGAGATTAAATTTAAAGTGTGTTGTGTGCTTAGAAGGGGCAAACAGTGCCGTGTGCAACACACAGGTATTCATTTTATAACAGGCTGTGTTGTCACTAAAATACAACTCTCACCAAGCAACTTATTAAAGAGGAGCTCCACCCATATAAAAGTCAGCAGCTACAAAAAGTGTAGCTGCTGACTTTTATTAATCAGACGCTCACCCATCCTACAGTCCAGCGATGCGGGCGAACGAATCCTTGCTCCTCTCTGCGGCACTGGCATTGTAACTGTGGGCGCCCGGCTGTGGCTTCACAGCCGGGCACGTACTGCGCAAGCGCGACTGCGCGCTGTGACTGGCCGGGCAATCATCTGGGACCTGTGACATGTCCCAGATGATTGCCGAGAGGGAGGGGGGAAAGGTGAACTTCCTTTCCGGTGCTGCGGTGTCCCGGGAGGAAGTGGGAGCTGGGACCCTCTAAAAAGATGGTATCCCCCCCCCCAAAAAAAAATGATATGCCAATTCTGGTATGTCAGGGGGTCACCTCACTTAAAGAGGAAGTTCCGTTTTTGGGTAGAACTCTGCTTTAAATTAAAAAAGTCAAAAATGAGAGTGCCACAAGACTATACAGTGGATCCTCGGTATGGGAGTAACGCGGTTAACGTGCGCTTCGCAAAACGAGCACTGTATTTCTAAAATTCCTAACTTGGTTTGCGAGTGTCGTCTCGCAAAACGGGCAGGATTCAAGCCAAAAGCGGTGTGCAGTAGCGCTTTTGGCTTGAGGTGGGGGGCGCCGAAACCGAACAGCGCTGATCGTCTGCGTTCGGAAATGCACAGAAAGGCCGAGCACACTTTGGCTGACCTCGGCAAACCTCGGAAAGGCTAACACAGATTTGTACCTTGCTTCTCCCCTTTCTTTCTCCCTTTCCTTGTTCTCTGTTTTTTCTTCCGCACTTCTCTACCCGTTGGCATCTCTTTGCCATTTCTCCTTTTTTCCCCCCTATAGTCTCCATGTTCCTACTATCCTCGGCTTAGGCTCTCTACTCATACAGTGACATATACATGGCATTACTAATTTACCATTATGGATTATATCTGGCGCCTCCCCCCCCCCCCGCTGTCTTCTGGGAGACATACAGGTCCCAGAAGACAGCAGGGACCAGTGAGGATGTGCACCACGCGCAGTAGGGAACCAGGCTGTGAAGCCTGCATGGCTTCACTTCCTGATTCTCTTACCAAAGATGGCAGCGCCTCCACCCGAGAGCAGAGGGACAGATCGGGTTCGGGTGCCAACATCGCAGGCACACCTGACAGGTAAGTGTCCATATTTTAAAAGTCAGCAGCTGCAGTATTTGTAAAAAAAAATTTGGGCGGAACAGATATACTGCGGCAGGGTGGCTCTATTGCGTGAAACAACGTAGCTGTATGTCATTTTTTGCAATAGATAGTGGGGGCGCACGCAGATTGGACAGAGGGGGAGTCAATCGACAGATCCGATGTCCGATGGCCACCCACGATCGCTCCCCAGAGAGGCAGAAGGGCGGTCTGCCTATGTAAACAAGGCAGATCGCCATTCTTAGCTGATTATTAGCTGATGACGCAGAGGTAATTTGCGAAACGCGTAGAGGCTGCTGGGTAACACACGTGACGCAAGGCCATTTAAGGTTTGAGGCTACCCAGATTACACAGCTTGGACTTCACAAGTAAACAGATGAGAGTGACCAGAGCAAGGAGTGGTTATCCGGCTAACTAAACCAAAGGTTCAAAACTCACCTGGTTCTGGTGAGTGGCCATTTTTTAGTGGTGGTGGATTCACATTTGGGGTGGCTTTTACAAGCACCAGAATACATAATCACAAGCGGTGTCACCAGTGGGAACAACAATTGCTTGGCACATAAAGTGAAAGGGGTGTTGAAATTTCTCTCGCTTTAGAACTCTCACGGACTTTATATTACTGTATATACTCGAGTATAGGCCGTCCCGAGTATAAGCCGAGGCCCCTAATTCACCAAAAAAAACTTGGGAAAACGCATTGACCCGTGTATAAGCCGAGGGTAAAAAATGCAGCAGCTACTGTAAGTGGAAAAGAGGGTCAGCAATGCCCATCTGCAGCTGCATGTCCCCTGTACAGACCCTCCCCTGTGTCCCCATTGCAGCCTACCTGTGCCGATCTGCGCCGATCTGCCGGTCATCCGTCCTGTGTCATCCGTCCTGTGTCATCTGTCATCGGTCTTCCGCCGATGCAGTCTCACTCTGTCCCCCCACAGCGTGTAAGGCGCCATTCTAATATTACAAAAGCCGCGCCTCCTCCTCCTCCTCGTCCGTGATAGGAGGAACGCTGTTTTCCCAGCAGTCAGTGTGCAGTGTTCCGCCTATCACGGACGTCCTCTCATCCTCATCCATGAGATGAGAATGACAGGACGTCCGTGATAGGCGGAACACTGTACACTGACTTACTGCTGGGAGAATTAGTGTCCGCCTATCACGGACGGGCGGAAGGAGGAGGCACGGCTTTTGAAAACTGCCGTCTGTCTGCATGACAGGCTGTTCATGTAGGCAGACGGCGGTGACTCGAATATAAGCCGAGGGGGGGACTTTCAGCCCTAAAAAAAGGGCTGAAAATCTCGGCTTATATTCGAGTACATACGGTATTTGTTGGCACATAGGAACTGTGGCAATTTACTATTTTGTGATTTTTTTCCTTCAGGATTGTTTCACAGAAATGTGTTTATTGCTTTGTTTACACGAAACACGGATATGCCTATGGGCAGGACATAATAAATGATTTAATGATACACTAAAGCCCCATACACACGGTCGGATTTTCCGATGGATTCTGTCCTATCGGACAATGTTGTCGGAAATTCCGACCGTGTGTAGGCACCATCGGACATTTTCCATCAGATTGTCCGACGGACAAAGTTTTATCTCCTGCTCTCAAATTTTCCGACAACAAAGTCCGATCACACCAATTCCGATCGTGTGTAGCGTAGTCCGACGGACAAAGTGCTACGCATGCTCAGATCACATTACAAGTACAAAGCTATTGGCTACTAGCCTCTACGTAGTCCCGTCGTAGGCAACAAACGTCACCACGTTCAGAATGATCGGATTTTCCGACAACTTTGTCCGACCGTGTGTATGCAACACCAGTGTCGGACTAAATCCGTCGGAAAAAATCTGATGGATTTTGTGGTCGGATTTTCCGACCGTGTGTACGGGGCATTAGGGTACTCAAAATAGGGGTATAATTAAATTTAAATTGTATATTTATATAAATTTTATTGAATCTCACTTTATGTTTGTTTGATATCACCAGCACTATAAGAGGTTAATCAGGGGGAATAAAGATAGATAAAGGTTGATAGTACCACCTCTTATGGTGTAAATAGTTGTATTTACATCAATTTGAGTATCTATATATTTTTTATTTCTTTCATTTTTTCGGAATTTAATATATTATTTGATATAGGTGGATAACAGATAAAATTAAAGTGACTGGCGCAAATCTCCTTCGTATACTAACTAGAATTACAGACATTGTGCAATTAGCACTATCGTTTTTAGATTGCAGCCTATCGCATATGTAAGTTAGATTATTTAATTGGCGCCGGTACCTTTACGCACACATAAGGCACACAAATGGTAGACTAGTCAGCAGATCTAAACCATTATGTTGTGGTAGAATGGGAGATTTGCAGTATGAATGTGCAGCTCACAAAAAATAAAAAAATAGCATGAAGCGTTTGATGTGCAATAAATACACCCTTCAGTTAACCTGCAGATGGTTTCAAAAATGATTTATTAAATATTTTTTTTTAGTTCAGCTGCTGCAATTACCTGAAGTCTATTAGGTAAACGCTAAAACCAGCTTTGCAGAAGGAGTGACTACTAATTGTTCTGTTTCAAGAGTGGCTTTATGCATTGACATACCTCCATAGACCCAGTCTGTCCAGACAGTATGGTCACCTGCTGACTTGGCACCGTTCCCAGGTAGTTTAACTTTTCAATAAGACACAGAAGTGGAATCCAATACAGTGGAACGTTGGATTACGAGCATAATCCGTTACAGGAGAATGCTTGTAATCCAAAGCACTCGCATATCAAAGCAAGTTTCCCCATAGAAGTCAATGGAAACGAAGATAATTAGTTCCGCAATAACTTCGATTGCATGCAATACCGCATGTGGCCAGAGAACCGGAGAGCCTCAGAAATACTTGGGGACAGCTCGGCTGAACGTGGAAACCCTCGGAAAGGCTCGGAAACACTTGGGAACGGATGGGTATCAATGGGAGGAATAGTGTCACATCATTGGTATTGGTGGGAGGAATAGTGCCCCATTGTTGGTGTCAGTGGGAGGAATAGTGTCCCATCATTGTTATCAGTGGGAGGAATAGTGCTCCATTATTGATATCAGTTGGATTAATAGTGCCCCATCATTGGTATCAGTTGGAGGAATAGTGCCCCATCATTGGTGTCAATGGGAGAAATAGCGCTCTGTTGTTGATGCAATTTGCAAGAATTATGCCCCATTGTTGGTGACAGAGGTAGGAATAGTGTCTTGTATCAGTGGAAAAAAAGTGCTCCAAGGGCTCGGATAAAGACTAGCAAAGGGCCGTATCTGACTGACGGACCGCAGTTTGGAGACCACTGGTGTAGAGTAAAATACAATGAAGGCCACAGTCAGAAGAGCTGCATGGAGGAGGACAGAGCTGCTTATGTAAAGTAGAGATGGTGCAAGGTATAATATAATGAGGGTCATGGTGAAGAGGGTTTGCATGGAGGTGGAGAGAACACTGCTTTTGAAATGTGGATGGTGCAGGGTATAATAAAGTGAGGGCCACAGTCAGGAGGGCTGCATGGAAGAAGACAGCGCTGCTTATGAAAGGTAGATGGTGCAGGATATTATAATATAGTGATGGTCCTGGTTGGAAGGGGCAGCACGGAGGAGGACATCGCTTATGTTAAATGGATGGTGAGTGACATAATATAATGAGGGCCCTGGTGAGGAGGGCTGCATGGAGGAGGACAGAGTTGGTTATGCAATGTGATTGGTGCAAATTATAATATGCTATGATGGAGGGCGGGCACTAGTGAGAGCTATGGTTAGGAGGGCTGCATGGAGGAGACAACAGTGTTGCTTATGTAAAATGAATGATGTAGGGTATACCTGCAGTCCACCTGCTCTCACCTATCCATCAGAATGCATGTGCCTCCACTGTGGGGACACTTATAAGTTAGTGTTAGGTACCACAGATACCAGGGTGCCTTGACGTGGCTCTGTGGCTTACGCATGCATTTGCAAATGTGTGCAGACTAAACCCCTGCTTTTAACGCATACTGTTAGACTGGTCAGGAGAGGTGGGACAATATGGAGGAGGACATAGCTACTTATGTAAAGTGGATTATGTAGGGCCTAAAATAATGTAGGGCTTGGTGAGAAGGGCTGCATAGAGGAGAACAGAGCTGCTGATGTAATGTGGGTGCAGAGTATAATATAGTGAGGACCATAGTAAGGACTGGTGGGGGAGGACAGAGCTGCTTATGTATGGTAGAGGATGTGGGATATAATATAATGATGGCCCTGGTTGGGAAGACAACTTGGAGGAGGACAGAGCTGCTTATGTATGGTAGAGGGTGTGGGATATAATACATACCTCCTAAAGTTTTAAGATGGGAATGAGGGACACCTACTAGCAAAAGTAGGTAAGCATAAGACACACACCCTGCCACACCCCCTTAAAGGAGTATTATAGAAAAAAAAATATTAGTTAAACCCACAAGAGCTTTTTTTTTACCACTACTATTCCTTTATATTGGCTTTTGAAATTTGCAAATGCACCAATTTAGAAATTGGATGAAAAGTTTAGCACTGGGAAACACTTTTTAAAAGATAAAAAGTGCATTTTATATACAACTATATAGATCAGACCTACGTGAGGGACAAATGAGAAGGAAAGAGGGACAGAGGGTGTCAGGAAAGGTTCCAACTGCTGGTGACGCTGCCAGACCTTTGGCTTGCAGTACTGGTGTCCACCAGCGGGTGTCTCCTGGCAGTCTGGTACTGTCAGGAAAGGTTTCACCTGCTGGTGGTACTATCTGATCCTTGGTACGCAGTACTGGCTTCCACCAGTGGGTGGTTCCCGGCAGTGAGGAGCGGACATTATCTCCTGCGATCAGGCGTAACCTGAGACTGATTGAAGGAGAGTGTATTAATAACCGGCAAGCACTCACACACTTGCCTTGGTAGTGTCCTTGAGCCCTGTCCTGTTCCTCTGTTCCTGAATCCTGTACCCTGTACCCTGTTACCTTTGCCTTTGCCCTGCAGCCTGATCCGTCCTTCCTCTCCCTGTCCTGTTTGCTTCCTGCCCCCATCTGCTGATCTCCTGCTGATGACCCTGTCCTGGCTATGTTTACGATTCTGGTATTCCCCATTTATTGTATATACCTGTTTGACTGTTACTTGTGGGTCTCTGTCTGGTAGTTGGTTTGTTGTGCACTGTGTTGTATTGGAAGTGCTGTATTTATATTCACTTACTTTGAATAAATTACAATATCTCACTTACATACGTTTGGTTTCCTCTGTTGCTGTCCACGCAGTTCTGGTCACAACTGATTCATGACAGAGGGACTTTGTTCCAAATCAGGGAAAGTCCCTCGAAATCAGGGATGGTTGGGAGCTATGTATAATATAGTGATGGCCCTGGTATGGAGGACAGAGCTGCTTATGTAAGGTAGATGGTGTGGGATATAATATAGTGATGGCCCTGGTCAAGAGAGGTGGGACAACATGGAGGAGGACATAGATACTTATCTAAAGTGGATTATGCAGGGCCTAAACTAAAATAATGAAGGGCTTGGTGAGGAGGGCTAGGTGGAGGAGGACAGAGATGCTTATGTAAGGTAGATGGTGTGAGATATAATATAGTGATGACCCTGGTCAGGAGAGGTGGGACAACATGGAGGAGGACATAGATACTTATCTAAAGTGGATTATGCAGGGCCTAAACTAAAATAATGAAGGGCTTGGTGAGGAAGGCTAGCTGGAGGAGGACAGACATGCTTATGCAGTATGGATGGTGCAGTTTAAAATATAGGCCTGGGGGGGGGGGGGGGGGGGGCAATGCAGAGCTGTCTACAGAACAGGCAACTCTGGGTTCATCCATAGATCAGTAAAAAACTGGCGGTCAGATATTTCCCCTCAGTGTTCATCTTTTTCCATAAAATCCATAAAATTTATAACTTTTTCTATCCGTATCTCTGTTGGGCGAACGTTGTTTATTTACCTTGTTGTGCTGCAAACCCCAGAAATGGAGGAAATGATCTGCACCAGTCTAAATACAAAACATTCACGTCTGACTGGAGGGAGCACCTTTTTGCTGATTGCTGCGTAACTTCAGACCACCTTCAGGTGAGCGGCAGATGGACCCGGTGCCCCCCTGCAGTTACATAATCATAGTGCATTCACAAACCCCTTGCCCTCCCTCCCGGCGTTCTCACCACCCTGGCTCTCCAAAGCGGTCTCGGCGACTTGTTTACTTCAAACAAAAACAAGCTCCATGCCAGCTTGTAGATCACGGCGGAGCGTTCCCGCAGATTTACGAGGCCGTTTCTGTCAGCCGGGGAGCGTTAAAGGGAAATAATGTATTTTCAAAGGCAGTAAAACAGAAGACGGGGCAGGGTTACCTTTTTTTTTTTGTGGAAATCTTTATTAGGTGACATTGTTCGATGGTCGTCTCACTCCTTTCCGCACACACATAATTCTCCTGCATCCAGCAGCCACTTGTTTTTCTAATGGCCGTGTATGCGCACTCAATATACTGGAATAATGGCACCTAATTAGAGCTAGCATTTAAAAAATAATAGTCGCAGCACTTAGTGAGGTCCCTGGTGGCTTGTTAAACCAACTTAGACAGCAATGTGGAGAAACACAGCCACTCTGGTCCAAAAAAAAAGGAGAAAAAAATAAATATTGTGTAGCAGTTCTGATGGGCAATATTTAGATCTTCAATGTTTCCAGTTATGGATCTTCCCTGTGTCCGAGGTAGGTTGCTAGAAAGGTTAGGTAAATTTAGTTCTTTTGCCCCCCCCCCCCCCCACCACCTGTAAACATTGAAGGAGCTTGTGTTTGCTTTGGGCTGTTCTGGGCTTCACAGGCAGCAGGTTTGATTATTTTGCCCTGCTTTTTGAAGGATTCTATATTCTAGAATGTAGTGGGTTGGAAAGAGGCAAATCAGCATTCTGAATATATTTGTGTTGCCTCAGCCAATCCCTGGGGATCGGCGGGGGGGGGGGGTGCATAAATAGTTTGTGGTCTTGGGGCAGGAGGAGAAGTTCCCAGACTGAAGGGCTTCTGCCCCTTTAGGCAGCCCAGCTGAAGTTCCACATGTGCTCTTCAAGGTCCCAGCTATGCTAGAGAAGCCCGGAGGAAAAGCAAGTGCGGGAGTGATGTCATCGCGGCTCCGGACAGTTACAGTGCCGGAGCCGCGATACCCGGAATTCACTCCGGGATAGATGGCGGCGATGGAGGAGAAGAATATCAACTTGCGCGCTTACAACTCATCCAAAACACGGCGGCAAGGCTGATAACAGGAAAAAAAACCTGGGAATCCATCTCCCCTTCCCTGAGGAACCTACATTGGCTAAACGTAAAGAATTGGGTCACATTCAAGACCCTCTGCCTCACCCACAAATGCGCCCATGGAGGCGCTCCACAATACCTACGCGAGAAGATGACACACTACACACCCAATCGCAGTCTTACCTCTAACCAAAACCTCCTCCTCATTCTCAAATCCCGCTACAAAGCAAAAGGGGAACGGAGATTCGCTGTCCAAGGACCACGGCTATGGAACGCTCTACCAACCTACATCCACATGGATGAAAACCATCAGGCCTTCAGGAAAAAACTCAAGACCTACCTCTTCTAAGAAGGGTGACAACAAAGCACCAATACAGCGCCTCGAGGCGATTCAGTTCACATTGTAGCGCTATACAAATCATTCATTCATTCAAGAACGAGGGTCGCTTTGGGGGCTTCCATCTCAGGTAAATTATTCATAATGAGCTAGTATGCTATGCATACTAGCTCATTATGCCTTTGACTTAAAGGGTGTGTTTTTTTTTCCCCTGCCTTTACTTCCTCTTTAAAATATGGACACTTACCTGTCCAGGGCGCCCGCAATGTCCTCACCCAAAGCCGAGCCGTCCATCGGCTCCGGATGGAGGCGCCACCATCATCAGGAAGTGAAGCCTTGTGGCTTCACAGTCTTGTTCCCTACTGTGCATGCATGAGTCGCGCTGCGTGTTTTGAGCGGTCCCTGCTTATGGGACCTGTGTGTCTCCCAGAAGACAGCGGGGGAGGGGGGGGGGCTTTTGAAAGAGGGGCCGGACATAGCATAGATCGCCGCGGACACTGTGGCCATCTTTAGTCGGAAGTGGGAGCAAATACCTGGATTAGACAGGGAGGATACGGATCAGTGGAAGTTTCATTTCTGGGTGGAACTGCTTTAACCGGGGCACAAACTGCAATTAAAAATGACAGGTGTTGTAATCCATCTCCCCTTTATCCAAAACTAAAAAGTAAAAGTTTTGCATTTAGTTTATACTTTAAGTTAAAGCGGAGTTCCGCCCGCCCCTTTAAAAATTAAAAGTTAGCAGCTACACATTCTGTAGGTGCTGACTTTTAACAATAGGACACTTACCTGTCCTGGAGTCCAGCGACTGCAGCCGATGTTCACATTGGCTGGTCGGGTGCTGCCGCCGCCATTGCGGGTAAGAAAACATAGCAGTGTAGCCTTTCGGCTTCACGGCCGGGTCCCTACTACGTTTACTGCGCATGTGCGAAGCAAGCTGCGCTCTTTCACTGGCCCTGCAGAAGGGGGGGGGGGGCCGAGCTGCTGATGTACTTTGCTGCGTCCCCGTCTCCCAGAAGTGGGGACAGGGTACCTGTAGAAAACAGGTACCTGCTCCCCCCGACCTAAAAGTGCCAAATGTGACACTGGGGGGGGGGGGGGGGTATCAGATAAGCGGAAGTACCACTTTTGGGTGGAACTTCATTTAAGAATACATCCTGAAATAGAATTTTCTATTTTTAAACCAGAACTTAGTGTCACTTCAAAGTATAAATAAAGGGAAAACTTTAAATTTTGGATAGTGGATATGGATTAGAACAACTGTCAGGTCAAATTTTAGGTCGTCACCAGAACAGGAATAGAAGGGGAATCTTCCAATGGGGACATGTTTCTGGTGAGAACCAGGGATTCCCTCATTTTAGAGGGATTTTCTCTCACTTCCTGTTTTGGCTATGAGACAGGAAATGAAGGGAAATCTCCCCAATGGGACACAGATGGGGTAAAAAAAAAATCTGACAGGGGTTTAACCTCTAAAAACATTTTTTTGCCTTTAGCTCTCCTTCAAACTATCATGTAAAATGAAAACACTCTGTTAACCTTGACTGTAAATTCTTGAACCCTTATCTCTTGAACCTAGCACTAAATTAACCCCTTAAAGTCCATACTCTCCTATTAGACAGCCATAGCTCACAGTCCCACACCGAGATCTAACTCCACAAAAAAAAAAAAAAATGATTTTCTTTTTAATTTTAATAATCTATCCATGGAGCATAGAGGTTAGAATAGTTTATCCTCGACTAAACAGCTGTAATAAACGACAAAACCGCTCAGCAGCGATCACAGCGGGCCAAGGAACGAGCACAATCCATCACCCCACCGCCTGTTTTTTTTTTTTTTTTTTTATGAAGTGTATTGTATTATTTGTATATTAATACAATGCTGGTACCTAATCCCCACCTTAGAAGTGGGAGAGAAGACAACAGCTGCTATATTTGAAAACTGCTGAATAATGGCAAGTCGTCGTTCGCTGTTCCTACCATGAAGCGGGGGGGACTTTGCTTAAGACAACCCACTTCATATTATTTTTCAAGTGAATTCTCTTTTCTTTTTTCTTTTTTGGCACATGGGATATTTCCTTTGTTTGCAGATGCCGGTGAATTAAATCACCTGTGGACTCTTTCAGTTCTATTACTTTAATGAATTCTAATAAAGCAGACCTGTCATCATATATATTTGTTCCCATTAAATTCATGCATGCTAAACAATGTGCAGAAAAAACAACAATCCCCTGCGCTTAAGGGTAATGTAATGGTGGTGGACGTGTCACAGGTCTGTAATGCCGCGTACACACGATCGGAATTCTCATCGGAAAAAGCTCTGATGGTTTTCCTGTCGGAATTCCGATGGGATTTTACTCTAATGCCCCGTACACACGGTCGGAAATTCCGACCACAAAATCCGTCTGATTTTTTCCGATGGATTTTGTCCGACACTGGTGTTGCATACACACGGTCGGACAAAGTTGTCGGAAAATCCGATCATCCTGAACATGGTGACCTTCGTTGCGTATGACGGGACTACGTAGAGGCTAGTAGCCAATAGCTTTGGTCTTGTAATGTGATCTGAGCATGCGTGGCACTTTGTCCGTCGGAATTGGCTACACGCGATCGGAAAAAGTCCAATGGGACTTTGTTGTTGGAAAGTTTGAGAGCAGGATCTCAAACTTTTTCCGTCGGAAATTCCGTCGGAAAAAGTCAGATGGAGCCCACACACGGTCGGAATTTCCGACAACATGGTCCGACAGGAAATTTTCCGTCGGAAAATCCGACCGTGTGTATGGGGCAAAACTGTCAATAACACCACGAAATACAACACGTTCGAAAGGCACTATAAAAGGGAAGTTTAATGCTTCTGAGCATGCGTTGAATTGTTTCCGAGCATGCGTCAGAATTTTGCGTGTCGGAATTGCATACACACGATCAAAAAATCCGATAGAAAGGTTTTTCCGTCTGAGAAATTAAGAACAGGTTCTCAATCCAAAGTCCCTCGGAAATGCCGACAGAAAAAGACCGATGGGCATACACACGGTCGGAAAATCCGATGATAAGCTCCCATCAGACTTTTCCATCGGAAATTCCGACCGTGTGTACGCGGCATAATAGTTCCAATGGAAGCACAAACCCTGCTGCCCTCTAAAGGTCAGGGGGAACCCAATGGAAACACTGTAAAACAAAGAAGAGAGGGCACACCAACCATGCACATTGCCCAAGTGGTGTTTTTTACAACTTTGAATACCAATGATGACCCAATACTTTAGGACATTGACCCACAACCTGGCTGAGTATGTGCCCCATTACTACCAATAGATTAATATGAAAAACGGATCTGGTGAGTGTGGAGGCCATTGGAGTAAAGTGACCTCATTGTCCAGTGGTGAGATGATTGGAGCTTTGTGACATGGTGCATTATCCTGCTGGAAGGAGCCATCAGAAGATGGGGACACTGTAGTCATTGTGGTGGTGTGGTACCCCACCAGCAAAATGATGCAGGGTTCTCAACCAGGCGGGTTGAGGGGCTCCAGGGTGTTTGTTTATTTGGGAGGAAACTGGCTTTTCAGTTTCCTCCATGTTTGTTAAAATCCACTTTGGGACCTGGAGCCCGGGGATTTCTTAGAGATCCGGGTGGGATGAAATCCCCAATCCTGGATCCGGGTTTTGGGATCCCCCAGCACACTGACTGGTCAAGTGTGTGCTGGGCTATTTGTAGACACCTGACCATGATTCTGGGCTCCACCCTCCCGAGGAGTCCAGGCTTGCAAGGGAGAACCCAGAGAGTGCAGGCTGCACTGTGTGAACCAGAGACCTAAGTCTGAGGTTGCTGACAGAAGTCAGGAGAGCTCCATGTGGGAGCCTGAGCAGTGGTGCATCCGCTGCTGAAGAGAGCCAGGTGGCTCGGTATTTTGCAATGCTGCATGTTTAAGCCAGGAGGCTGAATATCCTTTTGTTTGTTGCTGGCAGTTCAAACCCCCTGCGAGGGAAACCATCTTTTCTTTTTATTTATGGAACTTTGTTTTCTTTTTTTCCCTTTCTTTTAATAAAAGTGGGCCAACAAGCCCTTAAACGCATGACTGGCGTGGATTCTGCTCACTGGTATGCTCTACACAGACGCTAAAGAACCCCCAATATCACAAGTGGTGGAGAATGCGGGCATAACTGAAGATCCTCGCATATACCAGTGAGCTATTGCCAGAAACTGCTTTTGCTCTGCAGTGTGTGCAGCAGGTGGTGTACCTGGAAGGGAGAGGCCCCTTAAAGAGACAGTGCTCCTGTTGTTCTGTGCAGTGAAGTAACTGCAAGTATGGAGAGTCCACCAGCATTTGAATCTGCAGTGGATTGGTGCAAGCGGCACCTGGCAGGAATGGACCAAGCTACAGTGAAAGACAAGCCAACCTTTGTTACAAAGAGAGAGCTGTCGGATATCCATACCTGGGAGAGGGGTTTTGTTTCCCCTGGCAACGCTGCTGTAGTTAAACCAGCAGTTGTTGGGAAAAATGTGAAAGTGACACAGCATGAGACAAGGTCCAGTGGAGAGAAGCCCATGTTATGTGTCAGAAGAGAGGCTGATCAAAGGCTGAGGCCGAGAGTGGTTGCCCATAGCAACGCAGAGGAAGCCAGTCGGGCTGTCTCTGTACCATGGGCTATGTCTAAGAAGGATCGTGGCAAGTGGCTTAAGGAGGAGCCGATACATCATGTTGGAGAGAGCCAGCAAAGTTCTGCTGGGAGAGTGCGATCTCCCATGACGACAGGAGTGGAAGTTGTGCCTGAAAGGAGGAGCTGCAGTGGAGATTTGGCTCAGCGTCCCCACAGAGAGGCCTATGCATTCCGGCCAGCTGGGAATCGCCAGGAGAGAATCGCTTTGGAAAAAAATCGTCCAGTACCATGCCTGGAATGTGGCCAGCTGGGGCATGGCGTGTTTTCTTGCCCTAGATTTTGGAATACAGTTGGATATAATGTTGTTGAGGAAAAAGTTTTGTCTGCAGGCCCATATTCCTGTAAAAATATGTTTGCAGTCACCCCTAGAAACAAGGAGTTTCCTGTTGTGCCTGCAGGGGGTGCTAAACAGTGGGGGATACCTGCTGTAGTTTCATCCCGTGGCCACCAGGAGGAGTTGCCCAGTGAAAGTGCAGCAGAGGACTTGTTCATGAGACGCCGCACTCAAATGAAGATGGTGACCCCAACTACTGCAGTGGGTAAGACTGTCTTTAATGAAATGATGGCTGGAACTGCTGATTTCATGTATAAAAGGACTGGTTACGAGACTGTCCATGATGATGTGAGAGTGACCCCAGTTAGTGGGGCCACTGAATGTATTCGTGAGGGGGACTTTTCCCTGTGCAGTACCCTGTACAGTGGGGAAGCAGGGGTTAAAGTCAAACCTGCATCTGTGTGTGCTTCTCAAGAGGGGCATGGTGATGTGTCTAATGTTTATCAGTCTCAAGTTGGCCGTGGGCTAGGACAGCCTGCAAGAGGTACAAATACTATTAATGTTGATGATTATGGAAAAGGTACTGCTGTTGGGAAAACCCCAGGTTCTTGCAAAACAAAAGTTGTGGTTAAAGATGGGCCGTTGCCCATAGCAACGGGTGGTAAGACAGCACAGTTGTCCCCAGACATCTCCAGGGAACTTCATGTATTGGAGCCGGAGGTTGCCCTGGACAACGGTGATGTCACTCTGGTGGAGCGGAGTGGAACTGCACCTTATAGTGGTGATGTCTTAGTGCAAGCTGCTAATACTAAATGTGTGCAGGTGAATAGTGGGTTAATGCAACCTGTAGAAAGTGCAAAGGTCGCTGAAGTTTGTGAAGCGCCATCCGAGCATGGTGGTGAATATGATGTATTGCAACCTGCGGTGTTAAAATACGTATTACCACAACCTGACCTGATTTACAATGACTTGTGTAATGAGTCTGCAGCTAAGCCAGTCTGTTCTTATGTGTCTCCTTGGGCAGATGGATCGGTGCTGAGGAGTACCGCTGAAGGGAGCGCACATACAGTAGATTGGAATAGTTGGGGTAAAAATCTAATCTCCCTGATAGATAAGGCTTTTATGCACAAAAATAAGGTGGACACGGTTTCTCCTGTAGGGACTGCAGAACAGCTTGTACCTGAGGGTGCGGTGGCTGCTGCAGGGGTTAACCCTCGTGAGCAGGATGAACCAAATAAGGTCGAGCGCACAGCAGAGACCTTGCCTGTGACCCACAAAACTGAAGTTGACATGGAGTGTCAAAGTGACATTGTCACTGGTAATGTTCTGGAGCAGTTCACTGATGCTGAGACTGAGAAGTTGGGTATGAGTCTAACACCTGGCAGCGCTCTGGTGGAGCACCAGGCTGTGTTTACCTCCAGCTGGGAGGAGGTTCCGTTAACCGTTGAAACTTTTCAAGTCTCAGCAGATGAGTCTCTCTGCATCCCCAGTGTCATGAAAGTCCCCAGGAAGGACTTGGGTCTGGAGTCAAGGGCCTGGTTTATAACCAAAGCATTAAAAGAGATGCTTGAACTTTGGGTTGTACAGCCAATCTTTACTAGTGTGTCTCCTCCACAGTTTGACGGTCTGGTACTGCGGAGTACCACTAGGTGGAGCACTGAATGGCAGGCTGTACAGAACAAAGAACAGGACAGGAATGGTTTATTCCTGAATTTGTTACTTTTGTTAAAAGTTGCCACTGCATATTCTGCTGGATTAAGTCCAGAAGAAATATTATTTGAAAGAGACTTTGGAGAAATGGAAAATAAGCCTAAAATGTCTGTGGTTTCACCTCCTAACAGCCAGATGGGAAGCATTTCTGCTGCTTTGGTCCAAGGTGGTGCTGGTCAGTTGTCGGTAAAGGGCGCGTATACTGCACCAGTGGAAAAACCACATGAGAAGGAAGGGCCAAGTGTGGACCCGAAAGCAGCAGAGATCTTGACCAGGGCTAAAACGAAGGTATTTAAAGAGACTGGGGTCCCCAGTCCGATGTTTGGTTTAGGTGACAAACCTAATGAGGAATGGATAAGGAGTGCGGTAAAAATTGTATGTGGATCAGATGAGAGCTTGTCTGTTCAGGTGGATAAAAATACAGATGGCATCAGAACAGGTCAAGTGGTAGGACAGCTGCCTGCAGAGTGGGCGAACCCAGGGGAGGTGACGTCCTGTGAGGTTCCCGTGGGTGATGGCGGCCCTCCAGTATGGGTGACCTCTGCAGACTCTGCCTTAGCAAATGCTGGAGGAAAAGGTATTGACATGTGCAATATTGAGAGGTCTAATGTTGGTTTGAATATGTCTGTCAATGATGAACCAAGTAATGTGTTAATGGTACATGATAATGTGGTGTCCAAAGGTACAGGTAAACCTGGTAAACAATTAGTGAATGCTAAGTCCAGTACCAGAAATAAGAGGAGGGATCCCGTTACAAACACCATAGAAATGGGCCCCCTACAGTCTCAGAACAGTAATGCTGAGAGATGTTTTGGGAAACCAGGAAACTTGAAGTGTGGAGGCAGAAGGGTTGGTAAAAAGACCAGGGGTACCCTGTTAAAATTTCAGGAGAGGAAGTCCTTATGGAAATGCACCCGGAAGAAGAGTCAGGAAGGTCTCAAAACCCATAGCAGAGTGACAGGGGGGCAAAGAGAGAGACCCCAATGGAAGTGGTGGGTTGAGTTCCCCTTTAGAAGTGAGATTGGACAGGGTTTGACTTCTGTAAGCTGTTGTTGGCACATAGGTGCCAAAAGTAAACTATGTGTTTCGCCCTCTGGTTCGAAACAAGGGGGAGGGATATGTGGTGGTGTGGTACCCCACCAGCAAAATGATGCAGGGTTCTCAACCAGGCGGGTTGAGGGGCTCCAGGGTGTTTGTTTATTTGGGAGGAAACTGGCTTTTCAGTTTCCTCCATGTTTGTTAAAATCCACTTTGGGACCTGGAGCCCGGGGATTTCTTAGAGATCCGGGTGGGATGAAATCCCCAATCCTGGATCCGGGTTTTGGGATCCCCCAGCACACTGACTGGTCAGGTGTGTGCTGGGCTATTTGTAGACACCTGACCATGATTCTGGGCTCCACCCTCCCGAGGAGTCCAGGCTTGCAAGGGAGAACCCAGAGAGTGCAGGCTGCACTGTGTGAACCAGAGACCTAAGTCTGAGGTTGCTGACAGAAGTCAGGAGAGCTCCATGTGGGAGCCTGAGCAGTGGTGCATCCGCTGCTGAAGAGAGCCAGGTGGCTCGGTATTTTGCAATGCTGCATGTTTAAGCCAGGAGGCTGAATATCCTTTTGTTTGTTGCTGGCAGTTCAAACCCCCTGCGAGGGAAACCATCTTTTCTTTTTATTTATGGAACTTTGTTTTCTTTTTTTCCCTTTCTTTTAATAAAAGTGGGCCAACAAGCCCTTAAACGCATGACTGGCGTGGATTCTGCTCACTGGTATGCTCTACACAGACGCTAAAGAACCCCCAATATCACATCATAAAGGGATGGACATGGTCAGCAACAATACTCAGGTAGGCCGTGGTGTTTAAACCATGCTCAATTGGTACTAAGGGGCCCAAAGTGTGCCAAGAAAATATCCCCCACACCATTACACCACCACCACCAGCCAGAACCGTTGATACAATTTAGGATGGATCCATGCTTTCATGTTGTTTACACCAAATTCTGACCGACCATCTGAATGTTGCAGCTGAAATCGAGACTCATCAGACCAGGCAACATTTTTCCAATTTTCTATTGTCCAATTTTGGTGAGCTGTGCGAATTGTAGCCTCAGTTTCCTGTTTCCTTAGCTGACAGGAGTGTCACCCGGTGTGGTCTTCTGCTGCAGTAGCCCATCTGCTTCAAGATTCAATGTGTTGTGCATTCAGAGATGGTATTCAGCATACCTTGGCTGTAACGAATGTTTTTTTGCATTACTGTTGCCTTTCTATCACCTGGAACCAGTCTGCCCATTCTTCTCTGATCTCTAACATCAACAAGGAATTTTTCTCCATATAAATAAACGACTGCCACTCACTGGAAAATTTCTCTTTTTCAGACCATTCTCTGTAAACCCAAGAGATGGTTGTGTGTGAAAATCTCAGTAGATCAGCAGTTTTTGAAATACTCAGACCGGCCTGTCTGGCACCAACAACCATGCCATGTTCAAAGTCATTTAAATCCCCTTTCTTCTCCATTTTGATGCTAGGTTTGAACTTCAGCAGTTGTCTTCACCACATCTAGATGCCCAAATGCATTAAGCTGCTGCCATGTGATGTGCCTAAAAAACCTACTGACACTGTTTGCTGCCCTGCTGACACCAATCTCTGCTCTACTGATATACACACATGCAATAGGCTGCACACACCAATGTTTGCCCACTGACAAAGAAATGATCAGTCTATCATTTTAATGGCAGGTTTTTTTTTAACAGTGAGAGACAGAATAATAACAAAAATATCCAGAAAAACGCATTTCAATAAAAGTTATAAACTGATTTGCATTTTAATGAGTGAAATAAATATTTGACCCCTTCGCAAAACATTACTTAGTACTTTGTGGCAAACCCCTTGTTGGCAATCACAGAGGTCAGACGTTTCTTGTAGTTGGCCACCACATCTCAGGAGGGATTTTGTCCCACTCCTCTTTGCAGATCCTCTCCAAGTCATTAAGGTTTCAAGGCTGATGTTTGGTAACTCGAAACTTCAGCTCCCTCCACATATTTTCTATGGGATTAAGGTCTGGAGACTGACTAGGCCACTCCAGGACCTTAATGTACATCTTGAGCCACTCTTTTGTTGCCTCGGCGGTGTGTTTTGGGTCATTGTCATGCTGGAATATCCATCCACGAAACCATTTTCAATGCCCTGGCTGAGGGAAGGAGGTTCTCCAATATTTGATGGTACATGGCCCCGTCCATCATCCCTTTGATGTGATGAAGTTGTCCTGTCCCCTTAGCAGAAAAACACCCCATAAAGCATACTGTTTCCACCACCATGTTTAACCGGGGGGGGGGGGGGGGTGGTGTTCTTGGGGTCATAGGCAGCATTCCTCCTCCTCCAAACACGGCGAGTTGAGTTGATACCAAAAAGCTTAAGTTTGGTCTCATCTGACCACAACACTTTCACCCAGTTCTCCTCTGAATCATTGAGATGTTTATTAGAAAACTTCAGACAGGCGTGTACATGTGCTTTCTTGAGCAGGGGGACCTTGCGGGCGCTGCAGGATTTCAGTCTTTCATGGCGTATTGTGTTACCAATTGTTTTCTTGGTGACTATGGTCCCATTAACAAGATTCTCCCTTGTAGTTCTGGGCTGATTTCTCACCGTTCTCATGATCATTGAAACTCCATGAGGTGAGATCTTGCATTGAGCCCCAGACCGAGGGAGATTGACAGTTATTTTGTGTTTCTTCCATTTGCGAATAATCACATCAACTGTTGTTACCCTCTCACCAAGCTCCTTGGCGATGGTCTTGCAGCCCATTCCAGCCTTGTGTAGGTCTACAATCTTGTCCCTGACATCCTCTTGACAGCTTTTTGGTCTTGGCCATGGTGGAGAGATTGGAATCTGATTGCTTCTGTGGACAGGTGTCTTTTATACAGGTAACAAGCTGAGATTAGGAGCACTCCCTTTAAGGGAGTGCTCCTAATCTCAGCTTGTTACCTGTATAGAAGACACCTAGGAGTCAGAAATGTTGCTGATTGATAGGGGATCAAATTATTTTTTCCCTCACTGTATCCAATGTTAGTACAGCGATCTCCCCCACTGCTCTATTGTGTTCTCAATTTTAAAAAAAAATTGGCGTGGGATTCCCCTTAAAATCCGTACAAGACCCAATGCGCCTGGTATGGATGGGGAGGGGGAGCCCTATGCTTTTTTTCACATTTTTGTATTGCTGGCAGTTATTTTTTTTTTTTGCAGTCAGTGAGGGAATCCTGCTGGCAAATGATGAACTCATCCGTTGTTAAGGACACAGCGGCTGGCTTCCCGGTCCACTCACTGGTTGTTAAGGACACCGGCGGCGTCTGCTTAAAAAAAAAAAAAAAACGCTGGACACCAACGTTTAATACAGTTTGGGAGAGTTTAATAGCATTTAGAAGCTGTCAGCGTTTTTCTGCCGAAACGCTGCTGCTCCAGAACATGCTGGGTTTTTTCTACAGCTTCTAAATGCCTATGCCACTAAAATCTCCTAAAAGCCTATGTGTGCATGGGCACATAGAATAATATGGAGAGGCGTTTTGAATCTGAAAAAAAAATAAACACCTGACGCTGCTAAAAGCAGCAGTAAAAACGCCCTGTGTGCATGAAGCTGGCATCGAATTAAAAAAGAGATTGTGTCCGTTTTCAGAATAGACCTATGTCAGATCAGACGCGGTGTACAGGATATGAGCGGTTAGCAGATAGCTCACTTCCCTCTCTGTGCCGTGATTACACTATATAAGTATTTGGACTTTTTCTTCCCATATTAAGGTTTCATATCATATGCATGTTTGATTCAAACAGGATAACATTATTTAGCTCAGCTGACTTATTTTATCCACGATTTGTCATTTTTATATTGGGAGTGTTACCAGCTGCCTGCTTAATCCTCTGAACACTTACCGTATTAGTTGCTTATGTGTAGAAAAAGTCCAAATACTTATATAGTATAAATTAATAATAATAATAAAGTGCTTCAGTGCAGAAAAGTATCTTGTGAAACTTCTTTAAGTCTTCTTGTTCAAATATGTGCCAAACTTGCCTCTCAGTGCTCCCCCATTGGGTATGTGCCCACCTCAATTTGTGTGACCTCACAATTAAGTTCGATCAGATCACCCTTTATAGTCTCCCAGGACTAATCAGATGAGTTGCCTCCTCCAATCTGTCTCCAAATGGCATTTTTTTTTATACCTGGTATATGAAAAAGAGAAAGTGCTCCACATAGTGCTTAAACTGTTTAAAAACTTGACTTCATTAAAAATTTGTCAATTGCACTCACATGTAAAGGGTGCTCCAGTGCACCATCTATATACAGCAATTTATTTATTTTTTATCCAAGGCACTGCAACAACAGCTCCATGCTGTTCCAATGGATATCTAAGCATCTCGTTAACACCATGCACCTCTCCCATACACGTTACGTCACATGGTCATGTGACTTCCTCAGGGGGATTCCTATTGGCACCAACAAGACGCTCAATGCTTTTATAGCTGACCCACTCTGCTGTTCTCTTGTGATTTCAAGATACAATGGTATACATAGATTGAACACCACTGTTCATAATTGGAGGGAGGCAACTCATCTGATTAGTCCTGGGAGACTAAAAAGCATGATCCGACCGAACCTAATTATGAGATCACACAAATTGAGGTGAGCACATACCCAATGGGAGAGCATATATTTGAATAAGAAGATTTAACGTAGTTACCCTTACAATCCACTTTGTGCTACAGGTAAGCCTATAATAAGGCTTACATGTAGCTACCCTGGATATCTCCTAAACCTGCACGGTTTAGGAGATATTCCCAGTATCTGCATGTGCCGACATCATCTGCACATGCGCACTGAAGCAATGGCACGTATGTGCCGTTTGCTTCAGTGAGTGTGCCGTTACCGACGGTTCCCGCGCACATGCGCAGGAGTGCGGTCATCGCGGATCCGGCCAATCACAGCGCCGGAGCCACGATACCCGGAAGTAACTCCGGGGAGGAATGTCGCCAGCCGGTGCTGTGTACGGGCACCACAGTGGGGGCTTCGATCTCAGGTGAGTATTACATAATGTTGCTATGCATACTAGCTCATTATGCCTTTTTCTTGCAGGTGGGATTACAACCACTTTAAAGAAGTTTCACAAGATACTTTTCTGCACTGAAGCACTTTATTATTATTATTATTAATTGATACTATATAAGTATTTGGACTTTTTTACATCTTAAGGTTTCATATCATATGCACAGTTTAGCATTATATTTGTCAAAAATGAACATCACTATTTATGTTTAAAGTTCACAAATATCGTATATTGCATTTGATGATTCAAACAGGATAACATTATTTAGCGCAGCTGACTTATTTTATTCATAAATAGACTGTGCGCTTTATAAAGTGCAGTTGCTCCAAAGCTTAGTAAATAAGGTAAAGCTTCAATTTGCAAAGAATACCCAATCACATGCAAGGAAATGAAAATAAAACACAATTTTTGCTTGCACATGATTGGATGAGCTTTTGCTCATTTATTAATCTGTGGAGAAACTGCACTTTGCAAAGTGCACAGTCTATTTGCCTTTAGTAAATCAACCATCTAGTGTGCATCTTTGTGTCCTTCATTGGTTATGACCATGCTTTTTGACTCTTAATGCCCCGTACACATGATCAGACTTTCCAAACGAGCGGACTTGCCCACACACGAGCACACACGAACGGACTTTCCGCTTTCATCGGCGAGATTGACTCCTTGCAAGCCCCGTCGCCTGGTATGGATTTTGAGGGTAACCCCCTATGCCGAAAAAAACGTGTGGGGGTCCCCCCAAAGTCCATACCAGACCCTTATTCGAGCACGCAGCCCGGCCGGTCAGGAAAGGGGGTGGGGACGAGCGCCCCCCCCCTCCTGAGCCGTACCAGGCCGAATGCCCTCAACACGGCCCCCCCACCCCAAAGCACCTTGCCCCCATGTTGATGAGGACAAGGGCCTCTTCTCGACAACCCTGGCCGTTGGTTGTCGGGGTCTGCGGGCGGGGGGCTTATTGGAATCCGGGAGCCCCCTTTAATAATTATAAGGCAGCTCCGGGGGTCTTCTTCTGACTTCGGGGGTCTCTCCGCGCTTTCCGGCCTCTTATCCCGCTCTCCGGTTGTTCTGCCGGGCTCCTCCACTATCTTCTTCCAGCTCTTTTACTAGCGTTGGCCCAGGCTTCTGTTTCGTCGTCGCCACAGCCGCCTTCTTCTTCCTTCTTCTCTTCTTCTTATGTTGACACGACGCTCTCTCCCGATGTAATGGCGTGCGCGACGACTTATATAGGCATGGGGCGTAGTCACCGGGTGATACTCATTCACATAGGGTGGGGGGCCGGGATCTGGGGGCCCCCTTATTAAAGGGGGCTCCCGGATTCCGATAAGCCCCCCGCCTGCAGACCCCGACAACCAACGGCCAGGGTTGTTGGGAAGAGGCCCTTGTCCTCATCAACATGGGGACAATGTGCTTTGGGGTGGGGGACGCTCGCTCGTCGGCCGGGCTGTGTGCTCGGATAAGCGTTTTTTTTGGCGTAGGGGGTTACCCTCAAAATCCATACCAGGTCGACGGGGCTCGCAAGGTGTCAATCTCGCCGATGAAAGCGGCGAGATTGACTTTCTTCTCTAGTCCCGTCGTACCTGGAATCACGTTCAAAATGAACAGACTTTACTCCATGTATGGGCAAGTCATTTGGAAAGTACCCAAAAGTCCGCCGGACCAAGTTCCCGCTGAAAGTCCGCCGGACCCAGTTCCAGGCGGGAAGTCCGCCGGTCTGTATGCAGGTCCGACGGACTTTCAGCGGGAACTTGGTCCGGCGGACTTTTGGGTAGAAAAAGTCCGCTGGAGCCCACACAAGATCAGAATGTCCGCCGGACTATGGTCCGCTGGAAAGTCAGATCGCGTGTACGTGGCATGAGAGTATATTTGGATGGAGACTGCGTCTTTTGCTATTTCTTTAGGTAGGTGGTTGCGGTGTTCCTCAGGCTCTGAATATGTAACCATATTTTCTGCATAGTATAGTTTATTTTGTTATTTTATACACAACAAAAAAATTAACTATTTTTGCTAGAGATACACTTTAAGATCATTCCGTCAAGTTGCCCATATTAAAATTTTGTTGAAGCTTATGAAGAATTGGCCTGTTTATGGCTTCCTTAGGGTTCTTTGTTAGCAAAAACCTGAGCTTCTCATCCATGGCTGCCTTTTGATTACCTTCTTCCGTAATCAGAGCCAGCACAATGGAAAGGATGGAATGTCCAGATATCTGCGGATTTGAGCTCCTATGTGAAAAATGAATGGCAAAAAAGAAGGAAAATCAGGCGTCACGCTTTAATTGCTAATTGATCTTTGTTGATCCATCTCAGCCGCTGGTTAGTGGACTCATTTAACTTTGTGAACCGTTGCAGAAGGTGTTTGGCCTATTAATTGATCCGTTTGACCTAATTTAGAGGCTGTTTAGTTTATGAATTGATCCTTTTGACCTGTTTCGGTAAAGCTTTGATCATACTGCACATCGATGTTTCTGGATGTATTATTTGCAAAAAAAAAAGAAAAAAGGAGAAAGGCTTTGTCTGGTCTGTCATGGTATCAGGAAAGATAGAAAACAGAGATAACCAGATATTAAATCTCCGGCAGAGGATGCAACACTGCTACTCTATTATAAGAGAGAAAGGGGGGAAGGATGAAGCACACAGTACGGGACTAGCCCACAGCAAGCAATCAATCAAATCTCTCATCATCAGTTTAGAAGAGCAATGCAATTTAATTCCAACATCTGTGCCATAATGAAGTGGACCTGTCATCAGTTATGTAAGTTCATATTTAAGTGGAACTGAATTTAAAAAAAAATAACAAGCTGCTAGAAAATAGTTTTTTGGCAGCTTTTCATTTTCTGTGTATGGCTCATTCCCGGCATCTGTAATGGAGCCGAGTGATTGGGACAATGTAACTCCTCTGCGCATGCACAAGAGTTAGATCATCAGAGGTCACCCAATGGCTGAAGAGGACAGTGTAGTTACCCAGGCGGAGGTGGAGGAAAAAGCATCTGCAAGGAATGGAGTAGAGACTTATGCCCCGTACACACGATCAGACTTTCCGCCAACAAAACCGTGGAATTTTGCCTGAAGGGCGTTGGCTCCAACTTGTCTTGCATACACACGGTCACACAAATGTTGGCCAACAATTACGAACATAGTGACGTACTAGACGTACTACGTGTTTTTTCAGCTCTTTAGCGCCACCCTTTGGGCTCCTTCTGCTAATTTCGTGTTAGTAGAAGTTCGGTGAGTGTTGATTCGTGCTTTTCTATTCATGTTTTTCATTTAGCGATTTTCAGTTCGTTTCTGAACGGCCGTTTATCAACCAGACATGTTGAGGAATCGGAGGAGATAACGTGTTATTTATTATTGGCCTTGGAGTTATTACTTTGACATTTTTTTTTTTTTGGTTGAATAATGATATGATTTGGTATATTTTCTATGTTTTTGGATGCATAGAATGCACTTTTTGGTTAAATTCTATTATTACTTTTTTTAAATGCACAATATAAAAATTGTGGAGAATAATACTTGGCTTTGTGTTTTACTTCAAATAACATTTTAGGAGTAGGTAGTTGCATTTTAAAAAATACAATGTAAAATTGACAAGGGACACCAACATAGTTGTATCTTTGATTTTAAAAAATCTGGGATAATGGTGTTGTGGTAACTTGCCCAAATAAAAAAAAAAAAAGAATAATATTATTCTTTTTATCACTAGAAAAAAAACCTTTGAAAATTTGTTTGCAATAACTCCATCAGTATCACCAGCAAAGCAGCTTCATTATTATCCCGTTAAAGAAGAAGAGAATTGTGCGCTGATTTTGGAGAGTTCATAATTTGCCGCGTCACGAATGTTAATTCTCCATTATGAACGCTAGTTTACAAGACCGACCGCTTTAGCTTCCGAGCATGCGTGTTTGGACTTTGAACTTTTGTCCGACGGACAAGACATGCGAGTCAACATTTGTTGGCGGAAAGAAGCACACGCCAAGATAACAGAAAAGTGGCTACGGGACAACTCTGTGAATGTCCTTGAGTGGCTCATTCAGAGCCCAGACTTAAACCTGATTGAACATCCCATACAAAATGTATGGGGCAAAATACCATTCTTGAGGAAAATCTGCTGCCCTCTGCCAGAAAGTTCTCAATGGGAAGAAGGTTTATCTTCCAACATGACAATGACCCAAATCACACAGAAAGAATAACCACACAGTGGCAGAAGGAGAAAAGGGTGAATGTCCTTGCATGGCCTTGTCAGAGCCCAGACTTAAACCCCATTGAAAATCTGTGGACTGACTTGAAGAATGCAGTCCACAAATGGTCACCATCAAATTTAACTGACCTTGAGCAGTTCTGTAAAGCAGAGTGGGCGAGTCTAGATGTGCAAAGTTAGTAGAGACATACCCCAACAGAAAAAAGGCTGGAATTAAAGCAGAAGGTGGTTCAACAAAATACTGACACAAAGGGGTGTTCCTTTTTCCATTTTCTCAGTGATTCTGTTATTTATTTATTTTTTATTTTTTTCTGACATGTTGGTGTATATCTTTCACTTGGATGTTATAAGTTGCACTAGTAAATACTGCTGGATAAAACAAAAACTGTGTATGTCTTCATTTCAGACTGCAAAGCAACAAAATGTAAGGGGGGATGATATTTTCTATACCCACTGTATATTAACATAGTCACACAGACTTTTGGTTCACCTTCTTTTCTCCTGAATTTGACAACCATTTATCCAGTCACATTTAAATAGAAATGGGACCAATAGTGCACACCTCTAAAAGATACTTTATTTAAAACCTCTTAAGATATTCCACTCACATTAAAAGAACCCCAACAGTGTTATATTATGCACATAAACAGAACAGAACATATCAATATGGCCAAACTTCTTGTGTATAATCAGAACATGTATATCTTATGGCTCCTTGCCGCGTTACGCCCAAATGGCTTTCTCAGTAGGAGGAAGGATCTAGTAGGAGGATCTACCAATTGACTTTGTACAACTATTCTACTGGAAAATTTCCACACAATCAGTGCTGCCGGCTATATCCAGCAGCGCTGATTAGTGTATTCTGACGGTGAGGGAGTCTCTCTATCGCTAAAATAGCTCTGCGGGAGTTTTCCCCCATCCACCTCGAATGTGTGGCTGTGGGAAATAAGACCATTTTTTTGTTCAACACGCTGGTTAAAAAAAAGACTAATGTTTGGGCTGCCTTCATTTTAAAAATAAGGCTAAACAATACTGGAATTGTAACTCCTTTTTACAAAATGTATGAGGCATGAGAGATCCCGGGTGAACGCGTTACAATGTACATAAACATCACCTGTATTCAGAAATTCCCGCGGTAGCCTTGTTTCGGGTCGCACAAAGCTACAGCAGCAGGGCACTGGGGGGACATCATCAGAAGTTTCATTGTGAATACAGACTTTGTTGACGTCAGTTCTAACATTGAAATGCTGCTGAAGGCTGTATATGACGCAGTGCCAGTTTAGGTCTCTAAGGGGTCTCTAACCCCTGATCACTGTCCTTCACCCTTCCTAATGCACATGTGATTGTAAATAGACGATGTACAATTTGACATTAGCTTTATTTTATTTATCTGGTAAAATGCAATAAATCATGATAGCTTTCTAAGGTGAAATAAATAATTTAATTTACGAGAGAATGTTATTCTGATATTGAAAAAAGAATCATCTAGAAGCTGTTTAATTCCCAAAAAAGGACCAATATACCTTGCTGCAGAATGAGTATGTTTTTTCTTGGTTATGATGTGTTGGTGATTGTTAGTGATTTTGGATTCTGACACTTCCAAGAAACAAAAAAGTAATGATTTACCAAGTGCCGATACCTGACAGAAACAATACAAAATACAAAAGTAATAAAAAATAAAAAATAATAAAATAATATAAAATATATAATAATAACAAAATCATTTATTTTATTAAATGTATCTGTCAGGTCACCTGAGTCCAGGTGACAGATGCACAACGTTGGGGTCTGGAGTGCACCGCAAGGTAGTGGACCCTACGGCTGACTGCTGCGAATGGAGCTCTAGGTGATACAGGAGAGCAGGTACTCTGTAGTACCAAGACGGATGACACTGGAAGCTAGAGCATAAGATTTCCCAGAGCACGGAATCTAAGAGCCAGCGAGTGTCCACCAGACGCCCCTAGTTATGGGGATGGATTTAGCTGCAGTCTAAATCCAGGTCGCAACCCCTAGGGCCTCCCAGCTCACGCCCACGGTAGACTACAGGGAGGTAGAGAGGAAGCAGCAGACTGCGACAACAAAGGATAGTCAGTGGATAGCCAAAGATTGGGGCAACAAGCAGGTAAGGATACTCAGCAGATAGCCAAAGGTCGGGGTAACAAGCAGGTAAGGATAGTCAAGAACAAGCCAAGATCAGTGTGACGGAAACTATCCCCCACACTACGATTGAGTGCTTCCGTCAGTATACCGCTTCCTAAGTCCTGGAACACGAGTCCAATGGATCTGGCTATAGGGACCCCCAAGAACCAGACAACACCAGTCTTGGAGTACAGGAATAGCCTTTTATTTGAGATCTCACACAAATATATACAGAAGCTTGACTAAAACCTAACCTAATTAGCATGAGCTAATTATCTAATCATTGACCCAGACTAGTTGACTGAGAGATACGACTTTTCAGGGTAAGACTTTGTCTCCTAGCTCACTGACTGACTATTCAATACACATTACCATAAACATCAACACAGGGTTAATTAGCACAAACAACAAGGTGTGGAATACTCTTAAGCCAGACTAGACTCATTTACACAACAGACAGGTGGCTGGAGTTGATGATATTAGCATCTAACAGTTTGTGTCCCAACAGTATGATTCAGTCACTATTGATAATATGGCATATACATATCCAGAGTCTGTGTGTCTTGGGGGGACATGGACCTGAATCCAAGTAACACCACCTCAGGGGTCCCCAGGCATACAGCTCTCAAAGAGCACCGTTCCCCCAAAGGCCAGGGCCCATAATCGGTGGGCAAGAGGCTGGCATTCAGTGCCCTCCAAAAGCCTCTGTCCCGGGTGAGTCTGTCACAATCAGTAACTGGAATCAGACGTAGAACACACAGCAAGTAGCACCCGGAAGCCAAAAACACAATACTGATCATCAGGGCTGGCTTGCAGGGCACAGGTTAATATAGAGTTCCCTGATAGGGGCTGGGGTGGAGCCATGCTTTGAGGAGAGTTTACTTATGCAGCCAGGTGAGAGTGGCTGGCCTCTTAAGCTGAACACATGGAGAGGTAAGCTGACAGACAAACATTACTGCATATCCATGACAGTATCTTGGTAAGTAATATTTTGCCTACCATCATCTGTAAAAGGTTTTACTCTAGACTGGTAAAATGTACTCCGTTGCCCCAGTAACAACGTCCCATAGGACGAAACATGTCAGATGGAGCTACAGCAGCGACGTCATCACACCAGCCAAAGCATTGATCAGGATTTAGTAGTGTTTGATATGCAATTTACCTGTTTAGTAAGTAGTTTTAATTTCATTTAATAAAAGCTTTATTTTAACATTACTACACAATGAGGGATCTTCTTCCTCTTGCCTATCATTGAATTACATTTAACACACAGTGGATGGCTGCGGTCAGCGGGATGACCTTCATCTGATACTAGGGAGTCATTATCCACCCAGACCAGCCAGTCTCCTTCCTTTGAGGTCTGACAATCTGGTAAGCAGTTTGTGGCAGGTGGTGCACACAAGTGGTGAAGAGTTTTTCTTACCTATGGGCAGAGGCGGCTCTTTAATTAGGCAAATTAGGCGGTCGCCTAAGGCCTCGCACTCACAGGGGCCTCGCGGCCACCTAATTTACCTGTGGTCAATCACCAGGGTTGCGTTCCACTATTTCCGGTGCTGCCCTATGCTTTCTGATAATCGCTGTCACTTCTGAATACAGAAGCCCGGCCCAGATGCAGCTGGTGTAATGTACGGGAGGCGGGGAGGGGTCTGACATCGCTAGTGCCAGGCATCCATCCAGACACTTTATTTGCAAGTTGCTGGCGCCCGCAACATCTCCCACGCCACATTGCTGAAGTTGTTGTCTGCCAGCCCAGAGTAACAGAGCTTTTCCCAGGCGCCTCCTCGGCTCTGACATGTCTAATGACAGACCACATGAGGAGGAACCTGGGAGAAAGAACATCGTCCCTGCTGACCCTCCTCTCCTATTCATCCCATGTGATTGGTGCAGTACCCATCCCTGACCTACACAAGCAACAGCAGTAATAACATGCTCGGTTTTGGGGGTTTTCCTTAATCCCTGCAAATTTTGCCTAAGGCCTCACAAAGCCTAGAGCCGCCTCTGCCTATGGGATTACTGGACTATATATTCATAGCCATGGTTGTACATAGAAAGGATTGGAGCCTGTTTAACATAAATTTTTCTATGGTTATGGACTTTGCACTAAGCACTTTTTAATTGTGTGGAACTATATTGATTTGATCTTCTGAGCACCCATATGATTTATTTTGCTTATTACTTGATGTATTTTTTTTTTTTATATATATTGTGTGTAATTTATTTTATTTATTTAAGCATTTACACTGTATACATTTTGGATAGCACAACACAATTGGGTGGAATATGTTATAATGTATCGTTTCTAAAAACAAAAAAGTGATCTACACATCTTAACCCCCGTATACACGGTCGGATATTCCGACCACAAAATCCGTCAGATTTTTTCCGACGGATTTTGGCAGAAACTTGTCTTGCATACACACGGTCGCACAAAGTTGTCGGAAAATCCGATCGTTCCGAACGAGGTGACATGCAAAACATACGACGGATCTACGTAGAGGCCAGTAGCCAATAGCTTTCGTCTCCAAATTTTTTCGGAGCATGCGTGGCACTTTGTGCTTTGGAATTCTCTACACACGATCGGAAAAAGAATGTACGAAGATAAAAAACCTTCTGCCTTAAAGCGGTGTTCCGGCCGAAATGATACTTTTTAAATAAAAATACCCCTATAATACACAAGCTTAATGTATTCTAGTAAAGTTACTCTGTAAACTAAGGTCTGTTTTGTTAGTTTTTAGCAGTAGTTTGTTATTTTATAAACTTGCAGCAGGCCGTGGCCATCTTAAGTGTGGGCATCTGAAGCCAGACTGTATTTCTTCCTGGATCTCATCCTTGCAGATCTCGTACATGCTCAGTGCAGCATAAGCAGTGTAATAGGTTTCAGGTCAGGTTTCCATAGCAACGGCAGTTTGAGAGGAAGTTGCTGCCCCTTCCCAGGAGGCATTGCAAACAGGAAATGATGCGATGGGCCGCGGCCAGGGAGGAGGAAGTGAAAAATGAATACAGCAGATATACAGTCTGTGCTGAAAAAAAAATAAAAAAAATATCCAATTTGTTTACAGTGCACAGTTTAGTGAGGGATGCTGAAGAGTTGTAAAAGTGGGTGGAACTCCACTTTAACAACTCCTTTAAGGAAGGTGGCCTATGACTGCATGTGACCTGCACATGTGACCTTTAAAAATGTGTGACTGTCACTGAGAATGTAAACCCACTGTGTAGAGAGCCCCCCCCCCCCCACCCCCCAGGGTCTATATCTAGCCATGGTTGTACCTATAGAAAGGATTGGAGCCTGTTTAACATGATAATGAGGTTATGTAGTTTAGATATTTTATTTGGCTGGTTGTATGGTTTTTTGAATCAAGGGAATGTAATGGCTTTATATATACACTCACCAGCCACTATATTAGGTACACCTGTTCAATTGCCTGATAACACAAATGGCTAATTAGCCAATCACATGGCAGCAACTCAATGCATTTAGGCATCTAGACGCGGTGAAGACCACTCGCTGATGTTCAAACCGAGCATCAGAGTGGGGAAGAAAGGGGATTTTACAGCAGAGTTCCAGCCAAAATATGACTTTTAAGATAAATATACCCCTAGAATACTCATGCCTCATGCAATGTAACAAAGGTATGCTTTAAACTATGCCCAGTTTTCTATCTGTGTAGCATTGTTTTCTTACTTTGTAAAGTTTCTGCACAGCGGGGCCTTCTGGCCAAAAAACATGAATCAGACTGAGACGGAAGTACAGTTAACCACTTTCAGACCGGACCAATTTGCAGCCAAAGGACCAGGCCCCTTTTTGCGATTCGGCACTGCGTCGCTTTAACTGACAATTGCGCGGTCGTGCGACGTGGCTCCCAAACAAAATTGACGTCCTTTTTTTCCCACAAATAGAGCTTTCTTTTGGTGGTATTTGATCGCCCCTGCGGTTTTTATTTTTTGCGCTATAAACAAAAATAGAGCGACAATTTTGAAAAAAATGCATTATTTTTTATTTTTTGCTATAATAAATATCCCCAAAAAATATATAAAAAAACGATTTTTTTCCTCAGTTTAGGCCGATACATATTCTTCTACATATTTTTGGCAAAAAAATCGCAATATGCGATTATTGATCGGTTTGCGCAGAAGTTATAGCGTTTACAAGATAGGGGATAGTTTTATAGCATTTTTATTAATATTTTTTTTTTTTTATTAGTAATGGCGGAGATCTGCGATTTTTTTTGTGACTGCGACATTATGGCGGACACATCGGACATTTTTGACACATTTTTGGGACCATTGTCATTTTTTACAGCAATTAATGCATTTAAATGCATTGATTTCTGTATAAATGACACTGGCAGTGAAGGGGTTAACCACAAGGGGGCAGTGTAAGAGTTAAGTATGCCTAGGGGTGTGTTTTTTACTGTGGGGGGGGGGCGTGGCTGTCAGCTAGTGAATGCTGATCTCTGCTCCAATCACAGGGAGCAGAGATCGGCGTCACTAGTTGCTAGGCAGAACGGGGAGATGCTGTTTATCTCGGCATCTCCCCGTTCAGCCGCCCCGTGAGACGATCGCGGGGGTCCCCGCGGCGATCGAGTCCGCGGGGACCGCGATCGGACTCACGGGGGTCCCGACCGGCGCGGGAGCGCGCCGCTCCCGGCGCGCTCCCGATGGCACGGACAGGCTAAAGGAGGGACTTATATATACGCCCTCCTGCCTGTACGTGCCATTCTGTCGACGTATATCGTCGTGCGCCGGTCGGCAAGTGGTTAAATCTCACTTGTTTAATAATAATAAAGAAAAGGTAAAAAGAGTAAACATAGTCAAAACATAGCCAGAGTTCAGGAACGGATAGTCAGACAAGCCAAAACGTCACGGGCCAGAGATGAGCGTAGTAGAACAGCAAGCAGGATCTGGGGCCAGAAGGAATGTCACCCAAGCAAGTCTTTAACAGTAACACAGGAGAGCGTCTCTACAGATGTGGCAAAGGCAGAGATCATCTGGGCTGGATGGCTTAAGTAGGCAGGACTGACAAGCAGGATATCATCAACAGGAGAGATAGGAGCTGGCAATTAGCCAACAGCTGAACCACCAGCTCAGAGAAGGAAGGGCTGAGCCCAGCCCTGACACATCTACAGTGTGGGCATCTGAAGCCACAGTGTCCTTCTTCCTGGATGTTGTGCATGCTGGCTACCTATCTACTGATCTACTGGGATTTTCACGCACAACTATCTCTCGGGTTTACAGAGAATGGTCCAAAAAAAAAAGAAAATATCCAGTGAGCAGCAATTTTGTGGACAAAAATGCCTTGTTGATGTCAGAGGTCAGAGAAGAATGGGCAGACAGGTTCAAGATGATGGAAAGGCAACAGTAACTCAAATAACCACTCGTTACACCCAAGGTATGCAGAATACCATCTCTGAATGCAGAACACATCGAACCTGGGATGGGCTACAGCCGCAAAAGACCACACCGGGTGTCACTCCTGTCAGCTAAGAACAGGAAACTGAGGCTACAATTTGAACAGGCTCACCAAAATTGGACAATAGAAGATTGGAAAAATGTTGCCTGGTCTGATGAGTCTCAAATTTTCAGCTGGGACATTCAGATGGTAGGGTCTGAATTTGGTGTAAACAACATGAAAGAGGGATCCATCCTGCCTTGTATCAACAGTTTAGGCTGATGGTGGTGGTGTAAAGGTGTGGGGGATATTTTCTTGGCACACTTTGGGCCCCTTAGTACCAATTGAGCATTTAGAGCGATTAAATGCCACGGCCTACCTGAGTATTGTTGCTGACCATGTCCATCCCTTTATGACTACAGTGTACCCATCTTCTGATGACTCCTTGCTGCAGATAATGCACCATGTCACAAAGCTCCAATTATCTCACCACTGGTTTCTTGAAAATTACACTATATTCCAATGGCCTCCACAGTCACCAGATCTCAATCCAATACAACACCTTTGGGATGTGGTGGAACAGGAAATTCACATCATGGATGTGCAGCCAACAAATCTGCAGCAACTGCATGATGCTATCATGTCACTATGGAACAAAATCTCTGAAGACCAACACCTTGTTGAATCTATGCCACAAAGAATTAAGGCAGTTTTGAAGGCAAAAGGGGGTCCAACTCGTTACTAGCAAGGTGTACCTAATAAAGTGGCTGGTGAGTGTATATTTTATTTATTATAGTCCTAATTCAAACATGTAAAAAGTATAGTTATGTATATATATTAAGCTCTGCATATGAATATATTGCATTCAAATGTTTTAACCAGTAGATGGTTGCAATGTTTACAAGCTATATTTATCTGTTTTACTGGCAAAAGGCAACTGTGTACATAGTTCAATAACTCAAGATCAAAGATATTTGTCCTTCTATCTACCTATCTCTGTGTATTAAACTGGGTTTTTTTCAGTTTCCATGGGTTTGTTTCACAAAAGATATATTAAGTTTTTCCAAAAGAATACAAAGAAGTCATGAACTGGAAGCAATAGTACAATATAAGGGAAAACATGAAAAATCTAAGTAAGGCATGCTTTGAAGAAAACACAGTACACGAGCCAAGAACATCAGTTAAGTTGAAATAAGCAGAGCAGCAATATGGCTAGGACGAAACATGTACAGGTCTAGTGCAGTGAACCATCCAGAAATAAGAATGTTCTTCACGAACTGTAAAAAGTGCCTTGCTAAATGGAGGAATAAAAAGAAAAAAGCATGGAAGGTCCCTCAGCTCTTGCAACCATCAAGGCAAGAATGGTGGGACGGGATAGGGAGGGATAGATTCGCCCATCACCTTGGACAGGGCTATAGGGTTACCTATACCGGTTACCGCTTACTGACCGCTTCACACCAATATATGTCGGCAGAAGGGCTCGTACAGGCAGGATCACGTACCTGTACATTGCCCTTTAAGAGGCGGCCAGCAGGCGCGGCAAGCTCCGTAAGTCGGGTCGCGGGTCCCACGGACTCGATCGCCTCTGGGATACCCGCGGTTGACTCACGGGGAGGAAGAACGGGGAGATGCTAATGTAAACAAGCATCTCCCTGTTCTGTAAGAGATTTCAAATGAATAAAATAGTAGCGCTGTATTCACAATTACATGAATAAACCTAATTATATAAAAAAACAATCACCCCGTGAACAAAGTGATCAGTGTGATATATAAATAAATAATATAAATAATATCAAGAGTGTCCATAATGTCCAGAAAAAAGTTTAAACCCAAGTCTGTGAATAATTATCTCGATCCAAGTGATTACACATAACAATAAACAAAAAATGTTCTTGACGTGACTTGAAACAATCTTCCACCACACCATATGTGTTCAGTGCCTCCGCTCCCTTAAGAAATGCACTCACCAATAGGACATGCCAATCCAACAGTGCTCGTCAAACAATGACACTCCACATGTAAGGATAAAAAGTGCTTCCAATAGTAAAGTACAGTAAAACTATTTATTAAAGAGGACGTAAACCCTGATGGGTATATAAATGCTTTTTATTATATATTTTATTAGTTTTTTTTATTTTATTCTTCCTTTAATTCCACACACATACACATTTGTAAACAAAAACATATATTTTATACATATATTCTTCTTCTTTGTATTCTATTTTATTCTTGTTTTATTATCATACATGCACAGTTGTAAAAAAATTAATATATATATTTTTTTATCCTATAATACTTTTTTTGTTGTATTTATTTTATTCTAATTTTAATATTACACTTGCACATTTGTAAATAAAAATAATATAAATAAATAAAAATAAAAAAATAATATTATATATATATATATATAGATACATATACATACATACACACACATACAGTATCCCACAAAAGTGAGTACACCCCTCACATTTTTGTAAATCTTTTCTTCTATCTTTTCATGTGACAACACTGATGGGTTTACTTCCTCTTTGTTTCCCTGCAAAGGTAAAGCATAATAGACTACTATGCATCGCATAATAGCCCATTATGTGTCACTTACCGGAGACAGGAGCAATGTCACCGCTGTCCCCTCTTCCATGGAGCATCAATCTTCTTACCGGGTATCGCTGCTCCGGTGCTGTGAGTGGCTGGAGCAGCGATGACATCACTCCGGTGCATGCGCCGTAGACAGCGGTGCCCTTTCTTTGTAAAATATCTCCTTAACCGTATTGGTTAAGGAGATATTTCTTGGACCTACAGGTAAGCCTTAATCTAGGCTTACCAGTAGGTCAAAGTGGTCTGTAAGGGTTTACAACCACTTTAAAACAGCACACGAAATCTTCAATCATTGCACCTAAATCCTTCAAATCAAACAAAGGCACTTCAACATAACACTTTCCAAAGTGGGGAGCTTGCAGTGGTAGCGCGATGTAATGAGGTCTCGGCGGACCCAGAGTAAACCCGTGAATCACACCCTCCACTCTGCTAGCTCTCCTCTCCTCTCCACTCCAAAGTAACTGCACACTCGGTGGCCGGTATATCCGAACGTCAAACACTCCTGATGGTTGCCGTGTAGCCACGCCCAGACATGTTTTCGTCGATAAGACTTAATCATTGGGGTTGGCTACACGGTCTAGCAACCTCCTCTTTATACTCCACCCGTCAATCTCCCCGTTCTGCCTAGTGACAGTGTCACTGATCTCTGCTCCCCGTGATCAGAGCAGAGATCAGTGATGTGTCACACACAGCCATGCCCCCCACAGTTAGAAACACGCCCCTAGGACACACTTAACCCCTAGACTGCCAACTAGTGGATAACCCCTTCACTGCCAGTGTCATTTACACAGGAATCAGTGCATTTGTATAGCACTGATTGCTGTATAAATGACAATGGTCCCAAAAATGTGTCAAAAATGTCCAATCTGTCCGCCATAATGTCGCAGTCACGATAAAAATCGATGATCGCCGCCATTTAAAAAAAAATAAAAATTATTAATAAAAATGCCATAAAACTATCCCCTATTTTGTAAACGCTCTAACTTTTGTGCAAACCAATCAATAATCGCTTATTGCAATTTTTTTTACCAAAAATATGTAGAAGAATACGTATCGGCCTAAACTGAGGAAAAAAATGTTTTTTATATATTCTTGGGATATATTTATTATAGCAAAAAGTAAAAAATTATGTGTTTTTTTCTAAATTGACGCTCTTTTTTTGTTTATAGCGCAAAAAAAATAAAAACCACAGAGGTGATCAAATACCACCAAAAGAAAGCTCTATTTGTGGAGAAAAAAGGACATCAATTTTGTTTGGGAGCCACGTCGCACGACCACGCAATTGTCAGTTAAAGCGACGCAGTGCCCAATCGCAAAAAGTGCTCTGGTCAGGAAGGGGGTAAAATCTTCCGGGGCTAAAGTGGTTAAGTAGGCAGGACTGATGAGCAGGATATCATCAACAGGTGAGTCACTGTGGAGAGATAAGAGCTGGCAATTAGCTGTATTTTTAGATACATACATACATACTATACAGAATGTAACATTTCTCATCTGCCGCCTCTCGTCTTTCTTGTGATCTTTTGTTATTTGCCACTATTTGCTTCTTTTTTTTCAATTTAATGAAATGTTTCTGGTATTTGGCAGTATAGCATTGACTAATTATCCTCTGAGATCCAGTGGATAATTAGAATTCTTTCAAGATGCAGTCATAAAGTTTCCAAGCTTTTCATACAAATATTACTCTAAATCTGTTATTTGGAAAAAAAAAATTTTGGACTAAATTTAGCAGTACTCGGCACTAACACCATTCACAGAACGCTTTGTATTCTTTTAACCACTTAATAACCGAGCCTCTTTTTGAGATGTGTTTTTTACAAGTTAAAACATTTTTTTTTTGCTAGTAAATTACTTAGAACCCCCAAACATTATACATTTTTTTTCTCTAACACCTTAGAGAATAAAATAGCGGTCATTGCAATACTTTCTGTCACACCGTATTTGCTCAGCGGTCTTACAAGCGCACTGTTTTTGGGAAAAAAATCAGACAACAGTAAAGTTAGCCCAATTCTTTTTTATATTGTGAAAGATAATGTTATGCTGAGTAAATTGATACCCAACATTTCACGCTTCAAAATTGCACCGGCTCGTGGAATGGCAACAAACTCTTACCCTTAAAAATCTCCATAGGTGACGGTTAAAAAATTCTACAGGTTGCATGTTTTGAGTTACAGAGGAGGGCTAGAATTATTGCTCTCACTCTACCGATCGCAGTGATACCTCACATGTGTGGTTTGAACACTGTTTTCCTATGCGGGCGCTACTCAAGTATGTGTTTCCTTCTGCACGCTAGCTTCTTATTTATTTTACCTTTTATTTTTAGATTTTTGCACTGTTTAAAAAATAAAAATAAAAATGTTGTTACTTTTATTACTATTACAAGAAATGTAAACATCCCTTGTAATAGAAAAAAAGCATGACAGGACCTCTTAACTGTGAGATCTCGGGGGTTAAAAAAGACCTCACATCTCATATTTACACTAAAATGCAATAATAATAAAAAAAAAATGTTGTCATTAAAAAAAAAAAAAAAAAAATCGCCCCTTTAACAGCTATTGGCTGAAGTGACATTTCAACGTCACTTCCACCCTGTAATGTTATGGAGACGGGTGGCGGCCATCTTCCCCTCACTTGTCTCCATACCCAGCAAAGGATAACATCCAATCGCCTCCGCTGCTGCTGCAGGCTTTGGTAAGCGGCAGAGGGCACCGGCGCGCAGTGGGAGGGGGGCCCTCTCCCGCCGCCGAGAAAAGTGATCTTGTGGCGAATCTGACACAGAGACCACTCTTATCGGAAAGTGGACCACCGGCTGATGAAAGGGATACTGGGGTTATGGCAGCTAGCTGCTGCCATAACAACGATATTCCTCTTCAAACTTAGGGCATTTACCTGTTTATTCGCAGTCGTCTCTTCTCTACATCAGTTCAAAATCCAGACTTTATAAAGCCGGTCTGAGCATTCACAAACAATGGGGGCAGGGAGCTAAAGTTACACTCTACAGAGCTCATTGAGGAGAGCTGTGAGAGCTGATTGGAGGGAAGAGACCCCCCCCCCCTCCACACAACACACAGGAACAGAGCTGAGGCTGTCAATCAGCTGGAGATCCCTCCCATGTCACCATTTTTCTCTTGGTGTCAGGAAAACTTGTCAGAATTGATTGATGTTGATAGCAGAGGAACGAGGCAGCAGACAGAAATTACACTTAGTGCTCTGGATAGAGACAAGTACACACTATAGAGGGATAGGCTATGTTCATATTTTAATGTCTGAGGTTTACAACCACTTTAATGAATACAAGGCATTCTCTGATTAGACATGGGGATTGTGATGCCACTGCCCCACTTCCTACCTCAGAGAACGCCTCGCATTCATTAACCGGTTCCCGACCGGCGCACACAGATGTACGTCGTCAGAATGGCACGGACAGGCAGGAGGGCGTATATATAAGTCCCTCCTTAATGCCGTCCGTGCCATCGGGAGCGCGCGCGCCGGTCGGGACCCCGTGAGACCGGTCGCGGGTCCCGCAGACTCGATCGCCGCGGGGACACCCGCGATCGTCTCACGGGAAGGCTGAACGGGGAGATGCGGAAATAGACAGCATCTCCCCGTTCTGCCTAGCAACTAGTGACGCCGATCTCTGCTCCCTGTGATTGGAGCAGAGATCAGCATTCACTAGCTGACAGCCACGCCCCCCCACAGTAAGAAACACACCCCTAGGCATACTTAACCCCTACACTGCCCCCTTGTGGTTAACCCCTTCACTGCCAGTGTCATTTATACAGGAATCAATGCATTTAAATAGCATTGATTGCTGTATAAATGACAATGGTCCCAAAAATGTGTCAAAAATGTCCGATGTGTCCGCTATAATGTCACAATAAAAATCGCTGATCGCCGCCATTACTAATAAAAAAAATTATTAATAAAAATGCTATAAAACTATCCCCTATCTTGTAAACGCTATAACTTCTGCGCAAACCAATCAATAATCGCTTATTGCGTTTTTTTTTTTTACCAAAAATATGTAGAAGAATACGTATCGGCCTAAACTGAGGAAAAAAAAATTGTTTTTATATATTTTTGGGGGATATTTATTATAGCAAAAAATAAAAAAATAATGCATTTTTTTTTCAAAATTGTCGCTCTTTTTTGTTTATAGCGCAAAAAATAAAAACCGCAGGGGCAATCAAATACCACTAAAAGAAAGCTCTGTTTGTGGTAAAAAAAAGGATGTCAATTTTGTTTGAGAGCCACGTCGCATGACTGCGCAATTGTCAGTTAAAGTGACGCAGTGCCGAATCGCAAAAAGGGGCCTGGTCCTTTGGCTGCAAATTGGTCCGGTCTGAAAGTGGTTAAAAATATAAGGCATTTTGAGAAGGGCAGCGGTGCCGATTGAGCAACCCCTTGTGGGCATTTCCAGAAGGGTAGCTGCTTGGCACAGGACCTGGACAATTGCAGTGATCACTGTAGTAGTGGCAACAACTACAGTGATTATCACCTTCCACAGCGGTCACTCAGGTGTGAGAAATACCTACTTATATTGTTCAAAGCTGGACTAATGTAACTATACAATAAAGATCACACCTAGACTACAGCTTTACCTGCCTCTGGACCGCCCACCGCACATTTACTGTGGCAGGGTGGCCCGGGTGCGTGAAACAACTTATCTGTCACGTACCTGAAGGGAGACTGAAATTACAAGGTCAGCCTCTCTTGTATCTGTAGTGGCAGACACTCGGATAGTCGTGCTGAGCCGAGGAGGGTACAGGAACAAGGTCACAGTGATAGCCGGGTTCATTAACAGGCGGGCAGCAGGGTACCGGAACATCAGGCAGAGGCAAGTCAGAGAGGAAGCCGGGATCGTTAACTGTCAGGCAGCAAGGTACTGGCGCATCAGGCAGAGACGAGTCAGATGGAAAGCCCGTGTTCTGTCCAAATGTGTCTGGCTATCATATAGTGTCCGCCCCGTACTGCGCAGGCGCAGCGCTTGCGCAGTAGGGAGCACAAAGCCATTCAGAAAATTTCGGAAGATGAACGGCGCCTGCGCCGTGAGTCGTGGTGCAAGCCCCACCATCCAAGTGGACATAGGGCTACACAAACTTAGAGGGCCCCTCGTGGGCTCGCTTCGCTCGCCACGCTTCGGGCACGGCCTCGCTGCGCTCGACTCTTTTTTATTCAAACTCTATGTCTACTTGGATGGTGGACATGCTCAGTACACAGTGGACAGTATGTGATGGGGGACAGAATCTGACAGGACACCGGGATCAGAAACCAGAGATCAGATAAGCAGAATCCAAAAGCAGGGTCAACAGTAGCCAAGGTCAGCAACGGGAATCAGACGGGACAAACACAGGTTTCAGGGTAACAGGAGCACAGCTGAAGACCAGTCAGCACAGACCAGTGGTTGGGACCCCCTTTAAGTAGACTGTCTGGCGCCAATTGGTGCTAGGGACGTGCTCCTGCGCGTGCACGCTAGACGCCACGCACACGTGCGCACGGGCATCTGCAGTCGCCTGTGAGCGTGCATATGCGCACCAGCGCGTGCCAGACAATTTCTACTGGTTTCCTCACAGTACCTGTATATTGTTTCTGCCTCATGGTCTGAGGTGCGTGTGCGCACCACCGGCAACCCGCTCTCACTGTGACTGGACACAGCGGGAGCCAATCAGCGGGTCCTGTGAAAAGTATTGGGACGCCTGCCTTTACATGAACTTTAATGGCATCCTAGTCTTGAGGATATTGAGTTGGCCCACCCTTTGCAGCTATAACAGCTTCAACTCTTCTGGAAAGGCTGTCCACAAGGTTTAGGAGTGTCTATGGGAATGTTTGACCAATCTTCCAGAAGAGCATTTGTGGGGTTGATGTTAGACGAGAAGGCCTGGCCCACAGCCTCCGCACTAAATTATCCCAAAGGTATCCTATTGGGTTGAGGTCGGGACTCTGTGCAGGCCAGTCAAGTTCCTCCACCCCAAACTCGCTCACCCATGTCTTTTTGGACCTTGCTTTGTGCACTGGTGCGCAGTCATGTTGGAACAGGAAGGGGCCATCCCCAAACTGTTCCCACAAAGTTGAGAGCATGAAATTGTCCAAAATCTCTTGGTATGCTGACGCCCTTAGAGTTCCCTTCACTGGAACTAAGGGGCCAAGCCCAACCCCTGAAAAACAACCCCACACCATAATCCCCCCTCCACCAAATGATTTGGAGGGGTGGCCCAATACTTTTGGCATTATAGTGTGGATGAGAGGGTTTGGGGTGGAGAACCTTGACTGGCCTGCACAGAGCTGGCCTGACCTCAACTCGATAGAACACCTTTGGGATGAACTAGAGTGGAGATTGAGCCAGGCCTTCTCGTCCAAGTGCCTGACCTTACAAATGTGCTTCTGGAAGAATGGTCAAACATTCCCATAGACACACTCCTAAACCTTGTGGACAGCCTTCCCAGATGAGTTATAGCTGCAAAGGGTGGGCCAACTCAATATTGAACCCTACGAACTAAAGCCTCGTACACACGATTGGATTTTCCACAGACAAAACCTCAGACTTTTGTCCGATGGCGTGTGCCTGGATTTTGTCTTGCAAACAAACAGGAAGGAATTTTCTGCCAACAAACACGAACATAGTGATGTACTACGTGGTTTTTCAGCTCTTTAGTGCCACCCTTTGGGCTCCTTCTGCTAATTTAATGTTAGTAGAAGTTTGGTGAGTGTTGATTCGTGCTTTTCATTTTGCGCTTTTCATTTTGCGCTTTTCAGTTCGTTTCTGAATGGCCGTTTCGTCAACCAGACATCGGAGGAGATAACGTGTTTATTTATTACTGGCCTTGGATTTATTGTTTTGAACCAGGTCCAGGAACAGGAGGAGGAGGATTTCTTGGTTGCTTTATTAATGTTGACCAATTATGTCATATGCCTTTGCTGCGGGAGCTCCAGTAGAATAATCCGGATGATTTTCGGAATTATCTCCGGATGACGGACCCCTGCTTTCACCAACTCTTGGCATTGCTGACCCCCTATATTAAGAAGCAGGACACATGCATGAGGCTTTTATTTTATTTTTTGGTTGAATAATAATGATTTGATTTGTTATATGTTCTATATTTTTGGTTGCATCGAACGCACTTTTCTGGCTCGTCCTTGCTTCCGAGCATGCGTGTTTGTACTTTAGACTTTTGTCCGACGAACTTGTATACACACGTTCGGAAAATCTGACAACAGACATTTGTTGTCCGTGGAAAATCCGACAACAATTGTCCGATGGATCGTACAAATCGTCAGATTTTCCGCCAACAGCCTGTCATCACACATTTCCCGTCGGAAAATCCGATCGTGTGTACGAGGCTTAAGACTGGGATGCCATTAAAGTTCATGTGTGTGTGTAAAGGCAGATGTCCCAATACTTTTGAGAATATAGGGTATCTGCGTTTAGTGTCACTTTAAGTCTGATGCCGAAGGCAAACGTTTTCATTCAGGAGCTCTAAACGTGTCCGAGATCATAACATTTTTGGTGGCCAAAACCTTGACATTTTCCCTTGGCCTAACCCGTCATTTAGATTGTCAGCTCTTTCCTGAAGGTGTACATTTGCTATTATGTAGTCATTTTTATGGACTCTTTAGAGCTTGCCTTGAATCGTATATTCCACAAAGAGGTGGGAAATTCTAATCACAGGCGCGAACAATGAAATGCGTATTCAATAGTGTCATTTTCTCCACTCTCCGGCTAAGTAAATTCCCAGCTCCATTGTATCCCTAACCTCGAACGCGCATTGAATGGCGGCGCTTTCCCCGCACTCTGGCTAAGCGAATTAACAGTTCCATTTTATTCCTAACCTCGAACTTCCCTTTTATGAAGAGCGGCAGTGGGAAAAGCGAGAGCGATCAGTAACAATGAGGAGGAGGCTCAAGGATTTTTTTTCTCGCCCCGGTATCAGCGCAATGCCAGGAAGGAGCGAGGCGTAAGTAACGCCAGGATCACAGAGCGGGAAATGACCGGCCCTCCTATCTTTCAAAGGTCATTCAGCTGTGTAATGACATTTCTTTCTTATTTTTAGCAAAAAAAAAAAAAAAAAAACGATATCTTGATTTTTTTTTTGTAAAAAAAGAAAGTAAAATCTAAAATGGACGATGGCAATTTTAGATAATTTTCATGCTAACTGAATTCTTAAATAACAACTGAAGGCAAAGGAAGTAAGCAAATGCATTCAAGTAGATGTAGACACTAATTGCTAAAATCCATAAAAGTTTTTATTATGTTAATGTCATTTCAAAAGTCATTTTTCAGTCTTTTAAAATGTGCCGCTTTTGTTACCCTCTTTAATCCCAGAGTCATTTTTCCATTTTTTTTTGCACATGTTGAAATGCACATAATTTTTTTTTTTTTTTTTTTTTGTGAAAATTGTTTTTTTTTGTTATTTATTACGTTACTTTAATTAAATTTTTTTTAAATTTTTTTTTTTTTTTTTACAGTTAGGCCCCTTTCACACTTTTATATAACTTGTCCCACGATTTGGGACTGCAAAGTAGCATGACAAGTCGTTCCCCATGATTTCCAATGACAGCCATTCATATTAGTACGACCTCAAGTCGTTTCGACTTCAAAGTAGTCCCTGCACTACTTTGGTCCGATTTTGATGCCACTTACACAGGCATTCCTTGAAATTGCGGCAAAAATCGCGCCCGTGAATCGCGGTAAAATCGCCCCCCCCCCCATACAAAAACGTAAAAAAAAATGCCCCAAAAATGCGGGACTTTTTCCAAAGTCCCGCAAACGCACCGCCCCAGCGTGAAAGCACCCATTGCAATGAATAGGAGGCAGTTTTCAGGCGCTTTACAGGCGCTATTTCTAGCACTAAAACGCATGAAAACTGCCTCAGTGTCAAGTCAAAGGGGTCTAATTCTAGCACCAGACCTCCTGTGTATTTATTTACTCGGCGTAATATCATCTTTCCCATTATACAAAAAAATTGGGCTAACTTTAGTGTTTTTTGTTTTTTTTTAATTCATGAAAGTGTTTTTTTTTTTTCCCAAAAAAATTTGAAAAACCACTGCGCAAATACTGTGTGACAAAAAAATTGCAACACCCACCATTTTATTCTATAGGGCCTCTGCAAAAAAAAATATACCTGTGTGTGTATATAAATATACATATATATACATATATATTATATATATATATATATTTTTTTATTTTTATTTTTTATTTTTTGGGGGGGTTCAATTTTTACACGAAGGAGCAAAGTGTTAGAATTGGCCCAGATGGCAAGCGTTTAAGAACCACTTACCGACCGCAGCACAACTATATATGTCCTGATTTTGAAGAGGGATATCTCGGTAATGGCAGCAGATTCTGCCACAACCGAGGTATCCATCTCTTCAGGCGGCGGTTCGGTTAACGATAATGGTGGTCTCTGCGGCAGATTCGCCACGAGATTACCGTTATCGGCAGTGGGAGAGGAGCCCCCCCTCCCGCTGCTTTCCCACGGCCTCCGCCACTTACTGGAGCCGTCGGCAGCGGTGGAGGCGATCGGGTTCGAGTGACGAGACGAGTCGAGTGAGGCCGGTCTCCATACCATAGCAGGGCGGAAGCGACGTCAAAACGTCACTTCCGCCCATACGTCTTAAAGGCATATTTTTGTGTTGTCATTTTTTTCAAATGCCATTTTTTTTTTTCTTTTATTGCATATTAGTGTAAATATGAGATCTGAGGACTTTTTGACCCCAGATCTCATATTTAAGAGGTCCTGTCATGCTTTTTTCTATTACAAGGGATGTTTACATTCCTTGTGTTAGGAATAAAAGTGACCCAATTTTTTTTTTTTTTTTTAAAACAGTGTAAAAATAAAAATAAAATAAAATAAATAAGAACATTTTTTTTTTGAAAGTGTCCCCCGTCCCGACGAGCTCGCGCGCAGAAGCGAATGCAAAAGTGAGTAGCGCCTGCATATGAAAACGGTGGTCAATGTGAGGTATCGTCGCGATCGTTAAAGCGAGAGCAATAATTCTAGCTCTAGAGCTCCTCTAACTCAAAACATGCAACCTGTAGAATTTTTTAAACGTCGCCTATGGAGATTTTTAAGGGTAAAAGTTTGACGCCATTCCACGAGCGGGCACAATTTTGGAGCGTGACATGTTGGGTATCAATTTACTCGGCGTAACATTATCTTTCACAATATAAAAAAAAATTGGGCTAACTTTACTGTTGTCTTATTTTTTTTATTAAAAAAAAGTGAATTTTTTTCCAAAAAAGTGCACTTGTAAGACAGCTGCGCAAAAACGTTGTGACAAAAAGTATTGCAATGACCGCCATTTTATTTTCTAGAGTGTTAGAAAAAAATGTATAATGTTTGGGGGTTCTTTTAGCAAAAAAACGTGTTTTTAACTTGTAAACACAGAGTCTGAAAAAGAGGCTTGGTCTTATGCCCCGTACACACGGTCGGATATTCCGATGGAAAAAGTCTGATCGGATTATGTTGTCGGAAAATCCGATCGTGTGTGGGCTCTAGCGGGCTTTTTCCGTCGGAATTTGAGAGCAGGATCTCAAATTTTCCAACAACAAAATCCGATTGGGCTTTTTCCGAACGTGTGTCGAGAAATCCGACGGACAAGGTGCCACGCATGCTCAGATCAAATTACGAGACCAAACCTATTGGCTACTAGCCTCTACGTAGTTCCGTCGTACGCAACGAACGTCACCACGTTCGGAATGATCGGATTTTCCGACAACTTTGTCCGACCGTGTGTATGCAACACCAGTGTCGGACAAAATATTGTGGTCGGAATTTCCGACCGTGTGTATGGGGGTTTAGACTGCTGCGCAAATACGGTGTGACAAAAAGTATTACAATGACCGCCATTTTATTCTCTAGGGTGTTAGAAAAAAAATGTATAATGTTTGGGGGTTCTAAGTAATTTTCTAGCAAAAAAAACTTGTTTTTAACCGCTTCCCGAGCGCCTCACGCAGATATACTGCGGCAGAATGGCACGGGCAGGCAAAATCACGTACGGGTACGTGGCCCTTTAATTGCCTGCCCGTGGGTCGCGCGCGCGCCGCCAGTGGCGCGCTCGCGACCCGGTCGGGAGCTCCGTGACCACAGCCGTGGGACCAGCGGACCCGGTCGCCGCTGGTGTCCCGCGATCGGGTCACAGAGCTGAAGAACGGGGAGAGGTCTGTGTAAACAAACCTCTCCCCGCGCTTCCTACTCTGCCTGTCATTGATCGGCTGTTCCCGGTCATCGGGAAAGCCGATCAGTGACGTCAGACGTCAGCCCGCCCTCTAATGTAATAAAACACACACACGTCACAGCCCATAACCCCTCCCCTCCCCCTAGTGGTTAACTCTTTCACTGCATGTGTCATTTATACAGGAATCAATGCATTTAAATAGCATTGATTGCTGTATAAATGACAATGGTCCCAAAAATGTGTCAAAAATGTCCGATGTGTCCGCCATAATGTCGCAGTCACAATAAAAATTGCTGATCGCCGCCATTACTAGTAAAAAAAAAAATATTAATAAAAATGCTATAAAACTATCCTCTATTTTGTAAACGCTATAACTTTTGCGCAAACCAATCAATAATCGCTAATTGCGATTTTTTTACCAAAAATATGTAGAAGAATATGTATCGGCCTAAACTGAGGAACATAAATGTTTTTTTATATATTTTTGGTGGATATTTATTATAGCAAAAAGCAAAAAATATTGCATTGTTTTCAAAATTGTTGCTCTATTTTTGTTTATAGCGCAAAAAATAAAAACCGCAGGGGCGATCAAATACCACCAAAAGAAAGCTCTATTTGTGGGAAAAAAAGGACACCAATTTTGTTTGGGAGCCACGCCGCACTACCGCGCAATTGTCAGTTAAAACGACGCAGTGCCGAATCGCAAAAAGGGGCCTGGTCCTTTGGCTGCAAATTGGTCCGGTCTGAAAGTGGTTAAGAAACAAGCGTTGCCTTTACATACACTTTCACATATTAGCGTTTATATGAGATTGTAGTGATTTAGGTTTACAGCTACTTTAAATATTTGAACAGAATTGGGACAAGGATGCAGTTTCTTCGACTTTGTGTCTTTTTTTTTTCCCAAAAAAAGGTGAAGCAGCATTTTTGTTCCTGACACAATATTGTAAGAATCACTCATGCATAAAATTGATTTCTCCATGTTGATGATCATTTATATTTGAGTAATATTTAATAGTGGCAGATAATGATGTCTGGATCACACTCGCAGATAGAAGAGAAGGGAAAGCTATTTAACAGAACAAGAAAAGTAAGACGTTTCAGGAGCAATTAATCAATCCTGACATGAAATGGAGATAATTTGCGCAGAGAAGGGAACAACTTCACCACCTTGTTTTACCTGCGGGATAAATTAGGAGAAAAGTAAGTATGATTTGTCATGTTAGATGGTAATTTATTAAATGGGAAAACTGATTGTTATTTAATGGCGGGTTTGCACAGAAGAGAATGTTATCCGTTTTTACAAGTTTCGATCTTTTACTTTGTTACTGGAGGAAGTGCGGCCGCGGTCACGCAGCTATGGAAGCCGCTGATATACTGATAGGTGAGCTAAATTACCTGCCAACATATTTGTAGCACGGTCATGTACTCTATTAACCTTTTAATTAATGCAATGTCTCTCAGCCTTTGTTTAGTTGTGGCACCCTCAATACAGGGCACTTACCCCCCCTTCCTGCCCAGGCCAATTTTCAGCTTTCAGCGCTGTCACTTTTTAAATGACAATTGCGCAGTCATGCAATGCTGTACCCAAACAGAATTTGTATAATTTCGTTCCCACGAATAGAGCTTTCTTTTGGTGGTATTCGATCACCTCTGCGTTTTTTATTTTTTGCTAAATAAATAAAAAAAGTCCTAAAATTTGGAAAAAAAAAATAGTTTTTCTTTTGTTTCTGTCATAAAATTTTGTAAATAAGTAAGTTTTCTCCTTCACTGATGGGCACTGATAAGGCGGCACCAATGAGGTGGCACTGATGATGGGCACTGATAGGCGGCACTGATTGGGACTGGTGGGTGGCACTGATATGCAGCACTGATGGGCATTGATAGGCAGCACTGATGGGCACTCATGGGTGGCACTGCTGGGCACTGATAGGCAACACTGATGGGCACTGGTGGGTGGCACTGATATGCAGCACTGATGGGCATTGATGGGCACTCATGGGTGGCACTGGTGGGCACTGATAGGTGATACTGGGCACTGAAAGGCTGCACTGATGGGTACTTATGGGTGGCACTGCTGGGCACTGATAGGCGGCACTGATGGGCACTGGTGGGTGGCACTGATATGCAGCACTGATGGGCATTGATAGGCAGCGCTGATGGGCACTCATGGGTGGCACTGCTGGGCACTCATGGGTGGCACTGATGGGCACTGGTGGGTGGCAATGATATGCAGCACTGATGGGCATTTATGGGCAGCACTGATGGGCACTTATGGGTGGCACTGGTGGGCACTGATAGGTGATACTGGGCACTGAAAGGCTGCACTGATGGGTACTTATGGGCGGCACTGCTGGGCACTGATAGGCGGCATTGCTACATGGCACTGATGGGCACTTATATGGAGCAATGTCCCTCTGTCCCACTTTCCTCCTCATTTGTCCCTCATTTTGATCTGATCTATATAGTTGTATAGAAAATGCACTTTTTATCTATCAAAAAGTGTTTCCCAGTGCTAAACCTTTCATCTGATTTCTAAATTGCTGCATTTGTAAATTCCAAAAGCCAATATAAAGGAATAGTAGTGGTAAAAATAAGCACTTGTGGGTTTAATCAATTCCTTGTAATAGGGAAAAAAGTGACCCAATTTTTTTTTTTAAAAGGACAGCTTAAAAAAAAAAAAAAAAGATAAATAAATTATAATAAAAAAAATATGTAAATCGTCCTATCCTGCTGAGCTTGCGCACAGAAGCAAATGCATACATAAGCCACCCGCATATGAAAACAGTGTTCAAACCACACATGTGTCAAAACTGGTAACCTGTAGAAATTTTTTAACGTCGCCAATGGAGATTTTTAAGTGCCAAAGTTTGTCGCCATTCCACGAACGGGCGCAATTTTGAAGCATGACATGTTGGGTATCAATTTACTCGGCGTAACATTATCTTTCACAATATAAAGAACAATTGGGCTAATTTTACTGTTGTCTTATTTGTTCATTTAAAAATGTCAATTTTTCCCAAAAAATTGCGCAAATACGGTGTGACATAGAGTATTGCAACAACCGCCATTTTATTCCCTAGGGTGTCTGAAAAAATAAAAATAATGTTTTGGGGTTCTAAGTAATATTCTAGCAAAAAAAATTTTTTAATTTGTAAACAACAAATCTCAAAAAGAGTCTCGGTCAGTTAAGGGTATTGCACAAAAAGCAGTTTTTTTATTTGGTGTTTTAACCACTTAAGCCCCGGACCAATTTGCAGCCAAAGGACCAGGCCCCTTTTTGCGATTCGGCACTGCGTCGCTTTAACTGACAATTGCGCGGTCGTGCGACGTGGCTCCCAAACAAAATTGGCGTCCTTTTTTTCCCACAAATAGAGCTTTCTTTTGGTGGTATTTGATCACCTCTGCGGTTTTTATTTTTTGCGCTATAAACAAAAATAGAGCGACAATTTTGAAAAAAAATGCAATATTTTTTACTTTTTGCGATAATAAATATCCCCAAAAAACATATATAAAAAAACATTTTTTTCCTCAGTTTAGGCCAATACATATTCCTCTACATATTTTTGGTAAAAAAAATTGCAATTAGCGATTATTGATTGGTTTGCACAAAAGTTATAGCGTTTACAAAATTGGGGATAGTTTTATAGCATTTTTATTAATATTTTTTACTAGTAATGGCGGCGATCAGCGATTTTTATTGTGACTGCGACATTATGGCGGACACATTTTTGGGACCATTGTCATTTATACAGCGATCAGTGCTATTTAAATGCACTGATTCCTGTGTAAATGACACTGGCAGTGAAGGCGTTAACCACTAGGGGGCGGGGAGGGGTTAAGTGTGACGTGTGTGTGTGTTTTTCTTACTGTAGGGGGCGTGGCTTGACATTCAACATTACTGATCGGCTTTCCCGATGATGGGGAACAGCCGATCAGTGACAGCGTCACTAGGAAGCATGGGGAGAGGTTTGTTTACACAGACCTCTCCCCGTTCTTCAGCTCTGTGACCCGATCCCGGGACACCATCGGCGATCGGATCCGCTGGTCCTGCAGCCGCGGAGCTCAGGGCGGCGTGCGCACGACCCACGGCTGGGCTCTTAAAGAGACACGTACAGGTACGTGATTGTGCCCAGCCATGCCATTCTGCCGACGTATATTGGCGTGAGGCGGTCCTTAAGCGGTTAATGATCTATTTCTTTTATTTTATTTTTGTCCGGAGTTCTGCTTTAAAAAAAAACATAACAAACCTTTAACTGAGACACTGCTTGTTTATCCAGCATTCTGTAATGATCCTTATAACACGGCACAATTACAGGCAGCGAAAGGGAAGAAAAAAATAATAATATTTCTTTGTGTGAATTTTAAGTACATCCCATCTGTGAGCGACTTATAGCGTTCAATATATTCCTTTATTTGTGTGTGATTTTTTTTTTTCTTTTAAACAAATCGTCATTCCGCAGTTGTCTACCGGCTCCTGCCAGCGTGACTCTCGCGATTGTTTAGGAAAATGAGCACCTCTGTTTGTTATGGAACAAATGCTGCGCATAGAAATTGATGTTCAACACAAAACAGACGTTTTTTTTTTTTTTTTTTCTCCGACAGCCTCGGCGCAGGGAGAATGGATTAGCCTTGTAAATACTCTCACTCTTATGAGTCATAAAAATTCAGTCCATTTCTGCCCAATAAATGTCTTATTATTGCTATAGTTGTACCAGCGCAGAGAGAAAAAGCAATATTCCGAAAGTGGCTTTGTGGAGAGGATAGATGCCATTTTCCACGGATTACGCCGGAGCTGGTGGTTTTTAATGACATTTTCTATGGGGAAGATGCGCAGGCTGGCGCATCCGCTTGTCTTGCATGCGGTATACGGAAAATGACAAAATGATAGCGGTAGACTGGAGTGCGGAGTGGCTGACACATAAGCCTGCTTTGCAATTTAGATCTCATTTCTCTGTGAGCCATCGAGGAGACGCGGCACGTCTTCTGTGATTGCGCTTTGTGGCGTTTGTAACCCGGATCTCTGTACAGCAATTCACCTAATGTCACTTTATATCGCATAGGATACTTGGCAATCGTTCTTCTGCACTGCTTAGCGTTTTGGCTATAGAAGGGGCGGAGCTTTTAACTGAAATGCGTGGGACTAAAACGCCAACTTTAGAATTAGTACATAATAGACCTGTGAGCCACGTGAGAACAAAACTAAACCTAAAAACCACCAATATATACCACTAATTCAAAATTAAATCAAACCTTGCTGCCTCATATAAAGTGCAAAAAAGAATTATATATAATGTAGGAGGTGAATTCCAATATTAACCATCTCAGTACAGTGCATTTTCACCCCCTTCCTGCCCAAGCCATTTTTCAGCTTTCATCGCTGTCACATTTTGAATGACAATTGCGCGGTCGTACAACAAATGAAATTGTTATAATTTTGTCCCCACAAATAGAGCTTTCTTTTGGTGGTATTTGATCACCTCTGCGTTTTTTTATTTTTTGCGCTATAAACAAAAGAAGAGGGACAAGTTTAAAAAAAAAAACAATATTTTTTACTTTTTGCTATACTAAATATCCCCAAAAAATATCTAAAAAAACTTTTTTTTTTCCTCAGTTTAGGCCGATACGTATTCTTCTAAATATTTTTGGTAAAAAAAAAAATCGCAATAAGTGTATATTGATTGGTTTGCACAAAAGTTATAGCGTCTACAAAATAGAGGATAGATTTATAGCATTTTTATTATTTATTTTATTTTTTTAACTAGTAATGGCGGCGATCTGCGATTTTTATCGTGACTGCGATATTGCGGCGGACATATCGGACACTTTTGACACATTTTTGGGACCATTCACATTTATACAGCGATCCGTGCTATAAAAATGCATTGATTACTGTATAAATGTGACTGGCATTGAAGGGGTTAACCACTATGGGGCGCTGAAGGGGTTAATATGTTCCCTGGGAGTGATTCTAACTGTAGGGGGATGGGACTCACAAGGGGAGGAGACCGATCAGTGTTTCTCTATACTGAGAACACACCATCGGCTCCTCTCCTCTGACAGGACAGTGAATCTGTGTGTTTACACACACAGATCCACGGTCCCGCTGTGTTACCAGGCAATCGCGGGTGGCCGGCGGACATCGCGGCCGCTGGGCATGCGCATCGGGTGCCCAGTGGCGCGTGCTCCCTGGAGGGCCGGGAAGGGGAGGACGTCATATGACGCCCTCCCTCCCTGAGAGCTGCGCCGCCTGGCTGTCAATAGACAGCCGGCGGTCAGCTACTGGTTAAACCAAAAACAACCTAAATAAGTGATGACTAATTCATGTGCAAAATAAATATAAAAGACATAAATATAAAATACACACCATATATATATATATATATATATATATATATATATATATATATATATATATTTATAAAAGACCTATCAGTTTAACAATTCATGAATTATGTGATACAAATCAATATGTACAAAATATAAAATATTTATGAGTAAGCACTGTTTGTAGTGTGAAACGCATCAGTTCTTCTGTCTGTTCTGCTGTGGCATGTATTTTTGATCCTGTGTTTTTTTGAATAAAAGGCAATTTTTTTGGAGTGTGGCTGTCCAGAAATGATTTCTATCTATTGCTATATGCATTGCCAGCACCTGTGGCTTCTAAACTGGTGAAGAGGTTTGCCAGTGTTTGAGCTTCCTGCACTTTCTTTCTAGAAGGTGCTAGAAGGAGAGGAGGAGAGGAGAGGTGGAGCTGCCTGGGGTATTCTAAAGAGCCTTGACCAATCCCCATCTTGGATTGGCAGGGGGCAGGGGGGGGGCTCCTTAAATACCTGGGGTCGGTCCAGCTGGGGAGGAGTTGTCGGTGGAAGAGATGGAGTGAGAGAGTGTAGAGGCTGTCGGGCCCATGGGGAGCTCCCCAGTCTAGGGGGTGTAACCGGGGCATGAGTGCATCCAGGAGGAGTGAAGAGATCCTGGAAGGAGAGGCACATGAGAGACCAAGTAGAGGACATCAGGAGCGCACACTTCTAAGAGTCTCCACGGAGGACAATTGGTCACAGCCAGAAGGGCTGGTGTGTGAGCACAGTCGGGAGGACTGGGGAGGCACGCCTGAGAGAATTGGGAGATTTCAGTTTAAGATGGGTGCAGAACCAGAAGAGAGGACTGTGGGAAGGGCAGTGGAAAGAGGTCATTGTAGCCAGGCTGGTTGGCAGGGCCTGAAGAGAGCTTACCTGGGAGTGGTAGCTGAATAGAGGACAGTTGGCACCTGAACTATTTCTACACCACAGGGGCCCGAGGTCCCTGCCCGCAAAAGGCAGTTCATTGAGGCCTGGCCTACCCATGTGATGCTAGCTAGTCTGGTGGAGTAACAGTCTGCAGCAAGTGATGTGCTGGAGGAGGAATGATATGTAGCAAGTGTTTGTGCTGGAGAGAAGATTGGAGTGTATATACTGGAGTGTATATAGAAGTTCCAAGCAAGTTTGCACTGAATATTCTTGGGCATCCCATAATTCCCAATTTCCCATCCAAGTTTAATCCCCTCAAATAAAAAAAAAAAAACAAGACAAAGCTATGGACTGTTCTATGTCTCTGAGTGATTGAGATGGATGTCTGGCTGGACGGTGTGACAGGTGAACCACTACATTCAGCAACCCCTAAGGGGGTATGGCTACATATCTATCTATCTTGTTAATTGAGCCCAGGTGTGATGGAACTTGAGTGTTTGACACAGAGCTCTGACCTCAACACTACTGCACACACTTGAATCTATCTATGAATCTATCTATCTATCTATCTATCTATCTATCTATCTATCTATCTATCTATCTATCTATCCAGTGGCGGTGCGTGCATAGAGGGTGCAGGAGCGCCGCCCCCCTCTCCTGCACCGCTCTATCACCAATAGATAGATTCATGCATTGCATGAATCTATCTATTGTCACCGCTGCCGCCCCCTGTTCAGGTGTCCGGCCCCTTGTCGGGCGCCGGGCATCTGAATTACAGTGGGGGGGGGGTGTTTCTGGAAGCGCCCTATTAGAGCTGTAAGCTCTAATAGGGGACCTGATTAGAGCAGTGTGCTCTAATAGGCTTCCATAAGTGTAAACAGCGGGCGCACTGCTGTGCGTTTGCTGATTACACAGTATTGTGTTAGAGAAGCGAATACATCGCTTCCCTAACACAGACCCGCCTCTCAGCCAATCAGGTTGCCGGGTCTGTTACCTGTCACCTGATTGGCTGAAGTCACAGGCGCTGTGATTGGACGCTAGGCGTCCAATCATAGCAGAAGACAGGAGCGCGGGAGGAGATGTCGGAAGATGAGGGGACACCGCTTGCCGCCTGACGCCGTCACCAGCTGCACACCGAGACAAGGTAAGTGCAGAGGGCAGGCAGGGGGCACAGTGGCAGCACTTGAGGGGCACAGTGGCAGCACTTGAGGGGCACAGTGGCAGCACTTGAGGGGCACAATGGCAGAACTTGGGGCACAGTGGCAGAACTTGGGGCACAGTGGCAGCACTTGGGGCACATTGGCAGCACTTGGGGCACAGTGGCAGCACTTGGGGCACAATGGCAGCACTTGGGGCACAATGGCAGCACTTGGGGCACAGTGGCAGCACTTGGGGCACAGTGGCAGCGTTTGATGGGCACAGTGGCAGCATTTAATGGGCACAGTGGCAGCGTTTGATGGCACAGTGAGGCTGTTTGTTTGCGCCCCCCCAAAACTTTTGAGCACCAGCTGCCACTGTATCTATCTATCTATCTATCTATCTATCTATCTATCTATCTATCATATTACTGCTCAAAAACCAGCCACAGGTGTATACCTCCTAGTATCCATTTGCTCCCCACAGTATCCAGATAAAAACAGACTAACTTTTCACTGGTTTATGTGGGCTTCTAACCTTGCAGTAACAGTTTTGGGAAGACCCCTTTCTTTTCCACCAAGACGTGGCTCCTGTACACAAAGCCAACTCCATACATTCATAGTTTGATCTATATAGTGTGGAGGAACTCAAGTGGGCATGCACAGAGCCCTGACCTCAACCCTACTGAACACCTTTGAGATGAATTGGAACACCAATTGCAAACCAGGTCTTCTCATCCAATATCTGTACTTGACCCCACAAATGATCCTTTGGCTGAATGAACACAAATCTACCTATCTACCTGTCTGTCTGTCTGTCTGTCTATCTGTCTCGTATGTATGTGGATAGCTGGGCAGCAGAGTTAATTCCGCTGGCTAAAATACGACCAAAACTAAAATGGTAGTTAAAAGACTAGAAATTATATATACTAAAGCGCTGATGTGAATGATTGTATCAAATTGTAAACCAAAAAAAATATATATATATTAAGATGAACAAATGATGGTGACTGCTATTATTGTGTTATGTACTGATATCACAAAAAAGTAAATATATAAAAAGTTAATAAAGCGCTACCATCAACCTTAATATAGCACAGTGATCCAATAAATAATGTGATCCAATAAAAGATGTGATCCTATAAAAGATAAATAAACAAATCATTAGACATGTGCGATTAGTTTCGTACGAATCGAAAATTCGAATTTTGCACGAAATAAGAAATTTTGTTTACGAATTTCGGATGCAAGGAAATGTGACTGGTGTTGTTATGGAAAATCTGACTGTCTGTAGAGCAAACAGCCAAATTTCCTGTTTCTAATATAATAACACTTTCCGTCTTAATGATATAATGCCTTACCTTTAGCCATTAACTCCCAACCCCCTCATCCATGCATACATCCTTATCTCAGTCTGGCATCCATACATCATCTTCCCAGCCTAACTGCTTTCCTGCCCGGTCCCATTAAAAGAGCCATCACAAGTATTCTTACGTGTTCCTCTCAGCAAAGGGCAGCATGTCTGCCTGTCCTGAGCCGAGTAAACTCCTTTATTTCCAATCACTTCGAAGCCACACCCTTGAGGGTTTGCCTCCAACAGCTTAACCCCTCCTACAAAGCTTGTGACCTCATGAGCAACACAGGATGTGAATGCCCATATAAGGACACTACAATACAATACAATGATCAACTGGAAGCCACGCCCTGGAGGGTTTGCCTCCAACAGCTAAACCCTCCTACAATACAGGGACATTTGTTTTCCTTCAAAAGAACCAATCACAGACATGTATACATTCAAAACAGACTAGCAGTGATGTGTGCAAACGGTCAGGTGAGAACCATGCTTCCTGTGAGACAAAGGTTATACTAGAAAAGTAGTTCTGCACAAAACCGCATCCAAACCTTCTAAACTGCTTTCAATGACAACGAATGATATAAAACCATGGCTCAGTGGGTCATAATATTTATATCGTTATGCTAAAGTTCCCATGTACACAGACATGTTCGCTTGAAGTCATTAATGCAGTCGCCAAGAAGTGGCCAGTCTCCTGGTGAGGCATAAATGAACATCCCTAAAAAGCAAACAGATCTGCAGTGTCCACAGGAAGGTTTTCGCGGCCAATGGTCTTCCACCAACGTCTGTATGTGCGAATACGCTCACATGGGCGCATTACAGCAAAACCGACACTGGGGGGCATCTGACAACATACATTAATAACATTTTCCACAACAGTGTTTTGTTGACCAATCAGAGGTTTTCTTCTGCTGCTGAGTGAGGGTTGGGAAAATGACCTTTTTTAATATGGGAGTGGGAGACTGGTACTGGTAGTTGATGGGAGATTCAGAATCAGCCAAAATAAGAATGTTCGTTAATTACGATTATTCGTTATGATGAAGTTAAAAAAAAAAACAGGAAGTTAGCGCAGCACAGGGATGGTGGGAGCCCCTCATAGTGATAAATTCATGATGACGAACATTGGTAATTGTTACAAAAAGTTAACGAACCTACCGAAAATTGGTATTTCGTACGAATCCGAATTGAATTTCGGACACAAATTACAAATTAATTCTAATACGAAACTGAACGAAACAAAACAAATTTATTGACGGCGCACATGTCTACTAATCAAATATATATGTCCAGTAAACCACACTAAGGCTGCTTTCACACTGGGGCGGTTTTCAGGCGGTACAGCGCTAAAAAACCGGCCCCATTCACTCCAGTGTGAAAGCCGTCGGGCTTTCACACTGGATCGGTGCGCTAGCAGGACCGCAAAAAAAGTCCTGCTAGCAGCATCTTTGGAGCGGTGAAGGAGCGGTGTATTTACCGCTCCTATACCGCTCCTTCCCATTGAAATCAATGGGAAACCGCGGGGATACCGCCCGCAAACCGCCGCTGCAGCGGCGCTTTGCGGAGGGTTTTAACCCGTTTGCGGCCGCTAGCGGGGGTTAAAACCACCCCGCTATCGGCCGCATACCGCGGGTAAAACAATGGTAAAGCAGCGCTAAAGATAGCGCTGCTTTACCGTCGCCGCCCCGCACCGCCCCAGTGTGAAAGCAGCCTAAATATAAATTAATTACTGTTCTTCCAAAATGCTTGTAGATTTCTGGAGATGCTGGGAAAAAGTCAGATACCACTCATTTGTAAGATAAAACACAGAAGGACAACGATACCCAAATGATCAAGTGTGTAGTGTGTGATGATGTTCACATGTGGTGGATTGCTTTCAGACCTTCATTGCTTTCAATCCTTCATAGATCGATATTGCTCAAACAAAAGAAAAGACATACCTCATTGCGCAAATAAATAAACTAAAAATGACATGTGGGTAATAAAACACAATTGCACTCACAAATGCCCCGCAATAAGATCGCATTTAAGAAGGTCAGTTGCATATATTCAGAGACAATGAAGGTTTGAAAGCAATCCACCACATGTGAACATCATCAGAGGCTACACACCTGATCATTTGGGTATCGTTGTCCTTCTGTGTTTTATCTTCCAAATGAGTGGTATCTGACTTTTACCCAGCATCTCCAGAAATCTAAAAGGATTTTGGAAAAACAGTAATTAATTTATAAGAAGTGTTGGAACGGTTTAGGGGATTATAGCGGTGCCAATATTAATACATTTGTCAAAGTTTTTTAGAAAAAAGTACAAAGTTTATTGAAATAAAGAAAGAAATAATTTTTTTTTTGTTTACATAGAGATTAAAAACATAAAATCTTGTTTTTTCTGTTTAGAAATTCATAAACCTGGACTGGTCCCTGTCATTTCCCTGAGGAAGCCATTGTCTATGGCGAAACATGTGACTACCTGCACCAACTTTTGACCTTTATATCATCAGTAGGCCTGTGTGTTCCTGTAATGTTGTAACTCAAATGCTATTCCACACCAATTTGAATATATTTGATGTTATGTTTTTAATCTCTATGTAAACAAAAAAAAATAATTTTCTTTCTTTATTTCAATAAACTTTGTACTTTTTTTCTAAAATACTTTGGCACATTTATTAATATTGGCACCGCTATAATCCCCTAAACCATTCCAAAACTTCTTTCTAACACATTGGGATGAGGTGTTGTATAACGGTGAGGACTTTCTAGCCATACCTCCAATTTCCTAGTACTGTCATTTATTTATATTTAGTGTGGTTTACTGGACATATACATATGATTTGTTTATTTATCTTTTATAGGATCACATCTTTTATTGGATCACATTATTTATTGGATCACTGTGCTATATTAAGGTTGATGGTAGCGCTTTATTAACTTTTTATATGTAGCGGTACCATAGGGGCTGCTGAGTTGGTTATAGCAATTTGCCAATCACTCTGCTCCCGACCTCCCATACCCAAGTATAAACACCAAACAGTCAATAGTTACGTTTTCTTTCTCTTTATTTATGAGGCGATCTGAATTCTTCATTAGGTAGATATGAGGTGCCCCATCCGATCCCACTTTATGAGGGTATCATCCATGGCCGTAGCCTTTGTTGCTGGACTTTTCCTATGCAGATCCCTTCTTGAATCTATATCTTCATGTGCTAAACGGACTATCCGAATGTAAATGTACCTGTACAGTGCTCCCAAGTTGAAAAAAAAGAGATTACTGAATAATTCCTCTGCTTGACTGATATATTTCCTTTGGAGTATTAACTCTAGAGTCAAAGGCCCTACTTCCTCCTCCGCATGGGGATGTCCGGCCCAATCTCCATCTTTACATTTTGCAATCTCCTCCGCCAATTGTCCCAGGCCCTAAGCCTCCTGGAACTCCAGGCCTCGGCCTCCCTAGAATCTCTCCAACGCCTCCTTTGGATTTCTCCTTTGGACCCCTCCTTTGGACTTCTCGCCAGGAGCATGTGACCCCCCCCCTTTTTTATCAGAGACCTCCCCTTGACCATGCAAATTAACCATTGGTCAAGACTCTCACATGAGTTTCCTGCCACTCAGGTCTCAGCCCATCCTCTCTTTTCCAGAACAATCCACTGTCAAGCAGAGGAGGTATCTCTGAGCCCAAGTGTAGGTGGTCACACCCCCTGCTATACTGACACTCCCACTCCTGGATCAAAACAACCAGGCCTGGAAAATAACCACAGGCCTGGCTAAATTTACCTGCAACTAAATCCTGAACTACCAAAATACCCCTATGAAACGCCAATAACCCCTGCGGGGCAGCTATGAATTTCTGGGCTTACCGATTACCTCCTCCTCGTAACCCGTCGTTCTTGTCTAGGGGTTCCCAGGGTTGATACCCAGTAATTGCAGAGACTGACACCTGAATTCCTGGTTCCTGCAAAAGTCTATCTCAGAAACTTGAGTTGTAACTGAAGGATAGATTAGGAACTTTTTCTTACAGCACCTGTATCTTGCAGCCGACCCGGCGATACCGTAAGAAATGTGGATTCAAATTAGTGTCCTTACAGCTCAGCTTCCAGGCTCTTACCGAGCAGCCTGCCTTGTGCGTGGCCCTCCTACGAAGAGTCCTCCCCTGGTCGCATGTAGAGTTGCTGGGCCTCTCCAATCCTGAGATGGCACAGAAACACTTCAGAATCCTCCGTCAGTTACTGCGCCTCTAACTAGCCAGTTCCGAAATGGATGGATCCCCACCCCATAGCATGAGGGCCTCTGGGGCTGGTCAGGAGAACCAGGGCCCCGGAGTCAGCGGGCTCTCCTGGACTGGGACCCCTCACAGGGCTGGTCCGATCCAGAACCAGGAACGTAACTCTCCTCCAAACTCCTCTACCACGTGACTTCAGCACCTTAAGTACCCCTTCCCAGAATACACAGCAGGGCCAGACGCGCCCACTGATTGGCTCCGGGGAAAGATTGGTACCCAATGCGTCAAACCAGACTGCGTTCTCAGCCTGTCACAGGTGCTCACCTCACCTATGACTAGGCGGAACCTTAATACAGCCCAATCAAACTGATGCCAAAGTATAACCTAGAATAATTAACCCCAAAACTCAGTTATAGTTTTGGGCAAAAACTAAATTTACACATAGCGGGGCACTTTGAAAAAGTGTTGGCGCTACAACTATAACACCTACCCAAAAGTAGAGGGCGCTACATATATATTAGTCAAAAGCTTAAAGACATTCCTGTTCCAGGAGGTCTTCGATATCATCCACCCGCCATGGATACCTCCCAGCAGTATCCAGATACATACAGGTTGCTCCTTAACTTTTCGTTCTTGATATTCAGAAAGCTTTGCTTTATTGCAGGTAGTGCAAATTCTCAAAGCTAGGCCATAGCCGGATCCTCTCCTACTCCATCATTGAGTTTCTCCCAAATAGGGGCCTAGTCATGAAAGTATTACTTGCATATACATTTAACTATTTTATTACCTTCATTTGGAATAATAATGTGTTGTTTTTAGACATATGCCTGAAATGTTCCTTTAACCGATTGCCGACCGCCGCAGTCCCGATAAAAAATCGCAGATCACCGCCATTACTAATAAAAAAAAAAATTTATAATAAAAATGCCATAAAACTATCCCCTATTTTGTAGAGGCTTTTTTTTTATATCCCAAAAATATGTAGAAGAATACATATAGGCCTAAACTGAGGAACAAAATTGTTTTTTTTTTATATATTTTTGGGGGATATTTATTATAGCAAAAAGTAAAACATATTGCTTTTCTTTCAAAAATTGTCGCTCTTTTTTTGTTTATGGTGCAAAAAATAAAAACCGCAGAGGTGATCAAATACCACCAAAAGAAGGCACTATTTGTGGGAAATAGATACACTACAGCGTTGCATGACCGCGCAATTGTCAGCTAAAGCGACGCAGTGCCGAATCGCAAAAAATGCTCTGGTCAGGAAGGGGGTAAAATCTTCCGGGGCTGAAGTGGTTAAATGGTCACCACAAGTCCACTTCAAACTACGTCCTGTAAGCTGCGTCCTGTGCTCATCTGTGTTAATTCTCGCTCCTGAAGAACCTTTGCTAAGTATACTTTTCATGATTCTTTGAGTCATCTCTCTCGTACTTCTTTGCTCAGTGCTTTCCGTCAATTATGATAAAGTATCAAACTGAGAAAAAGAAGCATAAGGCAGGAGTCCACAGAGGATCTGTAAATTATAGCTTTTAAATCCTGATAAAATCTTCCTTGTGTTTTGCAGCTTTGGCCTCCGCCACATTTACGCTGTGGGACAGAAACGCACGGCAGGTAAGTTGGCGATGGAATACAATTACTTTCCGTAAAAATCAGATGCAAATTGTTGTTTAATTGTCTATTGAGCTGACTCCATCTCCATCACGAACGCGCACGCCATTCACCATCTTTTACAATAAAAAGATCAACAGGGATGCAGGCTTATTAGAGAAGACTAAGATGGCTTTTTTTTTTTGCTTTTTGTTTTTTTACATTTTGGAAAATAACCTTTTCTAGCAACTTGTACGTTTTGTTGGATGTTATTGAATGTTATTGAAAAATAGCTAGTAAGTAGCCTGAGGCTGACCGACCAGGCTGTTCCTATATCTAAAGAATACAACAACAAAGTAAGGCGCTTAGCATCCACCAAATAATAGTGCATCATATGCTCGGATAATCCATAAATGTGATGAATCCATAAAACATCCTCCAACCAATTTATATATGTAGCGCCCTCTACCTTTGGTAGGTGCTTAATAGTATTTTTCTGACAGTATAGGACAGTGATGGCGAACCTTGGCACCCCAGATGTTTTGGAACTACATTTCCCATAATGCTCATGCACTCTGCAGTGTAGTTGAGCATCATGGGAAATGTAGTTTCAAAACATCTGGGGTGCCAAGGTTAGCCATCACTGGTATAGGATATAGAGAAAGGCAAATTTAGCCAGGGCCCTGTTCTTTACTAGTCCTGGTTGTTTATTCAGGGTTGGAAGTGTCAGAATAAAAGGGGGTGTGGCCACCTACACTTGGGCTCAGGGATACCTCCTCTGCTTGACAGTGGATTGTGCTGGAAAGAGAGGATGGGCTGAGACCTGAGTGGCAGGAGGATTGACCAATGGTTAATTCATGTGGTCAAGGGGAGCCCTCTCATAAAAGAACATGCTCTGGGGAGGTTCAGGGTTTGAAGTTCGGAGTCCCCGGAGTTCAGAGATCATGGAGCCGGTAGCCGGAGGAGAGTCCAGGGAGGCCGAAAGTCTGGCCCCTGGAGACGGAATCAACATGTAGCGCTGGGGAGATACCGGGCGTCCCCATGCGTGTATGTGCCGGGCAGCCATAGGGGTCCACAGGTAGGGGCAAGGGGGGTCAAGTGCCCCCCCTGGAATCAGGGATCAGATCTTAAATTCAGCACAGTTGCGTTGCTATTGAGGTGCGGGCACCAGAGAGAGAGCCACGCTGCCCAGCACCACCAGAGAGAGAAAGAGTGAACCGCTACCAGGGTACAGATATGCTACACTACTGACCAGAGTCGCCCCCGGGGAACCCAGAGTGAGTGATTGTCCAGCCGGAGGGATCCCTGCTGTAGTTTTGCTGGGTCTGGTAAGAGGGCCTGTTGGCCATTATTAGACATGTGCACAACAAAAAAATTTGTTTATTTTAGTTTCATTTTCTTCCCTTTCGAAAAAAATTAGTTTTTTTTCGTTTTTGTTTTTTTCGTTTCCGTTGATTCGTAACGATTCGTACATTCGTAAGTCGTCGGTGTTCGGATTCGTAACGATTCGTACATTCGTAAGTCGTCGGTGTTCGTATTGTAACGATTCGTTATTTTTTCGTTGACTCGTTTTTTCGTTAGTTTAATTTTCGGACGCATTCGTATTTATTCGTACATTCGTAACATTTGTAACATTCGTAGATTCGTAATCGGAGCATAATTCATCATTTTATGTAATGTGTATGCTATTATTACATTTTAATAAGTTACGAATCGAAAAAAAAAAGTTACGAATCAAAAAAAAAGTTACGAATGTACGAATTTTTTTGTTCTATAGAGACACGGAAAATTACAAATCGAAAAAAAAAAAAAAAAAAGTTACGAATCGAAAAAAAAAAGTTACGAATTGAAAAAAAAAAAAAGTTACGAATGTACGAATTTTTTTTTTTCAATCCATTCGAAGCACGTTTAGCAGCACCATTGTAAGGGACACGGAAAATTACCAATTCAACAAAAAAAAAGTTACGAATGTACGAATTTTTTCGTTCGTTTTCGTTTTTCGGATTTTCTTCATTAGTACATTCGTTGTTTCTAATTTTAGTTTTTTTCGGATTTTCGTTGTTTTTCGGATTCGTTCGATTCGAATGATTCGTTAAACGGATACGTACGATTCGTACGATTCGAACGATTCATTCATTCGTACGAAAACGAACGAACGAAAATAACAAAAAAAAACGAAAAGAGTCGAAACGAATTGCACATGTCTAGCCATTATACATTACTTATCCTAGGGACTGTACTATGTCTGCAGTCAATGACCACGATAATGTGATAATATACTTGTCGAAAAGGGGCGGTGCATGGGTGACCCTAAAATGATGCCCCCACCCTGAAAAAAGTTCTGCGGACGCCCATGTGGGGCAGCGTTGGAGAAGGAGGAAGTAGCAGCAAAGCGGTGGAAGAAAACTGGGTGATCGACTTTCTGTGAGTAGAACATGGACTGTTGATTGGGAGAGAGCAAAGGGAGTGCAGACCCAGGAGAGCTAATCCAGAACTTCATACTGTGCACCCAAGGAACACAGTATCAAGCACTTTCAAAGACTGAGGGAAGTTTGGCATACAAGTCATGGAAATAGGCAGTGTGGCCTGTGGCTTGGAGTTCAACACCGACAGTATATCTATCAGTCTGGCAGAAGGGATTATTCAGAGTAATGCTTATCTGTCTAACTCGGAAGTTCTGTACATGGAATCAGGAAAGGATCGCTATCAGAGTCTTAAGTAACGAAGCTACGGCTATAATTTAACACCCAAAAGAGAAAATGGGGTTGGATGGGGCATCTCATATACCTCACTGAATAGCCCTACAGATTTATTCCCAAAATAAAGAAATATAAATCTGAAACAGTGACTGTTTGGTGTCATGTGAATGCATGGGGGATCGGAAGCGGAGCAGTCTGGCAAAAGGTAATGAACAAAATCGACAGCCCCCATGGGGGTACCGATACATATATTTCTTTTAAAATCCAGTAAATACATAAAATATTCTCCAATAGGCGACCCCACTCCCAATTTGGGAGTACTCAACAAATTAAACATTCTTCAAAACTAGTCAAAAAAATAAATATATATGCTGACAATATAGAAATCACACCGGCAACCAGTTAAAATGGTGAAACCTTGACTCAACCTTTCTGTTGTGTGTCTCTGTGTGCCACACATAGCATAGAGAGGAGAAAGAGCAGTAAAGAATTGTCTGAGGATTTGAGAACAAAAATTTTGGAAAATCATGGACAATCTGAAGGTTACAAGTCCATATCCAGAGACGTTAATTCTCCTGTGTCTACTGTGCGCAACATTATCAAGAAGTTTACAGCTCACAGCACTGTACCTAATTTCCCTGGACGTGGACGAAAGAGAAAAATTAATCAAAGATTGCAACAAAGGATTGTTCGAATGGTGGATAAAGAACCTCGATCAACTTCCAGACACATTAAAGCTGACCTTCGGGCACAGGGTACAACTATCAGCTTGCACTATACATCACCATCTGAATGAAAAGGGACGCAATGGTAGGAGACCCAGGAGGACCCCACTGCTTACATAGAAACATAAAAAAGCCAGATTGGAGTTTGCCAAAACTTACCTAAGGTAAGAGAATGTGCTGTGGACAGACAAAACAAAATGACAGATTTTTGGTAAAGCCCATCATTCTACGGTTTTCAGAAAAAGAAATGAGGTCTTTGAAGAAAAGAATACAGTCCCTACAGTCAAACATGGAGGTTCACTGAGATTTTGGTGTTGCTTTGCTGCTTCAGGCACTGGTTGTCTAATGCATGGCATTGTAAAATCTGAAGACTATCAAAGAATTCTGGGGTGCAATGTAGGGCCCATTGTCAGAAAGTTGGGTCTCCGTCAGAGGTCAAGGGTCTTACAGCAGGACAATGACCCAAAGCACACGTCAAAAATGGACCCAGAAATGGTTTAAGACAAAGCGCTGGAGAGTATTGAACTGGGCAGCAGTGAGGCCAGATCTAAATCTCATAGAGCACCTTTGGAGAGATTCCAAAAGAGCAGTTGGGAAAGGGACCCTTCCAATCTGAGAGCCCTGGAGAAGTTGGTGAAAGAAGAGTGGTCCAAAATTCCAGTAGAGAGGTGTAAGAAACTCATTGATGGTCACAGGAAGTCATTGATTTTTTTTCCAAGCGGTGTGCTACCAAATATTTAATAGAGGGTGCCAATAATTTTGTCCAGTCCATTTTTGGAGTTTTGCGTGGAATGTGTCAGATTTGGCTTTTTGTTTCTCCACTTTTTTGCATCATACTAATACAAACAAAAGAAATAAACATGAGAACGCCTAAACATTTGTAATTGCATCAATTTTCTGGGCGAAATGGTGCATTATCTGATAGAAATGCAGGGGTGCCAATATTTTCAGCCATGACCGCGTATGTGTGTGTGTACATATATATATATATATATATAAGTGTGTGTGTGTATATATATATATATATGCAGCTCTAGCTCTATAAATGTAAACAAGATAGAGCTGTATTCAGTGACAGGGGATCTCATCGTTTGTTCATTCCCTGCTAAGCAGGGAATGAAAACAACTAGATCTCCAGTAAGAGCAGCACACAGCACACACATATGCATACAATCTGTATGGCTGAATTTGCATCGCACAGACATCACATGCGACATCGCACAGCGTACTAGTGTGAACCGGGACTGAGGGACCTTAGATTCCAAGCTCCTTAAGGGCAGGGATTGATGTGTATGTGCAATATAGAGTATATGTAAAGAGCTGCATAAATTGATGGTGCTATATAAGTACCTGTAATAAAGATAATAAAATAATAATGCCTGAACAGTGCCTGCATCTGATTGGATGTTTGATGTGCCTGCATCTACTCTTATTGGCCAGGAATTTTCCATCTGGTTCTATCAACAAAGTTTAATTGAAAGAAATCAACTTTTGTTGAGTGGGATAGGACTGACAGGGCTATGTACGAAGGAAATGTTGAGCGGTTCAGCAGAAATTGGTCAAAATATAATTTGTGTATGACCACCTTAACACAGCAAGCATTGGGGCATCCTCATCAATATGAAGTTGCTCCTTCAATGCCCAAACAGACTGGAGGAGGAAAGGTGAGTAAGCAGTTAAAGTGTAGCTGACATTTTTTTTCCCATTGGATAGGGGAGTATCCAATATCACCTATATATCAGAAAGGGGCACTGTGGTATCATGTGAGGGAGGCGTGTGGCCTTGAGGAGATTGGGGAAAGATTTGTGATGGAAGGGGGGATTTTGAGGGTGGCAGGAGATAAGAATTGTTCTAGTAGGGAGAATCGGGGAGAGGTGATTTGTGCTAATGGAGAGGGGGGGGAGGGGGTTGTTCTAGAAGAGGTGATATGGTGGCAACAAGTATTTATGCTAGGAGGGGTTCTAGAAGAGGTGTTATGGTAGAGAGAATCTGTGCAAGAATGGGGAATTTTTTTTTTCAGGGGGACTTGTGCTAATAGGGATGATTGGGGGTATTTATGCTAGGAGGAGAAATTTGTGGTGTAGGATTTGTGCTAGGGGGGGATAATTTGTGCTGGGGGGGGGGGGGGGGTTCTAGGAGTGGTGTTATGGTGGAGACAATCTGTGCTAGAATGGGGAATTTGATCTTGCGGGGGGGGGGGGGGGGGGATTGTGCTAATAGGGATGATTGGGGGTATTTATGCTAGGAGGGGAAATTTGGGGTGTATGATTTGTGCTAGAAGGGGGCATAGGGGGAGATTTGAGCGGTAGAGGATTTGTACTGGGGAGAATCATTTTTTTTGGGGGGGGGGGGCGATTTGTGCTTGGGGGGATTTGGAGAGAGAGAGAGAGGATTTGAGCTTGGATGGGGGGATTTCAGCAGGGGGGCAGATTTGTACTGGGAAGAGGGAGAATTTGTGCTTAAGGGGTAAACATGCAGATTAGTGCTCAATTTTTTTTTTTGGTGGGGGGGTGCAGTTTGGTATATTTGCCCTGGGCTCTAGATGACCTTGTCCTGGCACTGGCTACAAGAGAGGCCTGCCATGTAGGTGTTTGCCATTCACACCTGTACTGGTCTTACTTATGCCGCGTACACAGGTTCGGACTTTGTCCGCCGGACCTAGTCCGGCGGATTGTCCGCTGGACCTAGTTCGGCGGGACTTCCCCACACACGGCCGGACTTCCGAGCGTGTGACTTGCCCACACACGCCCGGACTTCTCCGGCGGACAATCCGCTGGACAAAGTCCGCGGGACTTTTGAAAATGAACGGACTTGCCCACACACGGAGCAGTCCGTTCATTTAGAACGTAACTGCAGGTAGACGGAGCTAGCGAAGGCAGTGAATGCCGCCGCGCTAGCCCCGTCACCTGGCATGGATTTAAAGGGACTCCCCACGCCGAAAAACGGCGTGGGGGCCCCCCCCCAAATCCATCTCAGACCCTTATCCAAGCACGCAGCCCGGCAGGCCAGGAAAGGGGTGGGGACGAGCGAGCGCCCCCTCCTGAGCCATACCAGGCTGCGTGCCCTCAACATGGGGGGTGCCCTGGGGAAAGGGGGGCCGTGCGGCCCCCCCACCCCCCAAAGCACCTTGTCCCCATGTTGATGAGGACAAGGGCCTCTTCCCGACAACCCTGGCCGTTGGTTGTCGGGGTCTGCGGGCGGGGGCTTATCGGAATCTGGGAGCCCCCTTTTATAAGGGGGCTCTCAGATCCCGGCCCCCCACCCTATGTGAATGAGTATGGGGTACGATATACCCCTACCCATTCACCTAAGGTGTAAAATGTAAAGTAAAAAACCACACAATTTTGAAAAAATATTTTATTGCACTGCTCCGGGGGTCTTCTTCCGTCTTGGGGGTCTTCTCGCCGGACTCCTCCGCTCTCTTCTGCTCTTTTACCTAGCTCTTTCACGAGCGGAGGAGGCCGGCTACCTTCTTCGTTGTCGACGCCGTCTGGGGGTCTCGATCCGCCTTCGGGGGTCTTCCGGGGTCTCTTCTGTTCTTGCCGCGGTCGTCGTTTTCCGCGCCGCCGGCGCCGCCTTCTTCTTCTTCTTCTTCTTCCGATGTTGACCCGTCGCTCTCTCTGGCTGGAATGCCAGAGCCGCGCTGTGCTGGGACTTATATAGGGACAAGGGGACAGCATCCTCCGGGACTGTGACATCACAAGGGGGCGGGGTCACCATGTGACATGAGCATGTGACCCTGTCCCCTTGTCCCTATATAAGTCCCAGCACAGCGCGGCTCTGGCATTCCGGCCAGAGAGAGCGACGGGTCAACATCGGAAGAAGAAGAAGAAGAAGAAGAAGAAGAAGAAGGCGGCGCCGGCGGCGCGGAAAACGACGACCGCAGGAAGAACAGAAGAGACCCCGGAAGACCCCCGAAGGCGGATCGAGACCCCCAGACGACGGCGTTGACGACGAAGAAGGTAGCCGGCCTCCTCCGCTCGTGAAAGAGCTAGGTAAAAGAGCAGAAGAGAGCGGAGGAGTCCGGCGAGAAGACCCCCAAGACGGAAGAAGACCCCCGGAGCAGTGCAATAAAATATTTTTTCAAAATTGTGTGGTTTTTTACTTTACATTTTACACCTTAGGTGAATGGGTAGGGGTACATCGTACCCCATACTCATTCACATAGGGTGGGGGGCCGGGATCTGAGAGCCCCCTTATAAAAGGGGGCTCCTAGATTCCGATAAGCCCCTGCCCGCAGACCCCGACAACCAACGGCCAGGGTTGTCGGGAAGAGGCCCTTGTCCTCATCAACATGGGGACAAGGTGCTTTGGGGTGGGGGGGCCGCACGGCCCCCCTTTCCCCAGGGCACCCCCCATGTTGAGGGCACGCGGCCTGGTATGGCTCAGGGGGGGGCGCTCGCTCGTCCCCAACCCTTTCCTGGCCTGCCTGGCTGCGTGCTCGGATAAGGGTCTGAGATGGATTTGGGGGGGACCCCCACACCGTTTTTCGGCGTGGGGAGTCCCTTTAAATCCATGCCAGGTGACGGGGCTAGCGCCTTCGCTAGCTCCGTCTACCTGAAGTCACGTGCTAAATGAACGGACTTTCCGATGAGCGGCAAGTCCGTTCATTTCAAAAGTCCGGCGGACTAGCCTACTAACGGCGGGATTGTCCGCCGGACTGCCAAGTCCAGCGGACAATTTTAAAACAAAACTTAAAACCTAGTCCGCCGGACTTTTGGCGCCAAAAAGTCCGCCGGCGCCCACACACGAGGGGATTGTCCGGTGGACTTTAGTCCAGCGGATAATCCCGCGGGATAGTCCCTTCGTGTGTACGCGGCATTAGGATGACTAAGGAATGGAAATCTGTTAGAGCCTGAGCCCAGGGGAGAACCTTCCTGGGGGGGGGGGGGGACGTTTGTCCCCTGGGCCAGTACTAAGAAGACATGTTGGGCTGGTGGCCCTAAGTGGACATACTTAAAGCAGAAGTAAACCCATCGATTTAATGGCTTCAAAAAAATGTTACATTCCCGGCATGCCATAGAACGCTAGCTGTCACGTTGGTTGTGCTCTCAACCAAACTGTCGAGCCATCCAATGGCTGGAGTCATAACTGATCACATGTGCAGCATCATGGCAGTTGAAGATTAGACAGAGACCAAGATGGCAGCTTCCTTGGCTGAAAATGATAGGAGGGTTTACTTCCGCTTTAAACATTAATCAGGATAAGTTCTGCAGTCAGTGACACCAGGTCCCCCATTCAGTTCTAAATTTGGTAGAAGAACTTCCTGATGTCATAGACCTAATGCAGAGAGCTGTGTAGAGGAAAGCTGCTGGAAAATGTGAAAAGGTGTGTCCGCCTCAAATGTCCTTTAGTTACACCCACCCTTTACCATGCCCATCAATCACTACAGTGCTATTGCACTATGGGGTCTACTTTTAATACATTTTACTGTACGATTATCACGACTATGTGCCCAGCCGACACAAATGATCCCAGTATTTGTAATATTCTTATTTCCTATGATCGTCAACTGTCTCCATCTAGTGGCTGTAACGCTGTATTGTATATGCTCAATCAGGAAAATTCCACATTCTGCCACTAGATGGAGATGAAAAAAATGTATTAGGCCAGGTGTATTGATTTACGCAACGGCTCAGCGAATGCTTATGACATTTGTCCATCATTTTTTTTTTTTTATAACTAGCCCCTATGTGTGATGTCCTATAAGTATTCTTTCCGTAAAAGATCTGATTGATTGTAGTTTTCCCCCAGGGTAAAAGTTTCCTAGTCCTCCTCCTCGGCCTGTTCCCGAATGCAGCCATTGGGTTGTCCTTAAATGACTTGCATTGGATCTGTACTGCACTTTGTACATCCGCATCGCTCTTTCTGTGTCCTTATTAAATACGTCTGTCTGTTTATTGGACTTTTTCAACTGTTGTTTATTTCCACTTTTTACCGCTATTGTGATCAAAACTCCCCCCCCCTCCCCCCGCCCAATTAACATTTAATGGTAATTTTATTGCCTGCTAAACAGTAAAATCTATTGATTGCTTAATAAAACTGATTAGCCAAGATGTTTGTTTCATTATCAGATGACATTTGGTAAGCGTCTTGTTACAAAGTACAAAGTGCTAACGCAACACAACCAGCTATCTGTTCGGAATGTAATATGCTCTTTGATCGTTAAATGTGGTGTTCAGAACATTTGTTACATTATCGATCACTCAGTTTCTGGTACGCTTTAGTCACATAAGAGAGTCTCGCAGATCAAACGGAGTTTGTGACGGCTTGTTCCTCTTTCTTTGAACAAAAGTACATTTTTTTTTATCTGGTTCTCAGTCAATTGAACAGTTGCTTTTCTCCACAGAAAGGTTGGCATTACAAGTTTAGAATTAAATTGATTATAAAGGGTACATTTTAGAAAAAAACAAACAAACAAGTTAACCTTGCCTGCTCGGTATATTGGTTTTGCACAGAGCAGTCCTGATCCTCCCCTTCTCGGTTCCCCCGTCGGAGATCCTGGATCCTCCCCTTCTCGGGTCCCCCGTCGGAGCTCCTGGCTCCTCCCCTTCTCTGGTCCCCCGTCTGAGATCCTGGCTCCTCCCCTTCTCGGGTCCCCCGTCGGAGCTCCTGGCTCCTCCCCTTCTCAGTTTCCCCGCTGGAGCTTCTGGCTCCTCCTCTTCTCGGTGTGCCACCATAGGATGCCGCTTTCTGTTGTGGCACACCTGTGGGCTCAATCCCGAGCCCCTTTCTGTGTCCATAGATTACAGACAGCACAGCTCTGCCCCACAGGATTTGACTGACAGCAGCCTGAGCCAATGGCCAATCAGTCTGCCCTATGAGGAGGGAGAGAGAGGAGAGAGCCACTGCTTTTTGGGCACAGCACTGGATCACAGCACTGCATTGGATCCAAATCAGGCTCAGGGGAGCTGCACACAGAAGTTTTATATGATGTCATTATACAGCGGCAGGTCGGCGCGATCCCGTGAACCGTCGTAGCTATACGTCGGCTCGCGGGATTGGGATAGCAGGCACGTGTGCGCCCGCCGCACTGCGGGGGTGCCGATGCTCGTGGCCCACAGTCGCGATGACCACCGGCCACGAGAGATCACGGGCAGGAGAGGCAGAACAGGGACATGTGTGTGTGTAAACACACAAATCCCTGTTCTGTTCTGTGGGGAGTGACAGATCGTGTGTTCCTATTAGCTAGGAACCACGATCTGTCATCTCCTATAGTCAGTCCCCTCCCCCTTCAGTTAAAACACCCACATAAAACTGAAGTTACCCGACTCTAGCTCCGAAGTGGGCAGTGAACCCCCTCACCCCAATGGAGGAATGCCTACATACACCTCCTAAGGGGCTTTCTACCACCCCCTACTCCTTCTTTGTAACCCTGGAATGCTATCTAATATCTATGAGGACATGTAATATGTAAAATCATAGGTTTAGCACGAATGTACAGCGATCTTAGATAGAGTCACCCTTACCCCCCAAGTCTGTGCTCTTTTTTGTCTAATCTGGAAATCTGTCAGAATGTATTGTTTATTTCTTTTTAACTAAACACTGTTGTAATGTTTAAACTTGAATAAAGATTAAAAAAAAAAAAACACACACACATAGGGAACACAGTTAACCCCTTGATCGCCCCCTAGTGTTAACCCCTTCCCTGCCAGTGACATTCTTACAGTAATCAGTGCATTTTTATAGCACTGATCGCTGTATAAATGCCAATGGTGCCAAAAATGTGCCTAAAGTGTCCGATGTGTCTGCCATAGTGTCGAAGTCCCGATAAAAATCGCAGATCACCGCCATTACTAGTAAAAAAAATAATAATAATAAAAATGCTATAAATCTATCCCCTATTTTGTAGACAGTATAACTTTTGCACAAACCAATCAATATGCACCTTATTGCAATTTTTTTTACCAAAAGTATGTAGAAGAATACATATTGGTCTAAACTGATGAAAAAAATAAATTTTTTTAATTTTATTTTGGATGTATGGACCATGTATTCTAGCAAAAAGTTAAAAATATTAGTTTTTCTTCAAAATTGTCACTCTTTTTTTGTTTATAGTGCAAACAATAAAAAACGCAGAGGTGATCAAATACCACCAAAAGAAAGCTCTATTTGTAGTAAAAAAAGGACGTAAATTTTGTTTGGGTACAACGTCGCACGACCGCATAATTGTCAGTTAAAGTGACAAAGTGCTGTTTCGCCAAAAATGGCCTGGTAATTAAGAGGGCAAATCGTCCCGGTCCTTAAGTGGTTAATTCAAATAAACAAAGAGTTTCCAAAGTTTTCAGTACGAGGACCACATTGTATATTTTACAAATATTTGTGGCCCCAAAAAAAATCAATTTAATACATGAATGCATACATTTGAAATTAATGAATATTTTCTTTTTTAATCAGCATAATGTGATTCAGAACAATTGAAAAAGAACTTCAGTAAAACAAAGCAAAGAAATAGTAGAAGACCGGGCTATCACTGAATAACATTAACCTCTTGGCGACAACAGCACGTAAATATGTGGCCTGTTGGTGGGTGGGCCTCGGCGCCGAGTGGCCACATACTTGCGTGCAATATATTGTAAAACCAGCTGTAACAAGAGCTTGCGCCATGCATGCTGCTTGCACAATTACCGGCAGCTGACGGAAAGCTCCCGATCACTGCTTGTGCCTGGGAGCTTTCCAATCATGTGACCACTGTGACAGCCAATCGAGGTGGTCACATGATCATAAACCCCTCCCCGCCTCCCGGCATCTAAAACCCCTTAAAGGGCCTGGAGGCGCCGGCGTCAAGGGCTTAAAACGGCTCCCATCCCCCTTCTAACACTTGTAATAATAACTATACTCTAGAACAGTGGTTCTCAACCCTGTCTTCAAGTTCCCCCAAAAGGCCATGTTTGCAGGTTTTCTGTAAGAGTCCAGGGCTTACTACGCATGCACCAAAGACGCCTCAGGGCGCCAACCCGCACCTGCGCAGAAGACTTGATGGAAAAGGGCGGGAAAATCCCCAGGAGGCGCATAGGAAGTGACCTCAAACTTCCCTATATAAGCCCAGCCCAGCCTAGCTGGATTATCTTCAGTCCCCCCTTGTTCCTGTGCTAGTGTGTGATCTGTCTGAACCTGTTGTGACCTGGAAACCTGTTTGACTACTCTTGATTGCCTTTGAGCTCGGATTTGTACCTTAACCATTCTACTTCTTTGCCCCTTTTGTACTCAGCTGCCAGATTGGAACCGACCCCAGCTTGGATCTCGACCATTTTTCTTCTGATTAACCCTTTTATGCTTCGGTGCCCAACTGGACTTGACCTCGGCTCGGATACCGGACTAAGGCTTGCCACTCGGTGTCCCCACCAAGTCTCTGTCTCCATCTCCAGAGGCTTTAAGGACCCGAGGTGCAAGGAAGGCCTCCCCACTACTTCGGTCTCACATCAGGTACGTGGCCCTTGTGACATTTTCCTTTGTCTTGCACAGGGGAGTCAATAGCTTGGTATGTTGGACAGCTATTTTATCTAAGAGAAATTCCCAAAACATGGCCTATTGGGGGCACTTGAGGACAAGGTTGAGAACCACTGATATAGAAGAAGAATGCATATATTTATCTCTTTTCACACGGCTCCAATCTGGTTACGTAATTCCTGTGTCATCCAGCGGCTGGCTTTAGGGCAGAACAGGGAGTGGCAACAACGGATGGCTTATTATAGTGAGCCTATGGGTAACCACCGCTCATGTATACCAGACGTTGTCAGATCGCTCTCTCCTCTCCCCTGTAGCTATCGCTGGCTGACACAAGGGAAATCACGTGACCGGACCAGAGTGGCGTGAAAATAGGTAAATATATGCATTTTTCTTCTACAGGGTAGTTAATACAAATGTTGGAAAGGGGATGGGAGCTGTTTTAAGATTATTCATAACCTGGATTTCTATGCCAATAAAGGTCAAATAAAAATAAATTCAGTCTGCACCTTTCCCACCAAGCCCTTTTTACATCAGGGTCCCCATCAGAGTTCCCCTTACATTAGATTATACACTGGAGTCTCCCCTTACATCATGGTCCCCATCAAAGTAACCCTTTACATCATGGTCCCCATCAAAGTAACCCTTTACATCATGGTCCCCATCAAAGTAACCCTTTACATCATGGTCCCCATCAAAGTAACCCTTTACATCAAGGTCGCCATCAGAGCCACCCCCTGATATCAGAGTTCCCCTTACTTCAGAATCTTCATCAGAGTTCCCTCTTTCATCAGCAGAGACTGAGCACATCAGCTGTTGGGGAAGAACAATAGAAATAAGTGTGCCTCTAAGTGCAGACTGATGATAAAATTTATTAAAAGAAGATAGCAAGCCACAAATTGCCACTCACATTTGGTAGATGAATAACAGGCTCATAATAAATCAAAGTCGCTGGGTTGTCATAGCCGATCTTCAGCTGTGGAGCTGCCAGGAATCGCTGCCGCGGGGATGGGAACAAGCGGAAGCCATCAGAGGAGGTTACAAGATGGCGCTGGATCACCTGTCACCATTTGTAGATTGCCACTAGATGTTGATTGTCACTTGCCACTGTCGCCTGGCTCCTGATGTGGAGTGTCACTTGCCACGTCACCTGCTACCAGAAGTGGATGATCGCCTGCCACTATTTACGAATTGTCATTTGCATGCCAGCCAGTGCCACCAAATGTGCATTGTCACTGCATTGGTGGCAGGCTGGCAGCACTGATACATTTAGTTCTAAGTGAGGGCAGGAGTGCGGTGATGCAGGGTGGGCAGTGAGAAATTATGTCATCTCGCTTCTCCCCAGCCGAAAATCGGACATTGAAAAGGCCTGCTGGTGAGGGCGGGGTGGGAGGAGAGAGATTATGTCATCTCTGCTCGTCCACCTGCTCGCTTCTGTCAGCCTGCACAGCTCTCTCATGCAGCCCTCCCGCCGCACACAGCAAGTCAGGCTGCAAAGAGGCCATGGCCCGCTGGTTAGGCAGCAAGAGACTTGGGGCTATGGGCCCCAGATTCAAAGCTATAGCCTTAATAGCCACCCCCTAGCGACGCCACTGGTGGGGCCTATATATCTGTCCTTCATACATCAGCTGTTGGAGTAGGGAGTAGACATTGCACTTATCAGCTGATAAAACCTTGTTGTGGGCCGCACGTGGCCCTTGGGCTGTAGTTTGGAGATCCCCTGTTATAAATGAATGAATACAATTTAAATGAATGAATAAACGTACTCCAGGAAATAACTTTACTTCAGAAGCCACCCATCACATCAGATTCCCCCCTTCACATCAGAAGCCCCCACATCAGTTAAGGGCCCCCTATACTTATCCATGGGAGTTCTGTCATACATTAGAACCAGAGAACAACTGATCTGAATCCCCATTTTTGTGCACTTAGCCCAAGCATACACCACTGACCCTTGCTGCCGGCCGGGTAAAATTTTGTAGCATGTGGGATAACTTGTCCCCCTAGCTGTAGTTTTGGAGACCCCTGTTGTAGAAAAATAACCTCCTGATGAGATAGGATTTTCATTGCCATCATTGAGTCAGTTAATCATTTGAAAGCCCTTAAAATGTCATTCAGGCCTGCTATTTGAATGGAATCCCGGATGTACTATATTAAATATGTTTCATTACAATATGTATGATTTTTCCCAAAATAAATCCACGTTCACAGTTAGAATTTCGTGCATTTGAGAAAAAGTTTCCATCCTTCTCCTTCAAATTTTTTCCTCACCATGACTGAGAACGAATTTTTGAATCAAAAAGAGGGGTACAAATTGGGGACTATCCCCGATAATTAGATAATTATAAGCAAGGTTTGGGACTTAATATGAATTAAATAACCTTTCTTTGTTTCCTTTTTCATATCTGTTGTACCGGATGGAATTATACTAGACATGTGCACTGACAAAAAAATGTGTTCATTTTTGTTTTCGTCTCATTCGTTTTTTTTGCTTTTTTTCGGAAATTCAGAAAATCGAAATTCGGAAATTTGGAAATTCGAAAATTCGGAATTCAGAATTTTCGGGAATTTTCACATTTCCAAATTTTCTGATTTCCGAATTTTCTGATTTCCGAATTTCCGAATTATCGAATTTCCGAATTTCAAATTTTCGGATTTTTGGATTTTCGAATTTTCGGATTTCCGAATTATCAAATTTTCGGATTTCCGAATTATCGCATTTCCGAATTTCGAATTTTCCGAATTATCGAATTTTCAGATTTCCGAATTATCAAATTTTCGGATTTCCGAATTCCGAATTTCGAATTTTCCGAATTTCGAATTTTCCGAATTTTCGGATTTCCGAATTATCGAATTATCGAATTTTCGGATTTCCGAATTTTGAATTTCGAATTTAACGAATTTCGAATTTTACGAATTTCGAATTTTACGAATTTCGAATTTTCGAATTTTGGTTTTTCGGAATTCCGAATTTTCAGACTTTCGGAACTCTGAATTTTCAGAATTCGGGAATTCAAAGATTTGAAAATCCCAAAATTTGAAAATCTGAAAAAAAAGAAAGAAAATCAGTTTAATTAATAATAAATAATTAATAATAATAAAAAGGTTTTATTATTATTGTTCGCTATAATTATAATTCGTAACTTTGGATAAATTCGTACTTGTTACGTTCACTAACACACAAATTTGAAAGGGAATTCCAATACCTATAATTTAATAGTTAGTTATTATTTAGAATTAAACAGATTTTCTTTTTTTCAGATTTTCCAATTTTTGAAGTTCCGAATTCCGAAAATTCGAAAATTTCCGAAAATCTGAAATTCGGAAATTCAAAATTCAAAATTCGGAAATTCAAAATTCGGAAATCCGAAAATGCGAAATTTGGAAAATCGAAAATTCGGAAATTCGGTAATTCGGAAATCCGAAAATTCGAAATTCGAAAATTCGTAATTTCGGAAATTCGGAAATTTTGGAAATTCGTAATTTCGCAAATTTTGAAATTCAGAAATTTCGGAAATTGAAAAATTCGGAATTAACAAATTTGTCAAAATTCGTTAAACTAATTCGGAACTATACGAATTGCACATGTCTAAATTATACGTCAAATATTGTCTATATTTTATTGGGTAGCATACAGTATATATATAGTACTGTGGAGACACATGTTTATGTGTCTGGCCAAACCTTGATGTCATTTTTGAGTTACCATTACGTTGTTATGTTATTTTGGTATTATATATTAGGTTTGTAATCTTTGTCTTCTTAGCTTCAATGTATTACATTGTTTATACTATGTTATAATACAACGCTTATGGTCACAAATATGGTATACCCACCAGACATCATTGCACCTCGCTACCCTCTTGGTGGTCTTTCCCTGCTACACTGAAGCTACCATACTCCACATACCCCTCAGATACCCCCTGGGTTTTTGTTTGTTTGCCGCTTTTCGGACACTAGGAGTTTCATATCATCCATACAGGTAATTCTAGTCACTAATTGGCATCACCAGTATATTCACATATATTTGTTATCAATCACTCCCCCATCATCCTGTTTTTCCTCCCCTACAACCATTTACTTAACTATATTCACTTCCATTGTCACCATCTCCTTGGTTGATACACATCCCTGAACCATCAGTTTATTCAGCACCATGCATTTAATTTATCACTCATTTACATATATAATATCACATATATTCTTTCAGATGGACCCTCTACACTATTGGTTTTAATCCCTTTTTCACCACCCAGGGGGACCTTGTTCCCTGGGGTATGCCCGTTTCCATCTGTGCATGGAGAGTACCGCCTCAGCTCCCGTGGCTATAGTTTTGCCCGGCTGGTTCTTGCCCTCCATTGCCCTTCCCCAGACTCATGATTGGTCTGTAAGCATGAGTGGGGGTTTCATCTCTACCTAATTTTTCTTCTTGTCTTTATCATACCTAATACTCAGTCCTAATATTCTTTTAGAAACCTACAGTGCATCTGCTCCTGAAGAGTGGCAATGTAGCCACGAAACGCGTCGAGCTGTTTGATGCCTTCTATATTACCATTATGTACTACCTAGTCTATGCTCCCTTTGGATCCTACCAATTTGAATATATTATATTTTTATTATTTGTGGAGACACGTATCAATGAGTCTGGCTATTTTATGATGTTACAATTGTGATACCTCTGTGCTGTCATACCAATGTGCTATTATATCAAACATATCAAGTTTTGGAATAAAATGTATTTTTTTTTTATCTTACTTTATTGTATGTATCTTTTTATTATGCAACTGTAATGGTCACAAAAATGTACTACCTACCAGATATCATTATGTCGTGTAATCTTCCTGGCTGCATGATTCATATAAAGTCCCAAACCTTGCTCCTTATTATCTGAGAACGGATTTTGTTTTGACCCTACCCTACTATCCGTCTGATTTTTTCCAACGGATTTTGTCCGAAACTTGTGTTGCACACACACGGTCAGACAAAGTTGTCGGAAAATCCAATCGTTCCGAACGAGTTGATGTATAAAACGTACAACGGGACTACGTAGAGGCCAGTAGCCCAATAGCTTTCGTCTCCAAATTTTTTCTGAGCATGCGTGGTACTTTGTGCGTCGGAATTCTCTACACACGATCGGAAAAAGTCCGATCGGATTTTGTTGTCGGAAAATTTTATATCCTGCTCTCAACGGAAAAAGCCCGCTAGAGCCCACACACGATCGGATTTTCCGACAACATAATCCGATCAGACTTTTTCCATCGGAATATCCGACCGTGTGTACGGGGCATTAGAAAATTGAACAAACATTCTAAAAGTTCAAATGTTTTTTCAAAATATTACTGGTGTATGGCCGGCTTTAGTTATCATCTGTTTACCTATACCTAACTCCATTCTGTGTCTCTGCCCTTTCCAAAATTGGTGCCATATTTCTGCAATTTGTAAAGGTTCGTCACTCTCCCTCTCCAATGACTACAGACACATACTGTGACTTGTCTGGAAAAGCTGTACTTAGTTCCTCAATAATTATGGAGAGAGGCTATTTGCTATTCACTCTTTTATTCCAAAGGGTTACTCCATACCACAGCCTGAAATTTGTGGCTCATTCATTAAATGCAGGCTATAATATGAAGCCTGTGGTGTCCAAAGAAGTTCTCTCTGTTAAAAGCATGAGCGAGAAAGCCCTGATTGGAGAAAAGCTGGAGTCTGGAAGCTAGTGGAGCACAATGCATATTTGTAAAGCACATGGCTTTCATTTCCACCGCACACCGTATTCATTTTTTTTAAAACAGTACGGGCCGGCCAAACCACTGCTTTATGAATGGACCTCTTCGACTTTACTTTCTTCTACCAAGACCTTAAAGCAGAACTTTACACATAACAACTTCCTGAAAAAATTATTTCTTTAGCAAGGAACATACAGTATCTCACAAAAGTCAGTACACCCCTCACATTTTTGTAAATATTTTATTCTATCTTTTCATGGGACAACACTGAAGAAATTACACTTTGCTACAATGTAAAGTAGTGAGTGTACAGCTTGTATAACAGTGTACATTTGCTGTCCCCTCAAAATAACTCAACACACAGCCATTAATGTCTAAACCGCTGACAACAAAAGTGAGTACACCTCTAAGTGAAAATGTCCAAATTGGGCCCAAAGTGTCAATATTTTTTGTGGCCACCATTATTTTCCAGCACTGCCTTAACTCTCTTGGGCATGGAGTTCACCAGAGCTTCACAGGTTGCCACCGGAGTCCTCTTCCACTCCTCCATGATGACATCACAGAGCTGGTGGATGTTAAAGACCTTGCGCTCCTCTACCGTCCGCATTCCACATTTAATAATTATGCTACCACAATTACATAGCTCCCAAATGTCCCTGATTTGGAACAAAGTCCCTCTGTCCCGCTTTACACCTTATTTGTCCCTCATTTTGGTCTGATCTATATAGTTGTATATAAAATGTACTTTTTATCTTTCAAATAGTGTTTTCCATCCTTCAACCAATTTCTAAAAGGCTGCTTTTGTAAATTTCAAAAGTCAGACCTGGTATGAACAGGCCCTAAGAGGCATTTGCTTAGCTGTTTTAGCAGTTCCCTTGGAACGTTTGCTACAGACTGTAATTTACTAAAACACATTTTCCAATTTAAATTCCTTTAAGCCCCATACACACGCGCGGATTATCCGAGGACCAGGTCCGTCGGACCATGTCCGTCATACTTTGTCTGATGTTGGTTTTGCGTACACACGGTCGGACAAAGTTGTCGGAAAATCCGATCATTCTGAACGTGGTGACGTTTGTTGCCTACGACGGGACTACGTAGAGGCTAGTAGCCAATAGCTTTGGTCTTGCAATGTGATCTGAGCATGCGTAGCACTTTGTCCGGTCGGACAACCGTACACACGATCGGATTTGGTGTGATCGGACCGTGTTGTCGGAAAATCTATCCAGCAGGAGATAGGACTTTGTCCGTCGGACAATCCGACGTACACTGTCCGATGGTGCATACACACGGTCTGATTTTTCAACAACATTGTCCGATCGGACAGAATCCATGCAAAAATCCGACCGTGTGTATGGGGCTTTAGAATTACCTTCAACTATGTAGTGCAAGGGCCTGCCTGATTGCATACAAATTGAAAGTGTTTAGGTCTGACCTCATATTATATGGTTTTGGTTAGGGTTGCAGCGATACTAGCAAATGCACCGATACCTGAAACCGATACTTTCAAAATTGGCTCTTTGTGCTGTCAGTGGGTCTTCGCTGTGTTAAAGCGGGACTGTACTGAAATTTTTTTTTTTAAAGCCAGCAGCTACAAATACTGCAGCTGCTGACTTTTAAAAAATGGACACTTACCTGTTCCAGGGTCCAGCGGTGTCGGCAGCAGAAGCCGATCGATCGCTCGGCTCTCTGCTGTAGCCGGCGCCATTCTCAGTGAGGGAATCAGGAAGTGGATTCACTTCCCGATTCCCTACTGCGCATGCGCGAGTCGCGCGGCGCAATGAGAATCTTCAGCGCTGTCTGCCCGGACACGTGTGTGTCCCGGCAGACAGCGCGCCGGGACAGGAAGCTGCGTAAACTCCCGTGGGAGTTTATGCCGGAAGTGGGTGCAGATACCTGTCTTAGACAAGTATCTGCACCCCCCTCCCCCCTGAAAGGTGCCAAATGTGACACCGGAGGAGGGGAGGGTTCCGAAAAGCGGGAGTTACACTTTAGGGTGGAATCCCCCTTTAAAGAAGTCTGGTAATTGGAGCAGTCAAAAAAAATGTTTATTACCAACATTGCTCAGCTCTGAAACACCAAAAAAAAAGAAACATTGTTTCTTTTTGTATATTTCTGTTTCTTCATCTGCAGATCAAAGGGATGAACAAATCTTCCTCTGTTTAACCCCTTAATAACCCTTAATTTACTCTAATCGGTCTTAATTAACTCCCTATTCGCCTCCATTTAATTATTATTTCCCTGCTTTTTTTTTCTTTTGTTCACATCTATTTTATAAACCATAAACAATTAAAACTTTTTTCTTTTTTGTTTGCTTTGTTAGTGAATATTTTTACACATATATTAACATATATTTCCACATTTCACTTTGAAAAAGCAGTAAATAAAATAAAAAAAAAATCTATATTTCATTTGTAAATAACTTTTCAATGCTTTGTACCTTTGCTGACAGCTGAAGTTAAAGAGGAGGTCCACCTGAATTTTTTTTTTTTAAAAGTCAGCAGCTACAAATACTGCAGCTGCTGACTTTTAATAAATAGACACTTACCTGTTCCAGGTTCCAGTGATGTCGGCAGAAGATGACGAGCGATCGCTCGTCTCTCGGCTGCCCCCGCCGCCATCCTCTGTCAGGGAATCAGGAAGTGAAGCTTGCGGCTTCACTGCCCGGTTCCCTACTGCGCATGCGCGAGTTGCGCTGCGCGTCTTTATTGGTCCCCATTGTGTCCTGGAAACTGTGTTTCCCAAGACATAACGGGGCATCTTCGGATTTGGGCGGGTCAGCTTCGGCTAGCTAGTCCCGGAAGTGGGTGCAGATACCTGTATTATACAGGTATCTGCACCCCCCTCCCCCCTGAAAGGTGCCAATTGTGGAAAATGCTGAGATTTTTGACTGCAATGGGCAGACAGGGTTAATTTCAAAGGAGAAACTTTAAGACTTCAACTACATTAGTCATACAGGGTTCATTTCAAAGTCCCAATGTTTCTCCTCTGAAATGAACACTGTGCCTAATGCAGTCAAAATCCTGCAGTTTTTCTCTGAAATTAACCTCGTATGTCTAATGCAGTCAAAATCCCATAGTTTCTCCTCTGAATGTAACCCTGTATGCCTATTGCAATCAATATCCCAGAGTTTTCCTTAGAAATGAATGCGGCTTTCAAGGCCAATTTAAAAAAAAAAATGTTTCATAAATGTTTTATTGAGTAAACAAGTAAATACAATGGAGAAGTTCCAAGTACAGAACAAAGATTGCAAAGTAAGTACAAAATGTGTCATCATTACTTCCCGCAAGAAAGCAGGGAAAAATATACAGGGAAAAAAAAGATTTCTACATGTAATGTAGCTTAGATCTTGAATTGCGTACTTAAAGTGGTGTTTCCCCCTAAAAACCAAAAAAGGCTTAAAAATCCTAAAAAAAATATAAAATAAAATAATTGGAATTTTTTTTTTTTTTTTACATACCTCTAAATGCCTGTTGCTAGGGGGTCCCTCGTAGTCTGCCTTCTGCATAGCCTAGGCTGGTGACATCACTTCCCCCGGCGCAGGAAGGGCTCCCCAGTCATCTGGGATCTGTCACGTGTCCCAGATGACTGTGCGGCCAATCACGGCGCGCGGCGCCGCTCGCGCATGCAGAGTGGGTGCCCACAGTTGCAATGCCTGCGCCGCCGAGCGGACCGGGGGGCTACCAGAGCTTTGACCCCCCCGCATCGCTGGAACCTGGAACAGGTAAGTGTCCGATTATTAAAAGTCAGCAGCTGCAGTATTTGTAACTGCTGACTTAAAATTTTTTTTTTTAAGGGATACACCTCTTTAACCGCTTTGCGACCGCCGGCTGTCAAATGACGGCCAGGCGGCGCAGCTCTCGTTCAGGGAGGGCGTCATATGACGCCCTCCCCTTCTGTGCACTCCAGGGAGCGCGCACGCGCCGCCGGGAGCGCGCGCGCGCTCTCGCCGTGTCACTGGGCACGCGATGCGCGTGCCCAGCGGCCGCGATGTCCGCTGGGCACCCGCGATTGCCCGGTAACACAGCGGGACCGTGGATCTGTGTGTGTAAACACACAGATCAACGGTCCTGTCAGAGGAGAGGAGCCGATGGTGTGTTCTCTGTACAGAGAAACACCGATCGGTCTCCTCCCCTTGTGAGTCCCCTCCCCCCACAGTAAGAATCACTCTTAGGGAACATATTAACCCCTCCCCGCCCCCTAGTGGTTAACCCCTTCACTGCCAGTGTCATTTATACAGGAATCAATGCATTTAAATAGCATTGATTGCTGTATAAATGACAATGGTGCCAAAAATGTGTCAAAAATGTCCGATGTGTCCGCCATAATGTCGCAGTCACAATAATAATCGCTGATCACCGCCATTACTAGTAAAAAAAAAATATTAATAAAAATGCTATAAAACTATCCCCTATTTTGTAAACGCTATAACATTTGCGCAAAACTAATCAATGATCGCTAATTGCGATTTTTTTTTTTTACCAAAAATATGTAGAAGAATACGTATCGGCCTAAACTGAGGAAAAAAATAATGTTTTTTTATATATTTTTTGGGGATATTTATTATAGCAAAAAGTAAAAAATATTGTTTTTTTTTAAAATTTGTCGCTCTTCTTTTGTTTATTGCGCAAAAAAAATAAAAACCGCAGAGGTGATCAAATACCACTAAAAGAAAGCTCTATTTGTGGGGGAAAAATGATAACAATTTCATTTGGGTACAGTGTTGTATGACTGCGCAATTGTCATTCAAAGTGCGTCAGCGCTGAAAGCTGAAAAATGGCTTGGTCAGGAAGGGGGTGAAAATGCACTGTAGTGAGGTGGTTAAGCAATACATAGTAAAACAAACCTTTGGATAAAGCAATCAAAGTAAAGAGTACACAGAGAAGCAGACAATTAAAGCGGAGCTCCAGGCTCCCCCCCCAAATGAATTAAAAGTCAGCAGCTACAAATACTGCAGCTGCTGACTCTTAATATTAGGGCAGTTACCTGTCCAGGGATCCACCGGTGTCCTCACCAGAGCTGATTCTTTAATCGGCTATCGGGTACTGGCGCAGCTATCTTCACTAAGGGAAACCGGCAGTGAAGCCTTGCGGCTTCACAGCTGGTTTCCCCACTATGCTTGCGCGAAGCTCGCTGTGCTTTGTGATTGGACCGCAGTCTTCTGGGACCTGTAAATGGACCACAGTCTTCTGGGACCTGTCAATGGAGCTGTCAATGGACCACAGTCATCTGGGACAAGTGACGCGGTTAACGAGCGTTTTGAAAGATGAGCAACTTTTTAAAAAAAATTCTGACTCGGTTTGCGAGTGTTGTCTCGCAAAACGAGCAGCATTCAAGCTAATGTGGTGTGCAGTACCACATTTAATTCAAAATAGTATATTTTTTCCATAAAAAGTGCCGTTCAGAAATACTCGGAATCACTCGGAAATACCCGGAAACACTTGGAAATACTCAGTTCCCGGGTGTTTCCAAGCCTTTCCGAGGGCTTCCGAGTTCAGCTGAGCTGTCTGCGAGTATTTGCGAGGCTCTCCAGCGCCCCCAACCACCTCTGGCCACATGCGGTATTGCATGCAATAGAAGTCAATGCGGAACGAATTATCTTCGTTTCCATTGACTTCTATGGGGAAACTCGCTTTGATATGCGAGTGCTTTCAATTACAAGCATTCTCCTGAAATGTATGATGGTAATAATCCAAGGTTCCACTGTACCACTAAAAGAAAGCTATATTTGTGGGAAAAAAAGGACATTAATTGTATTTGGGTACAACGTCGCACGACTGCGTAATTGTCAGCTAAATCGACGCAGTTCCGCATCGCAAAAAATGGCCTGGTCATGAAGGGGGTAAAACCTTCTGGGGGGGGGGTGAAGTGGTTAATGCATAGAATGCATTAAGATTAAAAAAAAAAAACTTCTGCCTTTACAACCACTTTAAGGTAAAATACGTTTTACATTGAGAATCCCTTTAACCCTGTTACAAGTTTCGCCTCTGAAGGTAGCTCTGTATTCCTATTGCAATAAAAATCCCAGAGTTTCTCCACAGCTCAAACCTGATAGGACATCTGATATCATAATGGTTATTTTGATTATTCTTCATACTGCAACTATAACTTTTATTCACAACACTGGTTCCTCATAGTGTACTGACTACACTGACAGCTCTCCTGCTGCCTGTCCCTAATTTCGGCATATTTTATGTTCGGACCATGACATGTATTGTCACAGTTGAATCTGCAAGCTGCTACAGAGAGCTAGCCGTGGGGCCCCATCAAAATCTTGCTATGTTCCCGCTTCAAAGGGTTTCAGCCCATTGCCTGGTTTTCATAAAAAAAAAAAAAGAAAAAAAGTGAAAACGCATCAAAAAATCTCTGTGTGCATTTTTGATGCAGCCGAAGATCGTGAGCTAATTTCAGCACCCTGGACAGCGGCCAATAGCATTGCTATAAACCCAAGGCATGAACGTCTGTTGTCACAAACTTTTTTTTTTTTTTCTTTTTCATTAAACTTGATATATGCCTATAGAATGGCGTACACTTTATCTTCCCCCCCCACTGTTCATAATGTCAGTGGTTGGCACGGCTTACCCAGCAGTGTCAGTAATCTGAGTTCAGTGCTGGGGACATGCCATAAAAAATATCAAGCTGAACTCCAGGCAGCTTAATACACAGATAAAATATGTGTTTTGCCTACCAAAGGATTTGTACTTCTGTCTGTCCAGTTTTCACAGCTCCGCTACACAATCACAGACCTGATTTTTCCCCGCTGAAGCTCAATAACACTTATGCCGCGTACACGCGACCGTTTTTTCCATCAGAATAAACTCTGGCGGTCTTTCCGACGGAGTTACGCTGAAACGGACTTGCCTACACACGATCACACCAGAGTCCGTTCGTTTAGAATGCGGTGACGTACAACATGTACGACGGGACTAGAAAAAGGAAGTTCAATAGCCAGTAGCCAATAGCTGCCCTTGCGTCATTTTTGGTCTGTCGGAATAGCATACAGACAAGCAGTATTCCCGTTAGGAATTGATTCCATCGGAAAGATTTAAAACATGTTCTATTTCTAGTTCCGTCAGAATTTTTGAAAAAAAAAGTCCGATGAAGCCCACACCTGATCGGAATATCCAATGAAATGATTCCGTCTGACCTTTTCTGCCGGAACGTCCGGTCGTGTGTACGTGGCATTACAGGTCTTGTCCTCCCCAACCTGTAGGTGGACAGTGAAATGAGAAGCAGCAGACTGGTAAGTCACCCTGCTACTCTTTCTTATTGGCATGTTCCCATAGCTCCCAACTGTCCCTGATTTCGAGGGACTGTCCCTGATTTGGAGCAATGTCCCTCTGTCCCTCATTCCTCCTCATTTGTCCCTCATTTTGGTCTGATCTATATAGTTGTATATAAAAATGCACTTTTTATCTATCAAAAAGTGTTTTCCAGCACTAAACCTTTCATCTGATTTCTAAATTGCTGCATTTGTAAATTCCAAAGGCCAATATAAAGGAATAGTAGTGGTAAAAAAAGCACTTGTGGGTTTAACAAATCTTGTTTTTTTTGTACAATTCTCCTTTAAGGGGGTGTGGCAAGGGGTGTGTCCTATGCCTGCTTACTTTTGCTGATAGGTGTTCCTCATTCCCATCTCAAATAGTTGGGAGGTGTGTGTTCCTTATTAGCACATGAGCACTGCAGCGCAGCTGAGTTGCTCCTTGTGCTGCATCTTCCTCTTCCAGTCTGAGCACTGCTGATGGTTAAATTTAGATAAATTAGTCGCTTGTGTCAAAAATACATTTAATGATGTCTTAACCACTTAAGGACCGGGCCTATTTTAAGTTAAAATAATTTTTTTTTGCTAGAAAACTACTTAGAACCCCCAAACATTATATATTTTTTTCAAACACCCTAGAGAATAAAATGACAGTCGTTGCAATACTTTCTGTCACATCGCATTTGCGCAGCGGTCTTACAAGTGCACTTTTTTGGGAAAAAAATACACTTTTTTTAATTAAAAAATAAGACAACAGTAAAGTTAGTCCAATTTTTTTTTATATTGTGAAAGATAATGTTACGCCGAGTAAATGGATAGCCAACATGTCACGTTTCAAAATTGTGCCCGCTCGTGGAAACGGCGACAAACCCTTAAAAATCTCCATAGGAGATGCCACCATTATTTTCCAGCACTGCCTTAACCCTCTTGGGTATGGAGTTCACCAGAGCTTCACAGGTTGCCACCGGAGTCCTCTTCCACTCCTCCATGACGACATCACTGAGCTGGTGGATGTTAGAGACCTTGCGCTCCTCCATCTATCATTTGAGGATGCCCCACAGCTCAATAGGGTTTAGGTCTGGAGACATGCTTGGCCAGTCCATCACCTTTACCCTCAGCTTCTTTAGCAAGGCAGTGGTCGTCTTGGAGTTGTGTTTGGGGACGTTATCATGTTGGAATACTGCCCTGCGGCCCAGTCTCCTAAGAGAGGGGATCATGCTCTGCTTCAGTATGTCACAGTACATATTGGCATTCATGATTCCCTCAATGAATTTTAGCTCTCCAGTACCAGCAGCACTCATGCAGCCTCAGACCATGACACTCCCACCACCATGCTTGACTGTAGGCAAGACACACTTGTCTTTTTACTCCTCACCTGGTTGCCACCACACACGCTTGACACCATTTGAACCAAAAAAGTTTATCTTGGTCTCATCAGACCACAGCACATGGTTCCAGTAATCCCTGTCCTTAGTCTGATTGTCTTCAGCAAACTGTTTGCGGGCTTTCTTGTGCATCATCTTTAGAAGAGGCTTCCTTCTGGGACGACAGCCATGCAGACCAATTTGATGCAGTGTGTGGCGTATGGTCTGAGCACTGGCAGGCTGACACCCACCCCTTCAACCTCTGCAGCAATGCTGGCAGGACTCATACGTCTATTTCCCAAAGACAAAATCTGGACATGACGCTGAGCACGTGCACTCAACTTCTTTGGTCGACCATGGCGAGGCCTGTTCTGAGTGGAACCTTTCCTGTTAAACTGCTGTATGGTCTTGGCCACTGTGCTGTATCTCAGTTTCAGGGTCTTGGCAATCTTCTTATAGCCTTTTTTATGTAGGGCAACAATTATTTTTTTCATATCCTCAGAGAGTTCTTTGCCATGAGGTGCCATGTTGAACTTCCGGTGACCAGTATGAGAGAGTGAGAGCGATAACACCAAATTTAACACACCTGCTCCCCATTCACACCTGAGGCCTTGTAACACTAACGAGTCACATGACATCTGGGAGGGAAAAGGGCTAATTGGGCACAATGTGTCACGCACCTGGTGGTGATGAGTCTGGTTTTGCAGAGGAGGGCCTCCCTTGCGGCTCCCACTCCCGGGCCCCTGGTAAGGTGACAGGGAGACCAAGAGTCAGGAGGGGCACGGGTGCCTGGCAGGACCGTAGGACCGGTAACGAGAGATCCCTGGATCAGCTCAGCGGACAAGGTGAGTAGGGTAGACTGGATCAGAACAGCAGACTGGAACAGCAAAGCAGACTGGAACAGCACAGCAGACTGGAACAGCACAGCAGACTGGAACAGCACAGCAGACTGGGTCAGCAAGGCAGACTGGAACAGCACAGCAGACTGGGTCAGCGGAGCAGACTGGATCAGCACAGCAGACTGGATCAGCAAAACAGACTGGAACAGCAAAGCAGACTGGATCAGCAAAGCAGACTGGAACAGCACAGCAGACTGGATCAGCACCACAGACTGGATCAGGGAAGCAGACTGGATCAGGGAAGCAGACTGGATCAGCAAGGCAGACTGGAACAGCAAAGCAGACTGGGTCAGCGGAGCAGACTGGATCAGCACAGCAGACTGGATCAGCAAAGCAGACTGGATCAGCAAAGCAGACTGGAACAGCAAAGCAGACTGGATCAGCAAAGCAGACTGGAACAGCACAGCAGACTGGAACAGCACAGTAGACTGGATCAGCAAAGCAGACTGGAACAGCAAAGCAGACTGGATCAGCACAGCAGACTGGAACAGCACAGTAGACTGGAACAGCAAAGCAGACTGGAACAGCACAGCAGACTGGATCAGCACAGCAGACTGGATCAGCAAAGCAGACTGGATCAGCACAACAGACTGGATCAGCAAAGCAGACTGGATCAGCAAAGCAGACTGGAACAGCACAGTAGACTGGATCAGCAAAGCAGACTGGATCAGCACAACAGACTGGATCAGCAGAGCAGACTGGATCCTCAAACAGGCCGGGTCAGGTATCAGGCTGGCAATGCAGTACAGGTGGGTAAGGCAGGAGAGGGGTCACAGACAAGCCAAGGTCAGGTACAGGCAGAAATCAGAAGGGTCAAAGGGGTAGCCGGGTCAAACACCGGTAGGAACTTCAGATTAGGTATCTGGGCACCGAACGCTATAGAGCAGACAGCGGGGACCGTCTGTGACAGACGGATTCAAATAGGCTCACTGGCGCCAACAGGGGCGCGCACCCTTCCTCCCGCACGCGCTCCCATGCGCGTGTGTGTGCGCGCACGTGCACGCGTGCTCTCGCGCATGCGCACGCGCAATGGTACCCGCGAACGGGTACCAGGGACTCCAGTGCGCCGGTTACTGGCAGGATCTTCATGACACAATGTGGACATTTTCACTTAGGGGTGTACTCACTTTTGTTGCCAGTGGTTAAGACATTGATGGTTGTGTGAGTTATTTTGAGGGGACAGAAAATTTACACTGTTATACAAGCTGTACACTCACTACTTTACATTGTAGCAAAGTGTAATTTCTTCAGTGTTGTCACATGAAAAGTTAGAATTAAATATTTACAAAAATGTGAGGGGTGTACTCACTTTTGTTAGATACTGTATATAGTAAGTTCCTCTGGGGCAGAAACTGATGTGAATGAAATATTAGAATGTAAAGTCCTCAGGGAGGGAGATTGATGAGAATAAGACAATAGATCAAAAGCTCCTCTGGGGAGCGACTGATATGAATGAGACATTAGCGAGAAATTAGCACATAAGTTTCTTTGTTGGGGAAACCGCAAAACAGAATATGTGAATGAAGAATAAATTAAAATTAAAGACATTAAAACAGTAGCACATTTTTAAATGTTAAATTCAATGAAAGCTGCCTTCACTTATAACCACGTTGTGTATAGTTTAATTTGTTTAAATATCTTTACTTTAATGAAGAGATCAGGAAATACATTTTAAATGAGTCCTGATTCTTGTTCTTGGCTCAGTCATCTGCCTAGAGCTCTCATTTCTGTAAATCTCACCAAATTGGTCTCACCATGTGTTTGGGGTGGTGAAACTTGTGATGCCAGGTATGCGGCCAAGATTGAAATTTTAAGCCGCTGGCATGCTGAGTTGGCAGATAAGCACAAACTAATTAGAGAAGCACCAGCGGCTGAGAGAGAAAGGAAACAGAAAATATCCATATGAGCTGTAGACAATTAGACAACATTTTTTTTTCAGTTCTTTCACACAAGAAAAAAACTTTTTTAGCCACTTTAGAAAAGAGAAATGGTGAGGTCACGTTTAGTAGCACTACCGGACAAAATGGCTTAAGTAACAACACCATATGACATATGCTGAATTTTGTTACTTTAGCTGCCCTCCATGCCCTCCATGCCCTCCATGCTGCGGCCCTTTGCTTGCTTTTATCTGGTCCTTGGGACACGATTCCTTCTACTGACACCAATGATGAGTCCCCATTCCTTCCACTGACCCCAACAATGGTGTATAATTCCTCCCACTGGTATAAATAAAGGAACACTATTCCTCCCACTGACACCAATGATGGGCCACAATTCCTCCTACTGACACCAATGATGGGCCACAATTCCTCCTACTGACACCAATGATGGGCCACAATTCCTCCTACTAACAATGATGTTGGCACTATTGTGCTATTGCTCCCACTGAAACCAATGATTGGGCACTATTTCTCTCATGGATACCAATGATGTGGCACTATTCCTTCCACTGACACCAATGGCAGGGCACTATTCTTCCCACTGACACCAACAATGGGGCACTATCACACCCAATGCCACCGATGATGGGACACTATTCCTACTCTTACTGACCACAGGTGCTATCTTATTTATGAGGTATTGTTTAATTCACTGATGCTGGGGCATTTGTTATTCACACTGGCCACAGTCCAGCCCCCCTTTAACTGGCGTGCAAGAGTCTGGATCTAAACCTGTAACCTCCTCTCAATGTGCCACCTGAGATGCTAGACAGCTCCCTGTCTGATCCCTTGGACAATCTCGCCTTGTCTCTTGTTTCTGGTGAACCTTAAACTCTTTGCTCCTCTTATGAACTTCCTGATGTAAGCCATGTGCCTATGTCCTGCTCCTTTGCATACATGCACCTGTCCTTATCTTCACTACCACTGACCTTAATCTTGTTCCTCTACTACACTTCCACTTGATCCCAACCTGCAACCACTTGTTACTGACCTTTGTTTTTTTTACTGATCAAGCTTCTGCTATATTTTCTACTGGACACGGGCTTGCTCACCTCCTGGGTGGTAGGGTGATCCTAAAAAACGTGACCTGGTACTAACATGCAGCAAACCCCATCTCCACCAGGAGCTTTGGTCAACACTGGTAAGTGCTTAGACACTGTGCCTCAGGTGAGCCCCCATCATTTGCTTTGGTTTTGTTTTACATGCGTTGCCCTTCCATGTGCTCCTTGCTGCAGAGGTTATAGGTGGGGGTAGTGGCCATTTGTTTGTGTTGTGGAATATTGGTGAGGGAACGCACTGGACACCTTTGCTGCCATTGTGCTATATGCTGGGCGTCCAGTGCACCCCTGGAGGGGTGGGCTACCTCCAGCCCCCCCCCCTTTTTTTATCCATTATAATGCTTGTGCTTCCACTGTGGAGGCTCACAAAATTTAGAGTTAGGACTACAGAAAATACTGGGGTGCCTTGACAGGGTTTCGTAGCTTAAGCATGCATTTGCAAATGTGTGCAGACTAAACCCCCGTTTTTAAAGCAAACTGTTAGACAGGATAATTTGGTTGGTCGCAGACTGGTCGGTAAGTGAGCTGGGAATTTCTTTGGTTTTGTTTTGCCAGTTTGACTTGCTTGTAGACATGGGAACTGCCAAAAAATTCGTTTCGTTTCGTTTCGTCCCGTTTCGTATATAAAAAAATTCGTAATTCGTAATTCGTGTACGAAATTCCGTTCTAATTCGTACGAAATACGAAATTCGGACGAATCGTAATTTTTTTTACGAATCGTTAGTAAAGTTACGAATCGTTACGAATCGTTACGAATCGTTACGAATCGTTAACGCGGCTAATGAATTGTTGGTTCTCATAACACAGAGAACAATTCGAATCCAACTACAAATATCGAATTTCAATTTCAAGTTACGAATCGTTATGAATAGTTACGAATCGTTACGAATCGTTATGAATAGTTACGAATCGTTACGAATCGTTATGAATAGTTACGAATCGTTAGTAAATCCAACTACCAATATCGAATTTCAACTAATTTGAACGAAATTATTATAGCAGATATAACGAATGAATTCGAATGACAAAGTGTCATTTTTGCAGAAAAAAAAAAAGCGTAGGGGTCCCCCCAAATTCAATAACCAGGCCCTTCAGGTCTGGTATGGATATTAAGGGGGACCCCAGCCAAAAAAAAATAAAAAAAATGGCGTGGGGTCCCCCCCAAATATCCATACCAGACCCTTCAGGTCTGGGATGGATTTTAAGGGGAACCCCGGCCAAAAAAAAAAAAAAATATGGCGTGGGGTCCCCCTCAAAATCCATACCAGACCCTTTATCCGAGCACGCAACCTGGCAGGCCGCAGGAAAGGAGGGGGGGACGAGAGCGGCCCCCCCTCCCGCCTGAACCGTACCAGGCCACATGCCCTCAACATTGGGAGGGTGCTTTGGGGTCCCCCCCAAAGCACCTTGTCCCCATGTTGATGAGGACAAGGGCCTCATCCCCACAACCCTGGCCGGTGGTTGTGGGGGTCTGCGGGCAGGGGGCTTATCGGAATCTGGAAGCCCCCTTTAACAAGGGGACCCCCAGATCCCGGCCTCCCCCCTGTGTGAAATGGTAAGGGGGTACAAAAGTACCCCTACCATTTCACCAAAAAAGTGTCAAAAATGGTAAAAATGACAGGAGACGGTCTTTGACAATTCCTTTATTAAAATCTTCTTTCTTCTTTCTTCTGGTCTTCCTTTCTTCATCTTCTCCTTCCGTCATCTTCTTCCATCTTCTTCTTCCTTCGATTCGCTTCTTCTTCCTCCGGTCTTCTCGTCCTTCTCGTCCGGCGTCGTCCTTCTCGTCCGGCATCGTCGTCTCTTCTCGCAGGCCGCTCCTCGCAATGGGAGGCTCCCGCTCTGTGAGGCTCCGCTCCGTCTGACAGGTCTTTTATAACGAAGGCACCTGGTGACCCCGCCCCCTCTGACGCACGGGGACGTCATGTGGAATTCCCTATGGCTTTCCCCATGACGTCAGAGGGGGGGGGGGGCGGGGTCACCAGGTGCCTTCGTTATACAAGACCTGTCACCCGGAGCGAAGCCTCACAGAGCGGGAGCCTCCCATTGCGAGGAGCGGCCTGCGAGAAGAGACGACGATGCCGGACGAGAAGGACGACGCCGGACGAGAAGACCGGAGGAAGAAGAAGCGAATCGAAGGAAGAAGAAGATGGAAGAAGATGACGGAAGGAGAAGATGAAGAAAGGAAGACCAGAAGAAAGAAGAAAGAAGATTTTAATAAAGGAATTGTCAAAGACCGTCTCCTGTCATTTTTACCATTTTTGACACTTTTTTGGTGAAATGGTAGGGGTACTTTTGTACCCCCTTACCATTTCACACAGGGGGGGGGCCGGGATCTGGGGGTCCCCTTGTTAAAGGGGGCTTCCAGATTCCGATAAGCCCCCCGCCCGCAGACCCCCACAACCACTGGCCAGGGTTGTGGGGATGAGGCCCTTGTCCTCATCAACATGGGGACAAGGTGCTTTGGGGGGGACCCCAAAGCATCCTCCCAATGTTGAGGGCATGTGGCCTGGTACGGTTCAGGCGGGAGGGGGGGCCGCTCTCGTCCCCCCCTCCTTTCCTGCGGCCTGCCAGGTTGCGTGCTCGGATAAGGGTCTGGTATGGATTTTATGGGGGACCCCACGCCATTTTTTTTGGCTAGGGTTCCCCTTAAAATCCATCCCAGACCTCAAGGGTCTGGTATGGATTTTGAGGGGGACCCTACGCCATTTTTTTTTTTTTTGGCTGGGGGTCCCCCTTAATATCCATCCCAGACCTGAAGGGCCTGGTTATTGAATTTGGGGGGACCCCTACGCATTTTTTTATCAATGACTTCAATGAATGACAGTTCTCTGTATTACGGATCCAACAATTCATTTGCCGGCAAATAGCTGCGACTCGTGATTTTAAATAGTTTTTTTTTCCTGCAAAAATGACACTGCAGGAACAGTTCCCTATATTAGATATACTGAATCTCGAATCATTCGAAGCATTCGTTATATCCGCTATTATAATTTCTTTTCATATTAGTTGAAATTACATATTTGTTAGTTACAATACAACATTCGAATTGTTCTCTGTATTACGGGAATCGGCAATTAGCCGCGAGTGATTTTAAATGTCTTTTTTTCCTGCAAAAATGACACATTGTACAGAGAGAGTTCTAAACACGGGAAACATGACCCCCTTCATAGGCATACTATAGAGTATATAGTATATAGAAGGGCGCAGGTTTCCTGTGTTTAGAACTCTCTCTGTACAATGTGTCATTTTTGCAGGAAAAAAAGACATTTAAAATCACTCGCGGCTAATTGCCGATTCCCGTAATACAGAGAACAATTCGAATGTTGTATTGTAACTAACAAATATCTAATTTCAACTAATATGAAAGAAATTATAATAGAGGATATAACGAATGCTTCGAATGATTCGAGATTCAGTATATCTAATATAGAGAACTGTCTCTGTACAATGTGTCATTTTTGCAGGAAAAAAAAAACTATTTAAAATCACGAGTCGCAGCTATTGCCGGCAAATGAATTGTTGGATCCGTAATACAGAGAACTGTCATTCATTGAAGTCATTGATAAAAAAATGTGTAGGGGTCCCCCCAAATTCAATAACCAGGCCCTTCAGGTCTGGGATGGATATTAAGGGGGACCCCAGCCAAAAAAAAAAAAAAAAAATGGCGTAGGGTCCCCCTCAAAATCCATACCAGACCCTTGAGGTCTGGGATGGATTTTAAGGGGAACCCTAGCCCAAAAAAATGGCGTAGGGTCCCCCATAAAATCCATACCAGACCCTTATCCGAGCACGCAACCTGGCAGGCCGCAGGAAAGGAGGGGGGGACGAGAGCGCCCCCCCTCCCGCCTGAACCGTACCAGGCCACATGCCCTCAACATTGGGAGGATGCTTTGGGGTCCCCCCCAAAGCACCTTGTCCCCATGTTGATGAGGACAAGGGCCTCATCCCCACAACCCTGGCCGGTGGTTGTGGGGGTCTGCGGGCGGGGGGCTTATCGGAATCTGGAAGCCCCCTTTAACAAGGGGACCCCCAGATCCCGGCCTCCCCCCTGTGTGAAATGGTAAGGGGGTACAAATGTACCCCTACCATTTCACCAAAAAAGCGTCAAAAATTGTAAAAATGACAGGAGACAGTCTTTGACAATTCCTTTATTAAAATCTTCTTTCTTCTGGTCTTCCTTTCTTCATCTTCTCCTTCCGGCATCTTCTTCCATCTTCTTCTTCCTTCGATTCGCTTCTTCTTCCTCCGGTCTTCTCGTCCTTCTCGTCCGGCGTCGTCCTTCTCGTCCGGCATCGTCGTCTCTTCTCGCAGGCCGCTCCTCGCAATGGGAGGCTCCCGCTCTGTGAGGCTCCGCTCCGGGTGACAGGTCTTGTATAACGAAGGCACCCGGTGACCCCGCCCCCCCTCTGACGTCATGGGGAAAGCCATAGGGAATTCCACATGACGTCCCCGTGCGTCAGAGGGGGCGGGGTCACCAGGTGCCTTCGTTATAAAAGACCTGTCACCCGGAGCGGAGCCTCACAGAGCGGGAGCCTCCCATTGCGAGGAGCGGCCTGCGAGAAGAGACGACGATGCCGGACGAGAAGGACGACGCCGGACGAGAAGGACGAGAAGACCGGAGCAAGAAGAAGCGAATCGAAGGAAGAAGAAGATGGAAGAAGATGACGGAAGGAGAAGATGAAGAAGGAAGACCAGAAGAAAGAAGATTTTAATAAAGGAATTGTCAAAGACTGTCTCCTGTCATTTTTACCATTTTTGACACTTTTTTGGTGAAATGGTAGGGGTACTTTTGTACCCCTTTACCATTTCACACAGGGGGGGGGGCCGGGATCTGGGGGTCCCCTTGTTAAAGGGGGCTTCCAGATTCCGATAAGCCCCCCGCCCGCAGACCCCCACAACCACCGGCCAGGGTTGTGGGGATGAGGCCCTTGTCCTCATCAACATGGGGACAAGGTGCTTTGGGGGGGACCCCAAAGCACCCTCCCAATGTTGAGGGCATGTGGCCTGGTACGGTTCAGGCGGGAGGGGGGGCCGCTCTCGTCCCCCCCTCCTTTCCTGCGGCCTGCCAGGTTGCGTGCTCGGATAAAGGGTCTGGTATGGATTTTGAGGGGGACCCCACGCCATTTTTTTTTTTTTTTTGGCCGGGGTTCCCCTTAAAATCCATCCCAGACCTGAAGGGTCTGGTATGGATATTTGGGGGGGACCCCACGCCATTTTTTTTATTTTTTTTTTGGCTGGGGTCCCCCTTAATATCCATACCAGACCTGAAGGGCCTGGTTATTGAATTTGGGGGGACCCCTACGCTTTTTTTTTTTCTGCAAAAATGACACTTTGTCATTCGAATTCATTCGTTATATCTGCTATAATAATTTCGTTCAAATTAGTTGAAATTCGATATTGGTAGTTGGATTTACTAACGATTCGTAACTATTCATAACGATTCGTAACGATTCGTAACTATTCATAACGATTCGTAACGATTCGTAACTTGAAATTGAAATTCGATATTTGTAGTTGGATTCGAATTGTTCTCTGTGTTGTGAGAACCAACAATTCATTAGCCGCGTTAACGATTCGTAACGATTCGTAACTTTACTAACGATTCGTAAAAAAAATTTCGTATTCCGTACGGAATTCGTAAAAAAAAAAAATTCGTACTACAGATTCGTAAATTCGTACGAATTTCGAAAAATTCGTACGAATTACGAATTCGTACGAAACGAATCGCACATGTCTACTTGCTTGTATTATTATCCTGCTGGTCGGTGGGAGCCTCTCTACTGCTATGGCTACTGGTTTCTGAGCCTGACCTCTGACGGTGACATGGCTCTTTGTTTAGAACGTTTGAAGAACTCTGCATTAGGGCATTGTGTCCCCTTCCTTTGGCCCAAAAGTCGCACATAGCAAAGGCCAGCTATGAATATTAAACATGTTGCAGTACAATTGTGATGGTGGTACTTGACACTAATTTATGCAGCTCCTGGAAACGATATTATTTCAACATATCTCACCATTTATATACCGTATTTACCTACTGCTCTAGCTACCGTGCCACCCCCAAGGCTCCTGTCACCTGTCAGGCCCTTTACTCTAAGTATGAATAATATCTTGGAATCTACAATTTTTGGAATAGGCAGCTCATGCTAGTAATGCTTATACTGCTTCTGGCTGTATTCCTATTGCTGCCATCTCAGTTCAACAAAGCTACTAATGGTAATGTTTTTTTTCCAGAAAGGCTTACACATAAGGGCTTCCAGCTGGTCTTACAATTTTTCACATTTTTGGCCCCATCATCTCATCAGGAAGTGCTTCCCAACCCATTCTGCACAATTTTGCATCATTTGCTGCTCTACAATACACACTTTTTTTGGAGCCTGGTTCGGATTTCCATTGACTTCAAGGGGACTTCCATGAGGCTTGAGGCTTGCACGCTTTAGGTCACCTGAACTACAACTGATCATATTTTTAGGAAGTTCCCTCCATGATGCTGCTTCCAGATCACCAGTATTCGACTATTTAGATTGACATGCAGTGGTTTCTCCAGCCTTTTTGTAAGCTCTGTAGTGATGTACTGGGCAGTTGAGGAATCCACAGTGAGGGATAGCAGGACTTCACATACCTGGGAGCACTGAATGCTTATGGCAGTTGGGGAACAACGTCACGGTGGCATTTTCGAGACAGAGACCACCTGTAAGCAAAATAAAGTATATTTCCTCTTCTTTCTGCCGGTATAGCTCTTTGATATTTTGACCCTGTGAGTCACTTTAAATGATTATTTTTACATTTTTAGAAGGTAAAGCAAAATTTATATAAAAAGGTTAATCAACATACATTAAAAGAAAATAATAAGACGATGATTGTTTCCCTTTCCTCTAGATAAGTTCTCTGTAACCCACTGCAGTTAGATTTCACACAGCTCCTCGCGTGTTGGAAGCTCTGCATTGTGAATCATCTTCATTCTCTCTGCATCATGTTTCAACACTTTAAACCTTCAAAAGGCAGGACAGAGTCTTATTGGTGGCTGTGAGACAAATCTTAGCCTGACTTATTTTTTTTGATTTTCAATAAGCGAGACACAAGGAGCTTGCAAGGAAATTAGGTTCTTCGGTTACCAGACTAGTAACAAAAGGAAGGTAAATTACACGTAATGTGTTAGTGTAAGATATCCAAGTATTATAATCCCTCACAGAAATTGCAGTACTCCCCCTGACAACGCCTGTGGGTGTGGTGCAGAGTGCTGCATCGGAATAACTAATTTAACCCCCAGTGCAATTTCACTTGTAATAAAAAAATACAGAAACAGTTCACAAATAACCTGGTGGGAAGGCAACCCAACCAGAGACAATGACAGTTCCAGCAGCATGTGTAGAGAGGGGAAGAATGCGGCCTGGCCATCTTGTGCCCAACAGGCAGGTGTCCAGAGAAGTTACGAGCCCTACATTTTCCCTCCTTGTTAGGAACCTTTTTCTGCCGCTAGTGCTGTCCCCACCAGAAGGGGTACCTGTCCCTTCTCTACCAACTCGCAAATGCGCACCAAACCTGGGAGCTAGGACCTTCAAAAAGGCTCAGCCTGACCAGAGATGGCTGCTAGAGTCACATTGGGTGGCAGCATCCAATTGGATGCTTCCCCAGTGAGCCAGGAAACCATAGAGCAGTGGTTTCCCAACCTGGGGGTCAGGACCCCCTCAGAAGTCGAATGACGATTTGCCAGGGGTCACCGGATCCTGGGCTGTTCCTGAAGCCCGCACCATTCTCCAAGCCTTTTCACGGCTGCCCTGCTGGGCTGTTCCTGGAGCCCGCGGGCACCCATTTAGCCCCATTTGCAGCCACCCATTCAGTTCACGGCATGGCTGGGGGGCAGATACTAGAGGTCAGCTAAGACACAGTGAATCTGGAGACACAGTGAGTAACACTCCCTGTGATTATAGTTGCCATTAAAAGTCCCAACTACAGTTCTCAGATCAGCAGATGACCTTGCTCAAGAGCACCTAAGTTGGCTGATCAGAACTCCCCCCCAGCATTGCCACTCCTTCCAACTCCCCGCCAGCACTGCCATTCATCCCAACTAGGGATGAGCCGAACACCCCCGGGTTCGGTTCGCACCAGAACCTTCGAACCGACCGAAAGTTCGCGCGAATTTTCGAACCCTATACGTTATAATGGACGCGAACGTTCGAAATCAAAAGTGCTAATTACAACGGCCAATATGCATGTTAATGTCATAAAACAGGTTTGGGGACCCGGGTCCTGCCCCAGGGGACATATATCAATGCAAAAATAACTTTTAAAAACTAACGTTTTTTCGGGAGCAGTCATTTTAATGATGCATAAAGTGAAAAAAAAAAAGTGAAATTTTCCTTTAAATATGGTACCTGGGGGGTGTCCAAAGTATGCCTGTGAAGTGGCATGTGTTTCCCGTGTTTAGAACTGTCCTTGCACAAAATGACATTTGTAAAGGAAAAAAAGAAGCCATTTAAAACCACTTGCGGCTTTAGGTTTGTTCTTAAGTAGAATCTGAACAGGTACATTATGAAGTGTAGCTCCATCCCAAAAAAATCTATTTTTATGCTTTTTGGAGAACATAGGGAGGGGTTATCACCCCTGTAACATTTGCTGTCTTTGCACATCTGTTCAGAACATGTCACCTCACTTTCCGTCCCAATGACAAATGTTTTTGGAAAAGTGGGGTTTTAATTGAAACAAGGATTGGTGATAAAGCATCAGTAGAGAGGAGATACCTTTTTCCCAAATTAAATCTAACATGATAGAATTTCCCTTCCTAGGGGTAGATTTCCTCTCACTTCCTGTTTTCTATTTCCGTTTGCAAGTAGGATTCGTTTGTAAGTTGGATGTTTGAAAGTAGGGGCCTGCCGTATATACTCTGCAGAAATTTGCCCTATTAGATGTTGGTGTAGCCACAAGACTGGTGGGCACAGGAATGGGCCCTGCTGTGAGTTATTAGATCAAGATTTGTAATTGCATGCACCTGTTGAACAGGGCAGAAAAATTGGGCCTTTGGTGGTGGTGGTGGTGGACGGTGTTGCCACAAGACTGTAAGCCCTCACAGTGACTCTTGGTGGGCGCAGGAATGGGCCCTGCTGTGAGTTATTAGATCAAGATTTGTAATTGCAAGCACCTGATGAACAGGGCAGAAAAATTGGGCCTTTGGCGGTGGTGGTGGACGGTGTTGCCACAAGACTGTAGGCCCTCATAGTTACTCTTGGTGGGCGCAGGAATGGGCCCTGCTGTGAGTTATTAGATCAAGATTTGTAATTGCAAGCACCTGATGAACAGGGCAGAAAAATTGGGCCTTTGGCGGTGGTGGTGGACGGTGTTGCCACAAGACTGTAGGCCCTCATAGTTACTCTTGGTGGGCGCAGGAATGGGCCCTGCTGTGAGTTATTAGATCAAGATTTGTAATTGCAAGCACCTGATGAACAGGGCAGAAAAATTGGGCCTTTGGCGGTGGTGGTGGACGGTGTTGCCACAAGACTGTAGGCCCTCATAGTTACTCTTGGTGGGCGCAGGAATGGGCCCTGCTGTGAGTTATTAGATCAAGATTTGTAATTGCAAGCACCTGATGAACAGGGCAGAAAAATTGGGCCTTTGGCGGTGGTGGTGGACGGTGTTGCCACAAGACTGCAGGCCCTCATAGTTACTCTTGGTGGGCGCAGGAATGGGCCCTGCTGTGAACTATTAGATCAAGATTTGTAATTACCCGCCCCTGTTAAACAGGGGCTGAAAAATTGTGCCTTAGGCACTGGTGCTGGTGCCACAACACTGCAACCCCTCACAGAGACTGTACTTGGAGCACAGCAGTCACACGTGTTGCGAAGCATTTTTTTAAAAAATTGTAAGTACACGCACCTGTTAAACAGGGGCTGAAAAATTGTGCCTTAGGCACTGGTGCTGGTGCCACAACACTGCAACTCGGCCCTCACAGATACTGTACTTGGAGCACAGCAGTCACACGTGTTGCGAAGCATTTTTTTAAAAAATTGTAAGTACACGCCCCTGTTAAACAGGGGCTGAAAAATTGTGCCTTAGGCACTGGTGCTGGTGCCACAACACTGCAACCCGGCCCTCACAGATACTGTACTTGGAGCACAGCAGTCACACGTGTTGCGAAGCATTTTTTTAAAAAATTGTAAGTACACGCCCCTGTTAAACAGGGGCTGAAAAATTGTGCCTTAGGCACTGGTGCTGGTGCCACAACACTGCAACCCGGCCCTCACAGATACTGTACTTGGAGCACAGCAGTCACACGTGTTGCGAAGCATTTTTTTAAAAAATTGTAAGTACACGCCCCTGTTAAACAGGGGCTGAAAAATTGTGCCTTAGGCACTGGTGCTGGTGCCACAACACTGCAACCCGGCCCTCACAGATACTGTACTTGGAGCACAGCAGTCACACGTGTTGCGAAGCATTTTTTTAAAAAATTGTAAGTACACGCCCCTGTTAAACAGGGGCTGAAAAATTGTGCCTTAGGCACTGGTGCTGGTGCCACAACACTGCAACCCGGCCCTCACAGATACTGTACTTGGAGCACAGCAGTCACACGTGTTGCGAAGCATTTTTTTAAAAAATTGTAAGTACACGCCCCTGTTAAACAGGGGCTGAAAAATTGTGCCTTAGGCACTGGTGCTGGTGCCACAACACTGCAACCCGGCCCTCACAGATACTGTACTTGGAGCACAGCAGTCACACGTGTTGCGAAGCATTTTTTTAAAAAATTGTAAGTACACGCCCCTGTTAAACAGGGGCTGAAAAATTGTGCCTTAGGCACTGGTGTGGTGGCATGGATCATTGAGGAGGAGGAAGAGGATAGTCAGTGAACATAAGAGGACAGTCACTCAGCATCAGCATAGGCAGTCTTGAAGGGATGTGACATTAAAAATTATTCGGTTATATCCGCCTCAGGTGCCTGGTAGCTGGTGGTGATCCAAGACTGATTCATTTTGAGGAATGTCAGTCGATCAACCGAGGCGGTGGACAGGCGCACCCTATGATCAGTCACAAATCCTCCAGCAGCACTGAATGTGCGTTCGGAAAGAACGCTGGAGGCAGGACAGGCCAGTAGCTCAATTGCATACTGTGCAAGCTCTGGCCAGTGATCCATCCTCAGGACCCAGTAAGCCAGAGGATTTTCGGTGGGAAAGGTGTCCAAGTCTGACCTTGCCCCAAGGTATTCCTGCACCATGTATATCAGACGCTGGCGATGGTTGCTGGAACCGATCATACCTTGGGGCTGCGGACTAAAAAATTGTCTGAACGCATCGGTCAGACGTCCACCTTCCCCACCGCTCCTTCTGCCACTGACCGAAGCCTCAGCAACTCGTCGCCCAGGACCAGGAGTTTGTAGCCTCCCAGTTTCTGGGAACGCGTTGCACAGACCTTTCTGCAAGGCCTCCCTGAGATGTCTCATCCTCTGCTCCCTCTGCGACGGCAAGATAAGGTCCGCAACCTTACCCTTGTACCGCGGATCAAGGAGAGTGGCCAGCCAGTAATGGTCCCTCTCCTTGATCCGAAGAACACGAGGATCCTTCCGCAGGCTTTGCAGGATCAGGGAGGCCATGCAGCGTAGGTTAGCTGAGGCATTCGGTCCGGAGTCTTCTGGGTCACTGAGGATGACATGATCGCCAGCCACCTCCTCCCAGCCACGTACAAGTCCACTGGTTTGTTGGGACTGTACATCATCCCTAAAAGACTGCTGCTGCTGATGCTGAGTGCCAGGCTCCACCTCCATGCTCACACAATCCTCCTCCTCCTCCTCCTCCTCCTCCTCCTCATCCTCTTCCTGTGTGATGGGTGGGACAGAAGGAACACTGTCCGGATAAAGGGGGCCTTGAGAGGCAAGGAAGTCCTCCTCTTCCTGCCTCTGTTCTGCCTCAAGTGCCCTGTCCATTATCCCGCGCAGCGTATGCTCCAACAGGTGGACAAGAGGGACAGTGTCACTGATGCATGCACTGTCACTGCTCACCATCCTCGTGGCCTCCTCAAATGGTGAGAGGACAGTGCATGCATCCCTGATCATGCTCCACTGACGTGGGGAAAAAAAACCAAGCTCCCCTGACCCTGTCCTGGTGCCGTAGTCGCAAAGGTACTCATTGATGGCCCTCTGCTGCGTGTGCAGTCGCTGCAGCATGGCCAACGTTGAGTTCCACCTGGTGGGCATGTCACATATTAGGCGGTTCTTGGGCAGGTTCAGCTCCTTTTGCAGCTCAGTCAGCCGAGCACTGGCATTATAAGATCGGCGGAAATGCACACAGACTTTCCTGGCCTGCCTCAGGACATCCTGTAAGCCTGGGAACCTGCCCAAGAACCGCTGCACCACCAGGTTGAGGACGTGAGCCATGCAGGGCACATGGGTGAGCTGCCCCTGTCGCAGGGCGGAGAGGAGGTTGGTGCCATTGTCAGAAACGACCATTCCTGGCTTAAGCTGACGTGGCGTCAACCACCTCTCGGCCTGCCCCTGCAGAGCTGCCAGAACCTCTGGCCCAGTGTGGCTCCTGTCCCCCAAACACACCAGCGCAAGCACGGCATGGCATCTTTTTGCCTGCGTACTTGCGTAGCCCCTTGTACGCCTACGGAGCACCGCTGGTTCCAAGGACAGAGCACTGGAGGAAGAAGAAGAGGGAGGGGGTGGAGGAGAGAGGTGTGTCACAACCAGTAGCAGTAGTCGCGTTTTGGAGGCGTGGTGGCGGAACAACCTCCAACACTACTGCACCTTGTCCTGCATCCCTCCCAGCTGCCAATAGAGTGACCCAATGGGCCGTGAAAGAAAGGTACCTTCCCTGTCCATGCCTGCTGGACCATGAGTCAGCGGTAATATGCACCTTACCGCTGACCGCCCTGTCCAGCGAGGCATGGACATTGCCCTCCACATGCCGGTAGAGAGACGGAATCGCCTTCCGCGAGAAAAAGTGGCGTTTGGGAACCTGCCACTGAGGAACCGCACATTGAACAAACTCACGGAAGGGGGCCGAGTCTACCAACTGAAAAGGCAGCAGTTGAAGTGCTAGCAATTTAGCCAGGCTAGCATTCAACCGCTGGGCATGTGGATGGCTGGGAGTGTACTTCTTTCTACGGTCCAGCAGCTGGGGCAGGGAAATTTGCCTGCTGCAATCGGACGTCGGTGTACTGCAAGTACTTGGTTGTGACACACCTAATTCTACACCTTCAGTCCTCTCAGAGCAGCTTTCAGAGAGGACTGAAGGTGTAGTGGGGATGGAGATCCCAGCTGAGGAGGAGCAAGGAGAGGTCCGCTTAGTTCTTTGGTGTGGGTCTTTTATGTGTGCCTGCCAACGAGCTGCATGGCAGGTCGCCATATGTCTGGTCATGCTTGTGGTGCCCAAGCGGCTGATGTTTTGGCCACGCGAGATACGCTTGAGACAAATATTGCAAATAGCAGTGGTGCGATCTGCTGCACTCGTCTCAAAAAAGGCCCACACCAAAGAACTTTTCTGATAACGTGCAGAGGCAGCGCCCTGCACAGGCGGAGCTCTGCGGTGTTGTACAGTTGCTGTGCTGGCCTCTACCTGGCCTCCAGGGGGCATCCTGCCTCGTTGGACATGTGACGCCGCATCCTCCTCCTCCTCGTCCTCCTCCTCATCCTCTCTCCCTTGAGGCACCCACGTGGAGTCAGTGACCTCATCATCCCCTCCCTCTTCACCACTAGAGCAAACCTGGCAGTAAGCTGCAGCTGGTGGAACAGTACTGCCAGATTCCTCAAGCTGGGTATCGTCATCCGAGCCTTCGAATCGTTGGGCATCCTCCTGGAGCATGTACCCAACACTGTGCTCAAAGAGTTCGGGGGACTCCTCAGGAGGACATGGTGGGTCTAGGGAAGGGGTGGCTGATGATGCTCTGTCAGTACCCTGAGCCTGGGTGAGAGAGGATGAGGAGGATGAGGAGGGCTTGGTCATCCATTCTACCAAGCCTTCAGCATGATGCGGCTCCACATGTCCAGCTGCCGAAAACAAAGACGCGCGTGCCCCATGGCCACGTGCTGATGACGATGCACGACCACGTCCACGTCCACGGCCACGTCCACTAGAAACAGAGCCTGCCTGCCCTGTGTTCTTGGCTCTGCACGCTCTGCCTCCCCTTGGCGGTCTTCCAGCCATTGTAGTCGGTAGTCCTGTGGGTGCTGCTGAGAAGAATATATAGGAGCTCTGTGTGATGCCACTAACACACTAGAAGTCCTATGGGTGCTTCTGCAAAGAAAATAGAGGAGCTCTGTGTGATGCCACTAACACACTAGAAGTCCTGTGGGTGCTGCTGAGAAGAAAATATAGGAGCTCTGTGTGATGCCACTAACACACTACAAGTCCTATGGGTGCTTCTGCAAAGAAAATAGAGGAGCTCTGTGTGATGCCACTAACACACTAGAAGTCCTGTGGGTGCTTCTGCAAAGAAAATAGAGGAGCTCTGTGTGATGCCACTAACACACTAGAAGTCCTGTGGGTGCTGCTGAGAAGAATATATAGGAGCTCTGTGTGATGCCACTAACACACTAGAAGTCCTATGGGTGCTTCTGCAAAGAAAATATAGGAGCTCTGTGTGATGCCACTAACACACTAGAAGTCCTATGGGTGCTTCTGCAAAGAAAATATAGGAGCTCTGTGTGATGCCACTAACACACTAGAAGTCCTATGGGTGCTTCTGCAAAGAAAATAGAGGAGCTCTGTGTGATGCCACTAACACACTAGAAGTCCTATGGGTGCTTCTGCAAAGAAAATAGAGGAGCTCTGTGTGATGCCACTAACACACTAGAAGTCCTGTGGGTGCTTCTGCAAAGAAAATAGAGGAGCTCTGTGTGATGCCACTAACACACTAGAAGTCCTATGGGTGCTGCTGAGAAGAATATATAGGAGCTCTGTGTGATGCCACTAACACACTAGAAGTCCTATGGGTGCTTCTGCAAAGAAAATAGAGGAGCTCTGTGTGATGCCACTAACACACTAGAAGTCCTATGGGTGCTTCTGCAAAAGAAAATAGAGGAGCTCTGTGTGATGCCACTAACACACTAGAAGTCCTGTGGGTGCTTCTGCAAAGAAAATAGAGGAGCTCAGTGTGATGCCACTAACACACTAGAAGTCCTGTGGGTGCTTCTGCAAAGAAAATAGAGGAGCTCTGTGTGATGCCACTAACACACTAGAAGTCCTATGGGTGCTTCTGCAAAGAAAATAGAGGAGCTCTGTGTGATGGGACTAACACACTTCAAGTCCTATAGGTGCTTCTGGGAAGAAAATAAAGGTCTGTGTGATGGGACTAACACACTTCAAGTCCTATTGGTGCTTCTGGGAACAAAATATAGCTCTGTGTGTGTGATGGGACTAACACACTTCAAGTCCTATAGGTGCTTCTGGGAACAAAATATAGCTCTGTGTGTGTGATGGGACTAACACACTTCAAGTCCTATAGGTGCTTCTGGGAACAAAATATAGCTCTGTGTGTGTGATGGGACTAACACACTTCAAGTCCTATAGGTGCTTCTGGGAACAAAATATAGCTCTGTGTGTGTGATGGGACTAACACACTTCAAGTCCTATAGGTGCTTCTGGGAACAAAATATAGCTCTGTGTGTGTGATGGGACTAACACACTTCAAGTCCTATAGGTGCTTCTGGGAACAAAATATAGCTCTGTGTGTGTGATGGGACTAACACACTTCAAGTCCTATAGGTGCTTCTGGGAACAAAATATAGCTCTGTGTGTGTGATGGGACTAACACACTTCAAGTCCTATAGGTGCTTCTGGGAACAAAATATAGCTCTGTGTGTGTGATGGGACTAACACACTTCAAGTCCTATAGGTGCTTCTGGGAACAAAATATAGCTCTGTGTGTGTGATGGGACTAACACACTTCAAGTCCTATAGGTGCTTCTGGGAACAAAATATAGCTCTGTGTGTGTGATGGGACTAACACACTTCAAGTCCTATAGGTGCTTCTGTGAACAAAATATAGCTCTGTGTGTGTGATGGGACTAACACACTTCAAGTCCTATAGGTGCTTCTGGGAACAAAATAAAGGTCTGTGTGATGGGACTAACACACTTCAAGTCCTATAGGTGCTTCTGGGAACAAAATATAGCTCTGTGTGTGTGTGATGGGACTAACACACTTCAAGTCCTATGGGTGCTTCTGGGAACAAAATATAGCTCTGTGTGTGTGATGGGACTAACACACTTCAAGTCCTATAGGTGCTTCTGGGAAGAAAATAAAGGTCTGTGTGATGGGACTAACACACTTCAAGTCCTATAGGTGCTTCTGGGAAGAAAATAAAGGTCTGTGTGTGTGATGGGACTAACACACTTCAAGTCCTATAGGTGCTTCTGGGAACAAAATATAGCTCTGTGTGTGTGATGGGACTAACACACTTCAAGTCCTATAGGTGCTTCTGGGAAGAAAATATAGCTCTGTGTGTGTGATGGGACTAACACACTTCAAGTCCTATAGGTGCTTCTGGGAAGAAAATATAGCTCTGTGTGTGTGATGGGACTAACACACTTCAAGTCCTATAGGTGCTTCTGGGAACAAAATATAGCTCTGTGTGTGTGATGGGACTAACACACTTCAAGTCCTATAGGTGCTTCTGGGAACAAAATATAGCTCTGTGTGTGTGATGGGACTAACACACTTCAAGTCCTATAGGTGCTTCTGGGAACAAAATATAGCTCTGTGTGTGTGATGGGACTAACACACTTCAAGTCCTATAGGTGCTTCTGGGAACAAAATATAGCTCTGTGTGTGTGATGGGACTAACACACTTCAAGTCCTATAGGTGCTTCTGGGAACAAAATATAGCTCTGTGTGTGTGATGGGACTAACACACTTCAAGTCCTATAGGTGCTTCTGGGAAGAAAATAAAGGTCTGTGTGATGGGACTAACACACTTCAAGTCCTATAGGTGCTTCTGGGAACAAAATATAGCTCTGTGTGTGTGATGGGACTAACACACTTCAAGTCCTATAGGTGCTTCTGGGAAGAAAATATAGCTCTGTGTGTGTGATGGGACTAACACACTTCAAGTCCTATAGGTGCTTCTGGGAACAAAATATAGCTCTGTGTGTGTGATGGGACTAACACACTTCAAGTCCTATAGGTGCTTCTGGGAAGAAAATATAGGAGCTCTGCCTGCCTGCCACGAACACACTACAAGTCCTATAGGTGCTTCTGGGAACAAAATATAGGAGCTTTGCCTGCCTGCCACGAACACACTACAAGTCCTATAGGTGCTTCTGGGAACAAAATATAGGAGCTTTGCCTGCCTGCCACGAACACACTACAAGTCCTATAGGTGCTTCTGGTAACAAAATATAGGAGCTCTGCCTGCCTGCCACGAACACACTACAAGTCCTATAGGTGCTTCTGGTAACAAAATATAGGAGCTCTGCCTGCCTGCCACGAACACACTACAAGCCCCTCTTTCTCAATCAATCTTTGTAACTGAATCTATCTAAATCAATCTCTGTAAGTGAATCTCTCTACCTAACTAAATCCAGCAGAGTGTCACAGATCTAGCCTGCTCAATCTGCGCCGGAACAGCATGTGACCGGCGCAGACGGCGTGGCGGCCTTTTATAGGGGGGGGCGTGTACTACAGCCCCTGAGCTGTAATTGGCTACAGGCGTCCTGCCTGTAGCCAATTATGGCTCTTCGAGTTTCCGGGGCTGTGATTGGCCAAGCATGCGGGGTCACAGTGCATGCTTGGCCAATCATCAGCCAGCAATGCACTGCGCCGGCCGCGCCGGCCGCAATGCATTGCGGGGCCGCGCGCAACACCCGAACGTGATGCGAGCGGCCAAAATAGTTCTGGGCTCGCCGAGCGAGCGAACGCCCGGTGCTCGATGCGAACGTGGGTTCGCATCGAGCACCGGGCCCATCCCTAATCCCAACTCCCCACCAGCATTGCCACTCGTCCCAACTCCCCGCCAGCATTGCCACTCATTCCAACTCCCCGCCAGCACTGCCACTAGTCCCAACTCCCCACCACCCCCCACCAAGGAGTAAGAGAAGGAATAAAAATAGAGAATACATGGAAGGGAGAGAAAAAAGAGGGGGAGGAACAAAGAAAAAGGGAGAGAGAGAACAAGAAAGAGTTAGAGAGAGGGATGGGGGAAAAAAACAAGAAATTAGGATAAAGAGGGATGGGGGAAAAAAACAAGAAATTAGGATAGAGAGGGATAAAAGGGAAAGAAAAGGAGAACAAAGAGAAAGAGTGGTACATCCTAAAATGTACCATAAGGGGTTTTAATACTGTACTGTTAGGGGTCCCCACCACTTGGGAATTTTTATCAAAAGGTCACAGCATGAGTAAAGTTGAGAACCACTGCCATAGAGGAACTACACTATATTACTAAAAGTATTGGGACGCCAGCCTTTACATGCATAGAAACTTTAATGGCATCCCAGTCTTTGTCCGTAGGGTTCAATATTGAGTTGGCCCACCCTTTGCAGCTATAACAGCTTCAACTCTTCTGGGAAGGCCGTCCACAAGGTTTAGGAGTGTGTCTATGGGAATGTTTGACCATTCTTCCAGAAGCGCATTTGTGAGGTCAGGCACTGATGTTGGCCGCTTTAATTCATACCAAAGGTGTTCTATCGGGTTGAGGTCAGGACTCTGTGCAGGTTAGTCAAGTTCCTCCACTACAAACATGCTCATGCATGTCTTTATGGACCTTGCTGAATGCACTGGTGCGCAAAAGAAAGGGTCCATCCCCAAAACTGTTCCGAACTGAGTCCCAACCTCAACCCGATAGAACACCTTTGAAATGAATTAGAGCAAAGACTGCAAGCCAGGCCTTCTTGTCCAACATGCCTGACCTCACAAATGCACTTCTGGATGAATATTCAAACATTCCCCTAGACACACTCCTAAACCCTGTGGACAGCCTTCCTAGAAGAGTTGAAGCTGTTATAGCAGCAAAGGCTGTGGGCCAACTCAATATTGAACCCTACGGACTAAGACTGGGAAGCCATTAAAGTTCATGTGCATGTAAAGGCAGACGTCCCAATACTTTTAAAAATACAGAGGATAGTGGCGCAAGCTGTAGTATATAAATGTTACTTTAAGTCCATACAGGAGCTTGAAAAAGGAGCGCGCAGTGTCACCATCTCCCCACTGCGCATGCTCTGAAACGCATTGCATCACGTCAGTGACGTCATCCCGCCACATGCTGCGTTTCAGCCCTCTCCTGAGACCTGCTGACTGCACTCCAGCTCGTTCTGGATCCCGCCTGAGAGCTGGAAGATCCCAGGTGGACAGGACGCCGTCTTTGAACCACACAACTCCACAGGAAGAGATCAGCGCTGCTAGCTAAAAACGGAGACTGACGATTTCACTGGACTTCACCATGCCTCTATATAGATACTTCTATGTGAGTCTTTTAATACACCTTGTTTATTAAACCTATACAGTTTTACTCAGGTGGCACCTATTTTCTGTTTTTCGTCCGAATACTTTTGGTAATATAGCGTATGTTCCTCTTAAACTTCCTCCTCAACTGCAGTGCCACTGCGAAAGTACGCCACCTGCAGTGGAGAAAGTAGACTGTATCTGCCTACACGCCTTCAGCTGCTTTTCTCTCCAGAAGGACAGCACCATCTTTCCAGGGTCAACATCTACTTTCTGGACTGAGATCATAGGAGAACAAGGCGGCAAAGTGGTGTAGTGGGTAGCACTCTCGCCTAGCAGTAAAAAAGGGTCACTGGTTCTAATCCCAACCAGGACTCTACCTGCCTGGAGTTTGCATGTTCTCCCTGTGTCTGCGTGGGTTTCCTCCCACACTCCAAAGACATGCAGGTAGGTTAATTGGCTTCTGTCCAAAAATGGCCCTAGTATATGAATGGGGACCTTGGATTGGGGGCTCCTTGAGGGTAGGGACCGATGTGAGTGTGCAATGTACAGGAATAGGGACAATTGTAGACACTCACTCTGGTTGGCTGGTGTCTTTATTCAACCTTACTAACTATGTAACTATGATAGCCCAGAGATAAAAAAAAACATGCAAATTCCAGTGCTTATGCAGTTCTTGTGTTCACATATGTCTTAAGCCCCATACACACGGTAGGAAATTCCAACCACAAAATCCGACGGATTTCGTCCGACACTGGTGTTGCATACACACGGTCGGACAAAGTTGTCGGAAAATCCGCTCATTCTGAACGTGGTGACGTTTGTTGCGTACGACGGAACTACGTAGAGGCTAGTAGCCAATAGCTTTGGTCTTGTTATGTGATCTGAGCATGCGTGGCACTTTGTCTGTCGGAATTCGCTACACACGATCGGAAAAAGTCAGATCGGACTTTGTTGTCGGAAAATTTGAGAGCAGGATCTCAAATTTTTTCTGACGGAAAAAGTCCGATGGCGCCCACACACGGTCGGATTTTCCGACAACATGGTCCAATAGGACATTTTCCGTTGGAAATTCCGACCGTGTGTACGGGGCATAACACAGATCAGCCCCTCCTTCGACCTCTCACTTGCTACAAAGATGTATACTTCTGCCTGCAATAGACTGATGACATTATCTAGGCTAAGTCATTGAATGGAGCTCAAGGGCAACTTTTTAATGGAAAATGATGAACCTTTTCTCAAAACCGATACTGTTGTATTCAGTATGATGACATGCCAGGAATTTATTAATGGGTATATTACTGACAGGTCTACTTTAAGTGAAACATTTGTACATTTAGCAGACTTTAAAAAAAATGCCTATGCTTTCCCTTTGCCATCTCCTTTGGAGACACTGGCATCAGACCGCTAAAGGTTAGGGCGCAGATTTGTAAATGTCGGCATTTTTCCCCCCGCAGAAACATCTTGTGAAGGCGGTTTCTGGAGATGTAGAGCGGTGCTAAGCAATTTGGCACTGTCGATGTAACAGCTGGTCGATCAAAGGAAGCCTGGGGGAATTCAGCTATGCCCTTCAACGCTCATCAGGTAGAAACTGAGAAGCTTGTTCTACTAAAGGCCCTAATCTCATCTATTTACATCAGTCACTAAAAGCCTTATCCAGGCATCGGTCTGGGCGGCAGAGATAAGTCGTTCCCTACTCCGCACTCCCCGTCTGCTCTAAATATGGTTCTGACTTGCAAAGGACTATGGGAAATCCGCAGATGTGTCAAAGTCTCTCATATTCCATTATTTTTCTCCCAATCCATGCAATTCTTCTCTTTTTACCATCATCTGTTTGCTTGCTACCGGCATCTCCTGTGAGATCTTCCTTGATTGATTGCCATCATATGAAAAGGTTCATTGTTGTCCGTGATGCAAATTCGCGGTTTAAAATGGCACATAATGAAATGTTCTGTTTTTCCTATCAGAAGAAATTACAAGGGCTTAGCGGATTGTTGTAATTGTCCCATTAGAAATGCAAGCAACAAGCCTGCGGTAATGAAGATAGCGCCGAAGATAAACAAGAAAGATTATGATGGAGAGGTTTTGTTATGATCTGATGGGGAGGGATCCTCGTCTGGTCACACGAGACACAAGCAAAACATCCCCGTCTATTTTTTTTTTTTTCCTGTATCTCTTTTGCCGTCTTATATTTATTTTATGCAATTATACGGAGGCAACATTTCCTGGAGGCCTTTACAGAGTACATTTAGAACATGCACATCAGTTGGTGTGCCAGAGAGGTCATGCTGCTGCCTAATTGTCTCTTATCTCTGTGCCCGCAGCCTCTCCCTTTGTCTTCTATTAGTCCTCAATTTTTTTTCATGCTCTGCTTTACTTCACCCCTTTTCTCTTTCTCTTCTATGTTCTGTTTTCCCTCTTTCTCTCTCTCTTGCCCTGGCTCCCTCTTTGTCTAGCTCCCTTTTTCTTTGGCTCCCTCTTGCTCGTTCTTGTGTAGCCCCCCCTGTAATACCCCTGTGTTATTGGGAACAATGAACAAGGAGAGGGAGCATTGGGATACCCCGAAAACTGTAGAACTGGATAACTCGAGGACTCCTCAGTTTCTGGCTGCACTGCACAACTGCTGAAATCCCCATAGGATCTCTATGCTGTTGGTGACCTGTACTCGTTCCAGAGTTAAAAGCTACACACAGTCACTTTCAGTGGTGGTTGTTGCTCAATATTTTGATCCCGCCGCGGAAGACAGACTTTAGGCCGCAATTTCCCCCCTCCCCCATGGGAGGCGGTCAGGAGGTTGAGTTCGGAGACCTTACTGTAAGGTAGGGTGACCAGACATCCCCGGTTTCCGGGGACAGTCCCCGGATTGAGGACACTGTCCCCGAACCAAGTCTGTCTCCGGTTTTGTCCCCGGATTGGATTTGAACAGGGGCTGGGGCAATTTCAAAGACAGTCAGTGCAGAATTAAAAGAAAAAATCTGAATTACCCCCCCCCCCCCCCCCCCTCTGCCGCTCCTACTAGCTTAGGGGGTGGGGATGTATTTTTTTAATTATCTGTGCCCCTTTCTGATGATCATGTGCTGGTCAGAGCGGAGAGAATATTTCTTCAGTTTCGGGTGCATGCCCGTTCCACTCCTGCACGCATGTTCTTCTGCCTTGGTCAAGTCCCGGCCAGCCACCTGCCCATCTCCTTGCCTTCCCTGGCGGAGTGATCTTCCTCCGCTCCCCACCCAGTAGTAGCCAGGGCCCGGAGAGTAAGACTTGACAGGCTGTGCGACGGGCAGAGAGTCGCTAATTGCCGCCATTACTAGTAAAAAAAAAATATGTCCCTGGATTTCATTTAAAAAATCTGGTCACCTTACTGTAAGGAGGCAGATGGGATCGGAGCCTAGCCGTCATAAAGAGATGAGCTTGACAAGTCCTCCCGGCCAAACAGGAAGTGGGTCCTGAGACTCCCTGGCCAGTCGAGTCTCAGGACCAGCTTCCTGATTGGCCAGAGGAGAATCAGGAAGACAATTGCAAATACTAATTTTCTATTGTCACACAACTGGATGGGCTCAGGGAGCAGTGCTCTGTGCCTCGAGTCCACCCTTTTTTTAAGCCAATTCGAGCCTCGGGCTCTAATCACAGGCTTGAAAAAAAAAAAAAACCATTGGAATCCATGCGTCTGGCACCCTGCATGTAGATTAGGGGCTGGACGTATTTCCTTCGTCACTTTCCTTCAGCACTGGCTGGAGGCCACAGGATCATCAGTTGCCTCCGGTCGATATCTACCAGAATCTTCTTAGTGAGGGAGATGTAGACTCACACCTCCATAGGACAACTAGACTCTTCCCCACCGACTTCCTCCTGGCTCTCTCCAGTGAGCTTCTCCAGACCCAACTTAATCCGTGGACACGGATCTGCAAATAGGCCCCCAGCTAAGCCTAGCTGGGACCTTGGTATCTTCTTTAGGATCCTGCACCACAGGGGCCGCCTCCTGCAGGACCGCCCTTGCTGCTCAGGCACCAAACTACTTATGGGCTCTCTCACTACCTTCTGGGCACACATCCCTAGGGTTTTGGCTGGAGTCCCATAAATAATGCGCGAAATTGCGCGAAATTACTAACTATATTCATAAATAAAAGCTGCCTGCTCTGTTCTTCCTCCCACTATACTTATAGCATCCTCTGGAAGACAGGGGGAAGTAACAGAGCAGCAGCCTGTAAAACCCTAAATAATCAACCCCTGCTCCACTGATTACAGGAAATCCAAATGTAATCTACCTAGCGGCCTGCTCTACACTAGGAGGGTGCTACATTTGTCTTTGTGTCTTTGCACCATTTCCTCTTCCCTCTTTGACTCCCTCCTTTCCTCTCTCATTTCTCTCTCTCATCTCTCCCTCATTTGTCCTTCTCCCTTCCCCATACCTCTTTCATTCCTACCCTCTCCTCTCTTCTCCCAATTAGCTATGAGCTAAGGTTCAGCGGGACAGAATAGATCCCAGCTGTCCCTGATTTCGAGGGACTGTCCCTGATTTGGAGCAATGTCCCTCTGTCCCTCATTCCTCCTCATTTGTCCCTTATTTTGGTCTGTTTTTAAAATGCACTTTTTATCTATCAAAAAGTGTTTCCCAGTGCTAAACCTTTCATCTGAATTCTAAATTGCTGCATTTGTAAATTCCAAAAGCCAATATAAAGTAAAAAAGCAATTGTGGGTTCAACCCTCTTGTTTTTTTTTTGTACAATTCTCCTTCAAGGGGGCGTGGTTGTGGGTGTGTCCTATGCCTGCATTCTTTTGCTGATAGGTGCCCCTCATTCTCAAAAAGAATGGAGGTATGGGACAGTAGGCCACTGGCTCAATCGGCTGCGGCTGGGGAATTCCCCACCCCCACCTAACAAAATGGCAGGGATGTCACTCACTGTCCAAGAGAAAGAACCTGCAGTGGACAGCATAAAGAATATACCCAATCTGCATATTCATAGGGGTTCAACAGTTGGTGTTCCCACAACACCAGATTAATGGTGCCAAAGAAGGGGGGGGGGGGGCACTACCCTTCTCTATGTGTCCTGCTGACCATTGTCTCAGTGACAAAAAGTAAGAGGAAGTCCTCAATTTTAGAGATGTCAAGAGAACAAATTTGAGGAGACATTTTCCAGTGGTAGAAAACATGCTGATAACAACTATCTAGAATGGGAATTGCACTTACTTTGGGGAGTTTATCTCTCACTTCTTGTTGCATCTCCAAGACAGAAAGTAAAGAGAAATTTCCCCAGCAAGACACAGATAGCAGAAAAATATCCTCATGGGGGTTTTATCCATTCTCTTCTGTATCCAAAAGTAAAAAAATTCGGGCTTGACATATACTTTAATGTCTTGCCGTCAACGTAACACATTTGTGTAGGAGCAGAGAGGGCGGGCTTTAAAGCGTAACTCCACTTTTGTTAAGAAAAAAAAATCCTCTCTGGGTGATCTATGTACATTGCAGGGATTTCACCAAACTTTGTTGCAGATTCCTATCTTTTTGTTATTTTGGAGAAATCCCTGGGTATTTGTCTGTTCACACTGCTGTGGGATTGAAATTGCGCGAGTTCAGCTGAACTCGCATGATTTCATACCCACATGTCAGTCCTACTTTGGGGGGCAATTTCAGAGACATCTGTGCGGGGTCCTGAAATCGCAGCCGAAGTCACCAAAAGTAGTACAGAAACTACTTTTGGGAATTGGTGCGGCTCCACAAAGTCGGTGTTGCACCGATTCGGACGGTGCCGCCGGTTTGGCAAATCCTCCAATGTGAACCTAGGCTCCATGTGTGAATCTAATGGGAGTGGTTTCATACTATAATTATCTATCAGCTGTGCACCTGCAGGACACTAATGAGGAAAGCTGCAGGACCTGCATCCCTTTAGACGTGGTTTCCTATTGGGAGTATCTCACCAAAAATTTAATTTGTATCTTAGTATCTGACTCTTAGTACAGACTTCTGGGAAAATTCGTGAGTCGATCACACAAGTAGGAAATTATGTTTCTGGGGGGCGTTCTGTATACCATCTATACCACGAAAGTGGAGTTACCTTTTAACCACTTAAAGTGGTTTTTCCCCCTAAAAAAAAAAAAAAAAAAAGGCTTAAAAATCGTAAAAAAAATAAAAAATAAATAATTATTGGAAATTTTTTTTTTTTTACATACATCTAAATGCCTGTTGCTAGGGATCGCTCGTAGTCTGCCTCCTGCGTAGCCTCGGCTGGTGACATCACTTCCGCTCGGCGCAGGAAGGGCTCCCCAGTCATCTGGGACCTGGCACGTGTCCCAGATGACTGTGCGGCCAATCACGGCACACGCGGATCGGGGGGCTAGCGGAGCTTCGGAGCATCACTAGACCCTGGAACAGGTAAGTGTCCGATTATTAAAAGTCAGCAGCTGCAGTATTTGTAGCTGCTGACTTTTAATTTTTTTTTTTTTTAAGGGATACACCTCTTTAAGGACCGGAAGGATTTGCTCCCTTATTGACCAGCCCATTTTTTTGCGATATGGCACTGCGTAAACTTAACTGACAATTGCGCGGTCATGCGACGTTGTAAACAAAATTGATGTCCTTTTTTCCCCACAAATAGAGCTTTCTTTTGGTGGTATTTGATCACCTCTGCGGTTTTTATTTTTTTGCGCTATAAATAAAAAAACAGCGACAATTTTGAAAAAAATTCTCACTACACTATTGAACTAAATATAAATATAAATATATATATATATATATACGTGCTGCTACTTAAAATGCAAATAATAAAACAAAAGGTGAAAAATAATGTAGTGTCAAACTACACAATCACAGTAGCACAAAAGAACAACAAAAAATATTCAAAAGTGTCAATAATAAAATCAAAAATAATTGTCCATCATAAATATCAACAAAGATATAAATTGTGAAAATAGTGCAACTCTTCATAAAGTGGAAAATTTTGAACGCCGTAGATCCTTCCCCAAAGTGCACAAGTGCCAATCCACACCGTTATAGAATGAGGCTCACCAGATTGTAGATTTCAATCGCATGTGTGATTAAATCACTTTAATTTTTTTGCAGATTGCAGATGATTAACCTGCAGATTCAAATGGATGACAGCTCTCTCCACATGTAGAGATAAAATCAACACAAAGCCTCCAATAGTGTAAAAACCTCTCGGATAACAATTTTAAGGAAAAAGTAATGCGCTTACATCACAAATAAAAACAAATCGCCTTTTTTTGTATGTTAGTTGTTGTATGTTAGTTGTTGTTGTTATATGTTAGTTGTTGTTGTATGTTAGTTGTTGTTGTTATATGTTAGTTGTTGTTGTATGTTAGTTGTTTGTATGTTAGTTGTTTGTATGTTAGTTGCTGTTGTATGTTAGTTGTTGTTGTATGTTAGTTGTTTGTATGTTAGTTGTTGTTGTATGTTAGTTGTTGTTGTTGTATGTTAGTCACATGCCGGGTGTCTGCGTGCTCTGCGTCTCCAACCACTCCTCGCTCGCATCGCAGATAACACTCTCAGCGTCAAGATTCAGTTGCTGTGTGGCCACGCCCCTAACACGTTTCGTTACTTGATCACAGGGGAACCAAGTTGATCAAGTTGAAAGTAACAAAACATGTTAGGGGCGTGGCTACACGGAAACTGAATCTTGTCGCTGAGAGTGTTATCTGCGATGCGAGCGAGTGGTTGGAGACGCAGAGCACGCAGACACCCGGCATGTGACTTACATATACCAGCTTTTATTATGGACACTTTTTAATAATTGTTATTGTTCTTTTGCATTACTGTGATTGTATAGTTTGACACTACATTGATTTTCACCTTTTTGTTTTATCATTTTGAAAAAAAATATATATATTTTTTTTTACTTTTTGCTATAATAAATATCCCCAAAAAAATAAAAAAAATGTATTTCTTCATTAGTTTAGGCCAATATGTATTCTTCTACATATTTGTGGTCAAAAAAACATAATAAGCATATATTCATTGGTTTGTGCAAAAGTTATAGAATCTACAAAATAGGGGATAGAGTTATGCCATTTTTTATTATTTATGTATTTGTTACTAGTAATGGTGGCAATCTGTGATTTTTAGTGCGGTGGACACATCGGACACGTTTGACATATTTTCGGGACCAGTGAAACTTATACAGCGATCAGTGCTATAAAAATGCACTGATTACTGTATAAATGACACTGGCAGGGAAGGGGTTAACACTAGGGGGCGATCAATGGGTTAAATGTGTTCCCTGGGAGGTGTTTCCAACTGTGATGGGACTGACTGGAGGAGGAGAGAAATCGCTGTTCCTAATCTAGGAACAGCAGATCGCTCCACAGAGAGTCAGAACGGGGATCTGTCAATGTAAACAGACAGATCCCCATTTTGACAGGGGAGTAGAGAGAGATCTGCTGTTCCTAGTGATTAGGAACAGCGATCTCTCTCCTCCTCCAGTCAGTCCCATCCCCCCACAGTTGGAAATATCATTATACTGCATTATACATCATTGTACTGTGGTAGGTTGGCTCTCCTGATGGGAAGGGCTCCCGATTGCATAACTGCTGTGATAATCAATCACAGTGGTCACGCGTTTGGAAAGTCCATCCTGCCCCCCCCCCCCCCCCAATGTATAGATCCACCTAAAGGGGCACCAGGGCTGTCCAGGAAGGGGTTAAAAAGCCCACCTGGTACCAGTTGCACACACACGTATCCTCCCTGCTCACACACCAAGAGATGCCCACAGTCCTGAATAGAGTAAACCTTGCCTAGGGCTCTCGCACTGGCATGGAAGTCCACAGGATGACTTTCCTGGGACAGTGCATTACAACTAGGCCTTGATGTACAACAGAAGCCCGGGACAGGTACCATGTTCCATGTATGGATTTTGAACCTCACTTTTCAATTCCATCTTAAGCGTGCCTCTGGGATTCCCTACAATTGCAAAATGTAATGAAAACATAATGCGAACGCAGACCGCAGGGACTGTAAAAGCAACGACGACTGCACCACGGAAAACGTTAACAGAGAAGAATTCTTCTGTATCGCAGCCTTGTTCTACGAGCTACGGAAAAAAAATAAAACGCACGTTAATTGCCTAATTTACATTACTCACACTGAAGGCGCTTGACATTAATCGCTTCATAACTATATCTGAACTTTCTTTGAACCTGAAGTTCTGTGCTGTTATTGCTCCAGTTTTATGTGTAATTGGGTCATGGTTTGCTCTTAGGGACTGTAAACTCAGGAAGTTAGGTAAACAGGCAATAGTGTGGATATTGTTCTCACGGCTAGAGCCTTCCCCAACAATAATACGACCATAAAATCATCCTTTATGGCTTCAAGACACAACGGGGAGGAACTGTAAGTCTCAGCAAGGGCCCCTTTTATGGTCCGGGTTACCGCGATGTCGCTGCTGCTAATAAAGAGAATTTCTAATCCTATGTTAGATATATTTCTGAATGTGATAGAGGTAATGTAAAAATGCACTTTTGTTTAACCAATTCAATACTGGGCACTTTCACCCCCTTCCTGCCCAGGCCAATTTTCAGCTATCAGCGCTGTCACCATTTGAATGACAATTGCGCGGTCATACAACACTGTATCCAAATTACATTTTTATCATTTTTTTCCCTCGAATAGAGCTTTCTTTTGGCGGTATTTGATCACCACTGGGTGTTTTATTTTTTGCTAAACAAATTAAAAAAAACTGAAAATTTTGAAAATAAATTTTTCTTTGTTTCTGTTAAAAATGTTCTAAATGAGTAATGTCGCATACACCCGATCGGATTTCTCGCCGGAAAAGCCTTGGATGGTTTTTCCGACGGAATTCCGCTTAAGCTTGTGTTACCTACACACGGTCACACCAAATTCCGGCCATCAAGAATGCGGTGACGTACAACAATACGACAAGCCGCGAAAATGAAGTTCAATGCTTCCGAGCATGCCTCAAATTGTTTCCGAGCATGCTCCAGAATTTTGTGCCTTGGATGATCGAAATTTGCTCTCAATCTCTTGCTGGCCAAAGTTCCGCCAGCAATAGTCCGATGGAGCCTACACAGGGTCGCATTGTCAGACCAAAAGCTTGCATCGGTCTTTTGCTGGTGGAATTTCCGATCGTGTGTACGCAGCATAAGTTTTCTCCTTCACTGACAGGCACTGATGAGGCGGCACTGATAATGAGGCACCAATATGCAGCACTGATGGGCACTGATAGGTGGCACTGATATGCAGCACTGATGGGCACTAATAGGTGGCACTGATAGGGAGCAATGATGGGCACTGATAGGTGGCACTGATTGGCACTGATAGATGGTACTGATAGACAGCACTAATGAGGAGGAACTGACATTGGCATCACGTGTGGGCACTGATTTGCATCACAGCTGGGCACTTGTGGGTACTGTTGGGCATCACAGGTGGGCACCACTGATGGTGCTGCATTGATTATCAGTGCAGAGCCCCTCCCTGTCAGGAGAGCTGCTTATTGGCTCTCCTCTACTGACAATTTGTCAGCCCAAATAGAGGAAGTCCCTTCCTAGTTACACTGTGATCAGCTGTGATTGGCACAGCTGATCACTTGGTAAAGAGCCTACGTCATAGGCTCTTTACCGAGATCAGCGATGCGGTGGGTCAGAGCGACACACTGCACTACCGATTGCCGTGCTGCGCACACCCGGGGGGCTGCACACAAGTGGCTTGTTCTGCTGGATGTCATACGAGTCATGTTTGCGCTTTGAGTTTAAAGAGTAACATTCCCCTCTGAGTAATATACTGTATGTATATAGCAAGGATTTTTACAAACTTTGTAGCAGATTTCTACCTTTTGTTATTTTAAAGAAATAGCTGTTTGTTTCTCTGTGTATTATTATTATTATACACAATTTATATAGCGCCAACAGTTTACGCAGTGCTTTATAATGTAAAGGGGGGGGGGGGGCAGCACAATTACAGTACAGTTCAATACAGAAGGTACAGGAGGGCCCGGCTCGTAGAGCTTACATTCTACAGGGAGGGGGTGGTGGTACAAAAAGTAATAGATGCAGGGAATGATTTGATGGGGGTGGCTCTGGGACAGTTGTTAGGAGGTGGCTGTGGGATAGGCTTCCCTGAATAAGTGAGTTTTCAGGGATCTCCTAAAGGTGGAGAGGTTAGGATCTGATCAGATATACTGGGGCAGGGAGTTCCAGAGAATGGGAGATGCTCTGGAGAAGTCCTGAAGGTGAGCATGGGAGGAGGTAACAAGGGAGCTGGAGAGCAGGAGGTCCTGGGAGGAGCGGAGGGGAAGATTTGGGCGATATCTGCAGAGGTTGGAGATGTAGCTGGGGGCAATGTTGTGGATTGCCTTGTATGTTGTGGTTAGCATTTTATTCGATGGGGTAGGGGAAGCCAGTGAAGGGATTGGCATAAAGGAGCAGCAGTCATGGATCAGTTAGTGAGGTGTATTAGTCTAGCAGCAGCATTCATAATAGACTGAAGGGGGATAGCCTGCGTAAGGGTAGGCCATTAAGGAGAGGGTTGCAGTAGTCAAGGTGGGACATAATCAAGGAGTGAATAAGTTGCTTTGTGGTGTCATTAGTCAGGAAGGGTCAAATTCTGGAGCGGTTGCGGAGGTTAAGGCAGCAGGATTTAGCCAGTGATTGGATGTGGGGGCTGAAGGAGAGGTCAGAGTCAAGGATTATACCCAGCACCCTGGCATGTGTGAAGGGACCAATGGTTGTACTGTTGATCTTAATGGTAAAGTCATGGAGGGGGCGGGGGGGGCGGGAAAGGAGGAAATATAACAAGCTCAGTTTTATAAACATTGAGTTTGAGAAAGTGGTGTGACATCCATACCGATATGTCATTCAGGAAATTTGAGATCCGTGAGGAGATCGAGGGGGTGAGTTTAGGAGTGGAGAGATAGATCTGGGTATTGTCGCCATAGAGGTGGTATTGGAAGCCATGGGAGGTAATCAACTGGCCCAGGGAGGAGGTATAGAGCGAGAATAGGAGGGGCCCAAGGACGGAGCCTTGGGGTACCCCAACAGAAAGAGAAAGAGGAGCGGAGGAGATGGAGTTGTAAGTGACACTGAAAGTGTGCTGAGATAGGTAGGAGGAGAACCAGGATAAAGCAGAATCATGGAGGCCAAGGGAGTGGAGTTTGCTGAGGAGGAGCAGGTGGTCAACTGTGTTGAAGGCAGCAGAGAGGTCTAAAGCCCCATACACACGGTCGGATTTTCAGATGGAAAATGTCCTATCGGACAATGTTGTCGGAAATTCCGACCGTGTGTAGGCACCATCGGACATTTTCCTTTGGATTTTCCGACGAACAAAGTTTTATCTCCTGCTCTCAAATTTTCCGACAACAAAGTCCTATCGGACTTTTTCCGATCGTGTGTAGCGAATTCCGACGGACAAAGTGCCACGCATGCTCAGATCACATTACAAAACCAAAGCTAATGGCTACTAGCCTCTACGTAGTCCCGTCGTACGCATCGAACGTCACCACGTTCAGAATGATCGGATTTTCCGACAACTTTGTCCGACCGTGTGTGTGCAACACCAGTGTCGGACTAAATCCGTCGGAAAAAATCCGATGGATTTTGTGGTCGGATTTTCCGACGTGTGTACAGGGCTTTAGAGTATGAGTATGGAGTAATGGCCATTTGTTTTAGCAGTTAGTAGGCCATTGGTGAGTTTTAGTAGGGCAGTTTCAGTGGAATATTGTAGACGGAAGCCGGACTGTATTGGGTCGAGAAGGTTTTTGTCTTTGAGGTAGCGACTCATTCGGTCATAGACAAGGCGTTCGATGAGCTTGGAGTCTTTTGACTAAAATGGCATTTTAGTTTTAGTCGATTTTTTGTCATCTCAATTGTTTTAGTCGTATTTTAGTAGACTAAAATAGTATTCATTTAGTCGACTAAAACATTAACACTGGTATGTGCGAGCTTTCCCGAGCCCGACAGGCTTTGGAACGGCGCATGCTTTCAAACAGCAGCCATATATTTTTACGGGCGCTGTTTCCTATAATGGACATTTACGGGCAGCCAGAAAATGGGTTGAAATCTACGGGCTCCCCGAACATTGAGAGTGTACATTCTGGGCCACTCACAGACGACTTCTGCCACACAAACAGCTCATTCACACTGTATGGGCTAGAGAACCCCTGTGAATTAGTCATTCCTTTTTTTAATATATATATATTTTTTTTAAACATTTTTACAATTTAAAAAAATATATATTTACAATGCTTATACTTTTTTATTATTTTTTACAATTTTTTTCTTTATAATGCTGTTGGGAGGCTTTGGTGAGATATCAGGGATCTAAACAGACCCCTGACATCTCACCTTTGAGACAGAGAAAGGAATTGAGGATACAGATTCTTCAATTCCTTTCTCTGTAGCCTCAGCTACACTGAAGATGAACGAACAGGTGACAGAGACTCCTGCTCATTCATAAACGGAAGCATAGTAAATAGAGTTTACTATGCTCAGTTATAAATGGACACAGGAGCAATCAGTACTGATCACTCACTCTGTCCATTCAAAAAAGGAAGGGGGCGGTAAATCACATATTGAATTACAGTTAATTCAGGTTATGAGTGAATGTGCTTTCTCAGCTAATCAGCAGGAGTTTCTTTGGCCGGTGAGGTTGCTGGAGTAGTCTTTTTTTGGAGAGAGTCAGGGTTGATGAGTGATCAGGGTTTCTTTCCACCCAGGCTGCGGTCTGGGGGGTTGTGGAGCAGCAGCAGAGGTGTAGGCCTGAAACCTGAGGCCTAGCCACGTGTAAAGAGGCTTGGCCCGAGGGGAGCCTGACTGTTGCGGGAGGTAAAGGAGAAGCTATTGCCAGAGGGACAACCACTCTGGTTGCTGGAGGCAAGTGTAGAAGGGATAAAGTTCTGAAGGAGTACCAGGGCAGACGCTTCACTAGCCGGGGACAGTGATGTAAGTGGGAAATCTTCCGGAGAGAACTCATCCAAGACGTACAGAGGGTAGCTGTGAGTAAAGCCTGAGGGATCCAGTGGGTAGCTATGAGTCCGAGGAACCCAGCAGGTAGCGTGGGTGAGGCTTGAAGAATACAGTGGGTAGCTGTGAGTGAATCTTGAGAAGTCCAGCAAGTAGCTGGGAGTTGAGCTTGAGGATCGACAGTAGGATACTGTGAGTGAAGTTGTTGCCATATGAGACAGCAGTTGCTGCAAGATACTGCATTCAGCTTAAAGGCCCTTTTTCTGTATTGCTGTCTGCCTAGTTCTATTTTTGGTCTGCAGAGTCTGCCAAGTTGCTATTGCACTTGCCTAAGGGTGTCCTGTGCCCTTCCAGCCTCTGAGGGTCACCAACAGGCCATTGGAGGTTGGGGAGACCGCTAAGGATTTTTTTTTTAAAACGCAACCAAACCAGTATTACAGTCAGACCCATAAATATTGGGACATTGACACAATTCTAATCTTTTTGGCTCTATACACCACCAAAATGGATTTGAAATGAAACTAACAAGATGTGCTTTAACTGCAGACTTTCAGCTTTAATTTGAGGGTATTTACATCCAAATCAGGTGAACGGTGTAGGAATTACAAAAGTTTGTATATGTGCCTCCCACTTTTTAATGGACCAATTGTAATGGGGCAGATTAACAATCATCCATCAAACTTTCACTTTTTAATACTTGGTTGCAAATCCTTTGCAGTCAATTACAGCCTGAAGTCTGGAACGCATAGACATCACCAGACGCTGGGTTTCATCCCTGGTGATGCTCTGCCAGGCCTCTACTGCAACTGTCTTCAGTTCCTGCTTGTTCTTGGGGCATTTTCCCTTCAGTTTTGTCTTCAGCAAGTGAAATGTATGCTCAATCAGATTCAGGTCAGGTTATTGACTTGGCCATTGCATAACATTCCACTTCTTTCCCTTAAAAAAACTCTTTGGTTGCTTTCGCAGTATGCTTCGGGTCATTGTCCATCTGCACTGTGAAGCGCCGTCCAATGAGTTCTGAAGCATTTTGCTGAATATGAATTCATCCTGCTGCTTTTGTCAGCAGTTACATCATCAATAAATACAAGAGAACCAGTTCTATTGACAGCCATACATGCCCACGCCAAGACACTACCACCACCATGCTTCACTGATGAGGTGGTATACTTTGGATCATGAGCAGTTCCTTTCCTTCTCCATACTCTTCTCTTCCCATCACTCTGGTACAAGTTGATCTTGGTCTCATCTGTCCATAGGATGTTGTTCCAAAACTGTAAAGGTGTTTTTAGATGTTGTTTGGGAAACTCTAATCTGGCATTCCTGTTTTTGAGGCTCACCAATGGTTTACATCTTGTGGTGAACCCTCTGTATTCATTCTGGTGAAGTCTTCTCTTGATTGTTGACTTTGACACACAAACACCTACCTCCTGGAGAGTGTTCTTGATCTGGCCAACTGTTGTGAAGGGTGTTTTCTTCACCAGGGAAAAAATTCTTTGGTCATCCACCACAGTTGTTTTCCGTGGTCTTCCGGGTCTTTTGGTGTTGCTGAGCTCACCGGTGCGTTCTTTCTTTGTAAGGATGTTCCAAACAGTTGATTTGGCCACACCTAATGTTTTTGCTATCTCTCTGATGGGTTTGTTTTGTTTTTTCAGCCTAATGATGGCTTGCTTCACTGATAGTGACAGCTCTTTGGAACTCATATTGAGAGTTGACAGCAACAGATTCCAAATGCAAATAGCACACTTGAAATGAACTCTGGACCTTTTATCTTCTCCTTGTAAATGGGACATCTTGTTTGTTTCATTCCAAATCTATTGTGGTGGTTTATAGAGCCAAAAAGATTAGAATTGTGTCGATGTCCCAATATTTATGGACCTGACTGTATATACTGTATACCGTAAAAGTGCATATACTGTATGACAGTCCACCTCTGTGCAATCTAATAACGTCCGCCATTGCCTGACCAGTGCTTTGGGAGGGGGACTCACATATTTGGGGTAACCCCTCTCAAAGAACTCCTCTATGCTGAAGAGCCTACAAGCTGGTGTTAGCAATGCTGGAGGCTGCAGGCACGCGCCTCTCTTGCTATAGAGATACCAACCTGCATCCCTGACTTGCTTGATTTTTATTATTTGACATTAATAAAAAAATAAAAAAATAAAAATAAATGTAATCCAAACATTTACTTAAAGATTCAATTCAGAAAGATGAAACAACCTCTACTGTAGTTTTGACATGCAAACGTATATGTAGATGGAGACTGATAGACATATCCCATTAAATCTCACTTTATCTCACATTATTTATTCATTGGGAGGATTTGCCATTGAATTTTTAATAAATGCACCACTAGGAGGCTATTTATATCTCCCTGGATTTCAAATTTAAAGGAAATCTGTAGCGAGTAGTGATGAGTTTGGGTTCTGGCTTGTGTTCAGTTTGAACCAAAGTTCGTCCGAACTCAGAAGTTGGCTGTCATTGGTGGGCCAGTGAGTGGCGGGCAGGAAATTCCCTCCACCTGCAGCAGATGTATACAAAGGGGCCAGTGTTACCAACTGTCAGTATTTTTACTGGCAGCTAGTAAAAAACAGGCAATTTTCTCCTGCCGGTAAATGCCAGTAAAAATAAAAGGTTGCCAGTAAAAATTATGGCTGTGACGCTCGGCCCGGAGCCAGTCGAGACCATACAAGTCCCTGCTACAGTGTGTTTGGGCGGCTCTGGTGGAGGCCCTATACTGCTGCACACTGCTATCAGTATCACTGTGAGAGTCAATTTCATGCGTGTGCTGCCCATTCTAATTTCTTGCCCTCCTGTGTCCTGTTTCTGAGCTACCTACTTAAATAAGAAATAAATAAGAAATAAATAAGAAATAAAATAAGAAATATGTTTTTTGTCTTATTATCTACCTTAAATCATATTGCTAATAACATATTGTACTTGTTTGTAGACTAAATAGTGAAATTTGCACGTAAAACTGTAATTTTGTAACTTTTGGAAATGTCAGTAAAAACTTGGCTGTGCCAGTAAATATCGGGTGTCGTGTCAGTAAATTTCAATCTGTTAGGTTGGCGTGGGGGCGTGGATACACATGACATCATTGACCTAAAATAGACACATGGCCATATTAGGTCAATGTCTTTGACCTAATATAGCCATGGGGCCATTATAGATCAATGATGTCATAAGTATCCCAACCCCTTTGTATACGCATGCCCTCAGTTTATTGGCCCATCGATTACAGCCGACTTCCAGGTCCTAACAAACTTAGCTTCAAACGGAACCTAAATCCAAACCCAGATTCATCACTACTCACTACATTGTTCCTTTAAAGCTGAACTCCAATGAAATATTATAATTCCTCCAAAGGGTTTATTTATTTTACAGGTTTAGTCAGTGAATTGTACGCCATGTTCTCCTAGAAACATCCGTCTTTGTCTTTCTCTGCATAGTCTCACACTGCGCACAGTCCATCCAATCAGCAGAGGTGATGCACAAGGGTAAAAGCAGATGGCAAAAGCCTGTAGATATTTGGGAACATCTGGATCCCCACCAGCTAACTTCTTCTACTTATGTCTCATGTAGGGATAATGTATCTCACCAGAGACAGTTGTGCTTCAATTTAAATGTGGTATTTCCATGATGAAGGGCGCCGAGCTCCCAGTCTTCTCCTTCCGGCCTTCTGTATTATTAACAGTCTCACGCTTGGGGCACGATCACTCTCCCCTTCAGACTATGGTGGGTCATGGAAATATCCTAATGAATTGTAAATAATACATAGCACACATACTAAATGATGCATAACATTTTTTAGCACCGTCACTGCATGTAGAATTATGCTGCTTGCGCTTCATTTATTTAAATACAGCGTTCTTGCTTTAGTCTGCCAAGGGAAAGCAAGGAGAAGACACCACCCATTGTCCATAGGTTGCAAACTGGGACACGCCTTTATGTCACAGCACTGCTCTAGTGACATGCCCTCTTTGTAGTCCAAACCTAGAAGGGGGCGTGCTCCAGACCTGTGTGTGAAACTTCACATGGACCAGGCTGGTAAACAGGTCAAGTAGCCCATGGATATTTATATAAACCTTTTATAAATAAACCTTTAGGCCCCTTTCACACTGGGGCGGGAGCCGCGGCGACGGTAAAGCAGCGCTATATTTAGTGCTGCTTTACCGTCGTTTTAGCCGCGGTATTCGGCCGAAAAAGGGTTAAAATCCCCCGCAAAGCGCCGCCGTACCGGCGCTTTGCGGCGGTATTACCACGGTGTCCCATTGAAATCAATGGGTAGGAGCGGTATAGGAGCAGTGAATTCACCGCTCCTTTACCGCTCCAAAGATGCTGCTAGCAGGACTTTTTTTTACCGTCCTGCTAGCGCACCGCTACAGTGTGAAAGCCGGCCGGCTTTCACACTGGAGTGAATGGGGCCGTTTTTTTCAGGCGGTGTACAGGCGCTATTTTTAGCGCTGTACCGCCTGAAAACCGCCCCAGTGTGAAAGGGGCCTTATTAACCACTTTGCATCCGGAGCAGTTTTTAAATTTTTCACACAAGTTAAAATCATTGTATAGACATGTGCACTGAAAACATTTTTGTTAGTTTTCGCTCCATTCGTTTTTTTGCTTTTTTCAGAAATTTGGAAATTCCGAATTTACCGATTTACAATTTTTGATTTTCCGAATTTTGAATTCTCCGAATTTTCGAATTTACGGATTTTCGGAATTCTAAAATTCAAAAATTAGAAAAATAAAAAATCTGAAAAAAAGAAAGAAAATCAGTAAAATTCGAAATAATAACTAACTATTAAATGATAGGTATTGGAATTTCCTTTCCAATTTGGCTGTTTGTGAACATAAGGAATACAAATTTAACTGAATTATCCAAAATAACGAATGCTGTAGCTAAACAAATGGAATGGAACAAATCAATAATAAATAATAATAATAAAAAGGTTTTATTATTATTTATTATTATTAAATCGTTACATTCCATTCATTTAGAAACGGCATTCGTTATTTCAGATAATTCATAACTTCGGATAAATTTGTACTCGTTACATTCACAAACAGCCAAATTTGAAAGGAAATTCCAATACCTATAATTTAATAGTTAGTTATTATTTCGAATTTTACTGATTTTCTTTCTTTTTTTCAGATTTTTAAATTTTAGAATTTCCGAATTTTCAAATTCCGAAAATCATAAAATTCTGAATTCGAAATACGAAAATTTGAAATTCGGAAATTCAAAATTCAGGAATTCGAAAATTCGAAATTTTGGAAATCCGAAAATTCGGAAATTTGAAAACTCGGAAATCTGAAAATGTGGAATTTCGTAAATCCGAAAATTCGGAAATTCGAAAATTCAAAATTTCAGAAATCCGGAAAATCGAAATTCAGAAATTCGAAATTCGGAATTAACGAATTTGTCAAAATTCATTAGAAAATAAATTTGGAACTAAACGAATTGCACATGTCTAAAAATCAACATATATGAAAATTACCGCATTACGACCGGCGCACACAGATGTATGTCAGCAGAATGGCACAGACAGGCAAATGGGCGTACCTGTACATCCTATTGAATTTGCCGCTGTGCCATCGCGTGTGCGCCACCATCCCCCGTCGCAAGCTCTGTGAGTCCGAACCGCGGGTCCCGCAGACCCGATCGCCGCGGGGATACCCACGATCGTCTCACGGAGAGGAAGAACGGGGAGATGCTGATGTAAACAAGCATCTCCCCATTCTGCCTAGTGACAGGGTCACTGATCACAGCTCCCTGTGATCGGGAGCAGTGATCAGTGTAGTGTCATACACAGCCCCCCCCCACAGTTAGAAACACTCCCCAGGACACACTTAACCCCTAAAGCGCCTCCCAGTGGTTAACCCCTTCACTGACAGTGTCATTTGTACAGTAATCAGTGCAATTTAATCACACTGATCGCTGTAAAAATGACAATGGTCCCAAAAATGTGTTAAAAGTGTCCGATGTGTCCGCCATAATGTCGCAGTCACGATAAAAATCACAGATCGCCGCCATTACTAATAAAGTAAAAACAAATATATTAATAAAAATGCCATAAATCTATCCCCTATTTTGTAGACGCTATAACTTTTGTGCAAAACAATCAATAAACGCTTTTTGCTATTTTTTTTACCAAAAATATGTAAAAGAATACGTATCGGCCTAAACTGAGGAAAAAAAACATTTTGATATATTTTTTAGGAATATTTATTATAGCAAAAAGTTAAAAATATAGCTTTTTTTTTTAAATTGTTGCTCTTTTTTTGTTTATAGCGCAAAAAATAAAAACCGCAGAGGTGATCAAATACCACCAAAAGAAAGCTCTATTTGTTGGGGAAAAAAAGGACGTCAATTTTGTTTGGGAGCCACGTCGCGCGACCGCGCAATTGTCAGTTAAAGCGACGCAGTGCCGAATCGCAAAAAGTGTTCTGGTCTTTTGCCAGCGAAATGGTGCGGGGCTTAAGTGGTTAAAGACCCCAAAAAATGTCAAGCCTTAAAACTGTGCGTGCCTGTGAAATGGCAAAAGACTACAGTACCCAATTTGTCCATTTTCAAGTCTTTGTAGGTCATCAGTTTACAGTTAAACATGATTTATGGCCCTAGAATAATTGCTCTCACTCCGACATTCACGGTGATACCTTACATGTGTGGCGCATGAACATCCTGTCCGCAAGTATTCATTTTCATGTGCGTGCAGGGTGACGGGGGATGCTTTTCATTTTTTATAATGTTTATTTATTTTTTAATAAGTTACCTTTTGAACGCTTTTTTCATTTAAATATACCCCTAATGTGTTCCCTGCCATACACTCCAGCCGAATATGCACAGGACTGTACTTGATCAGCTGTTTACCCGGGATTTCAGTGGGGATTCTGACAACTCTGGATTCGGAAATGCTCAGAGCTGAGCACTTCCAGGTTCGTTGATTGCACAGCAGATCGGGGAAGAATGTTCTGCGATCTGCTATCGTTCTCCATCTTTACATTGTTTACTATGACCCCAGGCTCCCTGGAGGAGCGGCAGAGCCTGGAAACTACAGCGATGGGGTGTGCTGGTCTAGGGAGAGGATATGTGACTGTCAGGTTCTTTCCTCCCCTTCCTTGGGGGCCTGTCTTTGGGCGAGCCCTTTACCTTGTACTCGTTGGTAGGCTTTGACTGATCATAAGTAGATGGGTCCGCCAGGCCTTTTGGCTAGGTGGACCTGAGTGTGCCTTACCCCTGTCAGGAGCCTCATGCCCTGGGGGGTCAGGGAGGGGTCCTACTTCTTCAGACCCCCTAAGTGCACTTTGTTGTGTGTGCTCACATGCACTTTTTTTGTTTCATTTATTGGTGTTTAGTTTTTGTGCACCCACCACATCCATGGGTGGGTGGTGGGTGCATAAAAATGAAAAAAGCTGCCCAGATCACTTTAACATGAAAGCCGGGAGTCGGTTGAAAAAAGATACAAACTCATGGCTGGTATGAGCTCGCTTTAACTACTTGAAGTACAGGCCATTTATTAACGGCCTGTGGACAACCTGTTGTAAAATGCACCTTTCTGTCCTGTAAGTTTGCAAGTGGTTTACAGAGGTTATGGCTGAAGCTATCAGTACTTTTTTCTTTAAGCCGGTGACTCGCTTTCTCACGAAAGCGGTCCGAGCAGCTCATTAGCCACTGGATCACTTTTCAAATCGGCGGATGTTTCTCTGGCTTACCGTTTTCACTGGGACGCTCAAAAAACGAATTGACGGTGAGGCCAACTGGTCACAGAGGCTACCAGAGACCAGATTGTCTCTGATCGCCTCTATGGCCTTGGAGGACCAGAGTAACATCATGATATCACTTCCGATCTAAGGCGGAAGTAAACTATTTTTTTTTTTTAACGCAAAAGATCCAAAAATCTTTTGCTTTTAAGGGTAAAGAAGAGATTTGGGGTCTTTTCAACCACAGATCTCTCCATAAAGAGGACCTGTTGTCCTTATTTCTATTACAATGGATGTTTAAAATTGATAAAAAATAAAATAAAAATTTGAGGGACAGTATAAAAATAAAATAAATAAAAACTTTTTTTAAAGCGCCCCCTTTTCTCCGTGCTTGCACCCAGAAGTGAACACATACATAAGTCACGCATTTATATGTAAACAGTGTGTGCACCACACATGTGAGGTATCACTGGGAATTTTGGAGTGAGATCAATAATTCTAGCACTAGACCTTCTCTGTAACACTAAACAGGTAAGCTGTAAAAACTTTTAAAGCATCGCCTTTGGAGATTTTCAAGTACCATAGTTTGTCGCCAAAACGATCGCCATTTTATTCTCTAGGTTCTCTGCTATTAAAAAAATATATATATCTATATAGATATAATGTTTGGGGGTTATAACGAATTTTATAGCAAAAAATAGTGATTTAAACAAAAGGTGCCAGAAAAGGCCTAGTCTTCAAGTAGATAATACTTGAAATTAGCAGTTTTTCTTATTTTCTGAGGGTTTGGCTTGAAAACAACAACAATTTGCGATAACACCATATGCTAGATCTGCTGTTTTATTCAAATGAGGCAACACGTCTGGAAATAACACCGATCACTCAGGGCCATGGGGAGGTGTTGGCGCATGGAGAGACCAGGCGAAGCGTGTCGGCATACAGTGCCATACTATAGTTACAGAGATTCACTGAGATTTGATTCTCTGCAGAGATTTGCCAAGATCCTTTCTGTGACTGAAAGCTCTACTGGGGAGACGTTACTAAGCTGGCAGACTTGGGAAATGTAGGACAGTTACCATTCATTCATTTCTGTAGACTATCAATATGGTCAAATATAAAAATTCCTCCTTGCAGCGGGGCTGCGCATACACTGCAAGGGCTAACTGCTCATTAACCGATTGCGAACCGGCGCACACAGATGTATGTCGGCAGAATGGCACAGGCAGACAAATGGGCGTACAGGTACGTGCCTTTAAATTTGCTGCCTTTCGGGCACGAGCACACGCAGGAACGGGCCCGCAGATCCCGGGAACTCGATGTTCTCCGGCGGCCGCCCGCGATTGCGGTGTGGAAAGGTAGAACGGGGAGATGCAAACAAGGCATTTGCCCATTCTGCCTAGTGACATGACAGAGATCCACTACTCCCTGTCATCGGGAGCAGCCCCTGCCCCCACAGTTAAAATCACACCCTAGGACACACTTAACCCCTTCATCGCCCCCTAGTGTTTAACTCCTTCCCTGCCAGTGTAATTTACACAGTAATCAGTGCATTTTTATAGCACTGGTCGTTGTATAAATGACAATGATCCCAAAATGTGTCCGATGTGTCCGCCATAATGTTGCAGTCATGATAAAAATCGCAGATCACCGACATTACTAATAAAAAAAAATTTATAATAAAAATTCCATGAAACTATGCCCTATTTTGTAGACGCTATAACTTTTACGCAAACCAATCAATATACGCTTATTGCGATTTTCTTTTACCAAAAATATGTAGAATACATATCGGCCTAAACTGAGGAAAAAATTAGTTTTTTTATATATTTTTGGGGGCTATTTATTATAGCAAAAAGTAAAAAAAATCTTTTTTTTCAAAATTGTCGCTTGTTTTTTGGTTTATAGCGCAAAAAATAAAAACCGCAGAGGTGATCAAATACCACCAAAAGAAAGCTCTATTTGTGGGGGAAAAAGGACGTCAATTTAGGTTGGGGTGCAACGAAGTGGTTAAAGCAGCCCATAGATTATGCAAATGTATTTTCTTCGACGGTCGGAAGGAAAGAAAATAGCTTGATTTCCCCCACTGACTGTGTTGATGGGGGAATCCCTCCCACAGAGCCAGGGCTGCTGTTAGAAAGCACGGGGCCCCATACCTGACAGGGCCCCAAATTATATTTTTGCTAAAAATACACTAAAATCATTATTATATGACATATTTTCCCCACTCTCCATCCTAAAACATCCCCTTGTGTGCCTGCAGCAGCTGCCATTGGGAGAGGAGAGGAGGGAAGCCGGACAAGCTGCAGGGAAAAGGGACACACATGGGGGAGTGGGACGCGGACACTAGAACTGATCCCCTGCAACACAGCTGGAGGGAGCGGAGGAGAAGCCAGCAGCGCTGCAGGGGGAGACAGAAGAGGACCGGTGTCTGTAGTAAGGCAGTACAGCTCGCATTCCTGCTCAACATGTGCCTGGGCCCCCATTTTGAACTGCAAGGGGCCCGGACCCAGTACAGGAGGGCTGCCAGGGACTGCCTTATCGGCAGCCCTGTACAGTGCCATTGTGTTCTGCTGGCGGGAAGCCTTCTCTGCCAGCAAAACACAATGATTACTGCTAGTGGCTATGAATAGAAATCTGACAGGCTGGTTGTACTGAAGTCGATCGATGGATCGACTTCAGTACAGCAAGCCTGCCCAAAGATGAACTGAATGTCGGACGGTTATCAGTGACAGAGATAGTGCCACTATATTGGTGTCAGTGGATGGAATAGTGCCCCATCGTTGGTGTCAGAAGGAGGAAAAATGCCCCATCATTGGTGTCAGTTGGAGGAATAGTGTCCCATTGTTGGTGTCAGTAGGGGGAATAGTGCCTCATCATTGGTATCAGTGGGGGGAATAGTGCCCCATCATTGGTGTCAGGGGAAGGAATAGTGCCTCATCATTGATTTCAGTGGGAGGAATAGTGCCCCATTGTTGGTGTCAGTGGGAGGAATAGTGCCTCATTATTGGTGTCAGTTGGAGGAATAATGTCCCATTGTTGGTGTCAGTAGGAGGAATAGTGCCCTATCACTGGGGTTAGTGACAGGAATAGTGCCCCATCATTGGTATCAGTTGTAGGAATAGTGCCACATTATTGGTGTCAGCTGGAACAATAGTGGCTCATCATTGGTGTCAGTGGGAGGAATAGTGCCCCATCATTGATTTCAGTGGGAAGAATAGTGCTCCATTGTTGGTGTCAGTGGGAAGGAATAGTGCCCCATTGTTGGTGTCAGTGGGAGGAATAGTGCCCCATCATTGGTGTCAGTGAGAGGAATAGTGCCCCATCATTGGTGTCAGTGAGAGGAATAGTGCTTCATCATTGGTGTCAGTGGGAGGAATAGTGTCCCATTGTTGTTGTCTGTGGGAGGAATAGTGCCCCATCGGTGTCAGTGGGAGGAATAGTGTCCCATCGGTGTCAGTGGGAGGAATAGTGTCCCATTGTTGGTGTCAGTTGGAGGAATAGTGTCCCATTGTTGGTGTCTGTGGGAGGAATAGTGCCCCAGCGTTGGTGTCAGTGGGAGGAATAGTGCCCCATTGTTGGTGTCAGTGGGAAGAATTGTGCCCAATTATTGGTGTCAGTGGGAGGAATTATGCCCCATTGTTAATTGTCAGTGGGAGGAATAGTGCCCCATCGTTGGTGTCAGTGGGAGGAATAGTGCCCCATCGTTGGTGTCAGTGGGAGGAATAGTGTCCCATTGTTGGTGTCTGTGTGAGGAATAGTGCCCCATCGTTGGTGTCAGTGGGAGGAATAGTGCCCCATCGTTGGTGTCAGTGGGAGGAATCGTGCCCAATTATTGGTGTCAGTGGGAGGAATTATGCCCCATTGTTAATTGTCAGTGGGAGAAATGGTGCCCCATCATTGGTGTCAGGACCGGATAAAAGCAAGCAAAGGGCCGCATCCGACCCCGGGCCACAGTTTGAAGACTTGTACAATTACTGGAAGGTCCACTTTAACACTGAATATTCAAATTGCGGTGTTAAACGGAATTGGAACTCTTAAACACGCCGTTGGTAGTTTTCCTCTATGTGATTAATGGGTAGGATATGCTGTGTAGTGGCTTCTTTACGGCACTACTTTCATTTTGCATATACTCGCCTATCATATCCCCGGCAGACTTTGACAGATTTCTGCATAAATGCCGTTAAGAAGACTCTTCCACGTTATCGCCGCTGTGATTCCTGTTCAGCGGTTCCTAAACTGTCAGAGTAAATATGCGGCAGCTTGCAGTTGGGCGCAGCAGAGGTTGTCACGCGGCCCTCCAACATTTGTCTTATTTGGCGTTCCATTGTCATTAGTGAGCACAGATTAGCCTTATGGCACGGAGGTGGTTGATGAATGAGGGCTCAGGGAGGCAGTCAGGTAGCGGACCGCACAGATGTCACCCAAGGTGAAGTGCACATCAAGGAGAGATCGCCAGGTGGAGCTAGGGGAAAAAAAACAATGTATGGGAAAAAACAACCATTATTATTTAAAGTAAACATGTCACACATAAGCAGAGGTTTCTATTTAGTGAAAACCTCATATCAAAATGATCTGAAGAAATAGGAAGTTACCTGCGTTGTCCATCATCTAAAAGCGTGGTGCTACAACCCATGGGCTCTCCTAGGTTGTAGGGATTGCTTCACCTGTGCCAAGATCACCGCCAGACATGCTGCTTAAACATACACTATATTGCCAAAAGTATTAGGACGGCTGCCTTTACGCACACATGAACTTTAATGGCATCCCAGTCTTAGTCCGGAGGGTTCAATATTGAGTTGGCCCACCCTTTGCAGCTATAACCACTTCAACTCTTCTGGGAAGGCTGTTCACAAGGTTTAGGAGTGTGTCTATGGGAAAGTTTGACCATTCTTCCAGAAGCACATTCGTGAGTTCAGGCGCTGATGTTGGACGAGAAGGCCTGGTTTGCAGTCTCCACTCTAATTCATCCCAAACGTGTTCTATTGGGTTGAGGTCAAGCCAGTCAAGTTCCTCCAACCCAGACTCACTCACCCACACTATATTGCCAAAAGTATTGTGTCACCCCTCCAAATCATTTGGTGGAGGGGGGATAATGGTGTGGGGTTGTTTTTCAGGGGCTGGGCTTGGCCCCTTAGTTCCAGTGAAGGCATCAGTAGACAAAGACATTTTGGACAATTTCATGCTCCCAACTTTGTGGGAACAGTTTGGGGATGGCCCCTTCCTGTTCCAGCATGACTGTGCACCAGTGCACAAATCAAGGTCCATAAAGACATGGTTGAGCGAGTTTGGGGTGGAGGAACTTGACTGGCCAGCACAGAGTCCTGACCTCAACCCAAATGAACACCTTTGGGATGAATTAGAGCGGAGACTGCAAGCCAGACCTTCACATCCAACATCAGTACCTGACATCACAAATGCATTTCTTAAAGAATTGTCAAACATTCTCATAGTCTACTATGTGCACAATAGAAAAATTTGTTTAGTTTCGTTTAGTTTCTGGTCGTTTCCGTTGATTAGTAACGATTCGTAAATTCGTAAATTCGTCGGTGTTCGTATTCGTAACGATTCTTATTTTCGTAAGAGTTATTTTTTCGTTGATTCGATTTTCCGTTAGTTTAATTTTCGTTTATTCGAAATTCGGATGCATTCGTATTTTCGTAGATTTAGTTACATTCGTACTTTCGTTAGATTGATTTATTCGTACTTTCGTAACATTGTTTTCGTAGATTCGCAATCGGAGCATAATTCATAATTTTATGTAATGTGTATGCTATTATTACATTGTAAGAGACACGGAAAATTACGAGTCGAAAAGAAAAGTTACGAATGTACGAATTTTTTCGTTCAATCCATTCGAAGCACGTTAAGCAGCGCCATTGTAAGAGACACGGAAAATTACGAATCGAAAAAAAAAAAAAAGTTACGAATGTACAAATTTTTTCGTTCAATCCATTCGAAGCACGTTAAGCAGCGCCATTGTAAGGGACACGGAAAATTACCAATTCAACTAAAAAAAAGTTACGAATGTACGAATTTTTTCGTTCATTTTGATTTTCGTTGTTCCTGTTTTCGTTTTTCGGATTTTCTTCTTTCGTAGTTTCGTTGTTTCTAATTTGGTTATTTCGGATTTTCGTTGTTTTTCATATTCGTTCGATTCGATAATTCGTTATTCGTAAAAAATTTTAGCGAATCATTTGTTCATTAGTACGATAACGAATGAACGAATATAACGAATTTTAACGGAAAACGAATAAAAACGAAAACGATTTGCACATGTCTATCTCATAGACACACTCCTAAACCTTGTGGACAGCCTTCCCATAAGATTTGAAGCTGTGATAGCTGCAAAGGGTGGGCCAACTCAATATTGAACCCTACGAACTAAGACTGGGATGGCATTAAAGTTCATGTGCGTGTAAAGGCAGGCGTCCCAATACTTTAGACATTATAGTGTACATCCATATAGAGAAAGGTCGGCACCTGGGTGTTCAATGCATATAAAATCTTCTTCATTGCCGACTCATTAGGGACAAAAATACACACGAAACAAAAAAATTCTGACACGTTTCTGCCCGTATGGGCCTTACTCGTATCTACAACTAAGGCCCGTAAGGGAAGAAACACCCTAATGGATTTGCAACAAAGAACATTTTATATGCATTGAACACCCCTGTGCCGACCTTTCTCTATTTGGAAATCTTGAGCCTTCCTGTATAAAATTAGCTTTTTTTATTTAAAAGGGCTTCACTATTGGTCCTTTAGCGTTATAGGGGGCTTCATGATAGGAGTTGGGAGGGCCTGGGGTCAAGCTTGGCTTATATTAGAAATAAGGGGATTTGCATGTAACTTCAGCTGCCTATACCTGTAGGTCTGCATTTAGTCATCATTTTCACTTAAAGTATTACTAAACCAACAACAGTAAAGTCTGTATATGCAGTAAAGCAGGCTTGTTATACTCACTGCGGAACCTAATGCCACGTACACACGATCCGGAAATCAGATTAAAACTACCGATTTCGAATCGAGCCTGGGGGGTACTCTGCACATGCTCAGTATGGTGTGTATTGCTAGAAGGTTTTTTTTTTTTTTTTGGGCGAGTGCATGTGATCAGCACAGGGCCAATCAGGGTCAAGGGTCATGCAGCCTCATAGGGCAGTCAGAGGAGAATTTTAACTCCTCCTACAAGCTTTAACCAGACACTGATAGAAGTCACAAGACTGCTATATACTGCTGATGAGAAAAGGTATTTAGCAGTTTATATTTACTAAAATAATTGCATTTCCATGTTCTGTGTACTGTGGGAGAACAGATATAGTAAATGCAGGGTCCTGGGTTTAGTAACATTTTAGGATGATCTGTGTTTAATGAATTTGTTTTTAAATTGTGCCTTTTTTTTGTATTGTAGGTGTTAATAGACCGGAGCTTTGGGTAGGAAACTAAGTAATAGAGTCTCTTCAATTCTCCCCTAGACAATAAACCTTGCAGTGCAGGGTGTGTGTGTGTGTGTGTGTGTGTGTGGGGGTCTAATCCGTGGTACCCCACTGCCCACTGTGATTCCCAACCACTTAGTGCAGAGGGAGACCAGGAATCTGTGCAGGGAGAAGAGCTGTGGGAGGATCCCAGCAGGCTCCACCCACTACAGGCTGCCTGCAGAAAACCACAGGAAGGGGCGGAGACCAGACCAGTCACCCCGCATAAGGAGAGAGAGCAGCAGTGAGCGGTCTTTATTACAGGAAGTAAAGTCTCACACTGGATTACTGCAGATCTGGAAGATATACACAAAGTACACCAAGATTTAATAAGAAAATACGTGAAGAATGGATTTAGATAATATTTTCTTATCCCGGAGCTCAGCTTTAAGCACTGTTATCTCTATAATTCTGCCCCTAAATGTGACCCTCTGATTCTGTATCTGCCCCTCATTATGATTGAATAGGAATGCAGGTAATATAACCACCCAGGTGTACTCTTTAGGTAATGCCGGAAGAACTTTTCAGTGACCCGTCAGATCTGAGGGAGACTCAATGATTACACATGGAGAGCTTGCTGAGTATTATCAAAGTGCCTCTGTTTATTGAGCACAAAATGCAGAGTATATATACAGATGTAAAAGGAAAAAGGTAGGGTCTAGCAGGGACTACCCGTATGTTATCAGTATAGGACACTAGTAATCTCTAGCAAACATCTGTTTCCATTCTGATCATTCATATTCTCAATAACGTTTTTTACAGTTAGGACAGGAAACGTATTCTTATGCCGCGTACACACGGTCGGAATTTCCGATGGAAACAGTCCGATGGGAGCTTGTCATCGGATTTTCTGACCGTGTGTATGCCCATCGGTCTTTTTCTGTCGGAATTTCCGACGGACTTTGAATTGATAACCTGTTCTCAATTTTTCCGACGGAAAACCTTTCTATCGGATTTTCCGATCGTGTGTATGCAATTCCGACACGCAAAATTCCGACGCATGCTCGGAAACAATTCGACGCATGCTCAGAAGCATTAAACTTCCCTTTTATAGTGCTGTCAAACGTGTTTTATGCCGCTGTGTTACAGACTGTCGGAATTTGGTGTGACTGTGTGTAGGCAAGACAGTTTGAGCGAAATTCGGTCGGAATTCCGACGGGAAAACCATCAGAGCTTTTTCCGAAGAGAATTCTGACCGTGTGTACGCGGCATAAGGCTCTGTCTTAAACCACAAGATAAAGTTTCTTGTAAGTGAGAAACAGATGTCTACCTACAGATAAAGACATATCCCTTCACAGGAAGCTTGTTCCGGGAGATGGCTTAACCACAAATAACTGACAAAGCTTCTTATTTCTATGTAAACCAAAAATGAGTCTTGTTCAAAACTCATATATACATATTTAGCAAAACATCTTTCTAAAGAAAATAATAGTTTTATACATTCTTTTACAATGATATCATGCAGGAATTTTTCAGGCCCGTATGAGGACACTCTGATGGACACTCCTGACATCCAATGGACAGCGGTCACATCACCAGGAAAATATGTGGGCACTATTGAGTGGCCCCTCCCACACTACAGAGCAGAAGAAAGAAGGTCTGGAACTCAGCCTGTCACATGACTAGAGGTGAAAGTAATCATTGGGCACTTTATTTTTTTTAATTTTTAATTATAAAAATAAAAATAGATTTAGTACAGATGGGTTGAGTGGAAAGAATATATCTTTTTCCCCTCTAGAAATTGAAATTGCACAACTGTAGGTTTTACACTCTCAAATTGTAGGGCAGACTCTAGGTCAGAGAGTGAGGGTGGAAAAAACCTGAACTATACGGTCTCTTTCACACTGGTGGCCGGGCGGGGGAAGTTGGGGAGCAGTAAAAACAGGCAACCGAACCTGACCACCTACCTTAAGTCTAAAATACACCTAAAGGAGGCTTGTTACATGTCGCAGCAAATTGATCTTAGCATGTCATATTTACAGGTGGAACCACTTATCAAGCTCAGCCATTCAAGTCAATGGGGCTTAGTTGCAACTGCCAACCAAACAACTGGCATGCATTTGTGAAGCATTAGCTCTGTTGTGATTTGGCGTTTGGCAAAAAAATAAATAAAAAAAACAGGCATTAAGGAGATGGCAGGATCTCCTCCTGAATGCCTGAGAGCGGCTGCTTATCCATGCTTTACAGAGCATGGACTAATATGAACCTAGCCTAAGGCATGGGAGCAAGCTTCCTGTGCAGGACAGATCTGAAACGCGTCCAAGTATATATAAACATATAGATAGTTATTGCTGACTTGTTATTGAAGGTGCAAGTTACAGGGCTCTAACTCTAATTTTGGCTCTAGTGCCTGCCATGGTAATGTGGGTGTATTCAGAAACAATTTTCAGAGCTATTTATCCTGTGAAACTACATGTACATTTGTTCTGTGTAAATACCAGCAAACTTTTTTTTTTTTCTAGGTTATTTCCTTTCCAGGTTGGACATTCCTCATTTATAGGAATTACATGAATCAGAAAAATACTGAATTATGGTCACTAGGTGGTGCTAACAATCATAATAAATATTTATTTCTTTGGTGATCATCTCCACCTAGTGGCCATAATACAGTATTTTTCTGTTTTATGTTATTCTTAGGAATAAAGGACATCTGACCCAGAAAGAAAATAGCCTAGTAACATTAGATTTGGCCAGCATTCGCACAGAACAACTGTTGTTTGAGGTCAGCAACTTACCAGTAGGTGAAATGGGATATAGATAGACAGTTTTTGGAATGCATTTTAAAAGCTACAGTATCTTTATATCCCGATGGTAGCTTCTATGAAATGTTATATTGTGAATCAGGTCAGTGGTGCTCCATCATGGAAAAGACCAGATTAGCTGATGGGTGCCCATGCATATCTACTTATACCTCCATAGTCAGACTTCTCTAGCGATCCATGAATATTTGGGACGTTTGTGCACACAAATTCTGTGATTGATGTTTTGCTTGATAGGATACTAATTCTCCAGAGAGACAGATGAAGGTTTGGGCACAACTACGTCCAACGCACAATCAGCATATCAGTCTATCTGCGCGTAATCAGCGTATCAGTCTCGTAGCAACAAGGTCAAATAGTCACACTTAGTCTCCACCGCCAGCTGTGCCCACCCAGGTGTTTACTTTCATACTGATTTGCAGCAAAATCCCATCTTTGATTAACCATCCCTCTCCCTTGGTCTAATACAGGGGTAGGCAACCTTTGAGAAGCGGAAATCTAGCTGGACAACATGAAAGAGATCAGAGATCACCAAGGTCCGGGCCCTTATTTTTTTAAGAGAATTAACTAGCAAGGCCTAACTCAATAGGAAAATAAGAAAAATATAATAAACCAAATCATTGGATTGCTGGCCCTGTCTATTAGACACATTGTAAAAATGTATTACCGGTACTTTCTTACAAATTGCTTCCTGCTTCCATTTGTAACAGATCTGTACATGAAACTACATATGTCATCATCCCGTGATGGTCACAGGGTCTACCATTGGCATGATGACTGGTTCACATTTTATGGACTTATAAGTTTTTTTATTTTGCATTACTCTGCCCACTTTAAAGTACGTATAACTCCAGACAAAACTTTTTTTGGACAGAATGGGGAAGGATTGAAAACCGGGGCCAGGTACAACACTGGATTGATTTATACACATATGGGCGCACGGACACTCTAAAGATATTGACATTTACACCACTTAGGGGACTATTAACACCAAACTAATGAGGACGGAAGTCCGGAAATAGAGGATGGCTGTATCGATCCGGCCATAGGGAATACCACAACTAAAATGGCGGAATAGAAACTTCCGGGTACCAGGCGAATGGGAGGCCCATAGTAAAAATGGCGGCTACGGTACTTCCGGGAGGGGGGAAGAAAGGAAACCAATCATGACACAAATAGATAGGTACTGGGACTATAAAAACACAGCTACCCATACATCCAGCAGCTTCCTGATGACGCAAAAGGTATTTGCGAAACGCGTAGAGGTTGCTGGGTAAACACGCGATTACGTCACTCCCGGGAGAGGCAGCTCAGACCAGGAAGGGGACCCGGGATGCAAACGAGCAGACAGGAAGATACCAGCGATACCACTCTTAAACACAAGGCTGGATATGCTCAGTGCCAGCTATAGGCACCGGACCATGTGAGTTTTTATGTTATATATTTTAATAAAAAGTTTTAAAAACGTACTTCACCATTGGAGGCCCATTTCATTATCTAATTTTTGGGGAACCTGTGGAGCCTATGTAAATCACCTACACCAGGAATTGGGAGCAAGCGGGAGACCACAGATAGGATTGGTTATCCAAAACTAAACCACACGCTCCACACTTACCACAGTTTGGTAAGTGACCCATTGCATAATTGGTGGTGGACACACTGGAATTAATTTGCACAAGGAAAATTCAAAGTTAAAGCATAAGATTTCAACAAGCACAATTGGTGTTGTCACAGACTTTTATTCTCAGTCACATTATTTCATCTTTATTCACTAAGTTTTACTTAGTCTTTTTCCATTGTTGTATCATTTATGTTGTATCTCTAACTAACTGTGATTGCTTATGGTAACAATGAAGATATTTTGAAAGCACTAGTAATGCAGTTGCACCACACCCTGAATTAATACAATTTCGTTTAGAAAACACTACCACGACCACGTGATAGTTATATATAAGATACAGCACGGAGCACTTTAATTAAGTTTCACTACGGCACTTTATAATTAAGATAGCGATTGCAATATAGAGACCCTGCTTCTCCTGTGGTTCACAACGCAGCAGAGTAGAGCTCCATCTGTATAGCAATATTAAGAATAGAATTTACACCAAAAGGTGGCGCGGTTTTCTTCTTTTCACTTTAGACTTGAAATAATCACCAGATGGTGATTATAGTTCACAAAACTGCAGCTCACCAATAGACCACTAAAATACATAAAATAATATTGTATAAAAAAATAAAATAATACTACACAGAAATAACCAGCGCCGGTACCCCACAATTTTGTTTGCCAGGTTTTCCCATGCTGGAAAGATCGAACCTCATTATTTATCCTTGGGACCTTTAAAAACAAGGTGAGGAGATTGCAAAAATGAATGGTTGTCACCGCAACATGATTGAAAGGGGTATTTTAAAAGGGGATATCTAGGTTCAAGACCAGGCCAGGGCACTATCTGCATGGAGTTTGCTTGTTCTTCCTGTGCTTGTGTGGGTTTTCTGACACTTGCTTCTGCCCAAAGACACACTTGTTTAATAATAAAAGTATATAGAACAAACGTAATCAAAACATAGCCAAATTTCGTCAACCAGAACGGATAGTCAGACAAGGCAGAAAAGCAGGAAGCAAGGAAACAGCATAGTGGAACAGCAAGCAGGATCTGGAGCCAGAAGGAATGTCAGCCAAGCAAGTCTTTAACAGGAACGCAGGAGATAGTCTCTGTGATGATGACCAACGTGAAGGCAGAGATCCTCTGGACTGGATGACTTAAGTAGGCAGGACTGACGAGCAGTATATCATCAACAGGTGAGTCACTGTGGAGAGATAGGAGCTGACAATTAGCCGACAGCTGAGCGGCCAGCTCAGAGAAGGAAGGGCTGAGCTCAGCCCTAACACCTAGCATGTGAATGTATATGAGATTGGGACCTTAGATTGTAAGTTCATTGAGGACAGGGACTGAGATGAATGTACAGCATGTAAAGTGCTCTGTAAATTGGGGACTTCTTTTAGGACAATTATCAGTGGTTGGATTTCACCTAATTACTTCTTGTCAATCGTATTTTGGTCAATCTGTTTATGTTCATACATGGCATGATTTTAAGTTAACATCACATCTTAACTGATCAAAATCCAGGTGGCATATTGAGTGAAAGGGTTGTACACTATAGACTGATTATTCCTATCAGAAGAGATCAATTGGAAAAAATGGATGGTTTATCGATTCGTGAATGGCCACCATTAGAGACTGCGGTGCAGAGCTTGTCCACCCATCCAGTAAAAGGTGCATTTAATGGGAGTTCTGATGGTCTCTAGCTTGTTCTGTTTAAACCTGTAACCTTAAATAGCATTTGTAGACTGAACATTGATTTGATCGAATCAGCAAACAATCAAATAACCATAACTTCCCTGATCTGATCAATTTAGACTCAATTTCAATCAGATTTGATCCATTCAGAGTCGAATGGCCAAGGCGCAACATTATCAATCAACATTGTCCATTCACACCCTGCTCTCTCCTCATTGGTTCACTGGTTGTGAATGATGGCAGCAGGAGCCAATGACTTTCGTTGCTGTGTGAACCAATGAGGAGAGAGAAACTCAGGAGTGCTGCTGCTCTTATGCACATCCCTGGATCGAGATAGAGCTCAGGTAAGTATAAGGGCTGGGGGGGGGGGGGGGGATGCATTAAGGCAAGAAAACTTCTGCCTTTACAACCACTTTAAGCTCACACTTGTACCATAAATGGCAGTTGAAAGCTGAACGTAGCTTTGATCAAATCGACAAACAATAAAAAAGCCAAAACTTCTCTTCCTTAATTTTGATTGAATTAGATCAAACTGAATTGAAAGGACAGACTATTATCAATCGTTATGCATCAATCAGCACACTGGGATACTTTTGTCATATGATCGCATTTCTCCTGAGAGTTCTGATGGTTTCCAGCTTATTCTGTTTAAACTCAACCCCATACCATGAATGGCAGTTGCAGACTGAACACCAGAAACAGATTGGTCACTGCAAAGCCAAGACAACAGTTCTTATTTCAGGTGCCTTTGTGCATGACGTCTTCCGTGGCTTCTCCTGTGTTATATTTGTGCACGGTGTGACGCCTTCCCTTTCCAGTTTTGTGTGCTACACAAGCTCCGGGGGAAGCCGGGCCTTTTAGCCAGGCTCACAACACTGCTTCCAATTATGTAAACAGAATATAATGTAATTTCACCCATGGCCAGGCCCGAATAGAAGGCATTCTTCCTGCGCATTAATGTATGGCGCCGGAACGATTTGGCCAACGACCGCGGCTTCTTAGGTTTGTCTTTGGAAACTATCTAATGTTCACAAGACACTGGAGCGGAGAACATTTCACAGCTGAAGAGCCAAGATAAACCGACTACATCTGTATTCATGTTCCAGTTCCAGGGAGATGCTGCCAAATTAATGACTTTTCTCTTTGCTCCATCTCGCCACCGTTTTGTGTGTTAATGTTTTTCCTCCCCTCTCCTTCCAGTCATTGTTCATATTGCGGTGCTCTAGTGGCTTCAACACCTTCCTGGTCCATCTCACAAGCTATTCAGCCACTGGGTTGGAGGGTTAAATAAACATTTGCACTTAAGGCATGAGATGCTGTACTATGGGGGGAGAGTAGGAAACGCTGGACCTGGAGGCTTTTAGAAGAGTCTGCGCCTTTTGCCTAATGTTAAACCTAACTGTCCAGCAAACTAGTCTTCAATGGCAGCAGGCAACACTGGACCTCAGTAGGTTTTTTTTCTCCGACAGGCAGCAGTGCCTACTGCATCATCACTGTCACTAGCACCCAGCTGGCAAAAACACAAAGCATGACTTAGAAGGTCAGATATTTTGCATGGTAGCAGCTGTCTCAGCTTCAGAAACTGAAAATCTCAGCCTGGGTCCTCCTACAAAGAGTAAGAGGTCTCAGGCGATTAATCTCTGCCTGTTTGTCCAGAGCAATAAAGTTGCCAGTATTTGAATGCAAAGAGTACCACCGCCTTCTCTCCTTTCCTGACTGACTTAGAAGATGAGCTGTTTTTCATGATCTTCTTAGCTTCAGAAACTGAAAATCCCCACCTGAGACCTCCTCTGAGGAGTAGGAGCTCTCAGAAAGGGATTCGCTGTTTTTCCAGAGCAATAGAGTTGCCCACATTTGAACACACAGAGTATCACCAGCTTCTCTCTTATCTCAGATGACTTAGAATATCTGCTGTTATGCATAATAGCAGTCTGCTCTGCTTCAGAGGCTGAATATCCCAACCTGGGACCACCTCTGAGAAGAAAGAGGTCCCAGGCGAGGGTTTTTGTTCTTTTGCCCAGAGCAATAAAGTTGTCAGTGTTCAAACACACAGAGTAATACCAGCTTCTATCTTTTCCTGGATGACTTGGGAGAGCAACTGTTTAGAGTGATAGCAGTACTCTCAAGTTCAGAAACTGAAAATCCCCATCTGGGACCTCCTCCGAGGAGAAGGAAGTCCCAGGAAGTTCCTGTTTGTCCAAAGCAACAAAGTTGCCAACAAGTGAACTGCCAGCTTCTCTCTTTTCCTTGACTTAGGAGATCAGATATTTTGCATTATAGAAGTTGTCTCAGCTTCAGAAACTAAAAATCTCTGCCTGGGACAAGCAGTAGGATGTTTCAGGTGGGTAATCTATGCCTGTTTGTCCAGAACAATAAAGTTGCCAGTGTTTGAACACCAGAGTACTGCTAGCTTCTCTATTTTCCTGGATGACCTAGGGCAGTCCTTCTCAACCTTTTCAGCACCCAAGGAACCCTTGAAATCTGTTGTCATGGAGCCCCTGCTAAAAATTACTATGAGTACAACTCATGATACATTAGTGTGATGGTCAGTGGGACACTTGTGGTCACTGGGAAGAATTCCCCCCTTACAGATAGCTAAAAAGATCAATGGGAACATATCTGAGAGGCAGAATAATCTCATCGCTTGAGGAACCCCTAGCAACCTCTGAAGGAACCCTAGGGTTCCATGGAACCCTGGTTGAGAACTGCTGACTTAGGGGATCAGCTGTTTTGCATGATCACAATCCTCACAGCTTCAGAACCTGAAAATCCTGGCCTGGCACCTCCATCAAGGAGCAGGAAGTCTCCGGCAGAGATTCTCTAGGTTGGCCCAGAATAATAAACTTGCCAGCATTTGAAAACAGAATACTGCTGGCTTCTTGGGTGATGTAAGCGATCGGCTGTTTTGCAATCCTCTCAGCCTCAGAAACTAGGAAAACTTAGGCAGGTTTTTCATCGTTGTTCAGTCCCAATTTTGCAGCCGAGACCCACCATTCCCACATGATCACACGTACCTAAGTTACGCCTCACACAGACGGTGGACGATTTTCCGCCCATCCAGAAAACACACGGCATATCAAAGCTCGCTCCTTGTTTTTTTTCTTCCTGAGTCTTCAGAAGAGGCCGATCTGAGCCTCCACGCTCTTTATATTCACGTTTGCCTCCTCTCTCACTCCATCAGATCAATCAAATGGCAGACATCAATGATTCATTAATCCCCGGCTCTATTCTGGTTCAAAGCGAAATTAGAACATCTAAATAAACAGAATGACATGACGCTTTAGAGGAAGAGGGCCACCAGTCAAAGCGGAGCCTCAGAGGAATGAAGTGTGATAGTTGGCGTGACTTAAAAACGCGATTCAATTACCAGTTCAGGCGAGCGATGGAAAACGGTTATCAGGGAATTAATACGGGAAGCGGGAAGGGACGGCGCTCCAGAGTGCGCTGACAGAGAATCTATTTGCTTTGGTAAAATAATATGGTCTTGTAAAAAGGGAACATTCGCTTGTAACGCCGAATTGTCCTTGCGGCATTATGACCTATTTTTTCAACTTATTACAACCTGTTTCTGAAGGATGAAAGGATTGCAAAGGCAAGAGCAGAATCTGGATGCATAATTGGGGGCTAGGAGAGACTTAATGCAGTATTAAACTACAAAATAAAATGTAATGTATTGCAGCTTACCAATTCTTATATGTGGTGGCTGCATTCCTTTTTTATTATTTTATTAGGTGATTTTTCCTTTATTTTCAGCTTGTGTTCTAGCCAGTAAAACACTTAATGGCTTTGGGTGTCTCTACTCCCTGGAAGAGCAATGGAGCAACCCTTGGACAGCAGCATTGCTAATCTTGGGAGAGGGTAGTGTTATGCCACGTACACACGGTCGGAATTCTCTACGGAAAAAGCTCTGATGGTTTTCCCGTCGGAATTCCGACGGGATTTTCTTCAAACTGTCTTGCCTACACACGGTCACACCAAATTCCGACGGTCAATAACACCACGCCTTAAAAAACGTTCGACTGCACTATAAAATTGTTTCCGAGCATGCGTCGGAATTTTGCGTGTCGGAATTGCATACACACGATCGGAAAATCAGATAGAAAGGTTTTCCGTTGGACAGGTTCTCAATCCAAAGTCCGTCGGAAATTCCGACAGAAAAAGACCGATGGGCATACACACGGTCGGAAAATCCGATGAAAAGCTCCCATCGGACTGTTTCCATCAGAAATTCCGACCGTGTGTACGCGGCATTAGATTTGCTAGCAGATTTAGATGGACTTGATTAAAAAAATCAAAGCCGAACACCAGCTAACACTTTTTAACCACTTCCCATCCGGGCCAATTCTGACACTTTGCTCCTACATGTAAAAATTTACTTCTTTTTTTGCTAGAAAATTACTTAGACCCGCACAAACATTATATATTTTTTTTATCAGAGGCACTATAGAATAAAATAGTGGGTGTTGTGATTTTTTATGTCACACAGTATTTGTAAAAAACACTTTTATGAATTAAAAAAATAAAAATAAAAACACAAGTTAGCCCATTTTGTACAATGTGAAAGATGATGTTATGCCGAGTAAATAGATACCTAACATGTCATGCTTTAAAATTGCATCTGCCCATGGAATGGCGGCAAACTACGGTGCTTAAAATTCTCCATGAGTGACGCTTTAAACGCCTTTACAGGTTACCAGTTTAGAGTTGCAACAGGAAACCTGGTGCTAGAATTATTGCTCTCGCTCTGACGTTCGCGACAATACCTCACTTGTGTGGTGCGATCAGCAATTATAGTAATGTATGTGTTTGCATTTGCGGTGGGGCGGGGGGCGCTTTAAAATTGTTTTAATTATTTTTAATTATATTATATTTATTTCAAATACCTTTTTTTGGGGGGATTAACTTTATTGCTATTACAAGGGAGGCACAACTTTCCTTATGACAGCATGGGCCATGACAGGTCCTCTTTATGGAGAGATCTGGGGTCTATTAGACCCTAAATCTCTCCTCTGGCCTCCCATGCAGCTGATCAAACAGAAATCGGTCGGATCGGCTGCTTTCCTGGCTGCTGGCAGCCAGGTAAACAAAGAGGCAGGACCGGAAATTATGAAGTTCTCGGTTTCTGGGGTTACAGAGAGAGGGGAATGATGTCAGTTCCTCTCTCTCTGTTCAGGGCCGTCATCACCACCGTCACCTCTGCGATGGGGGCGGTAGAGCCTGGGAAAGGTGGTGGTGGTGGTGAGAGAGGAGTGGGACCACCTGCAGAAGTGATTGAGTGGCTAATTAGCCACTCAGATCACTTCTGCCTTACTGGGAATCGCTGGCTGAAAAGATCCATACTGGGATGATGCCTGTAGGTGCATCCCGGTATAGCTACTGAAACCTGAGGACCTCCTTCAGGCGGCAAGTGGTTAAGCAGTTACATTTTTTACAGTTTTTTTAAAGGTTTTACATAAATAAAATTCAGATAAAAGTCAATGTTAAATGGTTTATCTCAACACTTTAACTGCCACTTTTTCCGGACAGCTTGGTCTGTTAACCACTTGCTGACCGCTCTTGTAGCTTGACTGCTATAGTGCGGCTCAGGTATGCAGCATCACGTAAACATACGTGATTTGTTTCCCAGGTAGGGGGCACGTGTGTGCGCACCTGCCACCCTGGCTGTGTCATTCGCTACAGCCATCCCAAGCTGATCAGCAGGTCCCAGCTAATGATTTATGGCCGGAACATGCCGATCAGTTGAGCGAATGACAGAAGGGAGCCCTGTGTAGGTAAAGAACACAGGGCTCTCTACTGACAGCAGCAATGGAGTAAGCAAGGAGTAAAAACCAGCATATTGCTCAGTAAAAACAGCACACATTACACATAGTAAACGTTGATAGGTACACATTTATCCTCTTGAGTGTCCTAGATCTTAACCCCTTCCCAGCCAGTGTCATTAGTACAGTGTCAGTACTCTACCCCCCCCCCCCCCCCCCCCTTTCAAAGCACCTTGTCCACACGTCTCTTCCCCACAACCCTAGCAGGTGGTTGTGGGGGTCTGCGGGTGGGGTGGGTTTATTCAGAATCTGGAAGCCCACTTTAACAAGGGGGCCCCCATGTTAATGAGTATGGGGTACATAGTACCCCTACCCATTCACCAAAAAAGTGAGTAAAGACACAACACAAGTTTTTAAAGCCATCATCAATCATGAAGCCGTACCCGAAAAAAAAAAAAAAAAAAAAAAGCTCTGTTCGTGCCGAAGGCTCCCGCCAACTGCCTGCTCCGCCGCCTGACAGTTCTTAAACAGCTAAGGTGTGAGGCCACCCAGCGATGTCATCTGGTGGCACCGCCCCCCCCCCCGTGACGTCATCAACCCGTACATGCTGGGCCACCGACAGCACAAAACACATTGCAAACTGCGCATGAAAAATGCATCAACCGCAACCGCGTAGATGTGAATCTAGAGTTAGTGTCACTGGTGATGTCAGTGTAAATTAGTCAGTTCCCCTCCAGCATCAGTTAGTGTGAGATTTCCCGCCGTACTATAGCAGTCCCATTAAAAGTCTCTGATCACCACCATTACTAGTATAAAAAATAAATACAAAATTCCAATAAATACACCATAGTTTGTAGACGCAAAGCAAAGCAATTATTATACGCTCATTGGGATTTTTTTTTTTTTGTTTACCAAAGACATGAATAGATGTTGGAAACACAAATATCCGCACTCAGGATAATAAACTGCAGCCAAAGAACCTCACCAAAATGCAGCCCAAAGGATTAAGTACACTGGAAAAAGGGATGGTGGTGCTGTTCTATTGGATATGAATATGTAAATAAGTGATGAAGGTAAGTTTATGTGTATATACACCAAATCCTAGAGATCAAGTAAAGTGCGTCCTAAGAAATTAACTTAAATATAAATAATTACGTGACTAATGATAAATACACAGGAAAAAGAGATGAAGAGATGAGTGACAATCAAAAAAAATATATATGTGTTAATCAAAAGAATGAAAAATGAAGAAATGGTGACATCGGTGGTGAACAAGATAGGAGGAACCCGGTCGCCTGGGATTTGTAGTACTACGCCTGAGGCGCTCCGGTGAGTGCAAGCACATAAGGGGAATTGAATGAAGGAGGGGAGCACAGGATAACCAATCTTGGGTTCACCTATTGCTGCATTTTTGCACTGAATTTTGCCATCTCACAGACTTTTATGTCATTTTTGGTTTGAACTTTTTATACAGATATATATTTTGGATTGAACTATTTTTATATACATATTTTTTCTACCACATATTTTTTATTGAATATACAATTTTTTATTGGTCACAATTTTTTCTATCACCATTTGGATATTTATTTATTTTGAACTTGCACCTTCTGGAGTTGTTTGAAGTTTCTGGTTCTTTCTATTAATTGTATTTATCTTCCATTATTGAATATTTATTGATTGGAGTTCTTTATAAGTTTTTTATACATTTTTTATCTTGTTCACCACCGATGTCACCATTTCTTAATTTTTCATTCTTTTGATTAACACATATATATTTTTTTGATTGTCACTCATCTCTACACTTTTTCCTGTGTATTTATCATTGGTCACGTAATTATTTATATTTAAGTTAATTTCTTAGGATGCACTTTTGCACTTTACTTGATCTCTAGGATTTGGTATATATACACATAATCTTACCTTCATCACTTATTTATATATTCATATAAAAATAGAACAGCGCCACCATCCCTTTTTCCAGTGTACTTAATGAATAGATGTTGGCCAAAATCTATAAAGAAATTAGTTTATTTTTTATTTTTTCATTAGATATGTTTTATAGCAGAAAGTAAATTTTTTTATTTTTTTTTATAAAATAAAATAGTTCAACTCACCCTAATGCAAAATCAGTGGGAGCCCTGAGTGTGTCACTTGCCACCGTCGCCTGCCACCAGATGCTGATTGTCACTTGCCACGTCACAAGTTGCGGATTGTCACTTGCCACGTCCCCTGCCTCATGTTGCGGATTGTCACATACCACGTCACCTGCCACACTTTGCGAATTGTTACATGCCACGTCACCTGCCACATGTTGCGGATTGTCACTTGCCACATCACCTGCCACACATTGCAGATTGTCACATGCCACGTCACCTGCCACACGTTGCGGATTGTCACATGCCATGTCACCTGCCACACATTGCAGATTGTCACATGCCACATCACCTGCCACACGTTGCGGATTGTCACATGCCACGTCACCTGACACACATTGCAGATTGTCACATGCCACGTCACCTGACACATGTTGCGGATTGTCACTTGCCACATCACATGCCACACGTTGCGGATTGTCACATGCCACGTCACCTGCCACATGTTGCGGATTGTCACTTGCCAAATCTAACCAATCGCCCTTCCATCCGCTTATTTTCTTCCATCCTCCACCCATCTCTTCTTTATCCCATCCTTCATCCCCTTCCCCTACTCTTTTATGCCCCTTTTCTCTTTTCACGGCCTTCTTTTCTTCATCCCTTCCTTTCCTCCCTTTTTCTTACCATTCCTTACCTCTTTATGACCTTCACCCCCTCAAATTCTTCCCCACCTCTCTTACTTTCTTCCTTCCATTTTTAAATTTCTTCTTCATTTCCATCCCTTATTTCGCTATATCTTTCCTCCCTTCCTCCTTTCCATCCTTCCCTTCTTCTTCCCCTCCCTTACTTCCTCATGTCCTTCCTTCCTCCTTTCCATCATTCCCCTCCCTTACTTCCTTATGTCCTTCCTTCCTCCTTTCCATCCTTCCTTTCTTCTTTCCCTCCCTTATTTCCCTATGTCTTTCCTTCCTTCCTCCTTTTCATCCTTCCCTCCTTCTCCCCCCCCCCCCCCCTTACTACCTTATGTCCTTCTTTCCTTCTTTTCTCCTTTCGATCCTCCCCTCCTTCTTTCCTTCCCTTCTTCTTTTCTTCCCTTACTTCCTTATGTCCTTCTTTCCTCCTTTCCACCCCCCCTTTTTTTTCTTTCTCTCCCTTTCTTCCCTGTCTTTCCTTCCTCCTTTTTTTCATTCTTCCTTTCTTCCCCTCCCTTCCGTATGTCCTTCCTTCATCCTTTCCACCCCCTTTATTTCCTTATGTCCTTCCCTCCTCCTTTCCACCCCCCCTTATTTCCTTAATCCTTCCTTCTTTTCTTCCTTCTCTTCTTCCCTCCCTTACTATTTCCTTCTTTCCTTACACCTATTCTTCCCTCCCTTAATCTTTTTTCTTTCTCTTTCTTTCTTTCTATCCTTTACTTTCCTTTCCTTTCCATCCTTTCCTTCCTCCCCCCCCCCACCCTTTCCTTCCTTCCCTCCCCCATCATTTCCTTCCTTCCATCCCTCCTACATCCTTTCCTTCCTTCCTTCCCTCTCCCCTTCCTTCCTTCCCTTCCTTCCCCCCCATCCTTCCCTTCCTTCCCTTCCCTCCATCCTTCCTTTTCTTCCTTCCTCTCCCTCCATGCTTTTCTACCTTCCCATGCTGTATCTGACACGTGGACGGCTGAATTCTGAAAATTTTCACTATTGAGCTTCATTCAGCACAAACACAAGAAGAGGTCCTCATCAGGTGATTGTTGTTTTATTGTGAATTAATGACAAGAATACATTTTTGCGGTTTAATTGCTATGTGCTGGGATGGGGCCAACCAAAGGCCACTGCCTCACCGCTAATTATTCGAGACAATTAATTACAAGGATTCTGTTAATTACCAACTGCGATGTACACATGGCGACCCCGAGCTGTCTTCTGCCAGCAGATTGTATAGGAAAGGTTTTGATTATGGGACCTTTACAGGATTAAATGATAAGTAGGAAAAAGGTGAGCGCAAGTGTCCAAAGCAGGCTTAATGGTGCCAAAAAAAATGCAAGGTGTTAAAGCTTTTCTAATTCTAACTTTGTGATGCAAATTACAATTCAGCTGATTAGCTAATAGCACTGAAATCAACAGTCTCCTATAAAGGGAGAACACATTTGGAGTTATTTTTCTCCCTGTGGGCTGTGCGGGGGCGTTTAACTGCTTGCTGGTCAGATGCCTTCATTTTTATTCAGCTCCTTTCTGACGCACCCCAATTTCAAGGGTGCTCTTTAAGTGAACCCAATGCTTGCAGGGTCCCCCTGTAACCTTCACCTTTCTAATATATCAAATTGGTATTGGAGCTTGGAGACTCTAATAAATGCACCAACTCCTTTAAATATGACAAAACAATATACTCAGAGAGCACAGAATTGGAGTTGCAGAAAAATCAATCAAAAGCAATAATTGCAAAACATATAGAATATTTTATGACATAGCTATTATAAAACAATTTTCAGGCCATATCAATCCAATGGTCAAGCTACAAAAGTGTGATTGCCTCTACATGTTTCACCACAAACGTGGCTTCTTCTGGAGCTTTTGTAGAGCCTTGTTATTTAATATTTACCACCTTTCAAAATGACCTTGGTTCCAAATGATCCCCTAGGCCCATCAAGAGGTTTTGTGGGGAACGTCTGTGCCAAAAAAGAGGCGTTTTAACAAATCAATTGATTAATATTTCAATCCTTTTCCATAGGTATCTTTCTTCTGATGCCAACAAGTTTTCAGGGTAATTATGCCATCTGAGCACTTCCCTCTTTCAGTTTACCACTGTTCCTTGGCTCAGTGTCAGTACCAGAGTCGGTGCTACCACTAGGCAAACTAGGCAGCCGCCTAGGGCGCCCGGCCACTGGTGTTCCTACTCTCGTCTCTCTGCAGCAATCAAGTCTCAGCATCAGCAGGCATCTGCTGCTCCATTCGCATATAGTGTCAGAGGTGCAGCGGCGGCGGAGGACTGTGTCTGTGTTCCAACTCCTGAATGAATGGAAGCAAGCAAACATTCTTTGATGGGCGCTGGTGAGGCTGCATTGATGGGCACTGGTGAGACTGCATTTGATGGGCGCTGGTGAGGCTACATTTGATGGGCGCTGGTGAGGCTACATTTGATGGGCGCTGGTGAGGCTGCATTGATGGGCGCTGGTGAGGCTGCATTGATGGGCGCTGGTGAGGCTGAATTTCATGGGCGCTGGTGAGACTGCATTGACGGGCGCTGGTGAGGCTGAATTTCATGGGCGCTGGTGAGGCTGCATTGATGGGCACTGGTGAGACTGCATTTGATGGGCGCTGGTGAGGCTACATTTGATGGGCGCTGTGAGGCTACATTTGATGGGCGCTGGTGAGGCTGCATTGATGGGCACTGGTGAGGCTGCACTGCCTTAACCCTCTTGGGCATGGAGTTCATTAGAGCTTCACAGGTTGCCACTGGAGTCCTCTTCCACTCCTCCATGACGACATCACAGAGCTGGTGGATGTTAGAGACCTTGCGCTCCTCCTAATTCCATTTGAGGATGCCCCACAGATGCTCAATAGGGTTTAGGTCTGGAGACATGCTTGGCCAGTCCATCACCTTTACCCTCAGCTTCTTTAGCAAGGCAGTGGTCATCTTGGAGGTGTGTTTGGGGTTGTTATCATGTTGGAATACTGTCCTCTGAAGAGGGTGTGCAGCGTATGGTCTGAGCACTGACAGGCTGACCCCCCCACCCTTTCAACCTCTGCAGCAATGCTGGCAGCACTCATACGTCTATTTCCCAAAGACAACCTCTGTATATGATGCTGAGCACGTGCACTCAACACCTTTGGTGGACCATGGTGAGGCCTGTTCTGAGTGGAAACTGTCCTGTTAAACCGCTGTATGGTCTTGGCCACCATGCTGCAGCTAAGTTTCAGCGTCTTGGCAATTTTCTTATAGCCTAGGCCATCTTTATATAGAGCAACAATTCTTTTTTTCAGATCCTCAGAGAGTTCTTTGCCATGAGGTGCCATGTTGCACTTCCAGTGACCAGTATGAGAGTGAGAGTGATAACACCAAATTTAACACACCTGCTCCCCATTCACACCTGAGACCTTGTAACAATAACGAGTCACATGGCTGTGTGTTGAGTTATTTTGAAGGGACAAATTTACACTGTTATACAAGCTGTACACTCACTACTTTACATTGTAGCAAAGTGTAATTTCTTCAGTGCTGTCACATGAAAAGATAGAATAAAATATTTAGAAAAATGTGAGGGGTGTACTCACTTTTGTGAAATACTGTGTGTGTGTGTGTGTGTGTGTGTATATATATATATATATATATATATATATATATATATATATATATATATATATATATATATACATGATTTAATCTGGATCCTGGAGCTCAGAGACTTTACAGAGCTTTGGGATTTGGGTGGGATGAAGCCTCCATTTCTAGGTCCATATCTTACCTCTTAGCAAGACTTCATTACATATATTTTATGTAATAAATAACCTCTACCAATTTTTTGAGGCTAGGAGGAATGCTCGCAGGGATAAGCTCTTGCCCATTGCTAGATGCGACTCTCAGCTGGGTTCAGCGATGTTGAAAAGAGTTAATTGTTCTGATTCCCTTCCTGTCCCATCTCTTATACATTTCTGGCAGACATTCCGTACACGCAGCTGCTTCTACAAACCACAGACAACATTTATTTTCTGCAATTTTATGTACTAAATATAAACTGAAAAACACTCCAGTTCCCTGGGCCTGGTTTTGATAGAAATGTAGTAAAATATCGATCAGTTAAATCATGTTTAGACAAGTCAATTTAAAGGAAAATTACACTTTAAACCCTGAGTTCCACAGTGCACTTGTTATATGCCAATGTTCAATTCTGGGGATTGAAGGGAAACTATAGTGACAATATTATTTTTATTCTTTTAACTTTTTAATTTTTTTTTATTGCAGTCTCTCTTTCTCTGTAGGCAGAGAAGGAGAGTGCTGGATCTGGCCGGAGCAAGGCTGTAAAACTGGCAGAACCATAGCTCTCAACGGTCCAACGGTTGGGAGGTATGGCAGAACTACCAGGGTCACAAAGGTCGCACTTGCAACCGGACCCTGGTGTCTCACCGCCATGGGGGGCCCCAAGGCAGCAGAACATGTGAAACATCCCCACTGTGTGACCATAAGGCTCAGTTTACACTGCTGTGACCCCTAAGTCATGTGACTTGCTTGCGATTTCCTTGCGACTTTAGGCAGGCTATGGCACTCAAATGCAGGGGTGGACTGGGCTGGGTGACAGGGGTCGATTGGCCAGTAAAAAGGCCACATCCAAGGCTGAATTAGCATAGGGGCCTGGCACTGTATACAGCCGCTGATACACTGTACTATATTTGAGGAGCTGCACCAGAGCGGTGCCAGTGTGTCCACAAGTCTAAGCCCCCGTACACATGGTCAGACATTCCGACAACAAAATCCGTCGGATTTTTTTAGACGGATTTTGCCCTAAACTGGTGTTGCATACACACGGTCGGACAAAGTTGTCGGAAAATCTGATCGTTCGGAACGTGATGACGCTCGTTCGTTACGTCGGAACTACGTTGAGGCTAGTAGCCAATATCTTTGGTCTCATAATTTGATCTGAGCATGCATGGCACTTTGTCCGATCGGAATTCTCCACAAACGATTGGAAAAAGTCTGATCGGATTTAAAATCCTGCTCTCAAATTTTTTCCGGCGGAATATCCGACGGAAAAAGTCCGATAGAGCCCACACACGATCGGATTTTCCGACAATATAATCCGATCGGACATTTTCCGTCTGAATTTCAGACTGTGTGTATGGGGCATAATAGTCACTTTCTGGTTGCCAGGACAGTACAAATATGCCCCAAATTACCCCTTTGTGAAAAGTAGACTTTCCAAGGTATTTAGTAAGAGGCATTGCAAATATTTTTGTCACAATTGTTTGGAAAATAAAGGTTTTAAAAAAATAGTTTTTTTCACAATTATTTTTTTTTTTACATATTGTCACCAGTGCAGTACAGCCTAATCATTAACTTGTGTGGCGGTGATCAGGGATACTGACTGGTGACAGTATGTAAAAAACAAAAAGCATTTTTTAAATAATTTCTCAATTCCAGGGCAAAAAGGACAGCTGCCCCAGGCCCAGTCATTGTTGTGTGGCCCAAAGCAGCTGCCCCTTTTGCCCTACGTTAAAGAGAGCCCTGAAACCGGGGCTAATGCAGGCCATACAGGTGTCGAATTACAAAAAAAATTATTTAAAAAAATCTGAAATTGAGTACGTTTTGTGATCCGATAGTGCCACCATTGATTTCAAAATTCGACCAACCAAGCCTTCAACTTCACCTCTTGTTGCTACGGAAAAAAAATTGTGGCTGAGAATCTTCTTTTCTTTCCGGGAACTCTCTTTTCTTGTGCATTTCTTTTTCAATTCTAACTCTTGCACAATTCTCCCATCATTAAAATTGTAATTTTTTTTCAAAAAAGTTTTCCACATGCCCGATCACTCAAATTCGATGGGCGCGCGAAAATCTGCCGTTGCTGCGGCCCACTAATGATGCAAAATTTTGAATGAAAATCCTTAGTTAAGATTTTCAAAATAAATTGTTTATAAATTTGACCCATGAATGGCCAGCCTTATAAAGGGCCCCCCGAAATAGCAGTAAAGGCCTCCAGGGTCAGAGGGATGGGCCCAGAGTCCGATGGAAAGGTCCTCGGTGGTCAGACGGGCCCTTCATGGTTTCTTGCCCTGAAGGTTCTAGTTATGCCTCTGCTGTAAGGTAAGAACTACAGCCTGTAGTTTAACCCCTAGACGTAAGGAGCATTAAACCCTTTCTACCATTGCAGTGCAGGGGGGAAGGGGGGCCCTACCACAAGGGTGGATTTTTTTTTTATTCCTGGAGTTGGGCTTTAAGTGGCAGCCCGTCCATAGGGGGTGCACGGGTGCCGCAACCCCACCCAGCAGTCACAAAAAGAAAATGTGAAAAAAATGTTCTTTAAGTGCACTGTGTTTGGGCGCCGGACACAGTGTACTATGGGAAGCGCCACATCAATGCAATCACGAGATTTCAGACGAGGCGCTTCATTTGCAGGCTTTTGACCTGCTTTGTGGCGCATTCTATTGTGCCGAACAGCTTCCGCCCGTAGTATTACTACGAGCGGGAGCTTTGTTATTCAAGTTAAGAGGTTACTTCTGGTTTCCCAGTTCCAGTGGGAAACTGGAAGTGACATCGGCAGCTCCGTGGATAGCACGGCCTGCGCGGAGCTGCCTGTAAGGTAAGCAAGTATGGGACACAGCGAGGCTGCATTTGATGGGGCACAGTGAGACTGCATATGATGGGGCACAGTGAGGCTGCATATGATGGGGCACAGTGAGGCTGCATTTGATGGGGCACAGTGAGGCTGCATTTGATGGGACACAGTGAGGCTGCATTTGATGGGGCGCAGTGGCTGCATAAGATGGGCATAGTGGCTGCATAAGATGGGCACAGTGGCTGCATAAGATGAGCAGCTGTATTTGATGGGGCACAGTGGGAGCATTTGATATGACACAGTGGGAGCATTTGATATGGCACAGTGGCTGCATTTGATGGGCACAGTGGCTGCGTTTGATGGGCACAGTGGTGGCAATTGATGGGCACAGTGGCTGCCTTTGATGGGTACAGTGGCTGTGTTCGATGGGCACAGTGGCGGCAATTGATGGGCACAGTGGCTGCGTTTGATGGGTACAGTGGCTGCGTTTGATGGGTACAGTGGCTGCGTTTGATGGCATAGTGGCGGCAATTGATGGGCACAGTGGCTGTGTTTGATGGCACAGTGGCAGCGATTGATGGCACAGTGGCAGCGATTGATGGTACAGTGGCGGCGATTGATGGGCACAGTGGCGGCAATTGATGGGCACAGTGGCTGTGTTTGATGGCACAGTGGCTGTGTTTGATGGCACAGTGGCAGCGATTGATGGCACAGTGGCGGCGATTGATGGGCACAGTGGCGGCGATTGATGGGCACAGTGGCGGCGATTGATGGGCACAGTGGCTGCGTTTGATGGGGTTTTTTTCAGAATTTTTCAGTTTGTTTGTGGTCCCCTCTAAAAATTTTAAGCACCAGCCGCCACTGGCTTTAACATAAAAAAAAAGTAAAAAGTAAAACCCAATAATGTAAGGGTTCAGTAACTGTCAGATATGTGCATGCTTTCCGATAGTTGGGAGAAACTTTGCAGAACGTACTGAAGTCACTGGATCAGCATGGCGCCATTTTTAGTGAAGTTGAGCTACTGCAGCCTCATTATTCCTCCCTCTACAGGATTCCTTTAAAAGTTTCAACAGGCAGACAAAGATTTCTTAAGGCCCCATGCATATGGATTATATGCATTTTAATCTATAAGCGATGAATTCAAAATGATAATTTACATCACAGCAATCAAACACAATAACGCGGAGCTGAATGACCTTGGCCAAGTCTCTGGCAGTCTCCGAGGCAAAAATAGATCTCACAATCTGCAGACCATGAAATCATTGACCGCCGCTGTTAAGTAGTCAGCTGCTGCGCACACCAAAGTCACATTAGAGCCTGCCGCCCTCCCGCCGAATTTATGGATGTCTCCTTTCCTCTGTGTGCTCAGGTGGCAAAAATACTCCTCGAGGTAATGGCATCATAATGGTATAACCCAAGGATGAAAACTAGCGTTCGGCTTTCATCGCAATTCAAGGAAAGGAGTAAAGACGGAATGACAGAAGTCTATCAACTATCACAACTATGACCAAAGGAAGAAATACTGTCAACTGTCACTCATAGAGGCCAACTATCACCAGTACGTTAAATCGCCTTACATGTCCCAAAGACTTCCATAGTAAGTAGTTTGTGTCCCAGACCTTCCCACAAGGCCATGATGAAGACATCCCTCAAGGTTGAGGACTCACCAACTATTTATTTATTGTACAAAGGATCCATCAGGAGAGTATGGCACCATTATTTGATCCAAATACCAGTACTAAGAATGTGAGCAGTACAGAGATTTTCAGTCGGCGTAAACAAACTCCCCAAAGCATGACTCTTCCAGACAAAAGGTAGGAGCCATCCCTACTCAGAGGAGTTTGGTTAGCAGACAGAATAAAGCAGCTGGAAGGTCCATTGATATTTCCACTGACCACCAATGTAATGAGCATTCTTCCCACTGACCACCAATGTAAGGGACATTCATCCCACTGACCACCAATGTAAGGGGCATTCTTCCCACTGACCACCAATGTAAGGAACATTCTTCTCACTGATCACCAATGTAAGGGACATTCTTCCCACTGACCACCGATGTAAGGAGCATTCTTCACACTGACCACCGATGTAAGGAGTATTCTTCTTGCTGACCACCAATGTAAGGAGTATTCTTCTTACTGACCACCAATGTAAGGCGCATTCTTCTTATGCCCCGTACACACGGTCGGAAAATCCGACCACCAAATCCATCGGATTTTTTCCGATGGATTTAGTCCAACACTGGTGTTGCATACACATGGTCAGACAAAGTTGTCGGAAAATCCGATCATTCTGAACGTGGTGACGTTTGTTGCCTACGACGGGACTACGTAGAGGCTAGTAGCCAATAGCTTTGGTCTTGTAATGTGATCTGAGCATGCGTGGCACTTTGTCCGTCGGAATTCGCTACACACGATCGGAATTGGTGTGATCGGACTTTGTTGTCGGAAAATTTTTAGAGCAGGAGATACAACTTTGTCCGTTGGACAATCCAATGGAAAATGTCCGATGGTGCCTACACACGGTCGGAATTTCCGACAACATTGTCCGATAGGACAGAATCCATCGGAAAATCCGACCGTGTGTATGGGGCTTTACTGACCACCAATGTAATGGAGCATTCATCTCACTGACCACCGATGTAAGGGGCATTCTTCCCACTGATCACCAATGTAAGGGGCATTCTTCCCACTGACCACCAATGTAAGGAACATTCTTCCCACTGACCACCAATGTAAGGAGCATTCTTCCCACTGACCACCAATGTAAGGAGCATTCTTCACATTGACCATTCAGCGCCCCAGTCAATACTTTGTAGAACCACCTTTCACTGCAATTACAGCTGCAAGTCCTTTGTTGGAGTCTGCTATGCATACTAGCTCATTATGCCTTAGTCTTGCAGGTTTTTTTTTCTTTGCTAGGGTTTACAACCACTTTAACCACTTGCCGACCAGCCGCCGTCATTATACTACGGCAGGTCGGCACGATCCTGCGAACCGTCGTAGCTATACGTCGGGTCGCGGGATCGGGATAGCAGGCGCACTGCAGGGGTGCCGATGCTCGTGGCTGACGGTCGCGATGATGTGAGGAGTGACAGATCGTGTGTTCCTAATAGCTAGGAACCACGATCTGTCACTTCCTCTAGTTAGTCCCCTCCCCCTACAGTTAGAAACACCTCCCAGGGAACACAGTTAACCCCTTGATCACCCCCTAGTGTTAACCCCTTCCCTGCCAGTGACATTTTTACAGTAATCAGTGCATTTTTATAGCACTGATCGCTGTATAAATGCCAATGGTCCCAAAAACGTGTCAAAAGTGTCCGATGTGTCCGCCATAATGTCGCAGTCCCGATAAAAATCGCAGATCACCTCCATTACTAGTGAAAAAAATTATGACAAATTCCTATACAATCTATCCCCTATTTTGTAGACGCTATAACTTTTGAGCAAACCAATCAATATACGCCTTTTGCGATTTTATTTTTACCAAAAATATGTAGAAGGATACATATCGGTCTAAACTGAGAAAAAATTTGCCTTTTTTTAAAAAAAAATTGAATATTTATTATAGCAAAAAGTACAAAATATTTTTATTTTTTTCAAAATGATGGCTCTTTTTTTTTTTATAGCGCAAAAACAAAAAAACGCAGAGGTGATCAAATACCACCAAAAGAAAGCTTTATTTGTGGGAAAAAAAGGACGTCAATTTTGTTTGGGTACAATGTCGCAGGACCGCGCAACTGTCAGTTAAAGCGACACAGTGCCGAATCGCAAAAAATGTCCCGTCATTGAGCAGCCAACTTCCAGGGCTGAAGTGGTTAAAGTGGTGTTTCCACCAAAAAAAAATTGCTTAAAAATCATAATTAAAAAAAAATAATTGGAAAAAAAAAAAAATGACTCACCTCTAAATGCCTGTTGCTAGGGGGTCCCTCATAGTCTGCCTCCTTCAGTGCCCGGGCACTGACATCACTTCCCCTCGGTGCCGCACCGTCATCTGAGACCTGTCACGTGTCCCAGATGACTGCGCGGCGTATCGCGGCGAGCGGCGACGCTCGCGCATGCGCAGTGGGTGCTCAGCTGTGAAGCCACAGCCGGGTGCCCACAGCAAGAATGCCGGCGCCGCGAGCGGAGCGGGAACGAGGGTGGGGGGCTTCGTTCCCCCGCATCGCTGGACCCTGGGACAGGTAAGTGTCCGATTATTAAAAGTCAGCATCTGCAGTATTTGTAGCTGCTGACTTTTACATTTTTTTTTTTTTTTTAGGGGACACCCTACTTTAAGTACATCCTCTGTATTGCACCTAGGGAGCCCTCCTCAGCAAAGCCCGGTATCTCTTGCAGGGTGCTCTGGGTGAATTTCTGGGTGGCCTCTTTAGGACCTACCTGGTGACAAAAAGGGTCCACTGTGACAAAAATATTGGATTTAGGTTGACCAACCCTTTAAAGAAACCACCCAGTGTTCCCAGAAAGATCTATACACCCGCCCTAGACAATTGCACATCAAACCATGGCGCCTTGACATTCCCCGCTCTCAGCGCGCTGCGATGGAATGAGATAAGCGGCCCTCATTTCAAGTCGACATCCTGGTATCTGTATAGAACAGGTTTACGCTCCGGCAAAGGCACAAACTAATATATTCTTTGCCTCCGGTGAGAGATGTATCTACAAATATCTAAAAATCCTAAATGAAATAAAAATGCAGATAAATGGAAAAGCGTCTGAGCCGGGAGCTGTGACTCTCCCCGGTGGCGGCGGCATTGCGATGTTTTTAGGGCATTTTAAATTTCAATATTTCTGCATTTTTCCCCTGACGGCCTCTGATTGAGGGAATCATCGGCTTATATTCATGTGGATATTCAATCATCTCCTCGTATAAATACAACATTTCCATAATGAAGACCGTTAGTTAAAGGACCACTATAGCTAAGGGGGGTATAAAAAAAAGTTTCTTTAACGCTGAACTCCGGGCACATATAAAAGGCACAAAATAACTGGGCTCTGTAATCCTACAATAATACGCCATTACATTTTGTTTTTTTTAAACGCAAGCAGTCAGCCTCATACAGTCCAGGTACAGCAGAACTCAGATTTGGAGAGGGAGAAGCAGCACAACGAGCCAATAAGGTCTTATACTGACAAGGAGCACACCTGTTAGGAGAAGAAAGCAGAAAGATGAGTTCCTCGCTGTGCTGCTTCTGCATTCCTCCCAACGTTTTGAGATGGGAATGAGGGACACCTACCAGCAAATGTATGTAGGCATAGGACACGCCTCCTGCCACACCCCCTTAAAGCTGAATTAACCCAAAAAAATATGTTTACCAATTAAATCCACAAGGGCTTTTTTTTTATACCACTACTATTCCTTTATATCGGCCTTTGAAATTTACAAATGCAGCCATTTAGAATTTGGATGAAAGGTTTAGCACCGGGAAACACTTTTTGAAAGATAAAAAGTGCATTTTATATACATCTATATAGATCAGACCAAAATGAGGGACAAATGAGGAGGAAAGAGGGACAGAGGGACATTGTTCCAAATCAGAGACAGTTGGGAGCTATGCTTCTGCTTCACTGGTATGAAGCCCCTAATGGTGATGCATGTGATTGATCGGGTGGAGCTAGGGAGGGCCAGTCAATGTGGGTGGGCGTGACATATGTGGGTGGGCGTCGACAGTGACTGAGGTGCGCAGACACATATATATATATAGAGGTGACTACGAGAGAGTAGCCATTGCCCGCTTAGGCTCTGAAGAAAGGGGTTCTCCCCTGAAATGCGTCAGCCATCTTGAGGTATCGTTTGATCCACTCGACGTCAGGTCCTGGCTTGTCGGTGTTCAGAATAGCGTACCTGCTCAATTGTCAATGCCTTTTACTAATGCTCGTTTGTGAGTATACACTTTGCCGTTTTTATGCTTTAAAGCGGTTGTAAACCCGCTGACACTTTTTTTTTTTTTTTTTATACACCTGTAAGGGAAAATGCATAATGAGCTAGTATGCACCGCATACTAGCTCATTATGAAATACTTACCTTAGAACGAGGCGTCGGTAACTCACCTGGTCCACGCCGAGGTAGCTGACATGTTGCCTCGGCGTGTCTTCCGGGTATCGCGACTCCAGCGCTGTGAGTGGCTGGAGCCGCGATGTCGTCACTCCCGTGCATGCGCACGGGAGACTTCTTCCAGGCAAGGTTCGGATTCTGCCGGCCTTTCAGCGGAGAATCCCCCGTGCGCATGCGCCACTGCAGTCAAAGGCGCATTGCACGGGGAATATCTCCTAAACCTGTACGTTGTAGGTATGTTTTTTACCTACACGTAAGCCTCATTATAGGCTTACCTGTAGGTAAAAGTCAATTTTTTTACTTTACAACCACTTTAATAAATCTCCACCAGTGGTAATGCACTAGGTTGGTGCGCCCTCCTTCTTTTCTTTCTTTCTTTTTTCATCAGTGTCACCTACCAGTGCCCATCAGTGCCGCCCATCAGTGCCACCTATCAGGGCCCATCAGTGCCATCTATCAGTGGTACCTATAAGTGCCCATCAGTGCCACCCAACAGGGCCCATCAGTGCCATCTTATCAGTGACCATCAGTGCCGCCTTATCTGTGCCCATCAGTACCGCCTTATCTGTGCCCATCAGTACCGCCTTATCTGTCCCCATCAGTGCCGCCTTAACTGTGCCTTTCAGTGCCCACCAGTGCAGCCTATCAGTGCCAACCAGTGCAGCCTATCAGTGCCAACCAGTGCAGGCTATCAGTGCCCATCAGTGCAGCCTATCAGTGCCCACCAGTGCCGCCTCATCAGCACATATCAATGAAGGAGAAAAAATTACCTGTTTGCAAAATTTTATAACAAGCTATGAAACATGATTTTTTTTTTTCAAAATTTTCCATCTTTTTTGGTTTGTTTAGCAAAAAATAAAATCCCAGCTGTGATTAAATACCACCAAAAGAAAGCTCTATTTGTGTAAAAAATAATAAAATTTTCATTTGGGTACAATGTTGTATGACCGCGCAATTGTCATTCAAAGTGCGACAGAGCTGAAAGCTGAAGATTGGTCTGGGCAGGAGGGGGGTTTAAGTGCCCGGTAAGCAAGTGGTTAATAAGGACTATATACCGATTATGTGGGACTGATCTGCGTTTGATTAGAATGTCACTGTTATATGCACTTTATAATTCACGTTTGTGGCTCCATATTTTTAACCCTCATAAGTTTGTTTATCATTTTTATTTTTGTCTGTGGAATGTGACACTTACCACAGAATTTATCATCACAGCAATCAAAAAAACTCTATATACAGTTTTGGAATATATTATAATTTTTGTCAGTTTATTTCTCAATATAGAACAGCCCGCAGCTTTAAACGTAGTGATCAGCGCAGGGCTGACATGACAAAAGTCTACATGCCTGCAAGGTGCATGGCCGTTTAAGGGTTAGAGGGGGGTGGAGCTGGGCAACAGGAAAGGGAGGAGCCATCCTCCCGGGAGCTCAGTCTGTGAGGAGAAAAGTTGGAAGAGGCAGCATGGAGGAGCTCCTGGGAAACATCCGGGCGGCAGCGGCGGTGAACGGGGCAGCATGGATCAGGGAGCAAGTAGAACGAGCCCTAGGGGGTGAGAGCGGAGGGGGGGGGGGGGTCGACGCACGGCAGCCGGGCGCGGCAGATCCGCCCGCCGGACCGTTATTCGCCCGACGGACGCCGGGCCACTGGCAGGCAGGGGGACATGGGGGCCTTGTCAGACGCCGAACCGCCTGCTAAGCGGTCGGCGGGGGGGGTCGCGACACCCGCGGGAATAACAGCCAGGGGGTTTAAGTCTGCGGGGGGGACCAGCGAGACACAGGCAGCATCCAGCATCCGGCGGCGCTCACAGGCCTCAGGCCTCGTGGCGGCCGCGGCTGGCGGCCATCTTGGGACGGGCGGGCGGCTCAGGAGCTCCACAGCCTCCAAGGGGGGGGAGGGGGGCAGCGCCATGGCGGTCAACAGTCAGCAGGCTCCCAGGCCCAAATCTCTCAGGGCGGCCGCCCTCCACGGCGGCCCGCCAGGGGGGGGGGGGTGAGGGGGAGGAACAGGAGCTGGGGGGGGACTCAGCAGTCGGGCCCGGAGGAAGAAGAGGAGAGGGAGGAAGATCAGCAAGGGGGCGATCCGCCCATTGATATGGGACAGAGGGCCCAGGCGGGTGGCGTTCGGCCCAGCCTGCGGTCGGCGGCCGGGGGGGCCAGGACTTGTCGGCCCGGCAGCTACCGGGCGAACACCCGGGGTACAGGCGGTCCGTCTGCAAGGGTGCACCCGAAGGGGAGGAACGACGCAAGATCTGGTCGGGAACCGCAGTCGGCGGGGGCTGGGGGCGTACGGCCCAGGCCTACAAAACCGCTGCAGGGGCACAGAGGCGTGCGGCCTAACCCCATGGCGGTGGAGCCAGCTACCGGATCAAGTGCCCAGACCCCTCGGAAGTGTGCCAGTAAGTCGGCAGAGGGGCGGAAGAGGAACCTGAGGGAAAGGAGCTCGTCTGCCTCCGGGGGCGAATCCCCTGGGGGGCAGGCTGCGGATTTGACGGAAGAGGAGCCGGAGCTGTCGGAGGGAGAGCTGTCCAGGTCCGAGGACGAGATCGCGGAGGGACGAATGGTGGCGGTGGATTCGGGAACAACGGCTGGTGGGAACATTTCCAGGCAGCCTGGTAAGTCTTCTTCATTTCCGGTTTTCGGTGGGGGGGAGACGCTTCCGGTTTGGGGGACACGGAGGGGGGGGGGCGGGGATTGCGTCCCCGGGGCCGTTCAGGGGGCTCCTTTCCCGGGCAACAGCGGCCCCGATCCCGCCCTGGCGGGAGACGGCCTCAGGGTTCTCTTAGCGGGGCTCAGGGATTTAGTGGGCAGGTTTGACGCGGCTCCAATGGCCCCGACGGGGCCGGCCCGAGCCTGGGTTCCCCTCGGGAGGGAAAGTATGGGGGTGGGGCAGGTGGGGGCAACGTCAGGCATGGTGGGGACGAGCGGGCAAACAGGGGAAACGGCGGTGGCGATTCCGCCCGCGTTAACCCCGGGGGTGGGGGAGGGAGGGGCGGGGGGCACAGTGGAGGCGGGTCCGCCCACGGACCCAGCGGCGGGAGAGGGGGAGAAAGGGGGGGACAAAGCCAAAAAACAGGACATTGTACGCCTGGCGGACTCCGCACGGTGCGAAGTTTACGTGTGTTTTGAAGGGCCCCTAGGGGCTCATTTAAAGCAAGAGGTCAGGGAAAAAATTTGGAAGGGGGAGTACGTGGAGATATTTTCGCTGCTCCCCCTGGAAAAGTTTAATCTGGATAGGGTAAAACCTGATGACAGCAAAAAGGAGGACGAGGAGAAGAGGCGTTATAGGTTGATTCCCAGGACTTTCCAAAACTGGCTTCAGGCGTTTGCAATCCTGGCAAGCGTAATAGGGGAAAAAGAGCCGGAGCACTGCTCGGCGCTTTTCTGCTACCTGGACGCCATCGGAGAGGCCCATCGGACCTATGGAGGAATGTCGTGGCTGCGCTACGACGAACAATTTCGCCAGAGGAGGGCAGTCAGGCCGGCGCTTCGCTGGGACCACAAGGACATCAGTCTGTGGATGCGCTTGATGGCAGCAGCGAAGCCGGCGGGGCAGTTTTTTCAGGGGGGGGCCGGTGGATCAGGGGGTTCAGGTCAATCGGCCGCTAAAAAGAAGGGAGTCTGTTGGCAGTACAATGAGGGCACCTGCAAGTTCGGAACGGGGTGTAAATACAAACACGAGTGCTCCGGGTGTGGGGGATCTCACCCCGGGTCACGGTGTTTTAAGCAGGGAAAAGGCAAGGCCAGTGAGTCTGCAAACAAAGGGGAAGACGCCGGTGAGAGTGGAAAAAATGCTGCCTTTTCTAGGTAGGTATCCCGACAGGGACGTGGCTCATTTGTTGGCTTCAGGTTTTGGGGAGGGTTTTGTAATTCCTGCGGTACTGGGCTCATTACCACCAGGGGCAGACAATTTGAGGTCGGCTCTGAGACACCGGGCGGTGGTAACGGAAAAGTTACAAAAAGAGGTAGCTCTGGGCAGGATGGCGGGCCCCTTCCCCGTAATGCCAATCCCCGAACTAGTGGTTTCTCCTTTGGGAGTGGTCCCCAAGAAGGAACCTAACAAATTCAGGCTCATTCACCACCTTTCTTACCCGAAAGGGGGGTCGGTGAACGACGCCATTGACCCCCAGGCTTGCGCGGTCCATTACACGTCCTTTGATGCAGCGGTCTTTTGGGTGCGTAAGTATGGTAGAGGGGCCCTGATGGCAAAGACAGACATAGAAGCGGCCTTCCGTTTGTTACCTGTTCACCCCGATAGCTTCTATTTATTGGGTTGCAGGTGGCAGGAGGAATACTACGTGGATAAGTGCTTACCGATGGGTTGCTCTATCTCGTGTGCATTCTTCGAATGTTTCAGCTCGTTTGTAGAATGGGTGGTGAGGGACGTGTCTGGTTTGAACTCAGTGATCCACTATTTGGACGACTTTTTGTGCGTCGGCCCGCCCGCATCCAAGGTTTGCGCGGTGTTACTTACAACATTGGAAAGGATTGCAGGGGATTTCGGCATTCCGCTTGCACCTGACAAGACGGAAGGGCCCAGGACAGAGATCAGTTTCTTGGGGATAGTACTGGATTCAGTAGCAATGGAATGCAGACTGCCGGAGGTTAAATTGGTGGCATTGAAAGCGGAAGTTCGGGCATTGGTGGGGCGGCGCAAAGTGCAGTTGAGAGCCCTACAGTCAGTGTTGGGGAAGCTTAACTTTGCTTGCAGGATTATCCCGATGGGGCGGATTTTTAGTAGGAGACTGGCAGCAAGTACTGGGGGGATTGAGTCGCCCAGGCATTACGTGACACTCTCGAAGGAACATAAGAGTGATCTGCGAATGTGGCACGTGTTCCTGGACAATTTCAATGGGAGAGCTTTATGGATGACGGGACCGGTGAGCAACTTTGATCTCGAGTTGTTCACAGACGCCGCAGGGTCAGCGGGTTATGGGGCTTTCTTCAAGGGGCGCTGGAGTGCGGGCCCTTGGCCGGACAGCTGGAAGCGGGAGGGGTTGCTCAGGAACATGTTGCTACTAGAACTATTTCCGGTAGTGTTGGCGGTTGAGCTGTGGGGTGAATTCTTCCGGGATCGGAAGGTTCGCTTCCACATCGACAACCTGGGGGTAGTTCAGGTGATCAACAAGGTATCGGCGGCATCACCTCCGGTGATACGGTTGTTGAGACACCTGGTACTGCGGTGCATGCAGATGAACATCTTCATGCATGCGGTGCATTTGCCGGGTGTGGAGAACGTGGTCGCTGATGCTCTCTCTCGGTTTCAGTGGGAAAAGTTTCGGGAACTGGCGCCGGAAGCAGAGCATCAGGGAACCCACTGTCCGGCGGAGATGTGGAAGATTGCACTGGAAGACTAGCGGGATGGATTCAGCGGTCGGTGACCGAAGGGACATGGAAAGCATACAGGAAAGTATGGGACGAATGGGCTGCTTTCCAGGTTCAGACCGCAAGGGGAGAAAGGGAACCTAGGCTGCTTTTTATTTATTTTATCGCCAGGCACATGGAGAGCGGTATTTCCGTGTCGAGGCTGGAAAAAGTTATGGCGGCTATGGCATTTTGGTGTAAACTTGAGGGGGGGAGCGACTGGACCAAGGAGTTCTGGGCGCGGCAAGCAGTTAAGGGTTACAAAAAAGGGAAGTCGGTACGGGACGAGCGACGACCGGTGACGTTCGAACTGCTGGGCAGGGTGGTGGACACCTTGCGTGGGGTTTGCTCGTCCGGGTACGAGGTGGGACTGTTCCGCACGGCCTTCGTATTAGCCTTTTTTGGGGCTTTTCGGATCGGGGAGCTGGTGAGTTCCTCGAAGAAAAAGAGAGATGGATTGGCTGTGGGAGACGTGCGGTGCTTTGAGGACAGGTTGGTTTTACATCTGCAAAGATCAAAGACGGACCAGCAGGGCCGAGGCAAGGAAGTGGTGGTTTTCGCCATTCCAGACGCCAAACTCTGCCCCGTCTTGGTGACGAGTGTTTTCTTACAGGGGAGGCCGGCTGGGGAGGGCCCCCTGTTGGTGCATCAGAACGGCGAGGCGCTATCGCGCTTTCAGTTCGTAGGGGTCTTCCGGAAATGTTTACGAGTTATGAATATGGGGGAATTGAGATTTTCCTCGCATTCTTTCAGGATTGGGGCGGCCACTGAGGCGGTCAGGTGGGGTTTGCCGGAAGAAGCGGTGAAACAAATTGGGAGGTGGGAATCAAGGCGTTTCAGGTCATATGTTAGGATGGATTTGATCGCATAAGGGTTGCTGACAAAAAGGGGAGGGTTGTGTGAAGTGCCGACATGGTTTCGTGTGGTACATTAATTGAAGCTGACCGGAATTTTCTTGCTGTTTCTCTTTCAGATGACCCTCCGAAGCTCGTTTGGATTATAGGGCACTCTTATGTCTGCTGGGGAGCCAGAAGGGGAGATGACAGACCGGACGGTAGACAGCTGGGTTTTTCTAGGAGGGAGGCCTACATAAAATGGTTGGGTTTCCCGGGGATGCTCTGGAGCCGTCTTATCCCGGAAGCGCTCAAGTTTGCGAGATGGGATAGGCCTCCGGAGGTTTTAGTTATTCACGTCGGGGGCAATGATTTGGGGCTTAGGACAAAACTAGACGTTACTAGGGACATAAAATATGACTTTTGCCGACTTCAGGCGGCTTTCCCCAACACAGTCCTGGTCTGGTCAGACATGATCGCCAGGACTTCATGGCGTTTTGCCAGGTCAGTGGACCTACTTAACAAAGCCCGGAAGAAAGTTAATCAGGAGGTCAGCAGATTTTTTGTTAAACACGGGGGGTTGGCCATTAGGCACAGGGAGTTGGAGGTAGACACGTGGCGTTATCTGAGGGCTGATGGTGTTCATCTGAACCCAGTTGGCACAGATATGTGGGCCATCGGTATTCAGGATGGGATCGAGCGAGCACTTAGGGTGTGGAGGTGCGCTCAAGGTTAAGGTTTTAACCTTGTTTGCAGTGGCGGATGTTGTGTGACGTAGGCATAGAGAAGAAACCCCCTCCCCACAGGAAACTTGATGCGGGACCCATTGGAGATATGGGCCCGTTTGGTATATTCCCTATAAGTGATGTAGGGTATATGGTGGATGACTGCACTGCGGGAATAGTTTTGTCTCTGAGCTAGTATGTCAGCTTGAGGCCTAGTTACAGTTGAGTTGACCGCAGTGCACGAGCTGTTGATTATGGTAATTTGGGTGGGGGGGGGGGGTAATGTACTACTATAGGCCTACGTCACGTTTTTCTTGATGTTGTTTATCTGTTGTTTATTTGTTGTTTATTGGTTATAAAGTTATTTATAAAGTTATTTATATATATATATTTTGTTATTTAATAAAGGAGCTGCTACGGCAGATTTTACACTCCAGCACGGTGTGGTCTCCATTACTGGGTAAGGTAAGGGTGGGAGTGTATAGCTGGGCAGCACTAATAGGTAGCTATGTCGTACTTGGTCAAGAACAGCCCGCAGCTTTAAACGTAGTGATCAGCGCAGGGCTGACATGACAAAAGTCTACATGCCTGCAAGGTGCATGGCCGTTTAAGGGTTAGAGGGGGGTGGAGCTGGGCAACAGGAAAGGGAGGAGCCATCCTCCCGGGAGCTCAGTCTGTGAGGAGAAAAGTTCCCGCCCTCCCTCCCTTGTTTAATGCTTTACAGGTGCTAATAATTTGTTTACAGGTACACCGGACGTCGTAGCATTGGCGGATGTTGTGTGACGTAGGCATAGAGAAGAAACCCCTTCCCCACAGGAAACTTGATGCGGGACCCATTGGAGATATGGGCCCGTTTGGTATATTCCCTATAAGTGATGTAGGGTATATGGTGGATGACTGCACTGCGGGAATAGTTTTGTCTCTGAGCTAGTATGTCAGCTTGAGGCCTAGTTACAGTTGAGTTGACCGCAGTGCACGAGCTGTTGATTATGGTAATTTGGGTGGGGGGGGGGGTAATGTACTACTATAGGCCTACGTCACGTTTTTCTTGATGTTGTTTATCTGTTGTTTATTTGTTGTTTATTGGTTATAAAGTTATTTATAAAGTTATTTATATATATATATTTTGTTATTTAATAAAGGAGCTGCTACGGCAGATTTTACACTCCAGCACTAGGGATGAGCCGAACACCCCCGGGTTCGGTTCGAACCAGAACCTTCGAACGGACCGAAAGTTCGCGCGAATTTTCGAACCCTATACGTTATAATGGACGCGAACGTTCGAAATCAAAAGTGCTAATTACAACGGCCAATATGCATGTTAATGTCATAAAACAGGTTTGGGGACCCGGGTCCTGCCCCAGGGGACATATATCAATGCAAAAAGAACTTTTAAAAACTAACGTTTTTTCGGGAGCAGTCATTTTAATGATGCATAAAGTGAAAAAAAAAAAGTGAAATTTTCCTTTAAATATGGTACCTGGGGGGTGTCTAAAGTATGCCTGTGAAGTGGCATGTGTTTCCCGTGTTTAGAACTGTCCTTGCACAAAATGACATTTGTAAAGGAAAAAAAGAAGCCATTTAAAACCACTTGCGGCTTTAGGTTTGTTCTTAAGTAGAATCTGAACAGGTACATTATGAAGTGTAGCTCCATCCCAAAAAAATCTATTTTTAAGCTTTTTGGAGAACATAGGGAGGGGTTATCACCCCTGTAACATTTGCTGTCTTTGCACATCTGTTCAGAACATGTCACCTCACTTTCCGTCCCAATGACAAATGTTTTTGGAAAAGTGGGGTTTTAATTGAAACAAGGATTGGTGATAAAGTATCAGTAGAGAGGAGATACCTTTTTCCCAAATTAAATCTAACAGGATAGAATTTCCCTTCCTAGGGGTAGATTTCCTCTCACTTCCTGTTTTCTCTTTCCATTTGCAAGTAGGAGTCGTTTGTAAGTTGGATGTTTGAAAGTAGGGGCCTGGCGTATATACTCTGCAGAAATTTGCCCTATTAGATGTTGGTGTAGCCACAAGACTGGTGGGCACAGGAATGGGCCCTGCTATGAGTTAATAGATCAAGATTTGTAATTGCATGCACCTGTTGAACAGGGCAGAAAAATTGGGGGTGGTGGTGGTGGTGGACGGTGTTGCCACAAGACTGTAAGCTCTCACAGTTACTCTTGGTGGGCGCAGGAATGGGCCCTGCTGTGAGTTATTAGATCAAGATTTGTAATTGCAAGCACCTGATGAACAGGGCAGAAAAATTGGGCCTTTGGCGGTGGTGGTGGACGGTGTTGCCACAAGACTGTAGGCCCTCATAGTTACTCTTGGTGGGCGCAGGAATGGGCCCTGCTGTGAGTTATTAGATCAAGATTTGTAATTGCAAGCACCTGATGAACAGGGCAGAAAAATTGGGCCTTTGGCGGTGGTGGTGGACGGTGTTGCCACAAGACTGTAGGCCCTCACAGTTACTCTTGGTGGGCGCAGGAATGGGCCCTGTTGTGAGTTATTAGATCAAGATTTGTAATTGCAAGCACCTGATGAACAGGGCAGAAAAATTGGGCCTTTGGCGGTGGTGGTGGACGGTGTTGCCACAAGACTGCAGGCCCTCATAGTTACTCTTGGTGGGCGCAGGAATGGGCCCTGCTGTGAACTATTAGATCAAGATTTGTAATTACCCGCCCCTGTTAAACAGGGGCTGAAAAATTGTGCCTTAGGCACTGGTGCTGGTGCCACAACACTGCAACCCCTCACAGAGACTGTACTTGGAGCACAGCAGTCACACGTGTTGCGAAGCATTTTTTTAAAAAATTGTAAGTACCCGCCCCTGTTAAACAGGGGCTGAAAAATTGTGCCTTAGGCACTGGTGCTGGTGCCACAACACTGCAACCCGGCCCTCACAGATACTGTACTTGGAGCACAGCAGTCACACGTGTTGCAAAGCATTTTTTTAAAAAATTGTAAGTACCCGCCCCTGTTAAACAGGGGCTGAAAAATTGTGCCTTAGGCACTGGTGCTGGTGCCACAACACTGCAACACGGCCCTCACAGAGACTGTACTTGGAGCACAGCAGTCACACGTGTTGCGAAGCATTTTTTTAAAAAATTGTAAGTACACGCCTCTGTTAAACAGGGGCTGAAAAATTGTGCCTTAGGCACTGGTGTGGTGGCATGGATCATTGAGGAGGAGGAAGAGGATAGTCAGTGAACATAAGAGGACAGTCACTCAGCATCAGCATAGGCAGTTGTGAAGGGATGTGACATTAAAAATTATTCGGTTATATCCGCCTCAGGTGCCTGGTAGCTGGTGGTGATCCAAGACTGATTCATTTTGATGAATGTCAGTCGATCAACCGAGGCGGTGGACAGGCGCACCCTATGATCAGTCACAAATCCTCCAGCAGCACTGAATGTGCGTTCGGAAAGAACGCTGGAGGCAGGACAGGCCAGTAGCTCAATTGCATACTGTGCAAGCTCTGGCCAGTGATCCATCCTCAGGACCCAGTAAGCCAGAGGATTTTCGGTGGGAAAGGTGTCCAAGTCTGACCTTGCCCCAAGGTATTCCTGCACCATGTATATCAGACGCTGGCGATGGTTGCTGGAACCGATCATACCTTGGGGCTGCGGACTAAAAAATTGTCTGAACGCATCGGTCAGACGTCCACCTTCCCCACCGCTCCTTCTGCCACTGACCGAAGCCTCAGCAACTCGTCGCCCAGGACCAGGAGTTTGTAGCCTCCCAGTTTCTGGGAACGCGTTGCACAGACCTTTCTGCAAGGCCTCCCTGAGATGTCTCATCCTCTGCTCCCTCTGCGACGGCAAGATAAGGTCCGCAACCTTACCCTTGTACCGCGGATCAAGGAGAGTGGCCAGCCAGTAATGGTCCCTCTCCTTGATCCGAAGAACACGAGGATCCTTCCGCAGGCTTTGCAGGATCAGGGAGGCCATGCAGCGTAGGTTAGCTGAGGCATTCGGTCCGGAGTCTTCTGGGTCACTGAGGATGACATGATCGCCAGCCACCTCCTCCCAGCCACGTACAAGTCCACTGGTTTGTTGGGACTGTACATCATCCCTAAAAGACTGCTGCTGCTGATGCTGAGTGCCAGGCTCCACCTCCATGCTCACACAATCCTCCTCCTCCTCCTCCTCCTCCTCCTCATCCTCTTCCTGTGTGATGGGTGGGACAGAAGGAACACTGTCCGGATAAAGGGGGCCTTGAGAGGCAAGGAAGTCCTCCTCTTCCTGCCTCTGTTCTGCCTCAAGTGCCCTGTCCATTATCCCACGCAGCGTATGCTCCAACAGGTGGACAAGAGGGACAGTGTCACTGATGCATGCACTGTCACTGCTCACCATCCTCGTGGCCTCCTCAAATGGTGAGAGGACAGTGCATGCATCCCTGATCAGGCTCCACTGACGTGGGGAAAAAAAACCAAGCTCCCCTGACCCTGTCCTGGTGCCGTAGTCGCAAAGGTACTCATTGATGGCCCTCTGCTGCGTGTGCAGTCGCTGCAGCATGGCCAACGTTGAGTTCCACCTGGTGGGCATGTCACATATTAGGCGGTTCTTGGGCAGGTTCAGCTCCTTTTGCAGCTCAGTCAGCCGAGCACTGGCATTATAAGATTGGCGGAAATGCACACAGACTTTCCTGGCCTGCCTCAGGACATCCTGTAAGCCTGGGAACCTGCCCAAGAACCGCTGCACCACCAGGTTGAGGACGTGAGCCATGCAGGGCACATGGGTGAGCTGCCCCTGTCGCAGGGCGGAGAGGAGGTTGGTGCCATTGTCAGAAACGACCATTCCTGGCTTAAGCTGACGTGGCGTCAACCACCTCTCGGCCTGCCCCTGCAGAGCTGCCAGAACCTCTGGCCCAGTGTGGCTCCTGTCCCCCAAACACACCAGCGCAAGCACGGCATGGCATCTTTTTGCCTGCGTACTTGCGTAGCCCCTTGTACGCCTACGGAGCACCGCTGGTTCCAAGGACAGAGCACTGGAGGAAGAAGAAGAGGAGGGGGTGGAGGAGAGAGGTGTGTCACAACCAGTAGCAGTAGTCGCGTTTTGGAGGCGTGGTGGCGGAACAACCTCCAACACTACTGCACCTTGTCCTGCATCCCTCCCAGCTGCCAATAGAGTGACCCAATGGGCCGTGAAAGAAAGGTACCGTCCCTGTCCATGCCTGCTGGACCATGAGTCAGCGGTAATATGCACCTTACCGCTGACCGCCCTGTCCAGCGAGGCATGGACATTGCCCTCCACATGCCGGTAGAGAGACGGAATCGCCTTCCGCGAGAAAAAGTGGCGTTTGGGAACCTGCCACTGAGGAACCGCACATTGAACAAACTCACGGAAGGGGGCCGAGTCTACCAACTGAAAAGGCAGCAGTTGAAGTGCTAGCAATTTAGCAAGGCTAGCATTCAACCGCTGGGCATGTGGATGGCTGGGAGTGTACTTCTTTCTACGGTCCAGCAGCTGGGGCAGGGAAATTTGCCTGCTGCAATCGGACGTCGGTGTACTGCAAGTACTTGGTTGTGACACACCGAATTCTACACCTTCAGTCCTCTCAGAGCAGCTTTCAGAGAGGACTGAAGGTGTAGTGGGGATGGAGATCCCAGCTGAGGAGGAGCAAGGAGAGGTCCGCTTAGTTCTTTGGTGTGGGTCTTTTATGTGTGCCTGCCAACGAGCTGCATGGCAGGTCGCCATATGTCTGGTCATGCTTGTCGTGCCCAAGCGGCTGATGTTTTGGCCACGCGAGATACGCTTGAGACAAATATTGCAAATAGCAGTGGTGCGATCTGCTGCACTCGTCTCAAAAAAGGCCCACACCAAAGAACTTTTCTGATAACGTGCAGAGGCAGCGCCCTGCACAGGCGGAGCTCTGCGGTGTTGTACAGTTGCTGTGCTGGCCTCTACCTGGCCTCCAGGGGGCATCCTGCCTCGTTGGACATGTGACGCCGCATCCTCCTCCTCCTCGTCCTCCTCCTCATCCTCTCTCCCTTGAGGCACCCACGTGGAGTCAGTGACCTCATCATCCCCTCCCTCTTCACCACTAGAGCAAACCTGGCAGTAAGCTGCAGCTGGTGGAACAGTACTGCCAGATTCCTCAAGCTGGGTATCGTCATCCGAGCCTTCGAATCGTTGGGCATCCTCCTGGAGCATGTACCCAACACTGTGCTCAAAGAGTTCGGGGGACTCCTCAGGAGGACATGGTGGGTCTAGGGAAGGGGTGGCTGATGATGCTCTGTCAGTACCCTGAGCCTGGGTGAGAGAGGATGAGGAGGATGAGGAGGGCTTGGTCATCCATTCTACCAAGCCTTCAGCATGATGCGGCTCCACATGTCCAGCTGCCGAAAACAAAGACGCGCGTGTCCCATGGCCACGTGCTGATGACGATGCACGACCACGTCCACGTCCACGGCCACGTCCACTAGAAACAGAGCCTGCCTGCCCTGTGTTCTTGGCTCTGCACGCTCTGCCTCCCCTTGGCGGTCTTCCAGCCATTGTAGTCGGTAGTCCTGTGGGTGCTGCTGAGAAGAAAATATAGGAGCTCTGTGTGATGCCACTAACACACTAGAAGTCCTATGGGTGCTTCTGCAAAGAAAATAGAGGAGCTCTGTGTGATGCCACTAACACACTAGAAGTCCTGTGGGTGCTGCTGAGAAGAATATATAGGAGCTCTGTGTGATGCCACTAACACACTAGAAGTCCTGTGGGTGCTTCTGCAAAGAAAATAGAGGAGCTCTGTGTGATGCCACTAACACACTAGAAGTCCTGTGGGTGCTTCTGCAAAGAAAATAGAGGAGCTCTGTGTGATGCCACTAACACACTAGAAGTCCTGTGGGTGCTTCTGCAAAGAAAATAGAGGAGCTCTGTGTGATGCCACTAACACACTAGAAGTCCTGTGGATGCTTCTGCAAAAAAAATAGAGGAGCTCTGTGTGATGCCACTAACACACTAGAAGTCCTGTGGGTGCTTATGCAAAGAAAATAGAGGAGCTCTGTGTGATGCCACTAACACACTAGAAGTCCTGTGGGTGCTTCTGCAAAGAAAATAGAGGAGCTCTGTGTGATGCCACTAACACACTAGAAGTCCTGTGGGTGCTTCTGCAAAGAAAATAGAGGAGCTCTGTGTGATGCCACTAACACACTAGAAGTCCTGTGGGTGCTTATGCAAAGAAAATAGAGGAGCTCTGTGTGATGCCACTAACACACTAGAAGTCCTGTGGGTGCTGCTGAGAAGAATATATAGGAGCTCTGTGTGATGCCACTAACACACTAGAAGTCCTATGGGTGCTTCTGCAAAGAAAATAGAGGAGCTCTGTGTGATGCCACTAACACACTAGAAGTCCTGTGGGTGCTTCTGCAAAGAAAATAGAGGAGCTCTGTGTGATGCCACTAACACACTAGAAGTCCTGTGGGTGCTGCTGAGAAGAATATATAGGAGCTCTGTGTGATGGGACTAACACACTTCAAGTCCTATAGGTGCTTCTGGGAAGAAAATAAAGGTCTGTGTGATGGGACTAACACACTTCAAGTCCTATAGTTGCTTCTGGGAACAAAATATAGCTCTGTGTGTGTGATGGGACTAACACACTTCAAGTCCTATAGGTGCTTCTGGGAACAAAATATAGCTCTGTGTGTGTGATGGGACTAACACACTTCAAGTCCTATAGGTGCTTCTGGGAACAAAATATAGCTCTGTGTGTGTAATGGGACTAACACACTTCAAGTCCTATAGATGCTTCTGGGAACAAAATATAGCTCTGTGTGTGTGATGGGACTAACACACTTCAAGTCCTATAGGTGCTTCTGGGAACAAAATATAGCTCTGTGTGTGTGATGGGACTAACACACTTCAAGTCCTATAGGTGCTTCTGGGAACAAAATATAGCTCTGTGTGTGTGATGGGACTAACACACTTCAAGTCCTATAGGTTCTTCTGGGAACAAAATATAGCTCTGTGTGTGTGATGGGACTAACACACTTCAAGTCCTATAGGTGCTTCTGGGAACAAAATATAGCTCTGTGTGTGTGATGGGACTAACACACTTCAAGTCCTATAGGTGCTTCTGGGAAGAAAATATAGCTCTGTGTGTGTAATGGGACTAACACACTTCAAGTCCTATAGGTGCCTCTGGGAACAAAATATAGCTCTGTGTGTGTGATGGGACTAACACACTTCAAGTCCTATAGGTGCTTCTGGGAAGAAAATATAGCTCTGTGTGTGTGATGGGACTAACACACTTCAAGTCCTATAGGTTCTTCTGGGAACAAAATATAGCTCTGTGTGTGTGATGGGACTAACACACTTCAAGTCCTATAGGTGCTTCTGGGAACAAAATATAGCTCTGTGTGTGTGATGGGACTAACACACTTCAAGTCCTATAGGTGCTTCTGGGAACAAAATATAGCTCTGTGTGTGTGATGGGACTAACACACTTCAAGTCCTATAGGTGCTTCTGGGAACAAAATATAGCTCTGTGTGTGTGATGGGACTAACACACTTCAAGTCCTATAGGTGCTTCTGGGAACAAAATATAGCTCTGTGTGTGTGATGGGACTAACACACTTCAAGTCCTATAGGTGCTTCTGGGAAGAAAATATAGCTCTGTGTGTGTAATGGGACTAACACACTTCAAGTCCTATAGGTGCCTCTGGGAACAAAATATAGCTCTGTGTGTGTGACGGGACTAACACACTTCAAGTCCTATAGGTGCTTCTGGGAACAAAATATAGCTCTGTGTGTGTGATGGGACTAACACACTTCAAGTCCTATAGGTGCTTCTGGGAAGAAAATATAGCTCTGTGTGTGTAATGGGACTAACACACTTCAAGTCCTATAGGTGCCTCTGGGAACAAAATATAGCTCTGTGTGTGTGATGGGACTAACACACTTCAAGTCTATAGGTGCTTCTGGGAACAAAATATAGCTCTGTGTGTGTGATGGGACTAACACACTTCAAGTCCTATAGGTGCTTCTGGGAAGAAAATATAGCTCTGTGTGTGTAATGGGACTAACACACTTCAAGTCCTATAGGTGCCTCTGGGAACAAAATATAGCTCTGTGTGTGTGATGGGACTAACACACTTCAAGTCCTATAGGTGCTTCTGGGAAGAAAATATAGCTCTGTGTGTGTAATGGGACTAACACACTTCAAGTCCTATAGGTGCCTCTGGGAACAAAATATAGCTCTGTGTGTGTGATGGGACTAACACACTTCAAGTCCTATAGGTGCTTCTGGGAAGAAAATATAGCTCTGTGTGTGTGATGGGACTAACACACTTCAAGTCCTATAGGTGCTTCTGGGAACAAAATATAGCTCTGTGTGTGTGATGGGACTAACACACTTCAAGTCCTATAGGTGCTTCTGGGAAGAAAATATAGCTCTGTGTGTGTAATGGGACTAACACACTTCAAGTCCTATAGGTGCCTCTGGGAACAAAATATAGCTCTGTGTGTGTGATGGGACTAACACACTTCAAGTCCTATAGGTGCTTCTGGGAAGAAAATATAGCTCTGTGTGTGTGATGGGACTAACACACTTCAAGTCCTATAGGTTCTTCTGGGAACAAAATATAGCTCTGTGTGTGTGATGGGACTAACACACTTCAAGTCCTATAGGTGCTTCTGGGAAGAAAATATAGCTCTGTGTGTGTGATGGGACTAACACACTTCAAGTCCTATAGGTGCTTCTGGGAAGAAAATATAGCTCTGTGTGTGTAATGGGACTAACACACTTCAAGTCCTATAGGTGCTTCTGGGAAGAAAATATAGCTCTGTGTGTGTGATGGGACTAACACACTTCAAGTCCTATAGGTGCTTCTGGGAACAAAATATAGCTCTGTGTGTGTGATGGGACTAACACACTTCAAGTCCTATAGGTGCTTCTGGGAAGAAAATATAGCTCTGTGTGTGTAATGGGACTAACACACTTCAAGTCCTATAGGTGCCTCTGGGAACAAAATATAGCTCTGTGTGTGTGATGGGACTAACACACTTCAAGTCCTATAGGTGCTTCTGGGAAGAAAATATAGCTCTGTGTGTGTGATGGGACTAACACACTTCAAGTCCTATAGGTGCTTCTGGGAAGAAAATATAGCTCTGTGTGTGTGATGGGACTAACACACTTCAAGTCCTATAGGTGCTTCTGGGAACAAAATATAGCTCTGTGTGTGTGATGGGACTAACACACTTCAAGTCCTATAGGTGCTTCTGGGAACAAAATATAGCTCTGTGTGTGTGATGGGACTAACACACTACAAGTCCTATAGGTGCTTCTGGGAACAAAATATAGCTCTGTGTGTGTGATGGGACTAACACACTTCAAGTCCTATAGGTGCTTCTGGGAACAATATATAGGAGCTCTGCCTGCCTGCCACGAACACACTACAAGTCCTATAGGTGCTTCTGGGAACAAAATATAGGAGCTCTGCCTGCCTGCCAGGAACACACTACAAGTCCTATAGGTGCTTCTGGGAACAAAATATAGGAGCTCTGCCTGCCTGCCACGAACACACTACAAGTCCTATAGGTGCTTCTGGGAACAAAATATAGGAGCTCTGCCTGCCTGCCACGAACACACTACAAGTCCTATAGGTGCTTCTGGTAACAAAATATAGGAGCTCTGCCTGCCTGCCACGAACACACTACAAGCCCCTCTTTCTCAATCAATCTTTGTAACTGAATCTATCTAACTCAATTTCTGTAAGTGAATCTCTCTACCTAACTAAATCGAGCAGAGTGTCACAGAATCAGCCTGCTCAATCTGCGCCGGAACAGCATGTGACCGGCGCAGACGGCGTGGCGGCCTTTTATAGGGGGGGCGTGTACTACAGCCCCTGAGCTGTAATTGGCTACAGGCGTCCTGCCTGTAGCCAATTATGGCTCTTCGAGTTTCCGGGGCTGTGATTGGCCAAGCATGCGGGGTCACAGTGCATGCTTGGCCAATCATCAGCCAGCAATGCACTGCGCCGGCCGCGCCGGCCGCAATGCATTGCGGGGCCGCTCGCATCACACGAACGTGATGCGAGCGGCCAAAATAGTTCTGGGCTCGCCGAGCGAGCGAACGCCCGGTGCTCGATGCGAACGTGGGTTCGCATCGAGCACCGGGCCCATCCCTATCCAGCACGGTGTGGTCTCCATTACTGGGTAAGGTAAGGGTGGGAGTGTATAGCTGGGCAGCACTAATAGGTAGCTATGTCGTACTTGGTCATGTAAAGTCAGATATTCAGATGGCCTGTCTCATTCCGTCACACTGGCAGTCCCGGAAATGATGACAGGGCTCGGAGTTCCATTAGGAGACGCCGCTCTCGGCCCGGGGTCTTCAATACGTGCCGCTCCTCATCCATTTAGTATCACTTTGTTTCATGGCTCGCAGGGAAAATGCTAAGTTACAGGCAGACGCACGCCACATAATAATTTGTTTGTGTCAGCGGCGGCTGTAGACAGCTGTTTAAGATATTGTACAGCAATTTAAAGCAGATAAGCAGGCATGAGTGGCGGAGGGAGAGGATGAAGGCAGATTTATTGAGTAATCCCCGGAGGGGGAGTCGCGGGAACATTTCAGGTCATCGTGAAAGCAAATGTTAATCTTTTAATTTTTTCCTGCGTAAACCCGCTGGGGAAAGTTAAAGCTGTATGCCAACCTTCCCTTCAGTCTTGCACAGTTCTACCGGCTCTTCTCCTGTTCAGAAATGGCTTATGTTGATTTCACTGCACACTGTGAGCTTCTCACAATGTGCATTAGAAGCTGCAGCAAGTCACATAGAGCTAGGGTTGCTACCCGTCCGGGATCCACCCGGACAGTCCGGCTTTCAGACCGCCTGAAACCCGGACACATTATTCAGACTGGACTGTGGATTCAACTAACCAAGAACCACAACCGCCAAGTGCATAGGTGTGCGCATGGGCCAGGGGTGCCTGGGCTCAACCTAATCATCAGAGTTGCCAACTGTCTGGAGCGCTAACTGCAGCTGTCTACGCCCCCATACACACGGTCGGAAATTCCAACCACAAAATCCGTCTGATTTTTTCCGACGGATTTTGTCCGACACTGGTGTTGCATACACACGGTCGGACAAAGTTGGCGGAAAATCCGATCATTCTGAACGTGGTGACGTTCGTTGCGTACGACGGAACTACGTAGAGGCTAGTAGCCAATAGCTTTGGTCTCGTAATTTGATCTGAGCATGCGTGGCACCTTGTCCGTCGGAATTCTCTACACACGATCGGAAAAAGTCCGATCGAATTTTGTTGTGGGAAAATTTGAGAGCAGGATCTCAAATTATTTCCGTCGGAAATTTACAAAGGTAAAAGTCAGATGGAGCCCACACACGGGCGGATTTTCCGTCAACATGGTCCGATAGGACATATTCCATCGGAATTTCTGACCGTATGTACCGGGCATAAGACGAGTGTCTGTGCCACTCTCTCTCACACTGTCCAGAGCCAGTACAGTTCCGCCCCCACCAAAAAACAGATGGTAGAGGAGAGAAGGCTCGTTCTGCTCCTCCTCCTCCCGCCCCATCCAATCTGTATCTAAAATTGAAGCCCAGCAGCTGCACAGCGGGGGTGCTGATGCTCGTGACCGGTGGCCGCAATGACCGCCAGCCACGAGCGATCGCGGGCACGAGAGGCAGAACAGGGACGTATGTGTGTGTGTAATCACACTCATCCCTGTTCTGTGAGGAGAGGAGAGAGATTGTGAGTTCCTACGAACTGGGAACAACGATCTCTCATCTCCTATAGTCAGTCCCCTCCCCCACAGTTAGAACACACACAGGGAACACAGTTAACCCCTTGATTGCCCCCTAGTGTTAACCCCTTCCCTGCCAGTGACATATTGTACGGTAACAAATGCATTTTTATAGCACTGATCGCGGTATAATTGTCAATCGACCCAAAAATGTGTCAAAAGTGTCCGATCTGTCCGCCATAATGTCGCAGTCCCGATAAAAAACGCCAAAAAACTACATTACTAGTAGAAAAAAAAATAATAATAATAAAAATGCCATAAATCTATCCCCTATTTTGTAGACGCTATAACTTTTGTGCGCTTTTTGTGATTTTTATTACCACAAATATGTAGAAGAATACATATCGGCCTACACTGAGGAAAAAATGTGCTTTTTAAAAAAAAAAAAATTGGGGCTATTTATTACAGAAAAAGCTACAAAATATTGTGTTTCTTTCAAATTTGTCGCTCTTTTTTTGTTTATAGCGCCAAAAATAAAAACCGCAGAGGTGATCAAATACCACCAAAAGAAAGCTCTATTTGTGGGGAAAAAAAGGACGTCAATTTTGTTTGGGTACAGCGACGCACGACAGCGCAATTGTCAGTTAAAACGACGCAGTGCCGTATCGCAAAAAATTGCCTGGTCATTGAGTAGCCAATTCTTCCGGGACTGAAGTGGTTAAAGTTCATGTGCGTGTAAAGGCAGGCGTCACAATACTTTTGACAATATAGTGTATGTAGTTCCTATATTTTCAGCGCCACCTAGTGGCAATAATGTAATTTTTCCCCGTAACGACCTCAATCAGGAAAATGCATTATGGCCACTAGGTGGCACACAATATTAAATCAACATATATTAGAGAAAATACAGCGATTTTCTTTCTAAATGTGCAGATGTTTGTCAATTCTACACGTTTTATACATAGCCCCTATAAGATCAGAGCAGGATAAAAATAAAATGCTGCAGGGGTCTGTGATCTGCCCTGGACCCCTTGGACTTGCAGCCTTCTTACAACTGCCACTTCAACAGCCCCAGCTTCCACACCACCCATACTCCCATTATATCACTACAGGAATAGTTTGAGCTTATATAGTACATTTTTTTTGGCAGGTAAAAGATCTACAGAAGATTATTAGAAGGCTGTCTCTTTGCTGTCATAACGATCTACTGTGCATAATTGGGATTGATAGCTACATCATTAAATATCATTAACATGCTAGTTTGTAACTGATCAAATATAGTAACCTTTCCATCAAAAGGCTTTCTCCTTCAATGCAACGCGTGTCTCATTGTCAGTCGCAGTTATGAGATGCTTGCAAATGTTTTTTTAATTTTTCTGATATTATAAAAGGTCATACCATCCAAAACTGACAATACGAAGTTAAAATAAATAGACTCATTTTTATTGACTGACTCCAGTGTATAAAAGAACAACAACAAAAAAAGAAAGAATAAAAAACAGGAAGTAGTTGGATCAACTGCAGCATAGTTACATACAGTAGTTAGTCAGGTTGAAAAAAGACACAAATCCATCTAGTTCAACCAATAAAAACATTTTTTTAACCACTTGCCGCCCACCATATAGCAGAATGACGGCGGCAAAGTGGTTTCAAAATCCTGACCGGACGTCATATGACGTGATCGGGATTTTGAGCCGCTACACGCCCCCGGGGGCGCGCATCGCGGCGATCGTTGTTGCGCTGTGTCAGTCTGACACCCCGCAACTACGATCTCGGTAAAGAGTCTACGACGGAGACTCTTTACCACGTGATCAGCCGTGTCCAATCACGGCTGATCACAGTGTAAATAGGAAGAGCCGTTGATCGGCTTTTCCTCACTCGCGTCTGTCAGACGCGAGTAGAGGAGAGCCGATCGTCTGCTCCTCTGACAGGGGGGGTCTGTGCTGATCGATTATCAGAGCAGCCCCCCCCCGAAGATGCCCACACTGGACCACCAGGGATGCCACCAGACCACCAGGGATGCCCAGCACCAGGTATGCCACCCTAGACCACCAGGGATGCCAGTCAGTGCCCACAATGGATGCCAATCAGTGCCCACAATGGATGCCAATCAGTGCCCACAATGGGCATCACTGATTGGCATGCATTATTGTTTGGCACAGATTGGCATCCATCAGTACAATACATTACACTGCAATGCCGCCTATCGGTACCCATCCGTGCCGCATATCAGTGCCTATCCATGCCGCCTATCAGTGCCCATCCATGCCACCTATCAGTGCCCATCCATGCTCATCCGTGCCGCCTATCCATGCCCATCCGTGACGCCTATCCATGCCGCCTATCCATGCCAATCCATGCCACCTATCAGTGCCAATTTGTGCCAACTATCGGTGCCCATCCGTGTCGCCCATCAGTGCCACCTATCAGTGCCCATCAGTGCCGCCTATCAGTGCCACATATCAGTGCCCATCAATGCCACCTCATCGGTGCCACTTCATTGGTGCCACCTCATCGGTGCCCATCAGTGCAGCCCCATCAGTGCCCATCAGTGAAGGAGAAAACATACTTATTTACAAAGTTTTGAAACTGAAACAAAAAAATAAAACATTTTTTTTTTTCAAAATTTTCGGTCTTTTTTTATTTGTTTAGCAAAAAATAAAAATCCCAGAGGCGATCAATTACCACCAAAAGAAAGCTCTATTTGTGAAAAAAAATGATAAAAATTTAATTTGGGTACAGTGTTGTATTACCGCGCAATTGTCATTCAAATTGCGACAGCGCTGAAAGCTAAAAATTGGTCTGGGCAGTAAGGTGTTTAAGTGCCCAGTATTGAAGTGGTTAAAAAAAAAAATCCCTTATACACAATCCTATACCCACAGTTGATCCAGAGGAAGGTGAAAAACCCCAACAAAGCATGATCCAATTTGCTACAGCAGGGAAATAATTCCTTCCTGATCCCCCGAGAGGAAATTGGATTTTACCTGGATTGACTTTACCTATAAATATTAGTATCCAGTTATATTATGTACATTAAGGAAAGAATCCAGGCCTTTCTTAAAGCAATCTACTGAGCTGGCCACAACCACCTCTGGAGGGAGTCTAGTCCACATTTTCACAGCTCTTACTGTGAAGAAACCTTTCCGTATTTGGAGCTGAAATCTTTTTTCCTCTAGACGTAAAGAGTGCCCCCTTGTCCTCTGTGATAAACAGTGTTGATTTTGTAGACTAAAACATTTTCGTCAACTAAATTAATACTATTTTAGTTGACTAAAATATGACTAAAACTAAAACAATTGAGATGACTAAAATACTACTATAACTAAAATGGCATTTTAGTCAAAAGGGTATGACTAAAACTAAACTGAAATTTGACTTTTAAAATTAACACTGGTCTGTAGTGCACGTTCAAACCTTAATACCATAAATAATACCATAAATAATAACATATTCGATTTTGCACTCCAGCAGTATATAATGAGTTTGGAAATTGTAGAGAAATGCTTAAATAATGCATTACAATTTAACCACACCCATTAGATTTTAGATGACTAAAATTATTTTTAGTAAAACTAAAACAAATGCAGAAGACTAAAATGAGACTGAAACAAAAATGCCATTTTAGTCAAAAGACTAATGCCGCGTACACACGGTCGGAATTCTCGTCGAAAAAAGCTCTGATCGTTTTCCCGTCGGAATTCCGACGGAATTTCGCTCAAACTGTCTTGCCTACACACGGTCACACCAAATTCCGACGGTCTGTAACACAGCGGCATAAAACACGTTCGACAGCACTATAAAAGGGAAGTTTAATGCTTCCGAGCATGCGTCGAATTGTTTCCGAGCATGCATCGAAATTTTGCGTGTCGGAATTGCATTCACGCGATCGGAAAATCCGATAGAAAGGTTTTCCGTCGGAAAAATTGAGAACAGGTTCCCAATCCAAAGTCCGTCGGAAATTCCAACAGAAAAAGACCGATGGGCATACACATGGTCGGAAAATCAGTTGAAAAGCTCCCATCGGACTGTTTCCATCGGAAATTCCGACTGTGTGTACGTGGCATTAGACTAAAACTAAATTGAAATTTGCTGCCAAAATGAACACTGGTGATGACCTTAAAGTAAATAACTTAACACCAAGTTCACTATATGGACCCCTTATGTATTTGTACATGTTGATCATATCCCCCCCTAATCTCCTCTTCTCAAGAGGGAATAAATTCAGTTCCTCTAATCTTTCCTCATAGCTGAGCTCCTCCATGCCTCTTATCAGTTTGGTTGCCCTTCTCTGCACTTTCTCCAGTTCCCCGATATCCTTTTTGAGAACTGGTGCCCAAAACTGAACTGCATATTCCAGATGAGGTCTTACTAATGATTTGTACAGGGGGGCAAAAGTATATCTCTCTCTCTGGAGTCCATACCACTCTTAATACAAGAAAGGACTTTGCTCGCTTTGGAAACCGCAGCTTGACATTGCATGCTATTATTGAGCTTATGATCTACCAAAACCCCAGATCCTTCTCCACTACGGATTCCCCCAGTTGTACTCCCCCTAGTATGTATGATGCATGCATATTCTTAGCCCTCAAGTGCATAACTTTACATTTATCAACATTAAACCTCTTAGTGCATTGATGTCGGCTTGTAAATTGGAGACATCCTGTAAGGATGTTATTCCACTGCATAGCTTGGTGTCATCTGCAAAGACAGAAATGTTACTTTTGATCCCAGACCCAATATAATTTATAACGATATTAAAAAGTAAGGGTCCCAACACTGAACCTTGGGGTACACCACTGATAACCTTAGACCATTCAGAGTAAGAATCATTAACCACGACTCTCTGAATTCTGTCTTTTAGCCAGTTTTTCATCCATTTACAAACTGACCTTTCCAAACCTGTAGACTTTACCTTACACATGAGCCGTGTGCGGGGAACTGTGTCAACCGCTTTTGCAAAGTCCAGGTATACCACGGCCACAGCCACCCCTCTGTCCAAGTTTTTACTTACCTCCTAAAAAAGAAATCAGATTTGTAGAAAAACTTCTGTCTTTCATGAATCCATGCTGTCTGTTGCTTATAATATTTTTTCCAGCAAGAACTCGTCTATGTGGTCTTTTATTAAACTCTCCAGTATCTTCCCAACTATAGAAGATAAACTAGCAGGTCTATAGTTACTTGTTAAAGACTTTGTTCCCTTTTTTAATAATGGAAACCACATTGGCCCTGTGCCAATCCAGTGGTACTATTCCCGTCATTAATGAGTCCCTAAAAATGAGAAACAATGGCTTTGAAATTACAAAGCTCAATTCTTTTAGGATCCGTGGGTGGATGCCATTTGGTCCAGGTGCTTAATCCACCTTTATTCTGTCTAAATATTTCTGGACCATATCACTTTTGAGCCATTGTGGATCATTTGGGGCTGTGTCATTACCCCCCCCCCCAATTTTGGACTTGAGCTCCCCATGCTCCTTTGTATACACAGAACTGAAGAAAGTATTTAATATATTTGCCTTCTCTTTGTCCCCAGTCACCCACTCCAGATTATTTTGTAAAGGGCCTACATGCTCAGACCTGACCTTTTTACTTTTAATATATTTGAAGATTTTTTGTTGGGTTTGTACTACTATCTTCTGCAATCTGTCATTCGTTTTGAATTTTTGCATCCTTGATTTACTTTTTACTTATTCTGTTATATTCTTTGTATCATTTAAACGATGATAGTGTTCCTTCGTTTCTATATTTTTCAAAAATGCTCTTTTCTTATTATTTATAACTTTTTTTAACTTTTTAGGGTTAAGGCTTTATTTATAGCCTTTTAAACGTATTGCCCATGGGAATATACTTTGCAGTGAGTTTGTATACAGTCTTTTTGAAGAATTCACATTTCTGTTCTGTGTTCATCGATGCCAATATTCCCTCCCAGTCTAAGTATTGGAGAGCAGCCCTCATCCTTGGAAAATTTGCTCTCCTAAAGTTAAGTGTTTTTATCTTTCCCGTATGTGTTTGTTGCTTACAGCTAACATTAAATTAAATCATGTTATGGTCACTGTTACCCAAATGCTCTTTTATATGAATATTGGTAACAGGCTCTGCATGGTTTGAGATTACCAGGTCCAGCAGGGCATCATTCCTAGTCGGGGCCTCAAGAAACTGGACCATAAAATTGCCTTGTAATAGATTTTTGCCCCTTAACTGTCCCAGCAGTGCCATTATTCCAGTCATACTATTGCTTTATTTTTAAAATGCTTTAAATTACCAAAAAAAATGACATAAAGGAAAGAAAATATAATGCTATTATTAATCACATGTAAAAAATAGCAATGCTCAAGCGTCTACTGTTCATCCTTCCATTGGATCTCCTCCTACAGTAGGTACCAGCCCCTCTAGAAGGACGTCTCGCTCCATGGAGCATTTACAGCAGCTAACTTTGGGGGTGTGCACCACTGCCACGCCCTTGCAAAAGGGATAATTTTTTGTGCAATGCAGAAACACATGTGATTTTGCATGAGTTCCTGCAATGCACAAATGTCAACCTAGCCTAAAAGATGTCTTCAACACCTTCATCTTAATAATGATAGCAATAGCAAAATTAGGGGGTGCACACCATATAAAGCAACTACATCCATTGGTAAACTACAAGAGGCTTCAGCTGCATCTTGGCCATGCCCTTCTGATGTGTTTCGCACTGATTGGGTTTAGGTGTAGAAGTGGGAGTAGCAGTGGCGGTGCTTCCATTAGGGGCACTTGGGTAAAATCAGGCATATCAAAATACCCGAAACCCGCAGGATAGACCTCAACCAGAACCACTCTACCTCTTCAAATGCCAACCTTTGATGAAGAGGACAGATGCCCGAAGCATGTAAGTGGAGACATGGACATGACATTGGTTGTACTGGGTGCCTGCAGACCCCCTTTGAGGGCATAGTGGTAGTTATCATTAGGGTGACTCTGAGGACTTCAATCATTGTGTCTTATCTTTCAATGAGCACTCCTTTCCAGCTTTTGAAGGGATAGTTTGCTTTTGGTTGAGGACTATCCTGAAGTCATTTTTAAAATTGATTTATAAGTGCCATCTTTATTTATTGTTGTTATTACCTGCACGATCAGAGTCACTGTGTTTTAACTGATTTCCAGTGTCTATAACAAGTGTCACCAAATGGCAGACCACGGTGCAGACATGGACCAAGTGACAGTCCTGTCCGGACCGCGGCTGCACCACTTAGCAGCCTTAGTGGACTCCTCTACTGCCGCCACCACTGCTGCTGTTAAAACTCACAGCAGACTGGATTCCTCTTCTGTATATGTATTTGCCTGTATGCTGCTGCCACTGCTGTTCAACTCACAGCAGGAATAAGAGGGCAGAAGATATGGCCGGTCTACACGCATGTGAGGGAACACTGTCTTTGGTGGGAGCATTGATATTGGGGGGGGGGGGGGTAGGCAAAAAGGGAGACTGTGATGTAAGGGGAGGGGGCAGTGATGTGGGGAGAGGGGGCTCTGATGTGAAAGGGGGTCTTTGATTTGAAAGTGGGGACCAAAGACATTGATGTAAAGGGGGACATGAGAGGGGGAGCTGTGATATGAAGGAGGACTGTGATGTGAGGAGGGGGGCTGTGATATGAGGGGGGGCTGTGATATGAGGGAGGGCTGTGGTGTGAGGAGGGGGGCTGTGATATGAGGGAGGGCTGTGGTGTGAGGAGGGGGGCTGTGATATGAGGGAGGGCTGTGGTGTGAGGAGGGGGGCTGTGATTGCAAAGGGGGTGTGATGTGAAGAGGGGGGGATCTGTGATGTTGAGGGTTGTGATTGCAAGGGGGATTGTGATGTTGGGGGGCTTTTATGTGGGAAGAGGGGGCTCTGATGTGAAATGGTGGGTCTGTGGTTTGAAATAGGGGACTGAAGACACTAATGTAAAAGGGGCTGAGATGTAAAGGTGGTGTTTGTGGTTTTATTTTTTTGGGGGGTAAGGGTGGCGCTTTGAGGACTCATAGAACAAAAATTAGATTCGGACCTCCGGAGAAAGAAAGTGTTACGGACCGGACCTCCATGAATTTTAAATAAATACTCCTGGTGTATAAGAACGAGCCTAATGTGCCTAATGGTGAACCTACCTGTCACCTCTCCTTTGTGAACATACTCCAAAAAGTTCAAAAGAGTAATTAAGAAAAAGCTGTTAGTAAAGTTAAAGCTACACATCGGATAGAACAACAATAAAGACTTGGCTTTACGTTAATCCTGATGATAGTGACAAACGCGTTGGAACCTCCGAGGTGACAATACCGCAGAGTCACTATAATTGCCAAGCAGTCCTTGGCCGGGAAGGGGGGGAATGATGCTGACTGTGAGATGTCATTTCAGAGCCAGGCCCAGATGGCTGCGGTTCACATCTGCCAGCTTAGAAAAGTCGAAGGTTTAACGTAAAGCTGCTGCCCCTTCGGAGGTTTATTGGAGGGATCAACTTGCGCTCAAAGCCTGGTGCCGTTCATGGACCTCGTCTGTGATGATGGACAGATCCGAGAGGAGAGGGAGTGGGGGCAGGGAATTAGAAGAAAAGGTCATTCTACAGAAAAGATAGAAAACATTTTTTATTACTTCATTTAAAGCACCAGCCTGTCTAGCAAAAACATTATGGGCTTTTATTTTTTTTTACATATATGTTGTGAAATTGGGGGTGTTTAGCTTGAGTGGTAGATGCGCTTTTTGTGCAGTGAGTCCCACAGGGCAGACAGCTTTCCTAACACAGGTCTGTCTTCAGACAACTGCAGTAGCAAGCTGCTCACACTCCACCTTCCACCTCCTACTTCTCTCACCAGCCCCTCGTTATATTGGCTGTGTCCACCTGGGCAACACACCCTGCTGGCTGTCCACAAGACCCGGACACAGGGTTGGAGATCCCGTCCCACCCAAGCATACCTCCCAACTTTTGAAGTTGAGAATGAGGGACATATAAGGGGGAAGATTGACCTGTGGCAAGAGTAGCGTGCCGCTGCGAAATGTGGGTGTGGTTAAATTATGCTGGCTGGGAGGGGATAATCTGGCATCCCCTGTGTGTCTTTACCACTGCCCCCTTTAGCTACAGAGGCAGCTCCTGCAGGTGTAAACATAATGTATCCACAATGCCTTGCTTCACAGCTGTTGCATGTATTATACCCTCTGTTGAATGTCACACATTCAAGTGAATGGCGCACATTTCCCTTCAAGCTTCCTTTATTTTGTAAATATTACAATGGGGTCTGGTATTTATTCTGGGGGGGGGGGGGGGGGGAATATATACCAGTAATATTGCAATGTGAATTAATGGCATTTTAAACATCTTTTTCCCCTTTGTAAATGCAACTTTTGTTAAACTAATTCTTTAAAGAGGAAGTAAATCCTGATGGGTTTTACTTCCTCTTTGTTTCACTGCAAAGGTAAAGCATAATGGGCTACTATGCATCACTTAGTAGCCCATTATATGTCACTTACCTGACACAGGAGCCTGCGATGTCACCGCTGTCCCCTCTTCCACGAAGCGTCCATCTTCCTTCCGGGTATCGGGGCCCCGGTGCTGTGATTGGCCGGAGCCACGACAACGTCACTCCCGCGTGTGTGAGCCACCACTAACGGCGCGATTGCCGTTAGCAACGGCACGCTCAGTGTGCCTGATACACAGGGGGGGGGTGACACCATGTTTTACCACACCAAGTGACACCAACCCTAGTGACGCCACTGGGGTGCTACACTTTATTTGAAAGATCTGCAAATGCCAACTGTACCAAATTGTCTGTTCTGTGAAAACTGTGAGAAATGTAATGCTGTACTTGTATGTAACATTTGTTTATATGTGTGAGTCTGTGAATTTCAGTGGCGAGCCAATCCACTTTTCTAAAGGTCAAAAATATTTATGCAAAGAGTAGCTGAATCCATCCTGCACAGGTACCAATTAGTTTTATGGGAGAGGTGACATTTCTAAGCCAATGTTGACCACATCTACAAGCACTGATGAATTGTCAGTGTCATTTTGTGTTTAATGTATATATTTTGCTAAAAGAGCAACGTGATGATGGACCACTGTAAAGGTTATAGCAGTACCCGAGTACAAAATACCTACCAGCCATGTGACTGCCCCCCCCCCCCCCCCATTCATGCACTATGGTGAACAAGAAAGCATCTGACAGTTGTTGTTGAAGAGTAGACATGTGCACAACAAAAAAATTTGTTTATTTTTGTTTCGTTTTTTTCGTTTCCGAAAAAAATTTGTTTACTTTCGTTTCGTTTTTTTCGTTTCTGTTGATTCGTAAATTCGTAAGTCGTCGGTGTTCGTATTCGTAACGATTCGTACATTCGTAAGAGTTATTTTTTCGTTGATTCGTTTTTTCGTTAGTTTAATTTTCGTTTATTCGAAATTCGGACGCATTCGTATTTGTTCGTACATTCGTAACATTCGTACATTCGGAATCGGAGCATAATTCATAATTTTATGTAATGTGTATGCTATTTATTACATTTTAATAATTTACGAATCGAAAAAAAAAAAAAAAAACGAATCGAAAAAAAAAGTTACGAATGTACAAATTTTTTTGTTCAATCCATTTGAAGCACGTTAAGCAGCACCATTGTAAGGGACACGAAAAATTACCAATTCAACAAAAAAAAAAGTTACGAATGTACGAATTTTTTCGTTCATTTCCGTTGTTCCTGTTTTCGTTTTTCGGATTTTCTTCATTCGTACATTCGTTGTTTCTAATTATTTTTTTTTCCGATTTTCGTTATTTTTCGGATTCGTTTTTGTGCACGTAACATAAACCTAATGAAACTTAAAAGATTGGTCCCTAAAGTTGTCTTTTGCCTGATTCAAACTCCATTTTTGCACTCAGTTTGGACCACTGCCACTTGCAGCTCCATTATTTGTCATCATCGCAACCAAGGGGATTTTTTTAAATTACTCAGGAGTTAGATAACCAGCATGTTAAAATTGTTGACGGAAACTAAACCTGGAGAGATACAATGAATGGAACCTTTGTGGTTTATCTCATAATTTAAGAACATATTTTTAATGGTGACTATTACTAGAGTATCTTCTCCCTGAAGCTTCCAGAACATACATATCAATAAATAAAGAGATGCACAGTGAGACTTTCACGTCTAACCCGTCTTCCCTTTCATATCTACTTTGCCCCCTGACCTGGGGACGTGTTCAGTTATACAATTTTATTGGATGTGCCATCTTCTAAGCCTACCCTGATAAAACCTAGAACACACGTTGCAGCGGAATTGTGCCCATTCCCTTTATTATAGTTGATGTCCAAAAATCTGAATGAATTGTAGGAATGGAAAGGTATGATACCAATCCCCTCTATGTAAATGGTATACTTTTTCAAGCATCTCATCACTATTTTTCCGATATGAGCACCAAAAATTCTTCTCAACTAGCGTGAGAGTATGATTGAGGCTCCATGCTCACTGGGCAACATCAGTTCCCTCTGGCAGAAACACATGTTTAGGCGAGTTTAGGATTGTTTAACGTTTTGTTTATGCCAGAAAGCTCCAATCAGAAATGTAAACCAGAATGTTTTTTGCTGAGCTTAAAGGGGAGTTCCAGGCATTTTAAAAGTCAGCAGCTACAAAAAGTGTAGTTGCTGACTTTTAATAAACAGACACTTACCTGTTCCACGGTCCAGCGATGCAGCCGAACGGGGTGTCGCTCCTCTCCCCCTCCTCTTCTCCGGCGCCTCCAGTGCCACTCAGGGCACCCGGCCGTGACAGCTTTCGTCTTCACGGCCAGGCACGCACGGCGCACGCGCGAGTCGCGCTGCGCTCCCGGAGTGGATAGGCGGTCTCCTGGGACCTGTCACGTGTCCCAGGAGATCGCCTAGAGGGAGGAGTCGCCTAGGCGGTTCCTGGGCGGAAGGAGGAAGTGGGACAGGAAGTCCCCCTCCTAATGAAGCACCCACTCCCCCACCAATAAAAATTACATGCCAAATGTGTCATGTAAGGGGGTGAGGAGTGCTTAAAGCGGAAGTTCCATTATTGGGTGGAACTCCGCTTTAAAATGTGCCTCTAATCATCCTAATATGCATGGACACATAGGATAACATTGAGCTGCTTCTACAGGCAAAGCACAAAACTCCAGTGGAAGCAGCAATTTCTAAACCAGTGTGCCTGGACCCTTATAATTCTAATTTATCTGACTTATCTCATAATATAGTTAAGCAGACAGGTGTTCTAATTTGCTCCCACAAACCCAAAAACATTATAGACCCGTTGGTAAACACTCCTTGTATGGTACAAGTGGGACCTCTACTTGAGATAGCCTTGTCTTTTAGCAGGTAATACATTATGCAATTGCTCGATTCCCCCATCAACACAGTCAGTGTTATTGGGTTCTGCCAGCAGGGAGCCTTCCCCACCGGCAGAATGCAATAATTAATGTCGGTGGCTCTAGCTGCCAACAGTGATCATGCAACAAAACCCAACAGGCTGGTTGAACTGAAGTTGATCAATGGATCAACTTAAGTACAACCAGCCTGCCCATAGACTGATCAAAATTCAGACAGTTCTTGCTGAACCGATCAAATTTCGATCCGTCTATAGCTGGCTTTAGGTATAGTACAAGTAGAAGTTGCATCTATTACAACAGGCGTTCCTGTGTTTTCTCTGTACGTGACTGAACCCATAAACCAATTGAGGTTCAGGTGTTATTCCGTTGTCTCCAGCGATATCCTTGAATCTACTTGGGTAAGGCTAGACCAGTGGAACTTCATTTGGTGCTCCAGAGGCCCCAGTGATATCTCTGTAGTAGCAGGATCAGTGTGAGTAAGGTCCATTCTTTAGTATTCAGTAGCAAATGGCAGTCCTAGGTGGCCAAGGTCCTCTGATCAAAAACAAACTAGAATTCAAGGCTTATAGCAGCTAGCCTGCAACAAAACCGAATAGACCCTATCCAACAGTTCCCATTAAAAACAAGGGGTGTCTGCATACACATCTGCAAACATATGTGTAAGCCACAGTGGCCACGTCAAGGCAGTCCAGTTTACTGTGGTCCTAACTCTATACCCTGATAACAACCCATAAGCAAAAGACCCTTCTGGAAGCAAACCACCCACTGATGCTGGCCCATATTGTTGACCATAGATAGTCAAGACCATATTTGGTCAATGACACCACTTGGTATTCCGGTTAGCTTGTTTTTGTGTGTGTCGCTCCCTTGCTGGCCGGATTTGTAAGGTATCTCTCCCTCATAGGCAGAAACACTACAGAATGATACTAATGGTTCTCTACTGATAGACCCTTGCTGCAAATGATAGCGCAGCAGCTGAAAGCTTAGTGTCAACGAACCACCTGCTGATCCTGGCTAATGTTGTTGACCAAATCTGGTCCTGAAAAAAATTTGGCTGACGACATCTCCTATAATCCATGTAAGCTTGTCTACAATTTGAAACAAACCAGTGGGCGGGAAACAATCATTTAGTGGTCACAGTAATACCGCCACCAAATAAATGATTTCCGGCTGCAACAGCTAACTGGCAAAATGTAGCTATTTAATTTGCTCATTTAGCAAGAGTTCCCTTCACTGGAACTAAGTGGCCAAGCCTAACCCCTGAAAAAACAACCCCACACCATAAACCCCCTTCCATCAAACTTTACACTTTGCAGTCAGGCAAGTACTGTTCTCCTGGCAACCACCAAACCCAGACACGTCCATCGGTTTGCCAGACAGAGAAGCGCGATTCGTCACTCCAGAGAACATATCGCCACTGCTCTAGAGTCCAGTGGCGGTGTGCTTTACACCACTGCATCCAACGCTTTGCAATGCACTTGGTGATGTAAGACTTGGATGTGGCTGCTTGGCTATGGAAACCCATTCCATGAAGCTCTCTACGCACTGTTGTTGTGCTAATCTGGAGGCCACACAAAGTTTGGAGGTCTGTAGCTATTGACTCTGCAGACAGTTGGTGACTTCTTTGCACTGTGAGCTTCAGCATGCTCTGACCCCGCTCTGTCATTTTACGTGGCCTACCACTTTGCGACTGAGTTGCTGTTGTTCCACTTTGTTATAATACCACTAACAGTTGACTGTGGAATATTTAGTAGCAAGGAAATTTCACAGATGGACTTATCGCACAGGTGGCAACCTATCCACGCTTGAATTCACTGAGCTCCTGAGAGCGACCCATTCTTTCACAAATGTTTGTAGAAGAATCTGCATGCCTAGGTGTGCGGTTTTATACACCTGTGGCCATGGAGGTTTTTGGAACACCTGAATCTAATGATTTGGAGGGGTGTCCCAATACATTTGGCAATATAGTGCAGCTCTGGTTTGGGTTGAGATTATGGTTTCAGGGCTCATCTCTTGTCCACCTTGTCAGGAACATAAAGCAATGTAGGGAAAATATTCATCTGTTTTCGTGTGTCGCACCCTTGATGGCCGGAGTAGTGAGGCCTCTCTCCCTCATAGGTGGGAACACTGCAGAATGTAACTTGCCAATGAGGGAGCAACAACTCACTCCTCCAGCCAGCAAAAGAACGACAAATGGAAACAGGTGAATATTTCACTGTCTCATAGAGCAATCATGACGTTGGCAAGTAGACATGTGCACTGACAAAAAATTTGTTTTTCGTTTTCGTTTCATTCGTTTTTTTGCTTGTTTCGGAAATTCGGAAAATCGAAAATTCAGGAATTTGGAAATTCGCAAATTTGGAATTTCGGAAAATTTCGGGAATTTTCACATTTCTATTTTTCGGATTTCCGAATTTCCGAATTTCGAATTTTCGGATTTCCGAATTTCCGAATTTTCGGATTTCCGAATTTCCGAATTTTCGAATTTGCGAATTTCAAATTTCCAAATTTCCAATTTCGAATTTTCGGATTTCAGAATTTGCGAATTTCCGAATTTCGTATTTTCGGATTTCAGAATTTCCGAATTTTGGATTTTCGGTTTTTCGGAATTCCGAATTTTCGGACTTTCGGATTTTCGGAATTCGGGAATTCAAAGATTTGAAAATCCCAAAATTTGAAAATCTGAAAAAAGAAAGAAAATCAGTTTAATTAATAACTAACTATTAAATTAACGAGTACGAATTTATCCGAAGTTACAAATTATCTGAAATAACGAATGCCGCATCTAAACAAATAGAAAGAGGTTTTTTTATTATTATTGTTATTTATTATTATTAGATTGTTACGTTCCATTTGGTTAGATGCGGCATTCGTTATTTCAGATAATTTGTAACTTCGGATAAATTCGTACTCGTTACGTTCACTAACAGACAAATTTGAAAGGGAATTAAAATACCTATAATTTAATAGTTAGTTATTATTTAGAATTAAAAAGATTTTCTTTCTTTTTTTCAGATTTTCGATTTTTCAAATTTTAGAATTTCCGAATTCCGAAAATTCGGAGTTCCGAAAATCCGAAAATACGAAAATCTGAATTCGGAAATTCAAAAATTCGAAAATCCGAAAATTCGGAAATCCGAAAATCCGAAAATTCGGAAATCCGAAATTCGGAAATTCGGAAATCCGAAAATTCGAAATTCGGAAATTCGGAAATCCGAAATTCGAAAATTAGGAAATTTCGGAAATTCCGCTAATTTTGAAATACGGAAATTTGGAAATTTCAGAAATTGAAAAATTCGGAAATTCAGAAATTCGGGATTAACGAATTTGTCAAAATTAGTTAAAAAACGAATTGGGAACTAAACGAATTGCACATGTCTATTGGCAAGTTGTTGGCGCAGACAGAATCACTAATGTGGCATGGCCCTCTAAATGATGACCCAAACAACTAACAAGTGGGGCACTGGTCTGAAAACTTTTATTGCACACAAAATGATCAGCAACGCCATGTGCAAGGTCACTGCCTTCATGGCCTGCCCAGACATCTGGCCTCACGAAAGTGTCGGCATTATATTCGTAAACAAAAAAAAAAATGTCTTTTATTGATCATCTTTCTGCTCCATTTATCATCATCTCTCAGATAGAATGGTCTCCCTACGTAACCTCTTTTGTGTTTATCTCATCCGTGAGTTATGGGCGATAGGCATTCCAAGCATTTACTAGGCTTTGGTTTAAACCAAGACAACACACAACAACAATAATAATAATATTAATAATAATTGTATTATTGACAAATAGCACCCATAGCCCTTTACTATTATATTTTATGTAACATTTCATAAAAACAAGTAATAATAATACATTAGTCCTTCCTCATTGGCTGTTGTTTGTGTATACTTTTATCAGCTATTCTAAAAAAACACATACAGTAATAGTAATAATATTATTAATAATAATAATAATAATAATGATATGATATTGTTTCCATTGTTGTTTATGTATACTTTTTTGGTTTCTATAAAAACACATAATAATAGCAACAATAAATATAATTATTTATATTATAATTTGGTTTCTATTACTCTAGCCATTGTTGTTTATGTATAATTTTAGGGGTCATTCTCTGAAAAAATAAATAATAATATAATATTGTTACTGTTAATTATGTGTTTTTTTGGCATACTTTTTGGAAAATAAAGTACTATAATAACAAAAATGTTGGTAATAAAAATATCATCATTATTTTTATTAATATTATATGTTTTATAGAATAACCCTAAATGTATCAACAACAATAACAACAGTTATTGTTGTTGATACATTTTGGGTTATTCTATAAAACATATAATATTAATAAAAATAATGATGATATTTTATTGTTTGTATTACTATGGCTATTGTTGTTTATGAATACTTTTAGGTATTATGTATACTTTTATGCGTGGTTCTTTAAAAACATATAATAGGAAGGAGAAGAAGAAATTATTATTATTATTATTATTTACAGTGCCTTAAAAAAAGTATTCATATCCCTTGCAACATTTTGTCATGTTATAACCAAAAACGTAAATGTATTTTATTGGGATTTTATGTGACAGACCAACACAAAGTAGCACATAATTGTGAAGTGGAAGGAAAATGATAAATTTGTGGGGTACATTTGTATTCAGCCCCCCGGAGTCAATACTTTGTAGGACCCCCTTTCACTGCAATTACAGCTGCAAGTCTTTTTAGGGATGTCTCTACCAGCTTTGCACATCTAGAGAGTGACATTTTTGCCCATTCTTCTTTGCAAAATACCTCAAGCTCCGTCAGATTGTATGGAGAGCGTCTGTGATCAGCAATTTTTAAATCTTGCCACAGATTCGGACTAAATTCGAATTCAAATCATTTTTTAATATTTTCGAATTCGAAGTTTTCAAATTCAAAAAGTTTTTCCATTTCCAAAGAGAGGAAAATCGAATAGAAAATAAAGGAATAGAATATAAAAAAAATAAAAGACTAAAAAAGATAATAACAGAAAATAAAAGAATAGGATATAATAGAGTAAAACCGAACAAAATAGAATAGAAAAAAAAAAAAAAGAATAGACTAGAATATATATATATATAGAATAGAATAACATAGAATATAACAATCTTCTGAAATTCAAATTTCAAATAGAATATGAATTTGAATACATAATAAAAGAATAGAATAGAATAGAAAAAAATAATAGAATAGACTAAAATAGATTAGAAAATAATTAAAAAAGGAATAGAATAGAAGGAATTTAACCATTTCCCAAAATTCAAATATAATTTATTTGAATTTGAATAGAGAATAATAGAATAAAAAAATAACAGAATAGTATAGAAAAAAACAATTGAATAGAAAGAATTATGACCATCTTCCAAAATTCGAATTTCGAATAGAATACATTTGAATATAAATGAATAGAATAGAAAGGAATAGCATAGAAAATAAAATAATTGAATAGAAAAGAATAGAATAAAATAAACAAATAAAAAAAAGAGTATAATTAAAAAACAATTAAATAAAATAGATTACAATAGGAAGAATATAACCATTTCCCAAAATTAAAATTTGAATAGAATAGAAAATAATAGATTAGAATAGGAAAATGTTTATATTCTTTCTATTCTATTCTGTTGTTTTTTTCCTATACTATTGTTTTTCTTTCTATTCTATTCTTTTCTATTCTATTCAAATTCTAATGTATTCTATTTAAATTTTGGAAAATGGTTATATTATTTTTATTCTATTCTGTTATTTTTTTTAAATTCTATTCTTTTCTATTTTATTTGAATTTCAGAAGATGATTATAATCTATTTTATTTTTTTAATTCTATTCTATTCCTTTCTATTCCATTCTATTCTGTTATTTTATTTTCTATCCTATTTTGTTCTGTTTTACTCTATTATATTATATTCTTTAATTTTCTGTTATATTATTTACTATACTTTTCCTTTATTTTCTATTCTATTTTATTCTCTTTGGAAATTGGAAAACTATTCGAATTCAAAAACGTTTTCGATTTGGAAAAATATTCGAATTCAAAAGCTTTTCTAACTGGAATAATGTTCGAATTTGAAAACTATTTCAAATTTATTTGAAAACTTTTCGAATCGATCCGAATTTGAAAAATTTGAATCGATTTGAAAACAAATAAACAAAACGAATTCCAAAAACAAATTAAACGAATTTAACTAAACTAATTCATGTAAATAATGAATCAAAACTAAACAAAACAAAACAAATTTTTTTCGTTCTGCACATATCTACTTTCCTGTCCCTGCTAAAGAAAAGCATCCCCACAACATGATGCTGCCACCACCATGTCTCACAGTGGGGATGGTGTGTTCAGGGTGATGTGCAGTGTTAGTTTTCCACCACACATAGCTTTTTGCTTTTAGGCCCAAAAGTTACATTTTGGTCTCATCTGACCAGAGCACCTTCTTCCTCATGTTTGCTGTGTCCCCCACATGGCGTCTCACAAACTGGACTTCTTATGGCTTTCTTTCAACAATGACTTTTGTCTTGCCACTCTTCATAAAGGTCAGATTTGTGGAGAGCACAACTAATAGTTGTCCTGTGGACAGATTCTCCCACCTGAGCTGTGGATCAATGCAGCTCCTCCAGAGTTCCCATGGACCTCTTGGCTGCTTCTCTGATTAATGCTCTCCTTGCCTGGCCTGTCAGTTTAGGTGGACGGCCATGTCTTGGTAGGTTTTCAGTTGTGCCATACTCTTTCCATTTTCAGATGATGGATTGAACAGAGCTCTGTGAGATGTTCAAAGCTTAATATTTTTTTTAAAACCTAACTCTGCTTTAAACTTCTCCACAACTTTATCCCTGACCTGTCTGGTGTATTCCTTGGCCTTCATGATGCTGTTTGTTTCCCAAGGTTCTCTAAAAAACCTCTGAGGGCTTCACAGAACATCAGTATTTATACAGAGATTAAATTACACACATGTGGACTTTATTTACTAATTAGATGACTTCTGAAGGCAATTGGTTCTGCTAGTATTTAGTTAGGGGTATCAGAGTAAAGGGGGCTGAATACAAATGTACACCACACTTTTCACATATTTATTTGTAAAAAAGAATTGAAAACCATTTATCATTTTCCTTCCACTTCACAATTATGTGCCACTTTGTGTTGATCTATCACATAAAATTCCAATAAAATACATTTACGTTTTTGGTTGTAACATGACAAAATGTGGAAATTTTCAAGGGGTACGAATACTTTTTCAAGGCACTGTATTGTTTCCATTACGGTTGTTAAATACTTTTTGGGTTGTTCTATAAAGATTCATATTATTATTTGTATTATTATTACTATTATTATGATTATTATTATGTAATATTGTTTTCATTACTGTTGTTTACTTTTTGGGTTGTTCTATAAAAATCTATAATATTATTATTATTATTATTATTATTATTATTATATAATATTGTTTCCATTACTGTTGTTGTCTACTTATTGGGTTGCTCAAATTAAGACCTATATTGTTGTTATTAATTATATAAGAGAGAAGAGACGGCAACTCCAAAGTCCTTGATGCAAAAATGTATTGGCTACATATGAGCATTAAAAAGCAAACAGTTGACGCGTTTTAGCGTGAGCCTTAGTTATAGTTATTAATATTATTATTTTCTAATATTTTTTCCATTACTGTTTACTTACTTTTTGGGTTGTTCTATAAAAATTATTATTGTTATTATTATTATTATTATTATATTGTTTCTATTACTGTGGCATTTAATGCTTATATATAATTCTAGGTGTTGTTCTTTGATAAAACATACTGTATAAAAATATAATATTGTTAGTATTCCTTTTGCTGTTATTAAATATATTTTGTATTGTATGTGTATATTTATTATATTGTGTGTTATTGTATAATAATAATAATATAATATTGTTAGTATACCTTTTGCTGTTATTAAATATTTTTTGCATTGTATATTATATTTTATATATATATATATATATATATATATATATTAGCATGTATATATATATATATATATATATGTGTGTATGTGTATATATTATATATTATATTCTGTATTATTGTATAATAATATAATATTGTTAGTATTCCTTTTGCTGTTATTAAATATTTTTTGCATTGTATATTATATATTTTTTTATATATATATATATATATATATATATATATATATATATATATATATATATATATATATATATATATATATATATATATGTATATATGTATATATTATATTGTGTATTATTGTATAATAATAATAATATAATATTGTTAGTTTTCCTTTTGCTGTAATTAAATATGTTTTTCATTGTGTGTGTGTGTATATATACATGTGTGTACATATATAGATATATATATATTATATTGTGTATTATTGTATAATAATAATAATATTATAATAATAATTCTATTGCTGCTGTTGTTGTTTATGTATAATTTATTTGGTTGTTCTATAAAAACATAAAATAATATTATAATAATATAATAGAATATTATAATGATATTAATAATAATAATTTTAATAATGTTTCCATTACTATGGCTATTGTTGTTTACGTATACTTTTATAGATTGTTCTTTGAAAAAACATATCATATTATTGCTTTTAATATTGGTATGTGTGTATACTTTTTCGTGTTGTGCTATAAAATCACATCATCTCTATTAAAATGTAATTATTGATGCCTAATAATAAAAAGATTATTTATTGATCATGGCGTTTGATGAGCTAGGTGAATGACAAATGCAGATCCACACTGAGATGAAACATAAACACACAGAAGCTCTGGTTGTCTCAGAACTGACGCTGTGTGTTTTTCACAGACTTTGTGTGTCTCTGATGAAGAAAAAGAAATGCAGCCAAATTCTTGTGACTGTCACCCCCTCCAGTCTGGGCTCTGTGCCCATGCAGGGTATGGGGTTTGCTGTGATCTAAGATCCCCCCCCCCCTCCTTTTCCTTTCTACATGCCCTGCCATTGCTCGTCAAGCCCAGACTCTTGTGCCAGCTGTGGCTCCAGCAGCAGAATATATAGCAGCAGGGCTTGTACCAAGCGTTGGGAGCGCAGGGAGGGAAGAACAGCTGCAAGCCATTGCTTGTACTCAGCTCTTCTATTCCAGCCTCCTCTGGCAGTGTACATGAGATTGCAGAGACAAGTGCCTGGGAATCCTTCCTCCTTTATAGATGCCACCGAGGAGCAGGAGGAGACATCCTCGTCCCCTCCGTCATCCATATCAGTGGTAGCAGCCTGTATCAAAACAAAGAAGAGCGCCACATAAAAGGATGTGAGCTGGGAAGCTGAGCACAGAGAAGAGGGAGTGAGCAGGGAGCCTGGCAATTTCACCACTACATCCTCTCCGGCAGGGTACCGATCTCCAACATCCACAGTGAACCCAGCCCTTGGTAAGAACAAGGGGGGCGTCTGATGGTTGGGTGGGTCGGAGGGTTGCATGAGTTAAATCACAGCTGACGACATGGAATACGGAGTGTACAGGGACCCCCGACAATTCGCTACATCTTTCCTAGCAAAAGTATCTGTTTCCAGCTTACTTTCCCCATCCTTAGGTAAGACGGGGTTCCATTTGGAGGGGGTTCATGAAGTTGCCCAAATTAAATTCAAGTCAAATTAAATAACTAGCTGGGATTTAGGACTGTAATTAAACAAAGAGCAACGTGCAATTTGCTCTTGCCCATTGCAGCCAATCAGTCTCGACTTGCCATTGTTTCCGACCGGTTGCTATGGGTCATTGGACTAGCCATACCATTCTTACTCTCCGTTGAACCTTACTAGACATATATCAATACCTGTGTACCTATGGGCTCATAACAGGTTGGCGCAAAACTAAACGAGCTTTTGCACACTTGTCCTAGGTTGAGGTGTAGGGGAAGTTTGGACTGTTGCAAAGGTCGGGTCCTTTTGTCTGGTCTGGCACATGGGTGGTGCGGTGAGGGGGTTCCATCTATAGAGAGCGCCTTCTTGGAGGTGAACGTGGGGGTAGACCCTGAAGGTTCTGCAGTCCAATAAACAGGGTTAACCCCTTGTCTAGTAACCCACCGGTATCAGATTAAACGCATAAAGCCCAGTTTTAGTTGTTATGACTCAAAGACTCTCAATGTGTCGTTGAATAAATGCCAAATATAGATTTCGTTTTTTATTTAAATTTTTAATTTTTTTTCCTTTTCCCTGCTTTGTTGACCCTTTTAAAGCTCAGTGTGAGTATTCCATCATAACAGGTCAATCATTCCAAATCAGTGCCCGGAAAATCCACTCCGGCTTGGCTTTTGCACACTTGTCCTAGGTTGAGGTGTAGGGGAAGTTTGGACTGTTGCAAAGGTCAGGTCCTTTTGTCTGGTGTGGCACATTGGTGGTGCGGTGAGGGGGTTCCATCTATAGGGGGCTTGGCTTTTTCACACTTGTCCTAGGTTGAGGTGTAGGGGAAGTTTGGACTATTGCAAAGGTCAGGTCCTTTTGTCTGGTGTGGCACATGGGTGGTGCGGTGGGGGGGTTCCATCTATAGGGGGCTTGGCTTTTACACACTTGTCCTAGGTTGAGGTGTAGGGGAAGTTTGGACTGTTGCAAAGGTCGGGTCCTTTTGTCTGGTGTGGCACATGGGTGGTGCGGTAAGGGGGTTCCATCTATAGGGGGCTTGGCTTTTGCACACTTGTCCTAGGTTGAGGTGTAGGGGAAGTTTGGACTATTGCAAAGGTCAGGTCCTTTTGTCTGGTGTGGCACATGGGTGGTGCGGTGGGGGGGTTCCATCTATAGGAGGCTTGGCTTTTACACACTTGTCCTAGGTTGAGGTGTAGGGGAAGTTTGGACTGTTGCAAAGGTCGGGTCCTTTTGTCTGGTGTGGCACATGGGTGGTGCGGTGAGGGGGTTCCATCTATAGGGGGCTTGGCTTTTGCACACTTGTCCTAGGTTGAGGTGTAGGAGAAGTTTGGACTGTTGCAAAGGTCGGGTCCTTTTGTCTGGTGTGGCACATGGGTGTTGCGGTGAGGGGGTTCCATCTATAAGGGGCTTGGCTTTTGCACACTTGTCCTAGGTTGAGGTGTAGGGGAAGCTTGGACAGTTGCAAAGGTCGGGTCCTTTTGTCTGGTGTGGCACATGGGTGGTGCGGTGAGGGGGTTCCATCTATAGGGGGCTTGGCTTTTGCACACTTGTCCTAGGTTGAGGTGTAGGGGAAGTTTGGACTGTTTCAAAGGTCGGGTCCTTTTGTCTGGTGTGGCACATGGGTGGTGCGGTGAGGGGGTTCCATCTATAGGGGGCTTGGCTTTTGCACACTTGTCCTAGGTTGAGGTGTAGGAGAAGTTTGGACTGTTGCAAAGGTCGGGTCCTTTTGTCTGGTGTGGCACATGGGTGTTGCGGTGAGGGGGTTCCATCTATAAGGGGCTTGGCTTTTGCACACTTGTCCTAGGTTGAGGTGTAGGGGAAGCTTGGACAGTTGCAAAGGTCGGGTCCTTTTGTCTGGTGTGGCACATGGGTGGTGCGGTGAGGGGGTTCCATCTATAGGGGGCTTGGCTTTTGCACACTTGTCCTAGGTTGAGGTGTAGGAGAAGTTTGGACTGTTGCAAAGGTCGGGTCCTTTTGTCTGGTGTGGCACATGGGTGGTGCGGTGAGGGGGTTCCATCTATAGGGGGCTTGGCTTTTGCACACTTGTCCTAGGTTGAGGTGTAGGAGAAGTTTGGACTGTTGCAAAGGTCGGGTCCTTTTGTCTGGTGTGGCACATGGGTGGTGCGGTGAGGGGGTTCCATCTATAGGGGGCTTGGCTTTTGCACACTTGTCCTAGGTTGAGGTGTAGGGGAAGTTTGGACTGTTTCAAAGGTCGGGTCCCTTTGTCTGGTCTGGCACATGGGTGGTGCGGTGAGGGGGTTCCATTTATAGGGGGCCTCCTGTTGGAGGCGAACGTGGGGGAAGACCCTGAAGATTCTGCCGTCCAATAAACAGGGTTAACCCCTTTGCCTAGTAACCCGCCGATAACGGATTAAAGGCGTAAAGCCCAGTTTTAGTTGTTATGACTCAAGGACTCTCAACGTGTCATTGAATAAATACCAAATAGAGATTTCATTGTTTATTGCAATTTTATTTTATTTTTTCCTGCATTGTTGACCCTTTTAAAGCTCAGTGCGAGTATTTCCCCTCAATCACAACAGGTCAATCACTCCAAATCAGTGCCCGGAAAAATCCACTCCGGCTTGGCAGTGCCCATCGTATTGAGCTGGCAGCCAGCACGAGCGCCAGAGCAGAAATGTGTTTATCAGAAATTGTAATGACAGCGAGTTACGTTGGGGGGAAAAAAAAGCTTGATCTTTTCACAGTATTGTTGCTCCTCGTGAAAATTTTGCAATTAGCAGCTATTCAGGATTAAATCCATCAATAATAGAATTTTTTTTGTTTTGTTTTGTTTGTGGCCCTAAATTGGCACAGCAGTATGCCCCCTCCGTGCTCCCAGCTTAATAAACTGTTTGACCTCATTATGCAATCGCGGGCTGTATTAGTTTTATGTACGGAGAATGCAGAGCTTGTATTTTCTACGCAGAGTGACATGCATATTAATGTACTTCCAGTGTGTTTTTTGACTACCTCTCAGTCATTACCCTCTTAATCACATTTTAGCCTGTGCAATTAACACCAACTTCCCAGACTCGAGTCGGTGCCAGGCGCCGAGCACCGCTGAGCCGCGCACGTGTTCAGTCCCTTTGTCCTGTTCAGGTGGCTGCAACCGAATCCTTTGTCCTAAAAGCTTCCAAAAATAAATAAAAAATACATCTTGCATTTATTGTTAATAATTTAGACAAAAAAAAAAGGGCAGTTAGCGAATCAGCATTGGGCTGTGATTCAAAATCAGTGCTATTAAATCCTGATGGGTTGCACACCTATCTCCAGTGATAACAAGCAAAAGGATTCAGAGGTCTATTTAGGCTTATCTATGGCAGTTTGGGATTTTTTTTTTTTTTTTATTAATTAAATTATTAAATCTAAAGGGATACAGATAATCATAAATAGGGATTCTTGCAAATAAAAATTAGATTACGCTCAGTTTTGCCATAAATTATCCATCTTTATTAATCCTTTTTGCAAGCATATACCCAAGACAATACGATAAAATAAATTAATTGCTAGAAACTGGATTGGATTGTGGGTGTCAGGCACAGATCTCATGGGCTTTTTCATTTTTGTTTTCTCTTTGTTATATTGTGCCTCCCCATTTTTTTTTTTTTTTTGCGCCTTGGGCAGCTTACCCTCTTGCCCTCCCCTTTTACCAACTTTGGGTACACAGGCTCAGCCAATCAGGCAGGGCTATGTATGAAAAGACGCACATTGTGCTGACTGCTAAATTGATTAAATATATGAATATCCACTATATATACATATATAAATATATAAATGATTAAATATATCATCAGATTTGATGCTTTGGGTTACTGGTCTCTTTCATGTCATTATTAATCTTGATCACTTTACTGCTGTTAGAATAGAGTGCTATGTTTTGTAAATGCCCTCAATCCCCCTGTTCACATCAGCGCAATTTTACATGTGGTTTGAGAGGTCAAATCGCATGTTAAATCGCAGCCTATAGCTGGCAAATAGCAGCGTGCCAATCGGTGTAACGCCGCCATTTTGTAAATGCCCTCAATCCCCCCTGCGTTCACATCAGCGCGACTTTACATGTGATTTGAGAGGTCAAATCACATGTTAAATCGCAGCCTATAGCTGGGAAATAGGTTATTGGTGTAACGCCGCCACTTTGCAGAGCCGCACTGATTTTCAAATGAAGTTCCTGCACTACTTTTGGCGACTTTGGGGGCGATTTCAATAGACATCTGTGCATGAACCACCCATATGTATTTCAAGTCGCCCCCCAAAATTGGACTGAAATGCGGCTTTGGAATCGTGAACTCGCACGATTTTAAAGCTGCATATAGTGTAAACGAGGGTTTAATGCAAATTTGGAGGATCACTGTAATTCAGATCAGCAGTTTATTCTGGTTTTAAATTAGTCTACAAATAAAGATGACATTTGGGGAATTATATAACAGGTGACTCAGGATCAGATGAAATATTATTAGACTATTTTCTCTCCAGGTTGAATGTTATTCACTTATAAAGATTAGAGGGAAGAAGAAAAATACTGCATTATGGCCACTTGATGGAGCTGATGATCATAAAAAAATGTATTTATTATGATCACCAGCTCCATCTAGTAACCATAACTCACCTCCCAACTTTCTGAGATGGGAATGAGGGACACCTATTAGCAAAAGTATGCAGGCATAGGACTAACCCCCTGCAACGCCCTCCTTAAAAGAGAATTGTATATAAAAAAAAGAATGGTTAAACCCACAAGTGCTTTTTACCACTACTATTCCTTTATATTGGCTTTTGGTATTTACAAATTGCGCAATTTAGAAATCAGATGAAAGGTTTAGCACTGGAAAACACTTTTTGATAGATAAAAAGTGGATTTTATATACAATATATAGATCAGACCAAATGAGGTACAAATAAGGAGGAAAGAGGGACAGAGGGACATTGTTCCAAATCAGAGACAGTCCCTCCAAATCCGGGACAGTCCTTCCAAATCAGGGACAGTCCCTCCAAATCAGGGACAGTTGGGAGCTATGGCCATAATGCAGTATTTTCCTGATTCACTCTATTGTGTACGAATGAATAACTATTGACCTGTAGGGAAAATTGCATAGTAACATTTGCGAAGTTCATAGAATTAAAAGCTCTGTAATTTTTAAGATTTTTTTTTATCAATGCACTCCTATAGTGTATTTTTTTTTTTTGTAGAGGTCTATACCTCATACCTGGAAGAGGGACATTTGAGAAGTAACGAGGGACAAAGGGATTTGGTTCCAATGTAGGGATGGGCCCTCAAAAATCAGGGACACTTGGGAGCTTTGGTGATTACATAGGGGTGTATTTATAAAAACAATTTGTGAAGTTATTCATCCAGCAACATTGCATGAACATTCAAAAGGACAAGATCAAATATTATTAGACTATTTTCTCTCCAGGTTGAATGGTATGCACTTACGGTATAAAGAGTAGAGTGAAGCAGAAAAATGCTGCATTATGGATACCTGATGGAGCTGATGATCATGCAAATTTTTTATTTATTATGATCACCAGCTCCAACTAGTAGCCATAATGCTGTATTTTCCTGATTCAGTCTTTTGTGTATGAATGAATAACTATTGACCTGTAGGGAAAATTGCATGGTAACATTTGCAAAGTTCATAGAATTAAAAGCTCTGTAATTTTTAAGATTTTTTTTTATCAATGCACTCCTATAGTGTATTTTTTTTTTTAGAGGTCTATACCTCATACCTGGAAGAGGGACATTTGAGAAGTAACGAGGGACAAAGGGATTTGGTTCCAATGTAGGGATGGGCCCTCAAAAATCAAGGACACTTGGGAGCTTTGGTGATTACATAGGGGTGTATTTATAAAATGTATTTGTGAAGTTATTTGTCCAGCAACATTGCATGAACATTCATTCTGTGCGAATGTAGACAAGATCAAATATTATTAGACTATTTTCTCTCCATGTTGAATGTTATTCACTTATAAAGAGTAGAGTGAAGCAGAAAAATGCTGCATTATGGCCACTTGATTGAGCTGATGATCATAAAAAAAAAATATTTATTATGGTCACCAGCTCCAACTAGTAGCCATAATGCAGTATTTTCCTGATTCACTCTATTGTGTATGAATGAATAACCATTGACCTGTAGCGAAAATTGCATGGTAACATTTGCAAAGTTCACAGAATTAATAGCTCTGCCATTTTTATCAATGCACTCCTATAGTGTATTTTTTTTTTCAGTAGAGGTCTATACCTCATACCTGGAAGAGGGAAATTTGAGAAGTAATGAGGGAAAAAGGGATTTGGTTCCAATGTAGGGATGGGCCCTCAAAAATCAGGGACACTTGGGAGCTTTGGTGATTACATAGGGGTGTATTTATAAAAAACAATTTCTGAAGTTATTCGTCCAGCAACATTGCATGAACATTCATTCTGTGCGAATGTAGACAAGATCAAATATTATTAGACTATTTTCTCTCCAGGTTATATGTTATTCGCTTATAAAGAGTAGAGTGAAGCAGAAAAATGCTGCATTATGGGCACTTGATGGAGCTGATGATCATAAAAAAAATATATATTTATTATGATCACCAGCTCCAACTAGTAGCCATAATGCAGTATATTCCTTATTCACTCTATTGTGTATGAATGAATAACTATTGACCTGTAGGGAAAATTGCATGGTAACATTTGCAAAGTTCATAGAATTAAAAGCTCTGTAATTTTTAAGATTGTTTTTTTATCAATGCACTCCTATAGTGTATTTTTTTATTCGTAAAGGTCTAGTAACGAGAGACAAAGGGATTTGGTTCCAATGTAGGGACGGGCCCTCCAATCAGGGACATTTGGGAGCTTTGGTGGACGGTTACATAGGGGTGTATTTATAAAAACAATTTGTGAAGTTATTCGCCCAGGGAAATTGCACGTACTTTCGTTCTGTAGCAACATTTGGCAGGTGCAGCTTTTCGAGCAGCTTGGCCTGCTACACTGGGACCAGAAAGACAAAGCGGCCAATCAGAGAAGGACATGGGAAGCCACTTGGTAGAACAGGTGTGTGAGGGTTGGTCGTACTTCTCCCCACTGATGAACATCTTGGCCTCTAAAGTGCATGTGAATCAGTAAGACCGAATATAAGACTGAATATAAGACCGAATATAAGCTTCAAACCGTTATTGTCAATTCAAAAGTCATTATCTGTATTTTTTTAGATTTGCAGCTTTCATTAAAAAACAATCCTGTTGATCCTGCCATGCAGGTCATTGTTCAAGGCACGTCCTTTTATAGGATGACAATCCTGTCTCTTCCTTGTAACCTCATCACATGGGCTTCTGATGGAGACTACAAATGGCCAATTCAACCATTGCTGGAGTGCATGTAGTCCGGAAGTAGCTGCAAGGAGGCTGCAGGTGATCAGAAACATTGAGACGTAACAAAGAATAGGAAAAAAAAAATGGATTCTATTTTTTATAAACTAAAATGACAATTGTTTATGATACACATGGCTTTATCCAACTTGAGCCTTACATTATATTACCAAAAGTATTGGGACACCTGCCTTTACACACATGAACTTTAATGGCATCCCAGTCTAATGCCCCGTACACACGGTCGGAAATTCCGACCACAAAATCCGATGGATTTTGTCCGACACTGGTGTTGCATACACACAGTCGGACAAAGTTGTCGGAAAATCCGATCATCCTGAACGTGGTGACGTTCGTTGCCTACGACGGGACTACGTAGAGGCTAGTAGCCAATAGCTTTGGTCTTGTAATGTGATCTGAGCATGCGTGGCACTTTGTCTGTCGGAATTCGCTACACACGATCGGAAAAAGTCCAATAGGACTTTGTTGTCGGAAAATTTGAGTGCAGCATCTCAAACTTTTTCCGTCTGAAATTCCGACGGAAAAAGTCCGATGGAACCCACACACGGTCGGAATTTCCGACAACATGGTCCGATCGGACATTTTCTGTCGGAAAATCCGACCGAGTGTACGGGGCATTAGTCTGTAGGGTTCAATATTGAGTTGGCCCACCCTTTGCAGCTATAACAGCTTCAACTCTTCTGGGAAGGCTGTTCACAAGGTTTAGGGGTGTGTCTATGGGAATGTTTGACCATTCTTCCAGAAGAGCATTTGTGAGATCAGGCACTGATGTTGGACAAGAAGGCCTGGACCTTGTTTTGTGCACTGGTCCAAATCATTTGGTGGAGGGGGGATTATGGTGTGGGGTTGTTTTTTAGGGGTTGGGCTTGGCCCCTTAGTTCCAGTGAAGGGAACTCTTATGCCGCGTACACACGATCGGAATTTTCGGCCAGCTAAAGACCGATGAGAGCTTTTCATCGGAAAATGCGACTGTGTGTAGACTCCATCGGACTTTTGCTGGCGGAATTTCGGCCAGCAAAAGATTGAGAGCAGGTTCTCAACTTTTCCGACGGAAAACGTTTCTATCGGAAATTCCGTTCGTGTGTATGCAATTTGATGCATGCTCGAAAGCATTAAACTTCCTTTTTATAGTGCCGTCGTACATGTTGTATGTCGCCGCGTTATTGACCATCGGAATTTGGTGTGACCGTGTGTATGCAAGACAGCTTGAGCTGAATTCCGTCGGAATTCCGTCGAAAAAACCTCCGGACTTAATTCCGACAACAAAACCGGTCGTGTGTACATGGCATAAAGGAGTCAGCATAACATTTTGGACAATTTCATGCTCCCAACTTTGTGGGAACAGTTTGGGGATGGCCCCTTCCTGTTCCAACATGAATGCGCACCACTGCACAACGCAAGGTCCATAAAGACATGGATGACCAAGTTTGGGGTGGAGGAACTTGACTGGACCTTCTCATCCAACATCAGTGCCTGACCTCACAAATGCTCTTCTGGAAAATTGGTCAAACATTCCCATAGACACACTCCTATAGATTCTATAAATCTCGCTGCCATTATCTAAAGGGTTGATTTCTCGGCTGTATGCAAAGCTTGGTGAAAAGACAATAGATCGTAGTGGTCCAACTATGAACAGGGAAAGCTGGGAGAGAGATGTAGGGCCGCTGTCTATTGTGGAATGGGACTGGATTCTTTAAAAAAAGGGCGGCACAATGGTGTAGTGGTTAGCACTCTCACCTAGCAGTAAGAAGGGTCGCTACCTGCACTACCTGCCTGGAGTTTGCATGTTCTCCCTGTGCCTGCGTGGGTTTCCTCCGGGTACTCTGGTTTCCTCCCACAATCCAAAGACATGCAGGTAGGTTAATTGGCTTCTGTTCAAAAATTGGCCCTAGTATATGAATGGGGACCTTGGATTGGGGGCTCCTTGAGGGTGCGATGTACAGGGATAGGGACAGTTGTAGACATTCGCTCAGGTTGAACTGAATGGACTGATGTCTTTATTCAACCTTACTAACTATGAAACTCCTAAACCTTGCGGACGACCTTCCCAGAAGAGTTGAAGCTGTTATAGCGGCAAAGGGTGGGCCAACTCAATATTGAACCCTACGGACTAAGACTGGGATGCCATTAAAGTTCATGTGTGTGTAAGGGCAGGTGTCCCAATACTTTTGGCAATATAGTGTATATCAATAGCACCAAACTATACCTACCTAAGACCCAATTTACCACTTCAACCTGACTGCACAATGAAAGGAACATCAAAAGCAATCAATATACGCAATCAATATACGCTTATTGGGATTTTTTACCAAAAATATGTAGCAACATATATATTGACATATGGACATCAAGGTCCATAAAGACATGGGGGGTGGAGGAACTTGACTGGCCTGCACAGAGTTCTGACCTCAACCCGATAGAACACCTTTGGGATAATAGGGCGGAGGCTGCAAGCCAGGCCTTCTCGTCTAACATCAACCCCACAAATGCACTTCTGGAAGAATGGTCAAACATTCCCATCATAGGCGTGCGCACAGGGTGTGCCGGATGTGCCTGGGCACACCTTAATCACCTAGTGCACATTAGTATTATCGCTCTGTGTAGCAGTGGGGAAATGGTAAAGATCTCCCTTTTAACGGCTGTGCCATAAGAGAAGTACTTACGTGCTTCTCTTTCACTGTGCTGGCAGGGAGGTCAATGTGCCAGCGCCATATATACAGTATATAGACACAAACACATGCATGTATGTTTAAACTTTGGGGTGCACACCCTAATGCAATAGGCTGCGCACACCTATGATTCACATAGACGCACTTCTAAACCTTGTGGACAGCCTACCCAGAAGAGTTGAAGCTGTTATAGCTGCAATGGGTGGGCCAACTCAATATTGAACCCTACGGACTAAGACTGGGATGCCAATAACCACATTCCGACCGGGCCATAGCCGAAAGACGGCTACAGCGTGGTCGGCTTATTCCCCTGGGGCGCGCACTCGGGAACATCCGTGACCGCCGGGTCCAGAGGACCCTGCGCATCACGGATCACGGTAAACGGCTGATAGCGGTCGTTTACCACGTGATCGCTCCGTCAAATGACAGAGCGATCACATGTAAACAAACCAGTACAGTGAGTGGGGAGAAGAGGAGAGGGGGAGAGATGTCAGCAGCGCTGTGGGCAGGATGTGTAATGCCCACAGCACTGCAATACTGTGCAATACTCTGCCAACACTGCAATACTGTGCAATACTCTGCCAATACTCTGCAACTCTGCAATACTCGCCAAAACTCTGCCAATACTCACCAATACTCACCAATACTCTGCCAATACTCGTCAATACTCGCCAATACTCGCCAATACTCGTCAATACTCGCCAATACTCACCAATACTCTGCCAATACTCGCCAATACTCAGCAATAAATTTTAATAGAAACAAAGAATTTTTTTTTTTTTTTTTTTTTTACCGAATTTTCATTTTTTTTTGATTTATAGCGCAAAAAATAAAAAACCCAGCGGTGATTAAATACCACCAAAAGAAAGCTCTATTTGTGTGAAAAAGGGACAACAATTTAATTTGGGTACAATGTTGCATGACTGAGTAATTGTCATTCAAAGTGTGAGAGCACCGAAAGCTGAAAATTGGTCTGGTTAGGAAGGGGGTTTAAGTGCTCAGTGGTCAAGTGGTTAAAGTTCATGTGCGTGTAAAGGCAGGTGACCCAATACTTTTGGTAATATATTGTATACAGGGGGTCCCCGAGTTACGAACTCGTTAGGGACTGGCCGCCTGTACGGAAGTCAGAAATGTTCGTAAGTCGGCCGCGCATGCGCAGACCGACAAATACGGAGATTTCCGGACATTTCCGATGTTCCGTCTAATGCCGTTCTGCGCATGCGCGGCAAATTACAGACATTTCTGGCATTTTCCGACGCTCCGTATGGCCGCGCATGCGCAGAACGGCCGAAAGACGGCGAAAACCACCGAAAAATGGCGGAGGGTCCCCGCAGCACCCCGTTCGTAAGTAGGGGTTGTTCGTAGGTCGGGTGTTCGTAAGTCGGGGACTCCCTGTATATAAACGAGAGAATCTGACATTCAGCAAACATTTTCAGCAGGCGCATCTACCAGATCTATGAGGTTTAAATGACAATGATTTATTATTCATCAGAAAATGTTTGGTGAAAGTCGGAATCAGGGCCGGTGCTACCACTAGGCAAACTAGGCAGCCGCCTAGGGCGCACTGCTACCTAGGGGCGCCCAGCCGCTGGTTTCCCTCCACGTCTACATGCTCTGCAGGCTGCAGCATGTAACTAACTCAGTCCGACCGGTAGTGTAATTAGAGGCGCAGCACAGCAGTGGAGCCAGCGCTAGAGAAAGCAGAACTGATGCTTCCTGTATAGCGGCCCCTTCTGTCACATGGGCAGGGCAAAGGGGGTGGAGTCAGGGGTGGAGCCAATGGGGGCGGCAAAATTAGGTTTCGCCTAGGGTGTCAAAAATCCTTGCACCAGCCCTGGTCGGAATTCGCTGCTTTATAAAGGGACCTGTATGTGACATTTAATCGAGGTTTCCATCTACTTTAATCCTGAGACATCCAAACACACAATTGAATATGTATATTATATGTACTCTTTATTACGTGACAAAAGATTTGCAACCCAGCTCAGCCAGTCTTGTGATCCGGGCACCTCTGCCATACACAGCATAGCAAAGCTGTTAAACACCGTTCACCTCGATCGCTGAGTCTGCTGAATGAACAGCGAGGGACCATCCACACTCATGAAGTCATCTCTCTGCTCGCTCGGCTGTTTTCTCCCATTAGCAAGAAGCCAGTATTAGGCTGACATCCCCATTCAATGCAACTGAGCCTGACTGCTTCAAATGACTGCCCCTCGCTCCCCCAGTATGTGTCCTTCTGAGCAGGGAAGAGGAGGAAGCTAATTGAAAGAAAGATAACGGGTAACTATGTTAGCTGTAAGTAAAAAATATATTTTTTTGTATTAGCACATAACAAGATTAAATGGTGTTGCTGTGTATCAAATTGTAATTCCCCTTAAACCGCTTCCCCCCCCGGAAGATTTTACCCCCTTCCTGACCAGAGCATTTTTTGCGATTCGGCACTGCGTCGCTTTAACTGACAATTGCGCGGTCGCGCGGCGTTGCACCCAAACAAAATTGACGTCATTTTTTCCCCACAAATATAGATTTCTTTTGTTGGTATTTGATCACCTCTGCGGCTTTTATTTTTTGCGCTATATAAACAAAAAAAGAGCAATATTTTTTGCTATAATAAATATCCCCCAAAAATGTATAAAATAAACACAAATTTTCCTCAGTTTAGGCCGATATGTATTCTTCTACATATTTTTGTTAAACAAAATATCGCAATATTGATTGGTTTTCGCAAAAGTTATAGCATCTACAAAATAGGGGATAGTTTTATGGCATTTGTATTATTATTATTTTTTTATTAGTAATGGTGGCGATCTGCGATTTTTATCGTGACTGCGACATTATGGCGGACACATCGGACACTTTTGACACCATTTTGGGACCATTGTCATTTATACAGCGATCAATGCTATAAAAATGCACTGATTCCTGTGTAAATGACAATGGCAGGGAAGGGGTTAACCACAAGGGGGCAATGAAGGGGTTAAGTGTGTCCTAGGGAGTGATTCTAACTGTGGGGGGGATGGGCTTCCACTCATATGACAGCGATCACTGATCCCGATCACAGGGAGAAGTAGATCTCTGTCTTGTCACAAGGAAGAACGGGGAAATGCCTTGTTTACATCTCCCCGTTTTGCGGCTCCGTGACACGATCGCCGGGAAGACTGGCAGACATCGGGTCCTGTGGGCACGGTCACGCTGTACGCGGCGGGCATGCCCGCTAGCCCCGCCAATTGAAGGGGACGTACAGGTATGCCCATATGCCCACCACTGCCATTGTGCCGACGTATATTGGCGTGCATCGGTTGGCAAGTGGTTAAAAGAATGTTTAAAGGGTAGGTCCACTTAAAGTGGTGTTCCAGCCTCAACATTTTTTTTTTTTAAAGTCAGCAGCTACAAACACTGTAGCTGCTGACTTTTAATAAGGACACTTAGCTGTCCAGGGAGCCCACGATTATGGTTGCCACCTCATCCCTTTAAAACCCAACACATATTTATTACACAGGTTCTGTGGCTGATTAAGGTGCTAATTAAACTCACTTGGTGCCTTGTCTGCATTAAATTAGCCACAGAATCTGTGTAATTCATGTGTGTTCGGGTTTAAAGGGATGAGGTGGCAACTCTACCCACGATGTTGCCCCTCCTGAGGCCGATTCGTCCATCGGATCGGGTGTCGGCGCTGCCATTCCAACTAAGGAAAACCAGCAGTGGAGCCTTGCGGCTTCACTGTCGGTTTCCGACTGGGCATGCGCGAGTCGCCCGGCGCTTTGTGAATGGCCAGCTTGTCTTCTGGGACACAAACCAGTCCCAGAATACAACGGGGGGCTCGACACAGAAGAGGATGTGCTGTCCTGGGCCCGGCTGGATCAGAAGTACTCTTAGTACTTCCAAAAAATGTACTAGAGAAAAGAAAGAAAATATTTATTCTTAAATATCCAAAAACGAGGGGTGAAGAGGTGGTCTTTCGTTTAAGACCACCTCTCAAAATTGGGTGGAACAATGCTTTAAATGATTGTAAACCCTCACCTTGTATAACAACCCATTCAGTTTAAAATAGAAATAAAAGGCAAAACATTTTTGTATAGATATAAAAAAAAAAATGATAAACACCTTTTTTCCCTTTTTTTTTTTATTTTTTTTATAAATGATCGTGTTCCCTCTGTTCTACACTGGGGGGAGGAGAAGCAGCAGCACACTGAGCGTCACAGTGAATGGCTGTGCAGCGGGGGCGTGTCAGGACAAGTCTGATCATTGGAGGAGAGCATACTGAGTTTCCAGCATAGCTAGAGAACTGACCACGCTGTGCTCTCCTGCCTAGTGCCTGCACTCCTCATAGTACTGCAGGGCGGTGTACAGTAGTAGTGAAGGCAACAGATGGCACAGATGTGAAAAATCACAGTAAAAGCATGAAGAGTCACCCACACTCAATGACTGTCACATATTTATTTGTGGAATGTTATATAAGTCAAACATGGCCAACATTTTAGGGCTGTGCAGGTTTCCTCAAGATGATCCAGTTAAACATTAGCACATCAGTGTTTTATATCATGCACACTGATTCCCCATGTATAATTGTAGGGTAATTTGCATTCATTTTGGTTGTTTTTGATAGGATAATGATATCAAGGGGGGTATACACTGGGCTTTTCATAGGGTAGTTATGTCTGCTTGATCTGCACATTGATTGTTCCTGAACCCATTTTCACCTAGGGTTCTTCCAGACATGGCTGGGGGGTCTAGCTCCAGGACAATTGATCTTCTTAGTTGCCTTTAAAAAATTCTGACCAGTGACCACTATAGTAGGAGGGAGGGGGCATTCTTCCAACTAGCCAACAATTTAAGGGCCTTTCTTCCCACAAGCCACCAATATAAAGGACATTCTACCCACTGACCATCAATGTATGGGCATTCTCCTCACTAGCCACTAATCTAAGCGACATGCTTTCCACTAACCACCAATGCAAGGGACATTTTCGCCACAGACAAGCAATGTAAGGGGCAATTTCCAACTGACCACAAGTGTAAGGAGCATTCTTCCCACTGACCACAAATGTAAGTGATATTCTTCCCAGTAGCCACCAATGTAAGCAGCATTCTTCCCACTGGTGACAAATGTAAGGAGCGTTCTTCCCACTGGCCACCGATGTAAGAAGCATTCTTCCCACTGACCCCAATATAAAGAGAATTCTTCCCACAAGCAACCAATGTAAGAGACATTCCACCCACTAGCCACCTATATAAGCAGTATTCTTCCCACTGACCACACGGGGCATTTTTCCTACTGGCCACCAATTTAAAGGGAATTCTTCCCACCAGCCACCAATGTAAGGGGAATTCCACCCACTAGCCTCCTATATAAGCACCATTCTTCCCACTGACCACAATGTAGGAAGCATTCTTCCTACTGACCCCAATATAAAGAGCATTCTTCCTACTAGCAACCAATGTAAGAGATATTCTTCCCACTAACCACCAATGTAAGGGGTATTCCACTAACTAGCCACCAATGAAAGGGGCATTTTTCCCACTGGCCACCAATATAAAGGGAATTCTTCCCACTAGCCACCAGTGTAAGGTGCATTATTCCCACTAGTGAAAAATGTAAGGGGCATTCTTCCCAGTGGCTACCAATGTAGGAAGCATTCTTCCCACTGAGCCTCAATATAAAGTGTATTCTTCCCACTAGCATCCAATGTAAGGGGCATTCCACCCACTAGCCTCTTATATACGCAGTATTCTTCCCACTGACAACCAATGTAGGAAGCATTCTTCCTACTGACCACCAATATAAAGGGCATTCTTCTCATTGGCCACCAATGTAGGAAGCATTCTTCCTACTGACCACCAATATAAAGGGCATTCTTCTCATTGGCCACCAATGTAGGAAGCATTCTTCCTACTGACCACCAATATAACGGGCATTCTTCTCACTGGCCACCAATGTAAGAAGCATTCTTCCCACTGACCCCAGTTTAAAGAGCATTCTTTCCAATAGCCACCAATGTAAGGGACATTCTTCCCACTAGCAACTAATGTAAGGGACATTCTTCCCACTAGCAACCACTGTAAGGGGCATTTTTCCTACTGGCCACCAATATAAATGGATTTCTTCCCACTAGACACCAATGAAAAGAGCATTTTTCCCACTGGCCACCAATGTAAGGGCATTCTCACTAGCCACTAATGCATGGAGTGTTTTTCCCACTGGCCGTCAATTTAAGGAGCATTCTTCCCACTGGCCACCAATGAATTGTTTTTTTGCTGGGTTTCCCTGAGACCTGAAATGATTTCAAGGATTCCTCCTGGGTAAAAATGTTGAGAAAGCCTGCTCTATTGCTTAGAGGAAGAGACCCGGCGAGCTCTAAAACGTTGGCTTTGTTTGACTTATGTGACATCCTATGAATAAATACGTGGGAATCTTCAATCTTTAACCGAGTGCTGGAGACTCTTCCTCCTCGTCTACAATAAGAGTCATTTAACTCTGCATTGTACTGACTCTATGGATACACTGTAGATGTCGGTATACAGATCTAATATCATTTCCAGGAAATGCCATAGACGGTACAAAGAGGGGGTGTATTCTGTTTAAGGAACACCATAAACAAGAAGATGAAACGATCCCTTCTGAGAATTCAAGGGGGGTGGGGGGTGTAATATTTATCCATCTGAGCGTTGGATGACAATTCATCATCCTGACAGCCCAAGGAAGATCGCTGGGTTCAGCTGCGGTGGAATTTTCCTTTAAAGCTCACCTAAAGAGAGATGATAGAAAAGCTCGCTACCGAATGATATCTTCAGATTAGCGTGCCTGTGTGCTTTTTAACATCGGTGATCGCAGGATGCTCCATGTCCAATGTGTACGGTATTTTTAAGATTAAGCGCCATTTATTTCAGCATTCACAAACCTTATCCCTGCAACATGACAGTTTGCTGCCTTTTTGGCATCTTTATAGCCTTTCCTGTGTGATTGAATCTCTTGCTTAGGGCTGATGCACAACATCATGTTTTATGTGCGCTACAACCCAGGATCACAGTGCGTTAAGGCTGGATTCACACCGCAGCACGGAGCGGCTCGCAGCAGGAGTCCGGTGCGTCGCCATTCCGTTTCAGGTCCCAATTTTTGGCTGAATTCGGACCTGAAACGGACCAGAAGACGCACAGGACTCCTGTAGATGTGTGAACCGGCTCCATAAAGAGCCAGTCACAATCTCCTGCTATGCGAATTGGATGCGTGGAAACCCTCATCCAATTGCAACCGTGTGAACCCAGCCTAAAACAACAATCTTTCTTAACCTCTTCATATCCGCACTATAGCCGAATGACGGCTACATTGCAGATCTGCTTTGCCGGGAGGACGTCTATAGACAGCCTTCCCTTTGCACACTCACCATGCCCCCCCTGAAGGGCACGCATGGCTCACGCTGTAATCACCCGAGTCAATGAGACTCGGGTGTTCACAGATCGGAGTAAGGGGTCGATCCCGGCACCTTATCATGTGATCAGCTGTCAGTTAATGACAGCTGATCATGTGATGTAAACAAAGGATCAGTAGTAATTTTTTTTTTCTTCTCACGCTCACTTCTGTTGAAGGGACATTGGTCCCGAAGAGGAAGAGGCGAAGCTGCCTCATATGTGCCCACCAGTACCGCCTGCCAGTGCCACGAATCAGTGCCCACCAATCAGTGCCCACTAGTACATAAGTTCCAGCAATCAGTGCCATCTATCAATGCCCACGAGTGCCACCTATCAGTGCCCACCAGTGGTGCCAATCAGTGCCTCATCAGTGCCACTTAGCGGTGCTGCCTATCAGTGTCACCTACCAGTGCCGATCAGTGCCCATCACTGCCACCCATCAGTGCCCATCACTGCCACCCATCAGTGCCACCTATTAGTGCCCATCGGTGCCCTTCATCGGTGTCGCCTTATCAGTGCCCATCAATGCAGCCTATCGGTGCTCATCAATGCAGCCTATCAGTGCCCATCAGTGTAGCCTCATCGGCGTACATCAATTAAGGAGAAGAATTACATGTTTGCTAAATTTATTAACAGAATATAAAACGGTTTTGTATTTTTTTTTTTTTTTTATTCTGTCTTTTTACATTTTTTGAACTAAAAGGGTGTGAGATTCAGATTTGTCCTCATTTGTTCACATTTCCGGAAATCATGCTTTCCATATATTCAATATTCACAAAAGGGGAAATGGCGCTGCTAGAAAACTGCATAAGTGTCACCTAATTGGGACAAATAGTAAGGCCCCTTTCACACGGTGACGGTAAAGCAGCGCTATATTTAGCGCTGCTTTACCGTCGTTTTCACCGCGGTTTTCGGCCGCTCGCGGTGCGGTTTTACCCCCCGCGAGCGGCCGAAAAAAAAAAGGGTTAAACACCCCCCGCAGAGCGCCGCCGTAGCCGCGGTATTGCCGCGGTAACCGCGGTATTGCCGCGGTAACCGCGGTATTGCCGCGGTTTTACCGCGGTCTCCCATTGTAATCAATGGGAAGGAGCGGTATAGGAGCGGTGAACACACCGCTCCTATCCCGCTCCAAAGATGCTGCTAGCAGGACTTTTTTTGTCATCCTGCTAGCGCACCGCTCCAGTGTGAAAGCCCGCCGGCTTTCACACTGGAGTTAAAGGGGCCGGATTTTTTCATGCGGTGAACAGGCGCTATTTTTAGCGCTGCACCGCATGAAAAACGCCCCAGTGTGAAAGGGGCCTAAATGAATAAATAACAGTGGGGCAGTGAAAAGTATGTGTGTGAAGCAAAGTCCCTGTGTGATATAATGGATCATATAAAAAAAGCCAAATGTAAAACAAAGGAAGATAAAAAGTCATATTCACACCTGAGAGAAATATATATATAAACACCATAGAATTGATCAAATAAATCAAAAGGAAATGCTTGTAAAGCATATAAAACGATGAGTGAAAATGTAATCCATAAATGAAAAGAGCTGTATGGCAAAAAGGAATTTTCTGACTTTCCGCCCACACAGCCAAAAACAAAAATATGTGTAAAGGTAGGTAAATATACACTTAGTCCATTGTGAAATGATATAAAAGGAAGTCTCTTAAAATAAAAAATTCATATTCCCAGTGAAGTTTATCTCGACTTCCGTGCAACAAACAAGGTGACTTCTTGTGCTTCCCCTTAGGTATATGCACTCACCAGAAGCCCTCCCCCCTGCAGGGGTAAAGAGCACGTAGTATATGCGATCTCCAATCCTGGTGTCCCTGGAACGGTTACGGTTCTTTCGCTCGGTTGAATATAGTGCGGTATACACATAAAAATCTAAAACGGGAATCCATAGTGTAAATCCAAAAAAACATTTATTTGACACGAATAAAAGTAAAAAAAACTGCTTTCCAAAAGCATAAAAGGTAAAAGGGCTGAGTAATGCCCCAGAAGAATACAATAGTATGGACAAGTTCCTGGGTCTGGGAGGCGTGTGCGCTCCACAGACCAAAACCAGAGAACCGTAAGCCACCGGAAATGACGTTGACGTGTACCAAAAGCCCCGCCTTGCGCGTTTCGTCATAGGACATCGTCTTAGACCTTTTGGGCACCATGTCTTTCTTTGGGGAGGCTGCAGCTATAGACTTTTTTTTCCTAAGTGCGGAATCCTTTGTTTAAATATATTCAATATTGTTCATTTCACAAGCCTAAGCAGCCAAAGATGGTGGTTCAGGCTGACACCAACATCTGGCAATGGCAGATCAGTTTGTTAATTTGTTTGTAGGATCCTGGCAGCATAGAGATTATCGGGATTTGAGGTTGAATTGGGTATAATACAAACGTAGTATTTCATACCATAAGGAACAATGCGCAGACACATACCCCAGATATGGAGTATAGTGCCAGGAGCCTTCAAACAACGCCAACATTCATCGGGGACAGAAGAGTCAATTTTGTGGAGGGTGGTAGGGCAATGATACCAAGCACAAAGAAGATGATAAATGCGTTCTTGGGCACTCGTTTTTTTTACATTTATCCACATGCTGTTACTAGTACTAGCCTGAACATTTACACGGGATGCTACATATCAGATGTTGTACACAGGCAGCTTGATGCAATCAGTGCTCAGTGGAAAACAATAAGGAAATAGGATTGCTGATATTGTTGACCTGCTACCAAAAATGCTGGTTGCCTGACTGTCTCTGAATTCTGACTTCAGATGCTGCATGCTTTTTTTAGGCCAGTTATTTAGAAAGCATGGAAGACAGAGATAGCCAGCCAGATAGCATTTTCAGATTAAGCCATCTGTGTCAGCCTACATATGTAATAGCAATCCTCTAGATAGGATTTGGCCTTGCTGTGTGATTGTAGCACCATCTGCAGCATCAGTCCTGTACAATGAGCATTATCCAGCTTACGCAGGAACATTCCGTACAGCCAGCACAGCGGTATGGAAACTGGATGGAGGCTTGTTGGCTCTAATGAGACCCAGCACTTGGTTGGCACGAGCCTGCCCATTCCATACACAGCTTTCCTCCTTTGTACAAGGGCCTCGCGTCCTGTTTGTTGTTCCTCACCTGGTAGCTGGCTTATCTGAGCTCCAGTTGCTTTCTTTCCTGGAACTTGATCTGGTTGCTTTGTTTTGCCAAACCTGGTCTTGTCTGTCTGCCTTGTGCCAATTTCCTGGGCCAAAACTATGCAGGCTAAACTAACTGCAGATTATTATTTGACAACAAGACCTTCCACTGTATATGGGGACCCTTCACTGTATATGGAGACCCTTCACTGTATATGGAGACCCTTCACTGTATATGGAGACCCTTCACTGTATATGGAGACCCTATGCAATGTTTATCAAATCCCTCCACTGTTTATGAAGGCCCTCCACTGTATACCAAGAGAAGGAAGTGTCACCAGCACACCAGGATCTCCAAAATCTGGTCCAAAACTTTAATCACATAGTATCAAAAAAATAAATAGAACCAATGTGACCAATCATGCCTGATGAAGGGGTCCTGCGTTGCTTCTATTTTTTTTTTTGTTGATACTATGTGATTAAAGTTTTGGACCCGATTTTGGAGATCCTGGTGTGCTGAGGACACTTCCTTCTCATGATTGCAGTCTGTTCCAGCCATTGGTCATTTCAGCACCCAATCTAAGATACAGCCGCTTGTGCAGGAATGTGTGCGTTGGGAGTATTGCATTGGAGGTCCACTGTATACCAAGACCCTGCTTGGTATATCAAAAATTTCCACTTTTTATATCAAGACCCTTCAAAGTACATGGAGACTAGGGATGGGCCCGGTGCTCGATGCGAACCCACGTTCGCATCGAGCACCGGGCGTTCGCTCGCTCGGCGAGCCCAGAACTATTTTGGCCGCTCGCATCACGTTCGTGTGATGCGAGCGGCCCCGCAATGCATTGCGGCCGGCGCGGCCGGCGCAGTGCATTGCTGGCTGATGATTGGCCAAGCATGCACTGTGACCCCGCATGCTTGGCCAATCACAGCCCCGGAAACTCGAAGAGCCATAATTGGCTACAGGCAGGACGCCTGTAGCCAATTACAGCTCAGGGGCTGTAGTACACGCCCCCCCCTATAAAAGGCCGCCACGCCGTCTGCGCCGGTCACATGCTGTTCCGGCGCAGATTGAGCAGGCTAGATCTGTGACACTCTGCTCGATTTAGTTAGGTAGAGAGATTCACTTACAGAAATTGAGTTAGATAGATTCAGTTACAAAGATTGATTGAGAAAGAGGGGCTTGTAGTGTGTTCGTGGCAGGCAGGCAGAGCTCCTATATTTTGTTACCAGAAGCACCTATAGGACTTGTAGTGTGTTCGTGGCAGGCAGGCAGAGCTCCTATATTTTGTTCCCAGAAGCACCTATAGGACTTGTAGTGTGTTCGTGGCAGGCAGGCAGAGCTCCTATATTTTCTTCCCAGAAGCACCTATAGGACTTGAAGTGTGTTAGTCCCATCACACACACAGAGCTATATTTTCTTCCCAGAAGCACCTATAGGACTTGAAGTGTGTTAGTCCCATCACACACACAGAGCTATATTTTGTTCCCAGAAGCACCTATAGGACTTGAAGTGTGTTAGTCCCATCACACACACAGAGCTATATTTTGTTCCCAGAGGCACCTATAGGACTTGAAGTGTGTTAGTCCCATCACACACACAGAGCTATATTTTCTTCCCAGAAGCACCTATAGGACTTGAAGTGTGTTAGTCCCATCACACACACAGAGCTATATTTTGTTCCCAGAGGCACCTATAGGACTTGAAGTGTGTTAGTCCCATCACACACACAGAGCTATATTTTCTTCCCAGAAGCACCTATAGGACTTGAAGTGTGTTAGTCCCATCACACACACAGAGCTATATTTTGTTCCCAGAAGCACCTATAGGACTTGAAGTGTGTTAGTCCCATCACACACACAGAGCTATATTTTGTTCCCAGAAGCACCTATAGGACTTGAAGTGTGTTAGTCCCATCACACACACAGAGCTATATTTTGTTCCCAGAAGCACCTATAGGACTTGAAGTGTGTTAGTCCCATCACACACACAGAGCTATATTTTGTTCCCAGAAGCACCTATAGGACTTGAAGTGTGTTAGTCCCATCACACACACAGAGCTATATTTTGTTCCCAGAAGAACCTATAGGACTTGAAGTGTGTTAGTCCCATCACACACACAGAGCTATATTTTCTACCCAGAAGCACCTATAGGACTTGAAGTGTGTTAGTCCCATCACACACACAGAGCTATATTTTGTTCCCAGAGGCACCTATAGGACTTGAAGTGTGTTAGTCCCATTACACACACAGAGCTATATTTTCTTCCCAGAAGCACCTATAGGACTTGAAGTGTGTTAGTCCCATCACACACACAGAGCTATATTTTGTTCCCAGAAGCACCTATAGGACTTGAAGTGTGTTAGTCCCATCACACACACAGAGCTATATTTTGTTCCCAGAAGCACCTATAGGACTTGAAGTGTGTTAGTCCCATCACACACACAGAGCTATATTTTGTTCCCAGAAGCACCTATAGGACTTGAAGTGTGTTAGTCCCATCACACACACAGAGCTATATTTTGTTCCCAGAAGCACCTATAGGACTTGAAGTGTGTTAGTCCCATCACACACACAGAGCTATATTTTGTTCCCAGAAGAACCTATAGGACTTGAAGTGTGTTAGTCCCATCACACACACAGAGCTATATTTTCTTCCCAGAAGCACCTATAGGACTTGAAGTGTGTTAGTCCCATCACACACACACAGAGCTATATTTTGTTCCCAGAGGCACCTATAGGACTTGAAGTGTGTTAGTCCCATTACACACACAGAGCTATATTTTCTTCCCAGAAGCACCTATAGGACTTGAAGTGTGTTAGTCCCATCACACACACAGAGCTATATTTTGTTCCCAGAAGCAACTATAGGACTTGAAGTGTGTTAGTCCCATCACACAGACCTTTATTTTCTTCCCAGAAGCACCTATAGGACTTGAAGTGTGTTAGTCCCATCACACAGAGCTCCTCTATTTTCTTTGCAGAAGCACCCATAGGACTTCTAGTGTGTTAGTGGCATCACACAGAGCTCCTATATATTCTTCTCAGCAGCACCCACAGGACTTCTAGTGTGTTAGTGGCATCACACAGAGCTCCTCTATTTTCTTTGCAGAAGCACCCACAGGACTTCTAGTGTGTTAGTGGCATCACACAGAGCTCCTCTATTTTCTTTGCAGAAGCACCCATAGGACTTCTAGTGTGTTAGTGGCATCACACAGAGCTCCTATATATTCTTCTCAGCAGCACCCACAGGACTTCTAGTGTGTTAGTGGCATCACACAGAGCTCCTCTATTTTCTTTGCATAAGCACCCACAGGACTTCTAGTGTGTTAGTGGCATCACACAGAGCTCCTCTATTTTCTTTGCAGAAGCACCCACAGGACTTCTAGTGTGTTAGTGGCATCACACAGAGCTCCTCTATTTTCTTTGCAGAAGCACCCACAGGACTTCTAGTGTGTTAGTGGCATCACACAGAGCTCCTCTGTTTTCTTTGCATAAGCACCCACAGGACTTCTAGTGTGTTAGTGGCATCACACAGAGCTCCTCTATTTTCTTTGCATAAGCACCCACAGGACTTCTAGTGTGTTAGTGGCATCACACAGAGCTCCTCTATTTTTTTTGCAGAAGCATCCACAGGACTTCTAGTGTGTTAGTGGCATCACACAGAGCTCCTCTATTTTCTTTGCAGAAGCACCCACAGGACTTCTAGTGTGTTAGTGGCATCACACAGAGCTCCTCTATTTTCTTTGCAGAAGCACCCACAGGACTTCTAGTGTGTTAGTGGCATCACACAGAGCTCCTCTATTTTCTTTGCAGAAGCACCCATAGGACTTCTAGTGTGTTAGTGGCATCACACAGAGCTCCTATATATTCTTCTCAGCAGCACCCACAGGACTTCTAGTGTGTTAGTGGCATCACACAGAGCTCCTCTATTTTCTTTGCATAAGCACCCACAGGACTTCTAGTGTGTTAGTGGCATCACACAGAGCTCCTCTATTTTCTTTGCAGAAGCACCCACAGGACTTCTAGTGTGTTAGTGGCATCACACAGAGCTCCTCTATTTTCTTTGCAGAAGCACCCACAGGACTTCTAGTGTGTTAGTGGCATCACACAGAGCTCCTCTATTTTCTTTGCATAAGCACCCACAGGACTTCTAGTGTGTTAGTGGCATCACACAGAGCTCCTCTATTTTTTTTGCAGAAGCATCCACAGGACTTCTAGTGTGTTAGTGGCATCACACAGAGCTCCTCTATTTTCTTTGCAGAAGCACCCACAGGACTTCTAGTGTGTTAGTGGCATCACACAGAGCTCCTCTATTTTCTTTGCAGAAGCACCCACAGGACTTCTAGTGTGTTAGTGGCATCACACAGAGCTCCTCTATTTTCTTTGCATAAGCACCCACAGGACTTCTAGTGTGTTAGTGGCATCACACAGAGCTCCTCTATTTTCTTTGCAGAAGCACCCATAGGACTTCTAGTGTGTTAGTGGCATCACACAGAGCTCCTATATATTCTTCTCAGCAGCACCCACAGGACTTCTAGTGTGTTAGTGGCATCACACAGAGCTCCTCTATTTTCTTTGCAGAAGCACCCATAGGACTTCTAGTGTGTTAGTGGCATCACACAGAGCTCCTATATTTTCTTCTCAGCAGCACCCACAGGACTACCGACTACAATGGCTGGAAGACCGCCAAGGGGAGGCAGAGCGTGCAGAGCCAAGAACACAGGGCAGGCAGGCTCTGTTTCTAGTGGACGTGGCCGTGGACGTGGACGTGGTCGTGCATCGTCATCAGCACGTGGCCATGGGACACGCGCGTCTTTGTTTTCGGCAGCTGGACATGTGGAGCCGCATCATGCTGAAGGCTTGGTAGAATGGATGACCAAGCCCTCCTCATCCTCCTCATCCTCTCTCACCCAGGCTCAGGGTACTGACAGAGCATCATCAGCCACCCCTTCCCTAGACCCACCATGTCCTCCTGAGGAGTCCCCCGAACTCTTTGAGCACAGTGTTGGGTACATGCTCCAGGAGGATGCCCAACGATTCGAAGGCTCGGATGACGATACCCAGCTTGAGGAATCTGGCAGTACTGTTCCACCAGCTGCAGCTTACTGCCAGGTTTGCTCTAGTGGTGAAGAGGGAGGGGATGATGAGGTCACTGACTCCACGTGGGTGCCTCAAGGGAGAGAGGATGAGGAGGAGGACGAGGAGGAGGAGGATGCGGCGTCACATGTCCAACGAGGCAGGATGCCCCCTGGAGGCCAGGTAGAGGCCAGCACAGCAACTGTACAACACCGCAGAGCTCCGCCTGTGCAGGGCGCTGCCTCTGCACGTTATCAGAAAAGTTCTTTGGTGTGGGCCTTTTTTGAGACGAGTGCAGCAGATCGCACCACTGCTATTTGCAATATTTGTCTCAAGCGTATCTCGCGTGGCCAAAACATCAGCCGCTTGGGCACGACAAGCATGACCAGACATATGGCGACCTGCCATGCAGCTCGTTGGCAGGCACACATAAAAGACCCACATCAAAGAACTAAGCGGACCTCTCCTTGCTCCTCCTCAGCTGGGATCTCCATCCCCACTACACCTTCAGTCCTCTCTGAAAGCTGCTCTGAGAGGACTGAAGGTGTAGAATTCGGTGTGTCACAACCAAGTACTTGCAGTACACCGACGTCCGATTGCAGCAGGCAAATTTCCCTGCCCCAGCTGCTGGACCGTAGAAAGAAGTACACTCCCAGCCATCCACATGCCCAGCGGTTGAATGCTAGCCTTGCTAAATTGCTAGCACTTCAACTGCTGCCTTTTCAGTTGGTAGACTCGGCCCCCTTCCGTGAGTTTGTTCAATGTGCGGTTCCTCAGTGGCAGGTTCCCAAACGCCACTTTTTCTCGCGGAAGGCGATTCCGTCTCTCTACCGGCATGTGGAGGGCAATGTCCATGCCTCGCTGGACAGGGCGGTCAGCGGTAAGGTGCATATTACCGCTGACTCATGGTCCAGCAGGCATGGACAGGGACGGTACCTTTCTTTCACGGCCCATTGGGTCACTCTATTGGCAGCTGGGAGGGATGCAGGACAAGGTGCAGTAGTGTTGGAGGTTGTTCCGCCACCACGCCTCCAAAACGCGACTACTGCTACTGGTTGTGACACACCTCTCTCCTCCACCCCCTCCTCTTCTTCTTCCTCCAGTGCTCTGTCCTTGGAACCAGCGGTGCTCCGTAGGCGTACAAGGGGCTACGCAAGTACGCAGGCAAAAAGATGCCATGCCGTGCTTGCGCTGGTGTGTTTGGGGGACAGGAGCCACACTGGGCCAGAGGTTCTGGCAGCTCTGCAGGGGCAGGCCGAGAGGTGGTTGACGCCACGTCAGCTTAAGCCAGGAATGGTCGTTTCTGACAATGGCACCAACCTCCTCTCCGCCCTGCGACAGGGGCAGCTCACCCATGTGCCCTGCATGGCTCACGTCCTCAACCTGGTGGTGCAGCGGTTCTTGGGCAGGTTCCCAGGCTTACAGGATGTCCTGAGGCAGGCCAGGAAAGTCTGTGTGCATTTCCGCCGATCTTATAATGCCAGTGCTCGGCTGACTGAGCTGCAAAAGGAGCTGAACCTGCCCAAGAACCGCCTAATATGTGACATGCCCACCAGGTGGAACTCAACGTTGGCCATGCTGCAGCGACTGCACACGCAGCAGAGGGCCATCAATGAGTACCTTTGCGACTACGGCACCAGGACAGGGTCAGGGGAGCTTGGTTTTTTTTCCCCACGTCAGTGGAGCATGATCAGGGATGCATGCACTGTCCTCTCACCATTTGAGGAGGCCACGAGGATGGTGAGCAGTGACAGTGCATGCATCAGTGACACTGTCCCTCTTGTCCACCTGTTGGAGCATACGCTGCGTGGGATAATGGACAGGGCACTTGAGGCAGAACAGAGGCAGGAAGAGGAGGACTTCCTTGCCTCTCAAGGCCCCCTTTATCCGGACAGTGTTCCTTCTGTCCCACCCATCACACAGGAAGAGGATGAGGAGGAGGAGGAGGAGGAGGAGGAGGAGGAGGATTGTGTGAGCATGGAGGTGGAGCCTGGCACTCAGCATCAGCAGCAGCAGTCTTTTAGGGATGATGTACAGTCCCAACAAACCAGTGGACTTGTACGTGGCTGGGAGGAGGTGGCTGGCGATCATGTCATCCTCAGTGACCCAGAAGACTCCGGACCGAATGCCTCAGCTAACCTACGCTGCATGGCCTCCCTGATCCTGCAAAGCCTGCGGAAGGATCCTCGTGTTCTTCGGATCAAGGAGAGGGACCATTACTGGCTGGCCACTCTCCTTGATCCGCGGTACAAGGGTAAGGTTGCGGACCTTATCTTGCCGTCGCAGAGGGAGCAGAGGATGAGACATCTCAGGGAGGCCTTGCAGAAAGGTCTGTGCAACGCGTTCCCAGAAACTGGGAGGCTACAAACTCCTGGTCCTGGGCGACGAGTTGCTGAGGCTTCGGTCAGTGGCAGAAGGAGCGGTGGGGAAGGTGGACGTCTGATCGATGCGTTCAGACAATTTTTTAGTCCGCAGCCCCAAGGTATGATCGGTTCCAGCAACCATCGCCAGCGTCTGATATACATGGTGCAGGAATACCTTGGGGCAAGGTCAGACTTGGACACCTTTCCCACCGAAAATCCTCTGGCTTACTGGGTCCTGAGGATGGATCACTGGCCAGAGCTTGCACAGTATGCAATTGAGCTACTGGCCTGTCCTGCCTCCAGCGTTCTTTCCGAACGCACATTCAGTGCTGCTGGAGGATTTGTGACTGATCATAGGGTGCGCCTGTCCACCGCCTCGGTTGATCGACTGACATTCATCAAAATGAATCAGTCTTGGATCACCACCAGCTACCAGGCACCTGAGGCGGATATAACCGAATAATTTTTAATGTCACATCCCTTCAAGACTGCCTATGCTGATGCTGAGTGACTGTCCTCTTATGTTCACTGACTATCCTCTTCCTCCTCCTCAATGATCCATGCCACCACACCAGTGCCTAAGGCACAATTTTTCAGCCCCTGTTTAACAGGGGCGTGTACTTACAATTTTTTAAAAAAATGCTTCGCAACACGTGTGACTGCTGTGCTCCAAGTACAGTCTCTGTGAGGGCCGTGTTGCAGTGTTGTGGCACCAGCACCAGTGCCTAAGGCACAATTTTTCAGCCCCTGTTTAACAGGGGCGGGTACTTACAATTTTTTTAAAAAATGCTTCGCAACACGTGTGACTGCTGTGCTCCAAGTACAGTATCTGTGAGGGCCGGGTTGCAGTGTTGTGGCACCAGCACCAGTGCCTAAGGCACAATTTTTCAGCCCCTGTTTAACAGGGGCGGGTACTTACAATTTTTTAAAAAAAATGCTTCGCAACACGTGTGACTGCTGTGCTCCAAGTACAGTATCTGTGAGGGCCGGGTTGCAGTGTTGTGGCACCAGCACCAGTGCCTAAGGCACAATTTTTCAGCCCCTGTTTAACAGGGGCGTGTACTTACAATTTTTTAAAAAAATGCTTCGCAACACGTGTGACTGCTGTGCTCCAAGTACAGTATCTGTGAGGGCCGGGTTGCAGTGTTGTGGCACCAGCACCAGTGCCTAAGGCACAATTTTTCAGCCCCTGTTTAACAGGGGAGGGTACTTACAATTTTTTAAAAAAATGCTTCGCAACACGTGTGACTGCTGTGCTCCAAGTACAGTCTCTGTGAGGGGTTGCAGTGTTGTGGCACCAGCACCAGTGCCTAAGGCACAATTTTTCAGCCCCTGTTTAACAGGGGCGGGTAATTACAAATCTTGATCTAATAGTTCACAGCAGGGCCCATTCCTGCGCCCACCAAGAGTAACTATGAGGGCCTGCAGTCTTGTGGCAACACCGTCCACCACCACCGCCAAAGGCCCAATTTTTCTGCCCTGTTCATCAGGTGCTTGCAATTACAAATCTTGATCTAATAACTCACAACAGGGCCCATTCCTGCGCCCACCAAGAGTAACTGTGAGGGCCTACAGTCTTGTGGCAACACCGTCCACCACCACCGCCAAAGGCCCAATTTTTCTGCCCTGTTCATCAGGTGCTTGCAATTACAAATCTTGATCTAATAACTCACAGCAGGGCCCATTCCTGCGCCCACCAAGAGTAACTATGAGGGCCTACAGTCTTGTGGCAACACCGTCCACCACCACCGCCAAAGGCCCAATTTTTCTGCCCTGTTCATCAGGTGCTTGCAATTACAAATCTTGATCTAATAACTCACAGCAGGGCCCATTCCTGCGCCCACCAAGAGTAACTGTGAGAGCTTACAGTCTTGTGGCAACACCGTCCACCACCACCGCCAAAGGCCCAATTTTTCTGCCCTGTTCATCAGGTGCTTGCAATTACAAATCTTGATCTAATAACTCACAGCAGGGCCCATTCCTGCGCCCACCAAGAGTAACTGTGAGAGCTTACAGTCTTGTGGCAACACCGTCCACCACCACCACCACCCCCAATTTTTCTGCCCTGTTCAACAGGTGCATGCAATTACAAATCTTGATCTATTAACTCATAGCAGGGCCCATTCCTGTGCCCACCAGTCTTGTGGCTACACCAACATCTAATAGGGCAAATTTCTGCAGAGTATATACGCCAGGCCCCTACTTTCAAACATCCAACTTACAAACGACTCCTACTTGCAAATGGAAAGAGAAAACAGGAAGTGAGAGGAAATCTACCCCTAGGAAGGGAAATTCTATCCTGTTAGATTTAATTTGGGAAAAAGGTATCTCCTCTCTACTGATACTTTATCACCAATCCTTGTTTCAATTAAAACCCCACTTTTCCAAAAACATTTGTCATTGGGACGGAAAGTGAGGTGACATGTTCTGAACAGATGTGCAAAGACAGCAAATGTTACAGGGGTGATAACCCCTCCCTATGTTCTCCAAAAAGCTTAAAAATAGATTTTTTTGGGATGGAGCTACACTTCATAATGTACCTGTTCAGATTCTACTTAAGAACAAACCTAAAGCCGCAAGTGGTTTTAAATGGCTTCTTTTTTTCCTTTACAAATGTCATTTTGTGCAAGGACAGTTCTAAACACGGGAAACACATGCCACTTCACAGGCATACTTTAGACACCCCCCAGGTACCATATTTAAAGGAAAATTTCACTTTTTTTTTTCACTTTATGCATCATTAAAATGACTGCTCCCGAAAAAACGTTAGTTTTTAAAAGTTCTTTTTGCATTGATATATGTCCCCTGGGGCAGGACCCGGGTCCCCAAACCTGTTTTATGACATTAACATGCATATTGGCCGTTGTAATTAGCACTTTTGATTTCGAACGTTCGCGTCCATTATAACGTATAGGGTTCGAAAATTCGCGCGAACTTTCGGTCCGTTCGAAGGTTCTGGTTCGAACCGAACCCGGGGGTGTTCGGCTCATCCCTAATGGAGACCCTACACTGTACATCAAGATCCTTCTCTGTGTATGGGGACCCTCTTCTGTTTATAGGGACCATGTCCAGTAAATTAGAATCCTCCATTGTGTATTGGGACCTTCCGTTGTGTATCCAGACCCTCCACTGTATGTTGAGACCCTGTGCGGTATATGGAGATTCTCTGCTGTATATCCAGACCCTCCCTTTTATATAAAGGGGTTTCCATGTATATGGAGACCCTGTGCTGTATATCAAGACTCACTCCCGTATATGGAGACCCTGTTCAGTATATTGGGACCCTCCAGTGTATATATGGAACCTCTGCTGAATGACAGTTTGTATTCTGAGAGGATGAATGACAGTTGGCGTTCTGGGTGATGAATGACAGGTGATGTTCTGAGACAATGAATGACAGTTTGTATTCTGAGATGATGAATGACAGTATATTTTCTAAAAGTCTGAATGGCAATTATTGATATTTTAAAAGGCAAATTTTACAGATTTACAGGTTTTCTGTAAAACTAATAGGCAGTTGTTATTCTGAAAAAATGAATGACAGTTGGCGTTCTGAGGGGCAAAATGACAGTTGGTGGTCTACTCTAAAGTAATGACAGTTGATGTTTTGAGATGGTGATTGACAACAGGTGTTCTCAAATAATGAATGGCAGTTGGCCATGATGATGAATGACATGATGATGATGATGAATGACATGATGATGATGAATGACAGGTGATGTTGCGAAACTCTGAATGACAGTTACTGGACAGTGCAAAATCTGGTGCAGCTTCTGCAAAGAAACCAATCAGCTTCCATTTTTTTTTTGTCAAAGCTTAAATGAACATGCTGAAGTTAGAAGCTGATTGGCTACTACCGTGTTTCTCAACTCTAGTCCTCAAGGTGCCCCAACAGGTCATGTTTTCAGGCTGTCCATTATTTTGCACAAGTAATTTGATCAGTTTCACTGCCTTAGTAATTACCACAGAGGGAAATCCTGAAAACATGACCTGTTGGGGCAGCTTGAGAACTGAATTTGAGAAACACTGGGCTACTATACACTGCTACAGCAGATTTTTCACTCTCCATCTTTAGTAACGCAACCCCTTGGTATTCTGTAAGGCTGAAGGACAGTTGACATGAGACAATGAATGAAAGTTAATGCTGTGAGTTGATGAAAGATAATTGAGGTTCCAAGGTGATAAATGACAGCTGATGTGCTGTGAGACTAAATGACAGTTACTGAATTATACTACCAGAACTATCTTTCCTAACGGCTCCATGTCAGCACAGCTAGGTATAGGCTCCGCCCCCGCGCCTCCAGGACTTAACTCATATAAATTTGAGCCCACCTACAGCCTCTGCGTTCTTCTTTTTCCTCCTATAGAGGCAAATGGATTTTGAATGCTCTGTGAAGATTGTAAATACTCTTACGAAATCAAGAAGGGACAGCGCTAACTGTGCTTTAGTAGAATATGGCATAAATTCCCAGTATTATTGCTGATCAAGATTTTAAGCTGGACTCTTTAGAAGTCTGTTCTGAAATGCCTGCAGGCGTGGCTTGATTTAGGTCTTTGCGTAAGTATGCTATAAGTATGGCTATGCAGTCCAAGGACCACGGCTATGGAACGCTCTACCTACGAACATCCGCTTGGAAAAAGACCATCGGGCCTTCAGGAAAAAACTCAAGACCTACCTCTTCTAAGAAGGAATCAACGCAGGTCGGATCAAGCGCCTCGAGGCGATTCAGTTCGCAGTTGCAGCGCTATACAAATCATTCATTCATTCATTCATTCTGCCTTCACCGGCATACTTTTTATATCAAGACCCTTCACGGTACATGGAGACCCTACACTGTATATCAAGATCCTTCTATGTGTATGGGGACCCTCTCCTGTTTATAGGGACCATGTCCAGTAAATTAATTATATTGTTTTTCAAGATGCAATTTGGTTGAAACCTCAAATTGTTGTTTCCGAAATGGAATCTCCCATTGCTGTTGGACGTTATTGCATCAGATGCCTTCAATCACCCTGTGGTACCTCTCACTGAAAACGGCTTTACTGGTGGCAATAACATCAGCCAGAAGAGTCAACATTGGTGGCCTTGGGGTTTAAAGAACCCATACCCGCTTACTTCCAGATAGGGTGGTACTCATGCCAATGCTAAAAATGTTGTGCCTGAACTGACCTTCAGAGTCCATATTACACAAGAGGTTGTCCTCCTACGTTCCTTTTGGGGAGTACTCAAGAAATGAACCCATTGGATGTGGGCCAAGCTTTAAAATGTTTAATCCAGGTGACTTCTGCCATCAGGAAGTCGGAGCATCTGTTTGTCATTCCAGGTGGAACACATAATGATTTTACAAGGTCCAGCAAGATTATTGCCTCTTGGTTGGTAAAGCTCATCTCCTTGGCCTACAAGTTGAAAGGGTTGGCTGTGCCAGGAAAATCACACCCCCTTCGCTAGAAGGGTCTCGACCTTGACAGTGGCAGCAGGCTAAGTGTCTGAAACTATCTGCAAGGCAGCTATGTGGGCACCAAAATATTCATATTCATGGCTTAATGACAGTTGAGTTTGGCAGAGGCATCCTGGCTTCTGTTTTTTTAATCAGAATTGAGGAGGGTGTGTAGCATTATCCCTCCCCTGTTTTGGCTAGTTAGTTCCCAGTTGTGCTGACATGGAGCCGTCAGGAAAACGGAAAATTGAATTGAAAAACTTACCGTAATTTTCCTTTCCTGACGAGCTCCATGGTAGCACAGATCCCACCCAGCTTGGTAGGACTAGTTACAGAGCGCCAAGGCTGTAGGTGGGCTCTAATTTATATGATTTAAGTCCTGGAGGCATGGGAGGGGTGGAAGCAGGGGCGGACTGACCGAGGGCCCTGGACCACTAGGGGGCCCCATCAGGGTTGCCAGCCTCAGTAAAACCAGGGACAGTATGTAAAAATCTGTGTTTTTTTTTTTTTTTTTACATCTGTCTCTGAAATGTCCCTTAACGACATCCTTAGATTATAGCTGCCCCACCTCTCCAGTACCTTCTCAGCCAATAGAAACATGTCTGTGTATACTGTGTGATTGTATACTGTGTGTGTGTGTGTGTATACTGTGTGGCCCCATAATCTCTGATTGCCTGGGGGCCCCATAATCTCCTATTGCCATGCCTGGGGGCCCCATGAGTTGTCAGTCCGCCCCTGGGTGGAAGCCTATACCCAGCTGGGCTGTCATGGAGCTCGTCAGGAAATGAAAATTCCGGTAAGTATTTGAATTAAATTTTCCGTTTTCAGCTATTCAGAACCAACCAGTTATTCATGTCACTGGGACAGGAAGTAATGGGAAATCTTCACTGTGGGGACAGCAATAACGAGTCAGGAGTTATACCTTACCTATTCAAAATTTAAAGTGGACCTCCGGAATGTGCTCATAGAATCCAGCAATTCACAAGAAACTTTGCATTCTGGGCTTCACATTCTGGTCCATCTGAATGCTCTGCTGTGCTGGACCTGTCGCTGTGTGAAATATTCCCTTTACTTTGTTGCAGAGTTCAAGGGTAAGCAGGAAAAATGAGTGACAATGTATAATTATTATTGGTGTAAGTAATGAATATAAATTGAATTAAAAATGTAGCATGCATATAAATTGATACCTAATCTTATAATTTGTGCCAGCGCCTCCCAGACTCCTCTTCTTCGCCCCCTCGCCAGCTCTCGGAGTGCATGTTAATGGGCACGATGCTAAATAAATGCTAAATGTAGTCTTTTAGTGACATTACCTGATGCTTGCTCAGCGTTTTTAAATAGAAAATAAAGCAGGAATAGTTAAATAGAGTGAAACATGTATTTTAGACCAACCTCTGGATTTATTAAAATATGCAAAGCATTAAAAGAGACCTGCACTCAGCAAAAAGAATATGAGCTCTGCTTCTGGAAAAATGCTGGTTGCCTGGGTCATCATACTAAGCCAAAAGCTTCACTACTTTCTGAATCGCTAACCCAGAATAAGTATACGTAGCAGGAGTTTTTACTTGACACTGCTTTCACTTGGTGCATGCTTGCAGCCAGACAGAGCCAAGCAACTAGCATTCTTTATGATGGCATCCTCCATTTTTGTCACAATTGGGTTTCCTTTCTTAAAGTGGTTCTTAAAAGTTTTTTTTTTACCTTAACCACTTTTCAGCTTTCAGCGCTGTCACACTTTGAATGACAACTGTGCGGTCATGAAACAATGTACTCATAACATTTTTTATCATTTTTTTCACACAAATAGAGGTTTATTTTTGTGGTATTTTATCACTACTAAGTTTTTTATTTTTTGATGAACAAACAAAAAAGACCGAAAAATAAATAAAAATAAAAGTTTTGCTTAATTTCTGTTATAAAATTTAGCAAATATGTCATTTTTCTCCTTCACTGATGTACACTGAGGAGACTGCACTGATGGGCACTAAGGAGACTGCACTGATGGGCACTGAGGAGACTGCGCTGATGGGCACTGAGGAGACTGCACTGATGGGCACTGAGGAGACTGCACTGATGGGCACTGAGGAGACTGCACTGATGGGCACTAAGGAAACTGCACTGATGTGCACTGAGGAGACTGCACTGATGGGCACTGAGGAGACTGCACTGATGGGCACTGATAGGCTGAACTGATGGGCACTGATGGGCTGAACTGATTAGGACTAAGGAGAATGCACTGATGGGCACTGAGGAGACTGCACTGATGTGCACTAAGGAGAATGCACTGATGGGCACTGAGGAGACTGCACTGATGGGCACTGAGGAGACTGCGCTGATGGGCACTGAGGAGACTGCACTGATGGGCACTGAGGAGACTGCGCTGATGGGCACTGAGGAGACTGCACTGATGGGCACTGAGGAGACTGCGCTGATGGGCACTGATAGGCTGAACTGATGGGCACTGATAGGCTGAACTGATTAGCACTAAGGAGACTGCACTGATGGGCACTGAGGAGACTGCGCTGATGGGCACTGAGGAGACTGCACTGATGGGCACTAAGGAGACTGCACTGATGTGCACTGAGGAGACTACACTGATGGGCACTGAGGAGACTGCACTGATGGGCACTGATAGGCTGAACTGATGGGCACTGATAGGCTGAACTGATTAGCACTAAGGAGACTGCACTGATGGGCACTGAGGAGACTGCGCTGATGTGCACTAAGGAGACTGCACTGATGGGCACTGAGGAGACTGCACTGATGGGCACTGAGGAGACTGCGCTGATGGGCACTGAGGAGACTGCGCTGATGGGCACTGAGGAGACTGCGCTGATGGGCACTGAGGAGACTGCGCTGATGGGCACTGATAGGCTGAACTGATTGGCACTGATAGGCTGAACTGATGGGCACTGATAGGCTGAACTGATTAGCACTAAGGAGACTGCACTGATGGGCACTGAGGAGACTGCGCTGATGGGCACTGAGGAGACTGCACTGATGGGCACTAAGGAGACTGCGCTGATGTGCACTAAGGAGACTGCACTGATGGGCACTGAGGAGACTGCACTGATGGGCACTGAGGAGACTGCGCTGATGGGCACTGAGGAGACTGCGCTGATGGGCACTGATAGGCTGAACTGATGGGCACTGATAGGCTGAACTGATTAGCACTAAGGAGACTGCACTGATGGGCACTGAGGAGACTGCGCTGATGGGCACTGAGGAGACTGCACTGATGGGCACTAAGGAGACTGCGCTGATGTGCACTAAGGAGACTGCACTGATGGGCACTGAGGAGACTGCACTGATGGGCACTGAGGAGACTGCACTGATGGGCACTGAGGAGACTGCGCTGATGGGCACTGAGGAGACTGCACTGATGGGCACTGAGGAGACTGCGCTGATGTGCACTAAGGAGACTGCACTGATGGGCACTGAGGAGACTGCACTGATGGGCACTGATAGGCTGAACTGATGGGCACTGATAGGCTGAGCTGATGGGCACTGATAGCCTGAGCTGATGGGCACTAATGAGGCAACACTGATGAGGCTGCACTGATGGGCACTAATAGGTGGCACTTATTGGCAGCACTAAAGAGCACTGATTTGCAGCACTGATCGGCACTAATAATCAGGACACTGATGATCAGTGCCCTAATTATCTGTGTAAATGTCCCCTGTTACACTTGCCGGTTACCGGCTCTCCTCTCCTCACGCTGTGACAGCACATGAGGAAAGGAATGCCGATAACCAGTAAGTGTGTTTACATTATGATCAGCTGTGATTGGACACAGCTGATCACATGGTAAAGGGCTGCCGTCATTGTCCCTTTACCCCAATCTGTGATCAGCTGTTCCTGAAGGACACAGCGATCACAGAGCGCACCTGATGCATACCTCCCAACATTTTGAGATAGGAGTAAGGGACACCTACTAACAAATTTATGTAGGCATAGGACACACCCCTGCCACACCCCCTTAAAGGAGAATGAACCACAAAAAAGGTTAATTAAATCCACAAGTGCTTTTTTTTTTTTACCACTACTATTCCTTTATATTGGCTTTTAAAATGTACAAATGCAGCAATTTAGAAAATGGATGAAAGGTTTAGCACTGGGAAACACCTTTTGAAAGATAAAAAGTGAATTTTATATACAGCTATGAGGATCAGACCAAAATGAGGGACAGATGAGGAGGAATGAGGGACAGAGGGACATTGCTCCAAATCAGGGACAGCCCTTCAAAATCAGGGGAGTTGGGATGCGGATACAACAGGGGTCGTGGTTCTGGGAGGACATAATAGATATAAATCCTGAATAAAAAATAATAATAACAATATCACGTCGCAACGTTGTCAGCCTTGGATGGACATGTCGTTTTAGATTGGCTTTAGGTTGGGGACCAACAAATAAACCACAACTGCAGCTGCATTTTAAGCAATTTTAACAACAGGTTTTATTTCCTTTGAAAAAAGGTTGAAGCCATATGAATAAAATCTAGACATGTGCACAACAAAAAAATTTGTTTAATGTAGTTTCGTTTTTTTCGTTTCCGAAAAAAATTCATTTTTTTTCGTTTCGTTTTTTTCGTTTCCGTTGATTCGTACATTCGTAAGTCGTCGGTGTTCGGATTCGTAACGATTCGTACATTCGTAAGACTTATTTTTTCGTTGATTCGTTTTTTCGTTAGTTTAATTTTCGGACGCATTTGTATTTATTCGTACATTCGTAACATTCGTAACATTCGTAGATTCGTAATCGGAGCATAATTCATAATTTTATGTAATGTGTATGCTATTATTAAATTTTAATAATTTACGAATCGAAAAAAAAAGTTACGAATCGAAAAAAAAAGTTACGAATCGAAAAAAAGTTACGAATGTACGATTTTTTTTTTGTTCAATAGAGATACGGAAATTACAAATCGAAAAAAAAAAAAAAAAAAAAAAGTTACGAATCGAAAAAAAAGTTACGAATGTACAAATTTTTTTGTTCAATCCATTCGAAGCACGTTTAGCAGCACCATTGTAAGGGACACGTAAAATTACCAATTCAACAAAAAAAAAAAGTTACGAATGTACGAATTTTTTCGTTCGTTTTCGTTTTCGTTTTTCGGATTTTCTTCATTAGTACATTCGTTGTTTCTAATTAGTTTTTTCGGATTTTCGTTGTTTTTCGGATTCGTTCGATTCGAATGATTCGTTAATCGGATTCGTACGATTCGAACGATTCTTTATTCGGATTCGTACGATTCGAACGATTCGTTCATTCGTACGAAAACGAACGAACGAAAATAACGAAAGAACTAAAAACAAAAAAAAACGAAACAAATTGCACATGTCTAACAAAATCTGAATTTACACCGCTCCTAAAGCGCCCCTGCCCATTAAAATCAGTGGGCAGTGTCACGGGTGCGGTGCTTTGCGGGCACTTTTAACCCTTTATTCGGCCACTAGCAGGGATAAAAGCGCCTTGCTCACGGCTGAAAAGCGCCTCTAAAACAACGCTAAAACTAGCGGCGCTTTACCGCCGACGCCCCTGCGCCTCAGTGTGAAAGTGCCCTTATGTAGGTACACAAGCTAGTAGAGTTATCAGTTACATGATGCTGCTAAATTTGGCCTGGTCATGTAGACCTCAATGGCCCCCAGACATGAAGCAGTTAAGCGATTTCGGGTTTCATTCTATAGTCGCTGTATGTGCAATAAAAGAAGCAGAGCTTAATTTTTCAGAGAAAGTTTCTTTTGTTGGTAAGTTCCCTGTAATGTTGCTGTTAACGCGGTTAACGCGGTTAACGTGTGTTTTCTGCCAGATGCGTCCTAGCCGCCATATATTGATTCAGCCTTACAACGAGCGCCGTGTTGAACACCTAATGGGCTGTTACGTCTATGGTCAATATTCAATTAGCTGTATTTTTCCTTTGTTGTCTGCGATGCCGACAACGGCATTAGCTTGTGTAGGAATTGTTTTGCAGAGATCCATTAAAGGGCCCCCAATATCTGTAGACATCTGATGTGAAGAGGGAGGCTAGGAGAAGGCAAATGGGGTGCTTTGTTATACCCATGATGAAGATTTAGGTGTGGGTTGGAAGTATCTTGGCTTGGTTTGGTCCTGTGTCCCTCTAAGTTATCATAGGAGGCCTGCGAGGATAGGTTGTTGGTGGTAAAGGTTTGGCGGGCTCAGCTGTCATTCAGCCCCCTGACTAAAAGCTGTTGGGTGAAATGCACCTGAGAGGCTGAATGACAGTATCCAACATCCCAGAATGCAAATTGTCATTCAGGCTTCCAGAAAACCAACTGTCATTCAGCCTCTCAGAACGCCAACTTTAATTTAGCCTCATGAAACATCAACTGTTATTCAGCGTCTCAAAATACAAATGTTCATTTAGCTGCTCAGAGCACCAACTGTCATTTAACTTCTCAGAGCACCAACTGTCATTTAACTTCTCAGAACACCAACTGTCATTTAACTTCTCAGAGCACCAACTGTCATTTACCTTCTCAGAGCACCAACTGTCATTTAACTTCTCAGAACACCAACTGTCATTTAACTTCTCAGAGCACCAACTGTCATTTAACTTCTCAGAGCACCAACTGTCATTTACCTTCTCAGAGCACCAACTGTCATTTAACTTCTCAGAACACCAACTGTCATTTAACTTCTCAGAGCACCAACTGTCATTTACCTTTTCAGAGCACCAACTGTCATTTAACTTCTCAGAACACCAACTGTCATTTAACTTCTCAGAGCACCAACTGTCATTTAACTTCTCAGAGCACCAACTGTCATTTAACTTCTCAGAGCACCAACTGTCATTTACCTTCTCAGAACACCAACTGTCATTTAACTTCTCAGAACACCAACTGTCATTTAACTTCTCAGAGCACCAACTGTCATTTAGCTTCTCAGAACACCAACTGTCATTTAACTTCTCAGAGCACCAACTGTCATTTAACTTCTCAGAACACCAACTGTCATTTAACTTCTCAGAGCACCAACTGTTATTTAACTTCTCAGAGCACCAACTGTCATTTACCTTTTCAGAGCACCAACTGTCATTTAATTTCTCAGAGCACCAACTGTCATTTTATGCACCCCTGTCAGTGGACAGTTTGGTCTGTTAAAGGCAGTTGAAAATTAACACATCACCAGGTTAAACCAACTGTCATTTAGCTGCTCAGAGCACCAATTGTCATTTAACTTCTCAGAGCACCAACTGTCATTTAACTTCTCAGAACACCAACTGTCATTTAACTTCTCAGAGCACCAACTGTCATTTACCTTCTCAGAGCACCAACTGTCATTTAACTTCTCAGAACACCAACTGTCATTTAACTTCTCAGAGCACCAGCTGTCATTTAACTTCTCAGAGCACCAACTGTCATTTACCTTCTCAGAACACCAACTGTCATTTAACTTCTCAGAGCACCAACTGTCATTTAACTTCTCAGAGCACCAACTGTCATTTACCTTTTCAGAGCACCAACTGTCATTTAACTTCTCAGAACACCAACTGTCATTTAACTTCTCAGAGCACCAACTGTCATTTAACTTATCAGAGCACCAACTGTCATTTAACTTCTCAGAGCACCAACTGTCATTTACCTTCTCAGAACACCAACTATCATTTAACTTCTCAGAACACCAACTGTCATTTAACTTCTCAGAGCACCAACTGTCATTTAGCTTCTCAGAACACCAACTGTCATTTAACTTCTCAGAGCACCAACTGTCATTTAACTTCTCAGAACACCAACTGTCATTTAACTTCTCAGAGCACCAATTGTTATTTAACTTCTCAGAGCACCAACTGTCATTTACCTTTTCAGAGCACCAACTGTCATTTAACTTCTCAGAACACCAACTATCATTTAACTTCTCAGAGCACCAACTGTCATTTTATGCACCCCTGTCAGTGGACAGTTTGGTCTGTTAAAGGCAGTTGAAAATTAACACATCACCAGGTTAAAATAAAGGAGTAAAACCTAAGAAAAGAAATCTACTATAATAAAAATTTACAAAAATGTGAGGGGTGTACTAACTTTTGTGAGACACTGTAATGGTAGGTTGCAATATATTCAATTTTTGCTTTTGGGTTTAGATTACACTTTCAGACTCTCAGTACACCAACTGTCACCTAGCCTCCTAAAACAACACAAACTGGTATTCATACACTTAGAACACAACTGTAGTTCAGCCTCTCAGAACACCAACTGTCATTTGGCCTCATAGGTGACCAACTGTCTTTCAGACTCTCAGAACACCAACTGTCATTTGGCCTCATAGGTGACTAACTGTCTTTCCGACTCTCAGAACACCAACTGTCCTTCAGTCTCCTAGAAAACCACCTGTCATTTAGCTGCTCAGCAGACCATCTGTCATTTATCGTCTCAGAACACAAACTCATCCTCTTGGAACATCAGCTGTTATTCAACCTTTTAGAAAACACATCATCATTCAGCCTCACAAATAACCAACTGTCATTCAATCTTTCAGATCACAACTTCAGCTAGCCTCTCAAAATGCAAACTGGCATTCAACCTCTTAGAGCACTAACTGTCATTTATCCTCTTGGAACACCAACTGTTATTTGCCTCTTTGAACATCAACTGCCATTCCCCAGTTTTCATTTAAACTCTCAGGACACCCACTGTCATTCAGCCTCCCAGAACACCAACTGCCTTTAGTCTTTTAAAACACCAACCCTACTTCTGCCATTGTTTTTTTTTTTGCATCAGAACTTCTATTCTCTCCAATGTAAAGACTTGAAGTAGGTTGATGCAGCTTAGAAAGAGGTCAACTGCAGGTCATATGCACCTTTTTAATTTGATCTTTAAGGCCCCTTTCACACTGGGGCGGTGAGCCGCGGTGACGGTAAAGCAGCGCTATATTTAGCGCTGCTTTACCGTCGTTTTCACCGCGGTTTTCGGCCGCTCGCGGTGCGGTTTTACCCCCCGCGAGCGGCCGAAAAAGGGTTAAACACCCCCCGCAGAGCGCCGCCGTAGCCGCGGTATTACCGCGGTAACCGCGGTATTGCCGCGGTTTTACCGCGGTCTCCCATTCTTTTCAATGGGAAGGAGCGGTATAGGAGCGGTGAACACACCGCTCCTATCCCGCTCCAAAGATGCTGCTAGCAGGACTTTTTTTTTCATCCTGCTAGCGCACCGCTCCAGTGTGAAAGCCCGCCGGCTTTCACACTGGAGTTAAAGGGGCATGATTTTTTCATGCGGTGAACAGGCGCTATTTTTAGCGCTGCACCGCATGAAAAACGCCCCAGTGTGAAAGGGGCCTAAATGATCTCAAAACCATCTCAAACTGATCTCAAATTTGCGCAGAGTGCACCTGAAGGCACATTGCCTTTGTCCATAAAAACAAGCTTGTCAGTTACCCCCAAACATGATCCCAAAATTTTATGATAGGGATCCCTTTGTTTATTATGCTCATGTTCTACTAAGTGGACACTGTGTATAACCTCAGCATTTCTCTCATGACAGTTTCATAATGAAGCAGTAAGGTCTGGCAAGCACTTTTGGGCAGGACCTGATTGCCACGGGGGACAGGTGCCATCCCTTCAAACTATTATACATCCTTTTTTTAAAGAAGAGCTCCAAGCTCCCCACAAATACTGTAGCTGCTGGCTTTTAATGTAAAGACATTCACCTGTCCACGAATCTTCAATCGGCTTTGGGTGAAGGCGCCGGCATCTCTAGTAAGGGAAACAGGAAGTGAAGCCTTGCGGCTTCACTGCCAGTTTCCTACTGCACGTCCAAGAGCCGCGATGTGCCTTGTGAATGGTCCCATTGTGCTCTGGTACCTGTGATGTGTTCCAGAAGACTGTGGGGGCTGGGGGGTGGTGAGAGGATGCAAACAAGCAGAACTTCCCCTTTCGGGTGAAGTTCTGCTTTAAGTCTAGAATATTTTCTTCAAACAGTACATGCTTCATGTTTCAGAAAACAGGTCAAACAATTGAACTACTTAAAGCGGAATTCCACCCAAATGAGGAACTCTTGCTTTTATGCTTCCTCCCCCCCCCCCCCCCTCCAGTGCCACATTTGGCACCTTTTAGGGGAAGGGGGAATGGGGGACCTGTTTTTGACACTTCCGGAGACGGGCCATGGCCCGATCTCTGAAGAGTTCGTCCCCTCTCCTTGTACACCGCCACCGGGCCAATTAGAATGCGCAGCACGATTCAAGCATCGCACAGGCGCAGTAGGGAACCAGGAGTGAAGCCGAAAGTCTTCACTGCCTGGTTCCCTTACCAGGAATGGTGGCGGTAGTACCCGGGAGTCAATCCGAAGATCGGCTGGGGTGCTGACATCGTGGGCTCCCTGGACAGGTAAGTGCCCTAATATTAAAAGTCTGCAACTACAGTATTTGTAGCTGCTGACTTTAAATTTTTCTCACCCAGGCTGGACCTCCTCTTTAATCACTAGACAAAAAGTTCCTCCCATATTTAAATGGAGAACTCCATTCTTCTGACAAGCTTTGTAATGTATGGCTACAGCCCAAGATATCAAGTAAGCAATTGTACATACTGTACCTGCTATTCTGCATAAGTGAGACACATGGCACTTTTGAAAATCCTGATGTAAATTTTGAAGATGGATTGCTTCACAGTGCCTGCAGATACAGAGGTCACTTGTTTTAAAGCTCATTCACTGTTTGATAAGAATATGGAAATATTTGAATATTCTGGATACAACTCTGCTTTAAGCATAACGCAACAGGAGGAGCAGAACACTGCAAGGTGATAGGTGGGAAAACTCCAAGCTGAGCAGGAACACCTAAAACACTTAAGATAGGCAAGAACACCTAAAACGCCAAGATTCCAGTGAACAGAGCTAGAAAATACTAGGGTGAATGAGGACGTTTTTGTTACCCAATGTACCGATGCAATTTAAGCCCCATACACACGGTCGGACAATCCGCGGACCAGGTCGGTCGGATCCTGTCCGTCATACTTTGTCTGATGTTGGTTTTGCGTACACACGGTCGGACAAAGTTGTCGGAAAATCCGATCATTCTGAACGTGGTGACGTTTGTTGCCTACGACGGGACTACGTAGAGGCTAGTAGCCAATAGCTTTGGTCTTGTAATGTGATCTGAGCATGCGTAGCACTTTGTCCGGTCGGACAACCGTACACACGATCGGATTTGGTGTGATCGGACCGGGTTGTCGGCAAATCTATCCAGCAGGAGATAAGACTTTGTCCGTGGGACAATCCGACGTACACTGTCCGATGGTGCATACACACGGTCTGATTTTTCAACAACATTGTCCGATCGGACAGAATCCATGAAAAAGTCCGACCGTGTGTATGGGGCTTAAGTCTCCCAATCCAGAACAGTAAAATGAAAGGGAGTGGGGGGAGGGGGGATGGTTGTGTTGGGAATACAGATAGTTGTCTTTAGATGTAAAATACAGTGAAACCCAGCCCTATTTCCACTATCTCAGCACTATGCAAGTATCAAGTATCTGAAATAATATGCAGTCACAGATAAACTAAAATATGTATCAACCTTATAAATAAAATCTGATCAGCAGCCGCGTAAATGCCATGCATAACAATAATGTTAAATAGTAATGAAAAATTAGTACACAGAGTCCAGCTCTAGTTCCTAGAATCACTACAGCAGCACTACTCTCATAATAAATTATGACCAGCTTTTATGTGGAAACACACATAAGTAAAATCAGTTGATAGAAGGTGAATAGAGTCCCAGAAGATACAGGAGTGATGATCCTATGATGATACTGTGTGACACTCCCTTGTGGGGTTCACACTCACCAGAGAGTTGAACACATCAGGCATTTTTTATGCGTCAGATTAAGTCGTGATGACGAAACGTGTCAAGACGAGACATTACGGCGACCGGAAATTACCTGTGTGTTCCACGAACAGGAAGTGACGTATGAGGATGTAAGCGGTGGATGCTACCTTCCTATATCGTGAGTCTTTTGACTACCTGGGTCGTGCTAAATGCAGACTGTGTTAAAGTTTAGCTCATATGCATTGTGAAAATGGATGGGATGTATTGATTGAACACCAGAATAAACGTGAGTTGAAACTATTGGATACTTTCTTCTGTCTGGTGAGTACTGGTGAATATCACAGGATAAAGTGTGACCCTTTCCATGATGCTGAGGCTGACGGTTGCCCATACATATCAATGCCTGATGTGTTCAACTCTCTGGTGAGTGTAAACCCCAAAGGGGAGTGTGACGCACGGACTTGGGTGTGAGGTGCACTATTGTTTTATCATCATAGGATCATTAGACATGGGAACCGTCAAAAAATTAGTTTCGTTTCGTTCCGTTTCGTATTGAAAAAAAATTGTAATTCGTATACGAAATTCCGTTCAGATTCGTACGAAATTCGTATTTTTTTTTTAAATTTAAAAGTTTCTGTTAATTTGGATCGGAAATTCGTAAACGAAATTTCGTATTTCGTAAACGAAATTTCGTATTTCGTAAAGAATTCTTCTGCATATTAACACCAGTCACGTTTCTGATACTTTCTGTTAATTTAAAACGGAAATTCGTTTTTACGAAATTTCGTATTTCGTAAACGAAATTTCGTATTTCGTAAACGAAATTTCGTATTTCGTACAGAATTCTTATGCATTATTAACACCAGTCACGTTTCTGATACTTTCTGTTAATTCGGAACGGAAATTCGTTCACGAAATTTCGTACAGAATTCTTATGCATAAACACCAGTCACGTTTCTGTTAATTTGGATCCGAAATTCGTAACAAAATTTCGTATTTCGTACGGAATTCGTATGCATAAAAATTCGGATTTGTACGAATGTACGAATCTCGAAAAAATTCGTACGAATTTTAGATTCGTACGAAACTAAAATTCGTACGAATTTTAGATTCGTACGAAACTAATCGAACATGTCTAAGGATCATCATTCCTGTATCTTCTGGGACTCTATTCAGCTTCTATCAACTGATTTTACGTGTATGTGTTTCCACATGAAAGCTGGTCATAATTTATTATAACAGTAGCGCTGCAGTTGTTTTTAGATGCTTAGATACCTAAATAAATGAAGATGATTGTTACTCAGAGAATTAAGCCCTTTGCTAACAGTGACGAGGGTTTGTGCTTAGCAATTATTTTTTCATTAAACATTCATGGCAAAGGGTTCCACCATGGGAAAGGGTTCCACCATGGGAAAGGGTTCCACCATGCACTAGCCTGGGTAGGGGGCCAGTGTCCTAGTTCTAGCCGGGGGTGTGTGGCTCCATAGCAAAGTCATTGATTCATCTTCTAACGTGGGAAGAAGTGTAAAAAAAAAAAAAAGATCTCTCGGCTGGAAGTTTTCAATTAGTAATGAAACACTGTATGCTTAAGTCGAATGCATTGACTGGTTCACTCGCCATGCTCCCCCTTCTCACCTCTCCTTTCACACACGCAGAGCGCGGTCTACAACGCAGCTCCAAATATTCTCATCTACTAACAGAGATGTTATTGACAAGAAAGGAAAAGTAGGTTAGTCTGTGCGCTGTTTTCCTTTAGTTAACTCCTTTCAGGCTGATCTCTAGACCAGTGTTTCTCAACCTTTTTTCAAACAAGGCACCCTTTAAAATTATGGACAATCTCGAGGCACCCTCCAAATTATGGACAGTCTTGAGGCACCCCATTCTACAATGTAAAAACGATTCTAATGCAGCAACATCAATATACGTAGGACACCCAGTGTTAGAGGTAATTTATTCTTCCAAAGCAGATGCTCGTACTGACTAGTATTCCAGTGTTTCTCTTCTCCCTCAGTTTTTCTCCATCACTTAGCTAATGAGACCCCAAAGCTTATGGGCACTGATTAGGTGGCACTGATGAGGAGGCAATAAAATGCTGCACTTTTGGGCACTGATAGATGGCACTGATATGTGGCACTGATGAGCACTGATAGGCAGCACTGATGGGCACAGTTATGCGGCACTGATGAGCACTAATAGGTGGCACTGGTGGGCACTGATAGGCGGCACTGGTGGGCACTGATAGGTGGTACTGATAGGCATTGATGGGTGACACTGATGGGCATTACTGATGGGCATTGATTGACAGCAGTAATGGGCATTGATGGGCAGCACTGATAGGCAGCACTGACTGGTATCGCTAATGGGCACTGATTGGTGGCACTTTTGGGCAGTGGTGGGCACTGATTGCTACGACTGATGGGCACTAATACCTGGCATTGGTGGGCACTGATTTGTGACACTGTTTTACAATATTGTAATTAGGGCTCTGATGATCAGTGCCCTGATTACATTCCTTGTTTTCCCCCTGTGTGGAGATGCCGCTGACCAGCTCTCCTCGCCACACACTCTCTCAGTGTGTGAGGTGAGGAGCGCTGATTACTGGCATTTCCTTGTTTACATGTGACCGGCTGTGATTGGACACAGTCGATCACATGGTTAAAGAGCCGAGGACACGGCTCTTTACAGAGATTGGGGTCGCACTGTGTCCTAGCAACATGGCGCGATCGCTGCTCTACACGCCCCCGCGGATGAATGAGAGCGACCGTTCTGGGACGCCGTCAACGAGAGCCACCCCGCCGTCATTTGACAGTGGGCGGGCGTCAAGCAATTAAATGGGTTTTCGTTAATTCAGATATTTCCGAACTAACAAATTTGTCGATATTCATTAAAAAAACTAATTTGGAACTAAAAAGAATTGCACATGTCTACAGTTAACCCATACATTACGGGCAAAGCCCCACTGCATGGGAGAATACATTTTTTTCACAGAGTTCTTTTTTAAATATAATGCCGGACACAAAAAATTACTTCAAATATGTTGGGTGGAAAAAAGAAAACAAAATGTAAAAGGAATTTTTTAAAGGGAATATATAGTCATTTCAATGTTCCTTGTACTACCCTGGTGCAACTAAAGTGAAACCAAGGTCAGAGGGGTGCACAGCAGAAGGATTTCTGGCAAATAGGTAATAACACAGAAACTTGTGACATCTGCCTTTTAGAAGTTTAAATTGATTGGCAGGGTCACTGAAGAGCCTAAAGGGATCTTATGGTGTTATTACTTTGAGTCACTGACCAAGAACAAGCATGCAGCAAGTGAAGAAACAGCGCCTGATCTGAAGACTTGTTCCAGTTCAGTGACTTAGTATTGCATACGGCATTGGATTATCATGGCAGTGAGGCAGTCGGCGGGTTCAGAAGGCGGTCAGCTGTGGCAGGTCACATATATCCCCCCATGCAGCTTTAATGTCTTTTTTTCAGGCAGAAATCAGAGAAAGATCAGATGGAAGGGAAGGTTCTGCTGTAAATTAGTGGGGCAGATAGAACACGGCCGAAGGTGAAGTGAGTCAGACAAAGACTTCATATATTTAAAGCAGAAAGTGACAGCTGCGCAGGTCGGTGTACAGCTAACAGAAAAATGTGCATTGTGGGCATATAGAAACGTATAATAAAATATTGACCCAGCACCCAATCCATCACAGAGACCTGAAATATAAATGGCAACAATTCGATTAAATCATGTAAATTTGCAAAAAAATGATGATACCCAAAACTATCCATAGGCGATGATTTAAAATAATTTACAGGTTATCTGTTCAGAGTTAACTATGAATTATGGCACTATAATTATTGCTCTCACCCTGACATTTGCATGGATACCTTATCACATGGGTGGCATAATTGGTGTCTACACACACGTGCTCACCCTACGCTGCACTTTTTATATGGGGTGTGTCTGGGGGTGACAGGTGTGCTTTAACAATTTTTTAAATTATTTTTTATTATATATATATATATATATATATATATATACACATATATATAGATATAGATGTATATTTTTTTACATTTTAAACATTTTTTTATTGCTATCACAAGGGGGCTACCTATGTGATAGCATTGGTAGGGGACAGCTCCTCTTTATGGAAACATTGGGGGTGGGCACACTTTGAGAGCCCCATAAAAGTGATCAGGCTGCTCTACAGCCACCAGGTGTCAGAAGCCATGAAATCAGGCTGAGACAGAAGTACAGTTACACTTGTTTAATAATAAAAGTAAAAAGAACAAACGTAGTCAAAACATAGCCACACTTCACACCACATGCGGGCAGTGCCTTGCTTTTTCTGCATCAAAATACAATTCAATGCCCACAAGTGACACCTATCAATGCCCACAAGTGCCACCTATCAATGCCCACAAGTGCCACCTATCATTGCCCACCAGTGCCACCTATCATTGCCCACCAGTGCCACCTAGAAGTGCTGCCTATCAGTGTAACCGATCAGTGTCCATCACTGCCACCCATCAGTGCCCATCACTTCCACCCATCAGTGCCCATCACTGCCACCTATCGGTGCCCATCACTGCCACCTCATCAGCGTACATCAATGATGGAAAAAAATTACCTGTTTTTAAAATTTTATAACAAAATACAAAAAAAATTTTTTTTTTTTATTCTGTATTTTTACATATTTAAAAAAAAAAAAAAAAAAAAAAATCGCACAGGTGATCAAGTACAACCAAAAGAAAGCTCTATTTGGGGGGGGGGGGGGGGGGGGGGGGGGGGGGGGGGGGGAATTATAAAAATGTAGTTTAGGTACAGTGTTGTATGACCGCGCAATTGTCATTCAAAGTGCATCAGCTCTGAAAGCTGAAAATTGGTCTGGATAGGAGGGGGGTTAAGTGCCAGTAAGCAAGTGGTTAAACCGGCATAGGTATTTTTCCAATAACCGCTCCTCAGCAGCATGGGGGATAAAAGACTGCAGCTCCTTAAAGGGGAGTTCCAGGCATTTTAAAAGTCAGCAGCTACAAAAAGTGTAGTTGCTGACTTTTAATAAACAGACACTTACCTGTTCCACAGTCCAGCGATGCGGCCGAACGGGGTGTCGCTCCTCTCCCCCTCCTCTTCGCCAGCGCCTCCATTGCCACTCAGGGCACCCGGCCGTGATAGCTTTCGTCTTCACGGCCGTGCACGCACGGCGCATGCGCGAGTCGCGCTGCGCTCCCGGAGTGGATAGGCGATCTCCTGGGACCTGTCACGTGTCCCAGAAGATCGCCTAGAGGGAGGAGTCGCCTGGGCGGAAGGAGGAAGTGGGACAGGAAGTAGCACTTGTGGGCACTGTTAGATAGTATAAATGAGGCATAATTGCCTCTTCCTTTTTGGGACCGATGTCCCTTTAAGATAACCCGGTGATCGGCTTTTTTTTTCTCCTCTGCTGTCAGCGTGAGGAGAAAAAAAAAATGAGCACCAAGCTTTTGTTTTGATCATGTGATCAGCTGTCATTGGCTGACAGCTGATCACATGGTAAGGGTCCAGGATCGGCCCCTTACTCGGATCGATGATCACCTGAGTCTTATTGACTCAGTGATCACAGCGTGCTCCGCGCACGCCCTGCAGGGTGCACGCAGGGAGCGTGCACAGGGGAGGCCGTCATATGACGGCCTCCCGGGAATTCAGGTCCGCGCTGTGGCCGTCATTTGGCCATAGTGCGGATGTCAAGTGGTTAAATCTACCTAAGGGTAAGAGGCAGTGTGTTTGGGTGATGGCAGCGGTGTCCTTGCAAGCAGATTTCATAAGATTTTTCACTGTTATTTTGGACTTTTAATGTGAAGTTGTTGTTTAATTCATTTAAAACACTGAAAGCTCATTATACAGTTTCTATTTTAGCGCTACACCATTTACCACATTGCTTACATTAAAGGCTCAAGTTTTTTTTTACCTTCATGCTCCTTCTCTGTGCAGCAGCCCCCCCCCCAACACTTACCTGAGCTCCATTGAGATCCAGGGATGTGCATGAGAGCCTCGGCTCTCTGGGGACTCTCTCTCCTCATCGGCTGAGACAGCAGCAGGGGCCATTGTCTCCAGCTGCCCTCAATCACAGCCAGTGAGCCAATGAGGAGAGAGAGGGGACGGGGCCAAGCATGAAAGAACACGCAGAGTAGCAGCTCGGGAACAAGCCTGCTTGGTCGTCCCCATTGCAAGCTGCTTGCATTGGGGGCAGTCGGCAGAAGGGAGGGCCAGGAGCGCCGGCGGAGGCCCTCAGAAGTGGAGGATCAGGGCTGCTCAGTGCAAAACCATTGCACAGAGCAGGTAAGTATAACATGTTTATTATTTTTTTTTTAAATTACCTTTAAGATAATTTTCAAGATGGCAGCACCCAGCAGCATTCCCAGGGATTGTGGAGGTCTACGCAAGGGAGGCTTTTACAGGTACTTGCATAAAACATGATAAATGCGCCTCTAATCTTATGAGATTATTTTGTTAAAATGAATGAATTGGCAACAGGGAATCTTTAAGGGGTAACATTATATCTACTCAGGGCCACAACTAAATTACATGGTAAGACATCTAGTACTTAGGTAGTAGGTACCCAACAATATGGGACTCATTGCAACTCATAAATCTTATCCCAGAGAAATAGGCCATTATAAAATTTCTTGGAGTACTGAACTGCAAAACTACACAAGACTTGGAATTCTATGTATCAACTGGAGTTTAGCTGGGGCCTCATCCAATTTAAACTCTTCAACCACGTGGGCCAAAAAAAAGGGAGAAGGTCCTTCGGGAATTCTCAACGTGAACTGATGCATATTCACCCTTATCCTGGCCGCAATCTTTTAGAAGTACAACTTTCTTAAGTCGTCTTTTTTTTTTTGACACATCCTTTTCTGAAAATACCACTCGACCTGAAACTGTCAGCTGGCGGGAAGAGAAGTGCTAAAGGGCGAGGTGTAGCGGTAAGGGGGAGTAGGAAGATTCAGATGGTTCTGAATGAATTACCATAAATTACCGACAAGTTAATCATGGAGGAGTTAAGGGCTTTGGAGAGCTAAAGAGGACACTGAGAGATCTCATGTTATCCAGATGAGTCACTTTAAATCTTTATTATCTCTTCCATCCTAACAAGTGAATCTCATTCAAAAAGCTCCTTAAAGTGGACCTTTCAGCCCCCCAACCAAATCAGTATGTAGCACAATAAAGTCCTCTTAGGACAGAATGTATTCACATGTCCCATTCTGTCACATATCCCAAAAATAGGATCATTCCCAATTTTAGGTCAGTGGGCATGAGCCATGCCAATCATGCCTCATGCCTTCATGCCCCAACATCCAAATGCACTTACTGACCCGCTGGTGGTGTATATATATGGTGTATAGTGCAAATCTGGGTTAATATTATAAAGCCATTTATTCCAAACTACAAACAACTTTTTTGAGCCTGGGGTGCAGAGAGCAAAAACAAAGCACCAAAGTGAACCAAGTAAGTGTAAAATAGTGCACTTAGGGTGTGTCATATGGTCCCCTCCAGAAGAGCAAGGACCCCCCCCCCCCCCCCGGGCACAGGACTCCTGAAAGGGGCAAGGCACACTCAGGCCCACTTAGCCAAAAAGGCTCAGTGGACCCCTCTCCTCATGTTCAGCTGAAGCCAACCAACGAGTACAGGGTGGGGGCTGTCCCAAAGAGAGAGACCACCCAAGGCAGGTGAGGGAGGAACCTATCTAAGAGTCACACATCCCCTCCTAGACTTCAGGGTAGGCCTGAAGACCCAAACCCTACAATCCAAGTGAGAAAAAGCACACATATAAGTGCAAAGTTACATACACGTGAGCAAAAAAATAAGAGAAATTTTAAAAAGTGCCAGTGCGTGTGCCAGGCCTTGTGGCCTGGTAACAAAATTTGCCCCGGTCTCGGACAAAAAGCCTAATGAGGCTTGGTGCAGAAAAAAGCTTTGGTGACACACCCATAGTGCTACACCGGCACCCCCAGGACTCAACTTTTATCTGGCAGTTAACACCACGGCTCTTTGCCGTCTTAGTCCCTGACCAGACAAGGTAGCACAATCAAATCATGAGGCACTGGCCCCCATGGAATCCTTCACCAGGAAATTACTCCCGTCACCCACCTCGCCCAGTGGGTGAACTGGTTTTTGTTCCCCTGAGAAGATCCCTCAGGACCCAGCCAAAATTAATCTGAAGATGAAAATGGAGAACAGCCAAATGCACATACAGACCCGCTAGAGGTCTATAGTGCTAATATTATAGAGCTCTTTATTCCAGCTGTTTCAGGCTTTTTGAACCTCATCACTGCAGTGTACGGAAGCCATAGCTTATATGGTGTAGGGCTTGTGACCATACAGAACACTATATCCATACAGGTTATCGTGAGAAGGGACTAAAGCCCTCCAACTGAATCAGTATGTAGCACTATAAAGCCTTCTTGTAACAGCCTCTGAACCCCACTCATCTGTCCACTTTCTGTCCAGGTAGGTGTGCCTAAATTATGCCCACTTTACGGGTCGGTCCTACCCAGATCCTGCCTCCAAATATGTGGGCATACAATGTAATGAAAGAGCCAAGAGTCCAACGTTTTTAATGATAAAATTGTCTCATAGCAGATAAAAAGCCAACATGCTTCAGGGGTCAAAATCCCCCTTCAGCAGGGCTTAGGAATTGTGGTTGTACCCAAATTGACATGGAGGTAAGTAGATTACAATTATATCTGCACTGTGAATTACTGTTTGCAGCAGTTTCAGAAGAGCAGGTTAAGCCAGCTTTAATGAATACAGCATCTGTATCTACCCCCCAGTATGTACTTAAATTTAATCTAAATATGCAGGGACCACCTATCACGCTCATATTAATGGTTGGTCTCACCCCAACTTTAAATACGCAAAGACCGCCCACATGTGGCCCACAGTCCCACAATTAATGCCCTTTTTGAGTTACTATCCATGTGCAGTAATTTTAAATAAGACTAATGCTGTGATCCCGGGACCTAGCCCGAGACACGTCATTGGTGAGACAGAAGGCCAAAATGGTGGACTGTCCCAACAAATACACGGTAGCTGACATCAGTACCAGGACAGGTTTTTCCAGCACCCAGGGCAAGGATATGGAACTGCGCCCCCCTCCACCGCTGCTAATGCATGCTATAGCATGGGTGTGCTGCCCTGTCCCCAATCCATGCCCCCTTGCCTCAGCTGTTTAAGCTTGGCGCAAAGTGTGCACTGTACATTCATGGTCAATCGCTTGCTTTCCAGCAACCAGATGGTAATTCCACATGCATGTTGTATTTTTAATGTCAGCTGCGGGCATTTGGGGTGAAGAGTGAGCATGTTGGAGCACAGCATGAGAGCATTAGCTGGTCTGGAGAATGCATGTAGTCAGGTGATGCCTCCCATTACCGATGCGCTCAGGGCAGCTGCCCCTCGTGCGCACCCCTTGGTTGGCATGTATGCAAGACCAGGACAGTTTTTTTCAGCACCCAGGGCAAGCATATGGAACTGCGGCCCCCTCCACCGCTGCTAATGCATGGGTGTGCTGCCCTGTCCCCAATCCCTGCCCCCTTGCTTCAGCTGCTCAAGCTTGGCACAGAGTGTGCACTGTACATGCGTGGTCAATCGCTTGCTTTTCAACTAGAAAGTAATCCCACATGCATGTTGTATTTTTAATGTCAACTGTGGGCATTTGGGGTGAGGAGTAAGCATGTTTGAGCACAGCATGAGAGCAGTAGCTGGTCTGCAAAATACGTGTAGTCAGGTGATGCCCCCCATTACCGCTGCGCTCAGCGGTAATGGGGGTAGTCAGGTGATGCCCCCTTGGTTTGCATGTATGCGAGACTGGCTGAACAGGATTAAGAATCCTTTGGCAGATTAAACAGTAAACACACATGTACAGTACTTGCTATTTGCTGTGAATTCCACGTTTGGTGAATATGTTAGTGAAACATACTGGCAAATGCCAGTTATGATTTTCCCCAGCCAAGGTGAACTGATCTTGATACTAGTAATACATTTATCATTTAAGTTCGCTGTATTCCCACTTATGCATTTGGCATGACTCTCATCAGCCGTACACTCAGGAGAAGGCGCTCATTAAACTACTGAGAAATATACATCCAACTATGAATTGGAATGAGGATTAGTTTGGAGACGCAAGGCCCGCAGTGTAGAAGGAGCTCGTTAAGGCTTCTCTGTCACCGCAAATTATACCGGGAGCCGTAACGCAATCCAAAATGATTTGTTAGGCTCAGACTGAGGAGAAGATGGTCTTATTGATTATTTTCTATCCTACATGGGAAGAGGGTGACTCATCTCGAGATGTTGCGACCCCGAGGCTCCCCGTGCGCCTTGAAAGGCGTCTTCGATATGTGACTGCCAGACTTATTGAACCGGAGCCCAGGGGGGGGACCAATTATGTTGACAGCGTGCGAAACTGACTCTGTGTCGACGCCACTCAGGAGAAGCCGGTGATGGCTGACAAGTCTATGTCCCTTTATGTCAGTTGTCACCTCTGTAGAAGAGATGTCTTCACTAGGGAGCACGGCGGATCTATTTTCATGTTTGTACAATAAATGGGATCACACTGAGCACAAAATCCGAGATGTGTCATCATGACAGCCCCGTAGACATGTGTGACTTTATTCGGCAAGACAGACAAAGTGCCATAACCATATCGGATCAAACTTTATAAGCAAACACTAGAAAACCCAGCATGGGGGTCTGGGGATATTAAAACTGAACGCCAGTGTTCCCCTCAGTCTGGCGCAGTTGTACAGGCTCCTCTCATGTACTAAAATCGTCTCACTATGTACATTAGAAGCTGCAGCAAGTCGGCCATTTCCTGGCTGGAGGACATCCACACAGCTCCCAACTGTCCCTAATTTTGAGGGACTGTCCTTCATTCCTCCCCATTTGTCCCTCATTTTGGTCTGATCTACAGTGGTGTGAAAAAGTGTTTGCCCCCTTCCTCATTTCCTGTTCCTTTGCATGTTTGTCACACTTAAGTGTTTCGGAACATCAAACCAATTTAAACAATAGTCAAGGACAACACAAGTAAACACAAAATGCAATTTGTAAATGGAGGTGTTTATTATAAAAGGTGAAAAAAAATCCAAACCATCATGGCCCTGTGTGAAAAAGTGATTGCCCCCCTTGTTAAAACATACTATAACTGTGGTTGTCCACACCTGAGTTCAATTTCTCTAGCCACACCCAGGCCTGATTATTGCCACACCTGTTCACAATCAAGGCATCACTTAAATAGGAGCTGCTTGACACAGTAAGGTCCACCAGAAGATCCTTAAAAGCTACACATCATGCCGAGACCCAAAGAAATTCAGGAACAATTGAGAAAGAAAGTAATTGAGATCTATCAGTCTGGAAAGGGTTATAAAGCCATTTCCAAAGCTTTGGGAATCCAGCGAACCACAGTGAGAGCCATTATCCACAAATGGCGAAGACATGGAACAGTGGTGAACCTTCCCAGGAGTGGCCGGCCACCCAAAATTACCCCAAGAGCGCAGCGACGACTCATCCAAGAGGTCACAAAAGACCCCACAACAACGTCCAAGGAACTGCAGGCCTCACTTGCCTCAGTTAAGGTCAGCGTTCATGCCTCCACCATCAGGAAAAGACTGGGCAAAAATGGCCTGCATGGCAGAGTTCCAAGGAGAAAACCACTGCTGAGCAAAAAGAACATCAAAGCTCGTCTCAATTTCTCCACAACACATCTTGATGATCCCCAAGACTTTTGGAACAACATTCTGTGGACCGATGAGACAAAAGTGGAACTCTTTGGAAGGTGTGTGTCCAAGTATATCTGGCGTAGAAGGAACACTGCATTTCAGAAAAAGAACATTATACCAACAGTAAAATATGGTGGTGGTAGTGTGATGGTCTGGGGCTGTTTTGCTGCTTCAGGACCTGGAAGACTTGCCGTGATAAAAGGAACTATGAATTCTGCTGTCTACCAAGAGATCCTGAAGGAGAATGTCCGACCATCTGTTCGTGTACTCAAGCTGAAACGAACTTGGGTTCTGCAGCAGGACAATTATCCTAAACACACCAGCAAGTCCACCACCGAATGGCTGAAGAAAAACAAAATGAAGACTTTGGAGTGGCCTAGCCAAAGTCCTGACCTGAATCCTATTGACATGTTGTGGTATGACCTTAAAAAGGCCGTTCATGCTCGAAAACCCTCTAATGTAACTGAATTAGGACAATTCTGCAAAGATGAGTGGGCCAAAATTCCTCCAGGACGCTGTAAAAGCCTCATTGCACGTTATCGCAAACGCTTGGTTGCAGTTGTTGCTGCTAAGGGTGGCCCAACCAGTTATTAGGTTTAGGGGGCAATCACTTTTTCACACAGGGCCATGATGGTTTGGATTTTGTTTCACCTTTAATAATAAACACCTTCATTTACAAATTGCATTTTGTGTTTACTTGTGTTGTCCTTGACTATTGTTTAAATTGGTTTGATGTTCCGAAACACTTAAGTGTGACAAACATGCAAAGGAACAGGAAATGAGGAAGGGGGCAAACACTTTTTCACACCACTGTATATAGCTGTATATAAAATGCACTTTTTATCTATCAAACAGTGTTTCCCAGTGCTAAACCTTTCATCCAATTTCTAAATTGCTGCATTTGTAAATTCCAATAGCCAATATAAAGGAATTCGACACTGCGTTACTTTTAACTGACAATTGCGCGGTCGTGCAACATTTTACCCAAACAAAATTGACGTCCTTTTCCCCACAAATAGAGCTTTCTTTTGGTGGTGTTTTATCACATCTGCGGTTTTTATTTTTTGCGTTTTAAACAAAAAAAAGAGCTTATTGCAATTTGTTTTACCAAAATTTATGAAGAAAAAGGAAAATTTATTGTCAAATACTTACCGTAATTTTCCTTTCCTGATGGACTCCATGGCAGCCTACGTGTGGGTTAACCCCGCCTCCTCTCCAATGCTATAGGACCCCATTACCATAAAAGAAGACTCACCACTCCACACTGTGTTCCGTAACTAGCCTACTCATATGACTCATGGGTGGGAACTCCGTCTGCCATGGAGTCCATCAGGAAAGGAAAATTACGGTAAGTATTTGACAATAAATTTTCCTTTTTCCTGACAGACTCCATGGCAGCCTACGTGTGGGAAATAACTAGCCGACCACACGGGTGGGTATGCTTTAAACAGAAAATATTTAATTTGGTCTATCAGCCGATAGAATTTTCAAACCAAAGTTAACAGAGGATAAAGAAGCAGGTTCAACGCAATAGTGTGACATAAAAGTATTAATAGAAGCCCAAGAAGCTGCCTTGCAGATTGTCTCAGGAGCCACATGCCGGGCCGCCGCCCATGAAGTAGCCATTCCTCTAGTCGAATGTGCTGTCACCGCCTCAGGAGGAGCCAAGCCCTTAGCCCTATAAGCCTGCTGTATCGTTCTCACAATCCAAGCTGCAAGAGTCCTGGTTGAAGCCTTGTTCCCCTTGTTGCTGCCAGAGTGCAGTATGAAAAGATGATCCGAACGCCTAAAGGCGGAGGTAATGCGAAGATATTCTCTCAGTGCTTCCCCGACATCCAAAGGATGAATGTCATCCGATCCTGGAGATCTGAAGGTAGGTAGAACAATCTCCTGATTCTGATGGAATACCGAGGTTACCTTGGGATTGGATCCCAACATAGGAATGAGGACCACTCGGTCCGGAAAGAAAGTCAAGAAGGGTTCTTCGAAGCCCAGTGACCCAATTTCTGATACCCTCTTGGCCGAGGTGACTGCCACTAGAAAGGCAACTTTTTCCGAAAAGTCTTTAATGGAAAGCGGGGATGGCCCCGTCATACTCAGTCCAGAAATATAATCCAGGACAAGGGGAAGATCCCACTTAGGGAATCTCGACTTCCTTTGGGGCTTGAGTCTTGAGGCCCCCCGAAAAAATTGACGAACTAACGGATGGATTGCCCAAGAGGTACCAGAGAAGGCTGATAAAGCTGAAACTTGCACCCTGAGAGAGCCTACGGATAAGGGAAGGTCAAGGCCAGTCTGTAGGAACCTGAGGATATCTTGGACTCCTGGATGTTCGAAGGACCTCTCTGTAGATGAACAAAAACTCACGAATTTGGACCAGATTCTCCCATATACCTTGTTCGTACTCGATCTCCTGGAACTCAATAAGGTAGAAATCACACTAGAAGCACATCCGATGGACTCTAGCCTCTTCCTTTCAAGAACCAGACCATCAGTTTCAGTATTGCTGGAGATGGGTGCAGTACCGCCCCCTGAGACAGAAGGTCCGTCCTGAGAGGGAGAGACACTGGCTCCCGTATACTCAGTTGAACCAGCAGGGGGAACCAAGGCCTGTTGGGCCAGTAAGGGGCGATCATCACTACCTCCACCGTCTCCATCTGGAGCCTCTGAAGAAATCTGAGAATCAGGGGAAATGGCGGGAAGGCATAAGCCCTCCTGAATCTCCATTGGTCTGTCAGTGCATCTGTCCCCAGAGCCTGGCTGCACCTGTTCCGCGTGTAGAACTTCTCTATTTTGAAGTTGCACGGAGAGGCAAAAAGGTCTACCTCTGGGTCGACACCCAGCGACAGGATCCACTTGAAGGACTGAATGTGGAGGGACCACTCGTTGTTGTCCAACTGGGTGCGTGATAAGAAGTCCGCTTGCGCGTTCTGCACCCCTGGGAGAAAAACCGCAGAAATATTCACCAAGTTCTTCTGTGCCCATGAAAGAATGGGTTCCACTTCCTGGAGAAGGGTAGAGCTCCTGGTGCCCCCTTGTCTCTTCACATAGGAGACCGCTGTGGTGTTGTCCATTCGCAACAATACCGACTTCCCTTTCAAGATCTGGGAGAAGTGCTGGAGAGCGCACCAGGCCGCTCGGAGTTCTAGAATATTTGATCCTGGGACAGGAAGACTTGTGTCCCATTTGCCCTGTGCAAGGTCCGACCCGCAAAGGGCCCCCCAGCCGGTCCCGCTGGCATCGGTCGTGACCGTTACCCAAGAGATGGGAGCTATCGAGTGACAGTTCAGGAGATTCCTGTGTTGGAGCCACCAGAAGAGACTGTTCCTCATTGTTGATGTTATTCTTATCTCTTGGCTTTTGCTTCCCGACTTCCATTGTTTCAGAAAACCCGACTGGAACGGGCGTAGTCTCCACAAGGCCCACTTGACCATAGGCGTCGTGGAGACCATCGTCCCAATGATTTTGAGACACTGCGAGGCCCTCAAGTACTGTGTATGAAGGGCTTGAGAAATCCTTTCCCGTATGATCGGGATCTTTTCTACCGGTAGCGAGATTGTACTTTGCACGGTGTCGAACTGGGCACCCAGATAAATTAGCCGTTGTGCTGGCACTAGCTGGCTTTTTTCCATGTTTAGAAGCCACCCGAAGCTGGTCAATGTGGACATCACCTGCCCGCGATGAACTAACAGCTGCTCTTTGTCTTGTGACAGGACCAGAAGGTCGTCTAGATAATGGTACAGTCTTATTCCTTTCAGCCTGATCAGGGCCACCACTGCCAGGAGCACTTTCGAAAAGACTCGAGGGGAGGTCGTCAACCCGAAGGGGAGGCAGATAAACTGTAGATGGTCTTGATCGACATGAAATCTTAGAAACCTTTGGCAGCTTTCCTCTATTGGGACATGAAAATAAGCGTCCTTTAAGTCGATCGATACCATCCAATCCCCTGGTTGGATGGCTTGTTGAATAGTTAGAAGGGTTTCCATTTTGAATTTCCCGTATTGTATGAACCGATTTAAGTATGTCAGATCTATCACCGGGCGCCACGATCCACCTTTCTTCTGTACCAGAAAGAGGGGAGAGTAGACTCCTTGAAAACGCTCTTCTTCTGGCACCCGGACCACTGCACCCTGAGCCTTTAACAGCTCCACGTAAGACAATAGGACTTGCCTCTGATCTCCCGAACGAGGAAGTTGGGTAGACATGAACCTGGGAGGAGGAACGCTGGAGAAGGTCCATCTGTGCCCCGACGAGACCGTCTTGATGACCCAATAATCCGAGATCGAGGCCACCCAGACGTGCCGGAAGAGGGATAGACGGGCCCCCACCCGACCCGCCTGGGCGGGCGCGATCTCAGAAGGACTTTGGTGGCTCACGTCCACCAGACGACTGGTTCTTGACGGACTTACGAAAGGAACTCTGTCCTCTGTTCCAATTCCTTCTGAAATCCCTTCCAGGCTTGTAGGAGCGTACATCCCTCGAGCGCTCTGGACTACGCCTTTTGAACTGGGGCTTCTTCCGCCCGAGCAGTCTTCTGTCCTGGGGGAGAAAACCCGACTTACCGCCTGTCGCACGCGTTATGGCATCGTCCAGCTTGTTACCGAACAACGTAGACCCCTCAAAGGGGATTTTGCACCAAGCTTGTTTGGAAACAGGATCTGCAAGCCAGGGACGTAGCCACAAGGCGCGCTTAGCCGTGACCGAGGACAGCATAATGCGTGCCAACAGACGAACCAAGTCGATGGAAGCCTCCCCCAAAAAAACTGCTGCGAGTTTCAGTTCTGCCGCTGCTGAACTCCTAGCCAGTTCGGCCGACACGCTATTCAGGAAGGAGTCCACATTTTCAGTCCATGCCTCCATGGCTTTGGACATAGCCGCTAGGGCTAAGACAGGCTTACAGGCCATTCCAGCAAGACCGTAGATCCTTTTGAGGTCCTGGTCGATCTTCCTCTCCAGACCATCTTTAAAGGAAACCAAGTCCTCCATCGGGAGAGTGACGTGCTTGGCCAGGCGCATCAACGCTGCATCCACAAGCGGAGCGATCTCCAGATGCTTCACCTCTTCCATCTTAAAAGGGTACAGCCTGGAAGTCTTGGTAGTCATGGAGGATTTCCTATCCACCTTGCTCCACTCTTCCTCTATCACATCTTTCAATTCTGTGAGTAGAGGGAAGTTTGGCCGCTCTTTACCCAGCTGCTTGAAAAACTTCTTCTGTTTGGCTGGGGGAGTAGACGCTTCTTCCCACTTGAGGGCTTCTTTAATTGCCTTAATTAGTGGCGAGACCATGGCAAAATCAAAGCCCCCGATCTCCTCGTCCGGGAACTCTTCTCCAGAGGACTCACCAGAAGCCTCGTAGGGCTGGGACGTACCCGGATCGTCACGGGGTTCATCAGCCTGGGGACCAGACGCAGTCGTTGATTGGCTCAACGTGTGAGGGACCACCATGTCCTTAAGCGACTGCTGTACAACACGTTTTACCAGGGACTCCATGCGCTGGTTTTCCGTGTCTTTTTCCCCGACCGCCTTGGCAAAACATCTGTCACATAATGACTTGCCATCCGGGACTCGTGTCCTACAGCCCCAGCACGTTCTGTACTTTGGGCGTTCATCATGGCGGTGGGAGCGGTGTCTGGAGGAGGAATGAGAACTTCTCCTCTGATGATGAGACCCATGCGAGGATCCTTGCTTGGATCTGGAAGATTGCTTTTGTTGTGGCCTGGCAAGGTCCCTATCCTGCGAATCCGGTCTGGAAGGGCTGAAGCACAAACAGGGTGGGGGGGGGGGGGGGGAAAACATTGGCATCAAAAAATGCAAACAAGCAATACAGTTGTACCTCAACCCCTCCCTTACCAGCACATACCTAGTGCGTAAGGGCTGGCCACTAAAGGGCGGTGAATTGTCCATAATCTGTGGACGACGGGTGTCACAATATGAATACTGCAGTCTGCAAGAGAAAAATACCCTAAGCAACAGGCCGGTAAAAGGACTAGCAAGGATAATGCGTGCCAATATACTATACCACTCTATATATATTTATTTATATATTTTCCTTTTTTTTTTTTTTTTTTTTTTTAAACATATAAATACATGAGGGCATAAAGAAGGTATTTCCATTAAAATACAATAATACCGAAAAAAAAATTAAATTTTAAATATACACTTCAGGGCAAAAACTCCTGCCATAGTAACATGTACCACACGCACTAACCTTGTAGTCACCAGTAGTCCTGCTGTGGGCTGGGGAACGGGCTTGCTGCTTCGAATACCCAGGAATCCCAGAGAGAACTGAAGCAGCAGCCCTGAATTTGAATTCCCCGCCCGTGACGTCACCGCCCCTCCACTACGCGCCTGCGCCGTGGAGAATGCCATACTGCGCATGCGCGACCGTCAGACCGCGCACGCGCGAACCAGGCCTCGATCTCGGCAGGACCTGGTGCGCATGCGCAGACCGCTGAAGCGGCTGACGACCCGGAAACAAACGGCGAGCTGGAACGCAGAAGCGCTCCAGCCGCCATCCCGGGGGGGGGTACACTAGACGCCAGGGATACAGATAAAACACATAATACTGCCATGGAGCCATTATTAAAGGTGCAGACCTTGCCAGCCGCTGATGCCATCCGTCCAACGTCCCTGCCACCGAGCATACAGAGGCAAAGCCACCCCGTTCTGGGGGAGCAAGACATCCAGCCTCAGAAAGCTTACTCGCCCGCCCATGGCTGAGCACAGAGCTTTGCACCGCACAGGTATGCTTCTTCAAAAATCCGAAATCCTACCGGACGCGAACAGAATGTGAAAAGGTCCATAGGAGGAGGACAAAAAAGGAACACAGTGTGGAGTGGTGAGTCTTCTTTTATGGTAATGGGGTCCTATAGCATTGGAGAGGAGGCGGGGTTAACCCACACGTAGGCTGCCATGGAGTCTGTCAGGAAATTAGTTTTTTTTTACATTTTTGTTTGGATATGTATTATAGCAAAAAGTTAAAAATATAGTTGAAAAAAAACAATTTTTCAACTTTTGCTATAATACATATCCAAACAAAAATGGAAAAAAAAGAATTTCTTCATAAATTTTGGTAAAAAAGATTGCAATATGCTCTTTTTTAGGCTGATATGTATTCTTCTACATATTTTTGGTAAAAAAAAAATTGCAATAAGCGTATATTGATTGGTTTACGCAAAAGTTATTGCGTCTACAAAATAGGGGATAGATTTATGGACTTTTATTTATTTTATTTTAGGGCTGTTACTGATTAAAATTTTTGTGTTCGATTAATAGATTTTTTTTTTTAATCGATTAATTTACTAATTTCGATTAATTATAACGCACATACAGATCCAACTACTTTTAGCTGATCTCCTTGCATTGCAACTCTGCATTAGTCAGTGGTAAATGTGGTATACACTATATACATTCACCCGACACTAGTTAGTTTCCACAATCCATGACTTAACTTCACAGTTCACACAAATACGTTTTAAATTCAAACTGTAGCACGGACGTAAGTCATTTTTTTTTCCACAGTAATGTAACTAATCACTCTCACCTTATGACATGGACCCCTTTGCAAACAGGTGGTCATGCAAGCGCATATGAAAAGGGTTAACACGGACCATAAACTTCTCTCACGTCTCCTTAGATCTCAGCAAGGACGCCAGGTCATGGGTAGAAAGAAAAGATCTAAGTGCTCACCGCTTAAGTATAAGATTTAATTTTTGTGTTCAAACACAAACTACTCACATAAAGATGATAAAAACACAGCATGTAAAGCCGACAATCGTGTTAGTTCTGTAGGGCAGCAGCGGTGACGTCATGCGTACCTCCTCCTCGTACACGTTACGTTCAATCAGAACTTCAATGTCACCGGACTCCTCCTCTGGAGTCAATGGTGCCCAAGTCTGTCTCAGCCAATGAGGAGGGAGAGTCCTTGGGGAGCTGAGGCTCTTGTGCAAAGTGCTGAAGGACGATTGGACTTAGGTAAATATTTGAGGGGGAGGGGTTTTTACTCTAGTGATTTGAGCTGAGGGGTGAGGATAAATATTTGGAGTAACCTTCTAGAAGGGTCCTTACCTCCCAGGTTTTTTGCTTGAATAGGATGTCAGAGAAGGGTTTTTACCTTCATGCATAGAATGCATGAAGGTAAAAATCCTTGAGCCTTTAGAACCACTTTAAGGTAAAAATATTCTGCATGCAGCCCCCCCCCCCCCCCATACACTTACCTGAGCCTGATCTCGATCCAGTGATGTGCACACAAGCAGCAGCTCTCTCAGCTCACTCCCTCCTCATTGGCTTAGAGGCAGCAGCAGGTGCCACTGGCTCCTGCTGCTGTCAATCACAGCCACTGAGGAGGGAACAATTAACTCTTCAGTTCTTGAACCAGAATAAGTCTGCTGCTAGTGAAGAAAACCCGATTTGCATACTTATTTGTGGTCAGTAACCCAGAAAGATTCTGAAAAAGCATGACAGCCAAGCAACTAGCTTTTTTTTATAAGGAGAGGTCAGTAATGTTGGCCTCCATGTATCTTTGTATATTTTTAATCTTCTCTAACATGTCTTTCCTTTCCACGTCCCCGTGGTTTGCAGGTAACATGGACACAGATGACCCCCTGTTACAGGACGCATGGCTCGATGACGAAGACGACGAGGTGGCCTTCAGATCACCTATATGCAAGAACTGCCAGTGGACTTCTAAGCCTTTAAGAGACACCATGCCACCGTGCGAGTTTTGGAATATAGTGGGATGGGTGTTTACAAACGTTTACTGCGCTGCTTTTCTACTGGCCTTGGGCTGTTTAGTCCCCGTCGTCCTCTCTGTCATCATGTTTGTACATTACCCGACACTTGACATTGACATCTCTTACAATGCATTCGAGATCCGCAATCACCAGTCCTCCCAGCGGTTCGACGCGCTGACCCTTGCCTTGAAATCACAGTTTGGCACCTGGGGGAGGAACCGCAGGGACGTTGCAGACTTTACATCTGAAACATTGCAGCGGTTGATCTTTGAGCAGCTACAGCAACTCCACCTGAATACCTCCCAGCAGGACGGCCCCGTACGGGTCAAACGCAACTCCCCATGGTGCAATAACACTTTGAGAACTAATGGCTCAATCTCCACTCCTTCAGTACCCTTGACTCTGGCGGTGAACCAGTCTCGCCACCCACGTGGGGCATCTGTTAAGGAATATTCAGGTGTTTACGTGACTCCCAACACGCAAAGCCATGCTCACTGGCGGATTGAACTTATCTTTTTGGCCAGAGGGGACGAGGAGAATAATATCTTTACTAAAGAGCGTTTGATGACCATCCATAGGATTGAGAGGAAGATCATGGACCACCCCCACTTCCGGGAATTTTGTTGGAAACCTCATGAGGTCTTAAAGGACCTTCCATTGGGATCTTACTCCTACTGTTCACCTCCTAGTTCCCTCCTGACCTACTTCTTCCCCACGGAGAAAGGGGGCAAGATTTACTACGATGGTATGGGCCAGGACCTGGCTGACGTGCACGGTAAGTCTATAGATTGTAAATTTTCTACTACAAAAAGTTAAAAAGCTGCAGAAATTATTATTTTTTTTTAAAGTAAAGGCTTAATGAGAGTTGAAAAGTTGCAGAAATGTTGAAAGTTGAAAACTAGAAAGTCAAAAATCTGCAGAAATGTTAAAAAATGTAAAGCCTTATGAAAGTTGTAAAGCTGCAGAAACTTCTGTTCTAAAATGAAATGACTCGTGAAAAGACATTTGAAAGTTGAAAAGTTGCCGAAATATAATTTTATCAAACTGGAAGATGGGTGAAAGTTGAAAGTCTGCATATAACTCTTTTTTTAAATCAAAAGGCTGGTGCTCAGATCCTAGTAAGAATTAGGTCCACACTTGCCCATTGCCCAATGCTAAGCAGCCGTGGTCAGGCTGCTGTCAGGCTTTCACAAGATGATACTGCCGCCTCCTTAAAGCGGAACTGAACCCAACATTTTAAAAGACATGTGCACAATAGAAAAATTTGTTTATTTTCATTTTGTTTCTTTTGTTTCCGTTGATTCGTAACGATTCGTAAGTCGTCGGTGTTCGTATTCGTAGCGATTCGTATTTTCGTAAGAGTTATTTTTTCGTTGATTCGTTTTTCCATTAGTTTAATTTTCGTTTATTCGAAATTCGGACGCATTCGTATTTTCGTAGATTTAGTTACATTCGTACTTTCGTTAGATTGATTTATTCGTACTTTCGTAACATTGTTTTCATAGATTCATAAATTCATAATTTTATGTAATGTGTATGCTATTATTACATTTTAAGAGACACGGAAAATTACGAATCGAAAAAAAAAGTTAGGAATGTACGAATTTTTTCGTTCAATCCATTCGAAGCACGTTAATCAGCGCCATTGTAAGGGACACAGACAATTATCAATTCAACAACAAAAAAAGTTACGAATGTACGAATTTTTTCATTCATTTTGATTTTCGTTGTTCCTGTTTTCGTTTTTTTAGCGAATCGTTCGTTCATTCGTACGATAACGAATGAACGAATATAACGAATTTTAACGAATTTTAACGAAAAACTAAAAAAAACAAAACGAATTGCACATGTCTACATTTTAACAGTTTCATAAATCACGTGTTGGGAATGTAACTGTCACATTGGATGTGCTCTCAACCAAACTGGCAAACCATCAAATGGCTGGTGCCATAACTGATCAAAAGTGCAGCATCGTGGCAGTTGAAGATCAATTTTGGTCCAATAAATGCCAAGTTGACAGCTTCCTTGGCTAAAAATGATAGGAGGGTTTAGTTCCGCTTTAAAGTCTGTTTTTTTTTTTCTTCTTTACTTTGCCAAATAGCAAATGTACTATATATGGCACTGCAACTACAAGCCAAGTGTTTGGTTCGCTGTTGCGGCACAGCCCCATTGACCTGCTTGACGAAGGGGCTCCAAAACCTTGCTGTATGTTTACAATGGGACCATGAAAATAAAGCTTTGGACCATTTTGAGGAAACCTTGGTGTGCTGATGATACTTTTTCCCACATTAGTGAGACTTAAAGGGGTTGTATGGTTTTTTTTTTTTTTTTAAATAACAAACATGTTATACTTACCTACACTGTGCAGTTTGTTTTGCACAGAGTGGCCCCGATCCTCCTGTTCTGGGGTCCATTGGCGGCTGTCTTGGCTCCTCCCTGCAATAGATAACCCCCCTCTGGGAAGATCTATCCCAAGGGGGTTAGCTTGCTAGCACGCTCCCTGTCATACACGCTGCATCCATAGACACAGCGTGTATGACTCGGTCCCGCCCCCCCAGTAAGCTGCGTCATTGGATGTGATTGACAGCAGCGCAAGCCAATGGCTGCGCTACTATCAATCTATCCTATCTGTCCAATTAACGGCCAGACTCCATGGAGAAGAGGACACCGGGGGACGCGCACAGCAGGTGAACGGGCTCAGGTAAGTAAACGGGGGGCTGGGGGGGGGGCGTCATTGCCAGATGTTTTTTCACCTTAATGCATAGGATGCATTAAGGTAAAAAAACACGAACCTTTACGACCCCTTTAACTCTGGAGGAATGAGCACAGGAGGCAAAGCAGGGCAGCAGCATTGTCAATTTGGGGGACTGGAGTGTTTAATGTATTAGCAGATTTAAATACAATAACAAATTGAAGCCAAACTGCAGCTAATATTTTATGGTCAATTACAGCAAACTTTTTTTTTTTTAGGGGTGGGGGCAGTGGCGGCCGCTCTATTAGGGGGGCTACCCCTTAATCCATGCGCCCAGCCCCTAATCTACATGCAGGGCGCTGGACGCATGGATTTCAATGTTTTTTTTAAGCACTTGGTAAGAGCCCGAGGCTCTAATTGTCTTCAAAAAGGGTGGGCTCAGGGCGCAGAGCACTGCCCCCAGCCCACCCAGTTGAGTGACATTAGCCAATTAATATTTGCTAATGTCTTCCTGTTTCTCCTCCCTATCTAATTGGGCAAAAGTCAAATTTTTTCCCAGTGCCAGAGTAAAAAATGGAAGTGAGGGGAACCCCCTCTTAGACAAATGCCACTGGAACTGGTGTCCCTATTGGAAGATTTCTCCTCACCTCCTGTTTTGGTGGCAACTGTAACCAGGGCCACTGATAAGAGGGTAGCACCTGTCCTTCAGTATGGGGCCCAGGCCCCATAAGTTCAACAGGGGGGCCCAGAGCAGCAGAAGTGGGTGCAATTACAGTTGCCAATCAGGAAGCTGGTTCTGAGCCCTGATTGTCCGGGAGTCCTAAGACCCGATTGGCCACGAGTCCTAAGTGTAGCACCCCTGACTAAACCCAGGGAGCTCCTCACAAATTTACTTGCCAAGAGTAGTCATCTTGGTCGATTGATAAAGATCTATTGATTTCTCCCTAAGTTTGGCATTGTTGCACTTTTCTCTTCTACCTCTAGGTGGCCGGGAACTTGGTGGTACTAGATATGAAAAGGGCAACCCAAGGACAGGTTATGGATATATGGGGTATCTCAGCCAATGGGCAGGGGTTTTCTTGAATCCCTTGGCCTGCTGGGAAAACCTTCAGGTGAGGTTAGGTGATCTATGTTCTGTGCCACCTGGACGGCTGTCTGGGTGGATGGGTGTCGTACGCCCCGGGCTTCTAGGCCAGAGATTGGACCTATCCTGGGGGCATCTGGCTGCCAGACTGCGTGAGGGCCTATCCAGAAGCAAGTCCAACCAAAAGTGACAGTTCTGTTGGCCGGGGAACCTGTCAGTGGTCGGAGGTAGAAGGGAAGCTGTCGACATAAAGGGACTAACCTCCTTTACCAGGGACCACAGTGAGTAACTGAAGCAAGTACCGGAACCATATTTTCACCCAACGGGCTCGGTGGAGAATCGGGAAACTTCAGGCGGTGATCCAACCCCATACCTCCCAACATTTTGAGATGGGAATGAGGGACACCTACTAACAAACTAATGTAGGCATAGGACACGCCCACCAGCCACACCCCCTTAAAGGAGAATTAACCAAAAAAAAAGGTTAATTAAATCCACAAGGACTTTTTTTTACCACTACTATTCCTTTATATTGGCTTTTAAAATGTACAAATGAAGCAATTTAGAAATTGGATGAAAGGTTTAGCACTGAGAAACACTTTTTGAAAGTGTTTCCCAGAGCGATCGTGAGCAGGAGACACAGAACAGGGACGAGTGTGTGTAAACAAACACTTCCCTGTTCTGTTCTGTGACGAGTGACAGATTGTGTGTTCCTATTACCTAGGAACCACGATCCGTCACTTCCTCTAGTCAGTCCCCTCCCCCTTCAGTTAGAATCACCTCCCAGGGAACACATTTAACCCCTTGATCGCCCCCCTAGTGTTAACCCCTTCCCTGCCAGTGACATTTTTACAGTAATCAATGCATTTTTATAGCACTGATCGCTGTATAAATGCCAATGGTCCCAAAAATGTGTCAAAATTGTCCGATGTGTCCGCCATAATGTCGCAGTCACGATAAAAATCGCAGATCGCCGCCATTACTAGTAAAAAAAAAATGAATAATAAAAATACTATAAATCTATCTCCTATTTTGTAGGCGCTATAACTTTTGTGCAAACCAATCAATATACGCTTATTGCGATTTTATTTATTTTTTACCAAAAATATGAAGAATACAAATCGGCCTAAACTCAGGAAAAAAAATTAGCTTTTTTTTAAAAAAAAATGGGGATATTTATTGTAGCAGTACATAATATTGTGTTTTTTTTTTTTTCAAAATTGTCGCTCTCTTTTTGTTTATAGCACAAAAAATAAAAAACGCAGAGGCGATCAAATACCACCAAAAGAAAGCTCTATTTGTAGGGAAAAAAGGACGTCAGTTTTGTTTGGGTGCAACGTCGCACGACCTCGCAATTGTCAGTTAAAGCGACGCAGTGCCGAATCGCAAAAAGGGGCCTGGTCCTTTGGCTGCAAATTGGTCCGGGACTGAAGTAGTTAAATATCCAAAAAAATTAAAAATCGCAATAAGCGTATATTGATTGGTTTGCACAAAAGTTATAGCATCTTCCGTGACTGAAGTGGTTAACCGATCGTCAGGTGCCCAGACATTTGCATAAGACTGTATGAAGGAGTGGAGGTGAATAGAAGGAAGTGACTGCCTTCATCACACGTTATCAGCGATCAAATAATGAATGAATTGCATCATATGGAACAACAAAGTTATCCTTGTTCTAGCACAGCGTTTGTTCGGCGCGTCTCTCTCTATAGCTCCAAGCAGATGGCAGCTGTGAAAGTGAGATTGGTGTTAGTTCTTCTAATCTTTGAAGAATTAAAGCTGAACTCCAGGCAAAATATATAAGACACAAATAATGCAACACTGAAGTCATTAATGCATTGTTGAATGTGCTTTTAAATGAGAAGAGTGCAGGTACCTGATTGGGCATTAGTATCTTCCTCTTGCAATCCCTGTACAGCAGAGCTCAGATTTGGAGAGAGAAAAGCATTTCAAGAAGCAATCAGTTTTGTGGCAGCTTTCATATGGTAATAAGGGACATGCTGATAGAAGGAGAGAGCAGAGTGACAGAGAGATGAGTTCGTCTGTCTGCTGATTTTCCTTTCGTTGTGCAGTCATAGGTTGAAGTGGTAGATCGGGCCTTAGGCTGGATTCACACCTATCATTTTTAGTGCTTTTTGCATTTTGCAGATTTGCACTACAGAACATGTTCCATAGGAAACCATGTTAAATGGACTGTAGTGCAAATCTGCAAAATGCAAAAAGCACTAGACATGTGCAATTCGTTTAGTTCCGAATTCGTTTTTTAACGAATTTTGACAAATTCGTTAATTCTGAATTTTTCAATTTCAAAATTTGCAAAATTACGAATTTCCGAATTTTGGATTTTTGGATTTCCGATTTTCCGAATTTTCGAATTTCCGAATTCAGAATTTCGGATTTTCGAAATTACGAATTTTCGGAATTCGAAAATTCAAAAATTAGAAAATTCGAAAATCAGAAAAAAAGAAAGAAAATCTGTTTAATTCTAAATAATAACTAACTATTAAATTCTAGGTATTGGAATTCCCTTTCAAATTTGTCTGTTAGTGAACGTAACGAGTACGAATTTATCCAAAGTTACGAATTATCTGAAATAACGAATTCCGCATCTAAACAAATGGAACGGAACGATCTAATAATAATAAATAACAATAATAATAATAAAACCTTTTTATTATTATAAATTATTTATTATTTATTATTAATTTGTTCCGTTCCATTTGTTTAGATGCGGCATTCGTTATTTCAGATAATTCGTAACTTCGGATAAATTCGCACTCGTTAATTTAATAATTATTAATTAAACTGATTTTCTTTCTTTTTGTCAGATTTTCAAATTTTGGGATTTTCAAATCTTTGAATTCCCGAATTCTGAAAATCCGAAAATTCGGAAATTCGATAATTCGGAAATCCGAAAATTCGAAATTCGGAAATCCGAAAATCCGGAAATTCGGAAATCCGAAAAATAGAAATGTGAAAATTTCTGAAATTTCCGAATTCCGAATTTTCGAATTTCAAAATTTCTGAATTTCCGATAATAATAATAATGAAACAAATGTGCACTGATAAAAAAATTTGTTCATTTTCTTATTTGTTTCATTCTTCTTTTTTCTTTTTTCGGAAATTCAGAAATTTGGAAATTCGAAAATTCGGAATTCGGAAATTTCAGAAATTTTCACATTTCTATTTTTCGGATTTCCGAATTTCCGGATTTTCGGATTTCCGAATTTCGAATTTCCGAAAAAATAAAAAAAAATAATGAAACAAATAAGAAAATTAACAAATTTTTTATCAGTGTACATGTCTAAAAAGCACTAAAAATGCATAGATGTGAATCAGGCCTTAGGTAGGTATAGTTTGGTGCTATTGATATACACTATATTGGCAAAAGTATTGTGACACCTGCCTTTACAAGCGCATGAACTTTAATGGCATCCTAGTCTTACTCTGTAGGGTTGAATATTGAGTTGGCCCACCCTTTGCAGATATAACAGCTTCAACTCTTCCGGGAAGGCCGTCCACAAGGTTTAGGAGTGTGTCTATGGGAATGTTCTTCCAGAAGCACATTTGTGAGATCAGCACTGATGTGGATGAGAAGGCCTGGCTCGCAGTCTCCGCTCTAATTAATCCCAAAGGTGTTCCATCGGTTTGAGGTCAGGACTCTGCAGGCCAGTCAAGTTCCTCCACTCCAAACTCGCTCATCCATGTCTTTATGGACCTTGATGTCAATATGTATTTTGCTAAATATTTTTGGTTAAAAAAAATCCCAATAGGCGTATATTTATTGCTTTGCGCAAAAAATTCTACAAACTATGGGATGTTTTTATGGAATTCTTTTTTTTTAACTACGTATATACTCGAGTATAGGCCGACCCGAATATAAGCCGAGGCACCTAATTTTACCACAAAAAAATGGGAAAACGTATTGACTCGAGTATAAGCCTAGGGTGAGAAATGCGCAGCTCGCGTCAGATTTGGATTTTTTTTTAGAATTATGCAACTTGAAGCATTTATTAGATCCAAAATACACAAAAATACAGAAATTAGACAATTAACAAATTTAGAAAATATATGCCTAAAAGGGGACCGGATAAGACATTCACTATCCTATTTCTATGGAATATTAACGGAGGAAGAGATACCTCAGGAATTAACCTTCCTGAAAGCATGGGAGAAGGACTTGGAAATAACATTTTCCCAAGAACAAATGCATAAAATATTGATTTTCAATCATAAAGCTTCGGTGGCAAGCAGATACCAAGAAGGGGGATACAAAATAATATCTAGGTGGTATAGAACACCAAGTACCATACATCGGATGTATCCACAACTCTCAGAGAAGTGTTGGAGGTGCCACGAAAGGGAAGGGACCATTTTACATATTTTTTGGGGATGCCCAAAAATAAAGGAATTCTGGGAAATGGTATCGGAAACAATAGAAAATATAACAGGAAGGGCTTTAGGAAACAACCCGGCAACATTTTTGTTGCTAGATCTTCCAATATCAATGGAAAAATGTAAAAACTCCCTAATAAAACATCTAATAATAGCAGCTAGAGCGTGTATTCCTTTACTATGGAAAAAAGAAAGCTCACCGACAAGGGCCCAATGGATGACAAGAATAGCTGAAATACAATTGATGGAGAATCTTACAATGGCAATGAAGGACCAGGATGAAAGGTATAGGAAAATATGGACCCCATACCCTGTTTCCCCGAAAATAAGACAGTGTCTTATAATAATTTTTGCTCCCAAAGATGCGCTAGGTCTTATTTCCAGGGGATGTCTTATTTTTCAGGGGGGATCAGTGGGGGGAATCAATAAAAATGGCTCAGGAGGATCAGAGGGGGGATTACCGTTTTAGAACCTCCTGTGCCATTTTAATTCCCCCTTTCTGATCCTCCTGTGCCGATTTGATTCCCCCCCCCCCCCCTCAAATCCACCATGTGTAATTTTAAGTCATTTTAAGCCCCCCTCCCCCACCCCTGTGCCAGTGGACAGTTTAGTCTCTCCCCCCTCCCACCTTCACCAGACATCCCCCCCACACCTCAGTCACCCCTGTGGCGGCGAGATAACACACAATGTGCCTGACTCCTGTGTCTGGCAGCGGCGGCACGGGCTCTCTGACGGGCGACGTTCCCCAGCGCAACATCAGGGACGTCGCTCGTCATCCAGAGAGCCCGCCGCAGCTCACTGATTTGAAGAGACCTCGCACTGCCTGAACAGCTGCGGCCAATCAGTGAGCTGTGCGGCGGTGCCTGCCGATACCGTACGAGAGTCTAGATTCAGATGCCTTATGTTCGGTGGCCCTATTATCGGTGGATGCCTTATTATCGGTGGATGGCTTATTATCGGGGAGGTCTTATTATCGGGGAGGTCTTATTATCGGGGAGGTCTTATTATCAGGGGGATGCCTTATATTACAACGAGAGGCAAAACTGTAAGTAGGCCTTATTTTCGGAGGATGTCTTATTTTCGGGGAAACACAGTATATAGAGTACAGGGAGAGCTGAGATGGGACTGGGGAGACGGGGGGGGGGGGGGGGGGTGGAGTGGCTGGCTGGGAGGGGAGGGGAGGGGGGAGAGGGGGGAGAGATGGAGAATTACATTTTTTTTTCTTTTTTTCAATGTTTTTTTTTTTGGTGTTTTTGTTGTTGTTTTGTTATTAGTAAGGATGCGGATGGTTTTGATAAATATAGAGGCAATGCCTAAGAGTAAATAGGCTAGGAGATATGAAATAGGGATGACATGGAAGAAGGAGATGAAATTATAAAGCACAAAAAGATGTATTGAAGTGTATATATGTATAAAATATAAAATAAAGAATTAAAAAAAAAAGAGGTGTAAAAGAGGGTCAACAATGCCCATGTGAAGCCTCACTGTGCCCATTTGCAGCCATAGGTCCCCCAAACTTCAACCTTGGTAGTTAAGGGTTCCTAGATGCCCCCTAGCTGCAGCCAAAGGGTCCCGAAATGACATTGCTGCAGATTGACACAATTGACCGACTTTGGGGCCCTGTATCTCTGGGACACTTGGTGCTAGGAACCCCAAATTTGGATATGTTGTAGTGCAGATTCCACTAGGTTGGCATACCAAATTTGGGGTCATACCAAGTGGCCCCGAGATGCAGGGCCCCAAAGTCGGGTCGAAAAATGTCATTTTCTGCTGCAGAAAAGTGCTTGACTCGAGTATAAGCCGAGGGGGGCACTTTCAGCACAAAAAAATGTGCTGAAAAACTCGGCTTATACTCCAGTATATACGGTAGTAATGGCGTCGATCAGCGATTTTTAGCGGGACTGCGACATTGCAGCAGACAAATCAGACACCTAACTGACACTTTTTGGGGACCAGTTACATTATTACGGTGATCAGTGCTAAAAAAAAAAAGCACTGTTACTGTACTAATGCATACCTCCCAACATTTTGAGATGGGAATGAGGGACACCTACTAACAAATGTATGTAGGCATAGGACACGCCCACTGCCACATCCCCCTTAAAGGAGAATTAACCCAAAAAAAAGGTTAATTAAATCCACAAGGACTTTTTTTTTACCACTACTATTCATTTATATTGGCTTTTAAAATTTACAAATGCAGCAATTTAGAAATCAGATGGAAGGTTTAGCACTGGGAAACACTTTTTGAAAGATAAAAAGTGCATTTTATATACAACTACATAGATCAGACCAAAATGAGGGACAATTTAGGAGGAATGAGGGACAGAGGGACATTGCTCCAAATCAGGGACAGTCCCTGGAAATCAGGGACAGTTGGGAGCTATGCTAATGACACTGGCAGGGAAGGGGTTAACATCAGGGGCAATCAAAGGGTTAAGTGTGTCCCTAGGGGGTGCTTTCTAACTGTGTGGGGGGTGTTTGACTGGGGAAAGACAGAGACCCGTGTTTTTGCTTAGCAGAAACACAAGATCTCTGTTTTCCCTGGTGTCCCTATTGGAAGATTTCTCCTCACCTCCTGTTTTGGTGGCAACTGTAACCAGGGCCGCTGATAAGAAGGTGGCACCTGTCCTTCAGTATGGGGCCTAGGCCCCATAAGTTGAACAGGGGGGCCCAGAGCAGCAGGAGGGGGTGCAATTACTGAAACCAACCCCCCTGTGCTTCAGTTTGTAAATGAACAGGGAGACTCTGAACAAAATGCTTCCTGTTCATTCACTCTGCAGCTGAGGCTGCAGAGATAGGATTGAGGAATCTGTGTCCTCAATCTCTCTGTCTCAAAAGTGAGACATTGCAGGGTTCATTTACTAAAAGCCCCATGATTTCTAACAGCAGCCCTGACTGTAACATTTTGGATTTCCCATTAATTTCTGTCCAGGCGACAAATAGAAAATAAAACTCTTTTAGGCCCCTTTCACACTGGGGCGTTTTTCAGGCGGTACAGCAGTAAAAATAGCACCTGTACACCGCCTGAAAAAACCGGCCCCAATTCACTCCAGTGTGAAAGCCGGCGGGCTTTCACACTGGAGCGGTGCTCTAGCAGGACGGTAAAAAAAAAAAGTCCTGCTAGCAGCATCTTTGGAGCGGTATAGGAGCGGTGTATTCACCGCTCCTATACCGCTCCTACCCATTGATTTCAATGGGACACCGCGGGGATACCGCGGCAATACCGCCGCAAGGCGGCGCTACGGCGGCGCTTTGCGGGGGATTTTAACCCTTTTTCGGGCGCTAGCGGGGGTGAAAACTGCACCGCTAGCGGCCGAATACCGCGGCTAAAACGACGGTAAAGCAGCGCTAAATATAGCGCTGCTTTACCGTCGCCGCGGCTCCCGCCCCAGTGTGACAGGGGCCTTACAACAAAAAAATGCTTTAGCAGCGACACAATCAGGAGCAGTCAGGCTTGGGAGTAAAGGGCTAAGGTTACCATAGATTAAAGTTCAGCTATCACATTATGGAGCGAAATATGTTAAACCTTTTTATGCATATTAGAATCTTACAGTATATCTACATTCAAAATTTATTTTTCATTTTGGATAAAGTAGGGAAGGGATAAAACTTTTGTTAGTATTTAAAAAAAAAAAATTTCCGTATGTGTCTTATTACGGAGACTTCACTTAATTTCCTGTCCTATAGGCCAGGGTTCTCCAAGTTTTCAAAACAAAGGGCCAGTTTACTGTCCCCCAGACTTTAGGGGGGCCAGACTGTGGCCAGTTGGAATAAAGAAAATGGCCTTGTGTCAGTGGGAGTAAACAGTGCCCCATTGTTGGTGTCAGTGGGAGGAATAGTGCCCCATCATTGGTGTCAGTTGGAGGAATAGTGCCCCATTGTTGGTGTCAGCGGGAGTAAACAGTGCCCCATTATTGGTATCAGTGGGAATAATAGTGCCCTATCATTGGTGTCAGTGGGAGGAATAGTGCCCCATCATTGGTGTCAGTGGGTGGAATAGTGCCCCATTGTTGGGGTCAGTGGGAGTAAACAGTGCCCCATTATTGGTATCAGTGGGAAGAATAGTGCCCCATTATTGGTGTCAGTGGGAGAAATAGTGCCCCATCATTTGTATCAGTGGGAAGAATAGTGCCCCATTGTTGGTGCCAGTGGGAGGAATAGTGCCCCATCATTGGTGTCAGTAGGAGGAATAGTGCCCCATTGCTGGTGTCAGTGGGAGTAAACAGTGCCCCATTATTTGTATCAGTGGGAGGAATAGTGCCCCATCATTGGTGTCAGTGGGAGGAATAGTGCCCTGTTGTTGGTGCCAGTGGGAGGAATAGTGCCCCATCATTGGTGTCAGTAGGAGGAATAGTGCCCCATCGTCGGTGTCAGTGGGAGTAAACAGTGCCCCATCATTGGTATCAGTGGGAAGAATAATGCCCCATACACACGGTCGGATTTTCCGACGGAAAATGTCCTATCGGACAATGTTGTCGGAAATTCCGACCGTGTGTAGGCTCCATCGGACTTTTTCCGTCGGATTTTCCGACAGACAAAGTTTTATCTCCTGCTCTCAAATTTTCCGACAACAAAGTCCTATCGGACTTTTTCCGATCGTGTGTAGCGAATTCCGACGGACAAAGTGCCACGCATGCTCAGATTACATTACAAGACCAAAACCATTGGCTACTATCCTCTACGTAGTTCCGTCGTACGCAACGAACGTCACCACGTTCAGGATGATCGGATTTTCCGACAACTTTATCCGACCGTGTGTATGCAACACCAGTGTCGGACAAAATCCGCCGAAAAAAATCCGATGGATTTTGTGGTCGGAATTTCCGACCGTGTGTACGGGGCATAATGCCCCAATCATTGGTGTCAGTAGTAGCAATAGTGCCCCATCGTTGGTATCAGTGGCAGGAATAGTATCCCGCCATTGATGTCAGTGGGTGGAAGGGTGCCCCTTCATTGGTGTCAGTGGGAGGAATAGTCTTCCATTGTTGGTGTCAGTGGCAAGAATTATGCCCCCATTGTTGGTGTCCATAGGAGGAATAGTGTCCCAAGGGCTTGATGTAAGAAAGCAAAGGGCTGCATCTGGACCCCAGGCCGCAGTTTGGAGACCACGGCTGTAGGCTCAACAGGAAGTGAAAAGATATCTGTCAGATGTGAGGGAAAGTCCCCGCACACTACAATCTGTGTAAATAAATGGTAGATTTGCCAAAATGATGTAATATGAAAACCTACCTAAACTATCCCATCATTTTCTATCCAACCGGACAGGCTTTTGCACTACATACATGTTGATAGTTGGTAGATTTAAAGGAGATACAGTTAGGTTGTGTCCCCTGTGTATGGTCAGATTAAGACAGTCCGCCTGGGAACAGGTGTCCTCATTGGAAGATTCTCCTTATTCCTGTTACGATGGCAGCTCAAAAATTTGAATCTACCCTTCCTTTAATTTCCGGTGGCATTGGTGATAAGGCCAATTAGAAAAAATGCAAATCTCCCTAAAAGGGACCAAAAAAAAAAAACTGTCAGGGTTCCACAAAGAAAGAGAAAAGGAGCTGCAGAGAGAACATGGGATAGAGAGGAAAAAGGGAGCCATACTTTAGGAGTAATTCCAGAAAAAGCTTTTCTCTCCCTCAAGAACAGAAGCAAGGTGCCACTGTTACCAATTGTGTTTTTTTATTTTTTTGCTAGTTCTACAATATAAAGTAGCCTTTCTTAACCTTTAACCCAAGAGGAACCCTTGATATTATTGTCAGGTCTCAGGGAACCGCTAACATCATATGCCCCGTACACACGGTCAGAAAATCCGACCACAAAATCCATCAGATTTTTTTCTGACGGATTTTGTCCGACACTGGTGTTGCATACACACGGTCGGACAAAGTTGTCGGAAAATCCGATCATTCTGAACGTGGTGATGTTTGTTGCGTACGACAGGACTACGTAGAGGCTAGTAGCTTTGGTCTTGTAATGTGATCTGAGCATGCGTGGCACTTTGTCCGTCGGAATTCGCTACACACGATCGGAAAAAGTCCGATAGGACTTTGTTGTCGGAAAATTTGAGAGCAGGAGATAAAACTTTGTCCGTCGGAAAATCCGACGGAAAAAGTCTGATGGAGCCTATACACAGTCGGAATTTCCGACAACATTGTCTGATAGGACATTTTCCGTCTGAAAATCCGACCGCGTGTACGGGGCATTAGAAAGAATGCTCCTTACTTGGTGGTCAATGGGAAGAATGTTCCTTATGTAGTGGTCACACTTCACCAAGTCTGCGCTATCAGTGGAAATTTAGTTTTTCCTCAGAACTGTAATGGAACTGTAATGGAGTTCTGAGAGTTAATTGTACAGGAATTACTTTGGCAGCGTCTGGCTGGGCTGTACTAAGGTTCCCGCCTGGTCAAAGGTGCAGTGAGGAACCCATGACAGGCCGAGAATCAGCCTGGTTGGGCCTCTTAGGTACCAATCTTTCCCGGAGCCAATCAGTGGGCGCGTCTGGTCCTGCTGCATAGTCTGGGAAGGGGTATTTAAGGTTCTAAAGTCACGTGTTCGGGGTTCGCCGCAGCTTTGGTTCCTGGTTCTGGTCTGAGGCAGCCCCGTGAGGGGTCCCGGGCCTAGGAACGTTTGCCGTCTCGCAAGCATGGTCAATCCGACCAGCCCCAGAGGCCCTCATGGTCTGGGGAAAGGATCCGTCCGTTCCTGAGTCTCGGAGCTGGCTAGTCCGAGGCCCAGTAACTGAAGGAGAAAGGCTCCTACTTATCTTTAGTTACAATCTAGTCTGTGGCAGAGACTTTACAAAGTTTCCAGATCACATGTTGGCTGCTAGATCTCTGGCTAGAGGTTTATCAGGCAGTGAAGCACCCAGCTGCGAGTGGCTACTCTCTGGGTTCATTAGAGACATTCAGTAGATGTCAGCAGTTCGAAGTGCCTGAGTTTATCACCCGTGCCCTCTATTCCCAAAAGAGACTGTGTTATGTTGGATGCTACGACTGCAAAATAAAAACCTTGAAAAGGACTTTTGTGTGTCAGCATCTAAAGTCGTTGGGTACTAACCCTGGGAACCCCTGGAGAATCACTGACAGGTCATGAGGAGGTAAGCCCAAAAGTCAAGGCCACCCCTCAAGGGGTTATGGCCGCTACACTTACATTGGTGGTGAGTGGGATTCCCTGTCTTACAGTGGTTGTGAAAATGCCACCCTTACAGACCGCTAAAACGCTCATTGGTATCATGCAACTGGCACTGCCAAGTAGCGTTGGTCACAGAACTATGAAGGGACCATCAAATAGAAAGTAATTTAGCCACAGCTCAAGGAATCCCTGGAAACCTCTAGAGAAACTATGGTTGAGAATGGCTGATATAGAGTCTATCATGGTAGGGTGAAGTCCTCTGTATTGGCCATGGCAGGTGGACAGGTTTTGAAATGTTGGCGCACATGTCTCACTGCTGACGTAGAAATAGAATTAGCGGGACGACTTGCCAGCAAGCCCGCATTACTGAAACACCAGATTTGGAGGACATGGGGTATGACAAGTGTCTTGTGTAATCTGCCTCCAAAATAATGATTGTACTTTTACAGGATCTCTGAAGCTGGCCATGACTCACCCGGAGTTTTACTGGTATGTGGATGAGAATCTCACGACAGAAAACCTGAAAAGTTCTCTACTGAGGAGCGAGATTTTATTTGGTGCTCCTCTGCCCAATTACTATTCTGTGGAGGACCGATGGGAAGAGCAGCACAGGAAGTTTCAAAACTTTGTCACCTCCTATGTTGGCGTTCTGTCCAAAGAGTCTACCAGGTAAGCTGTTGGCTTTGATCACTCTTTTAATGTTTCATATTAAAGTAAATGGAAGCCAAAATGTATATGTTTTTAATTTTGGAGTGTGGAAAGGCTAGAACCCTTGTGACGTTTTTATCACTGTGTGTTCCCACTGGGGAGTTATACCCTATCTTAAGCCAAGTATGCACCATTAGAAAATCAGACAAATTATCTTTGCATTTTTTTGGTGCCCTCATCCCATGTTGAAAACGAGTACAACTTCCTACCTACTTAGATATGGTCTGTGTCTAGTCTATGGTCATACTTTGTTTCCGATCATGCACGGATTTGCTCATTCACTTTTTATAGTATGATTACTGTACTAATTAACCACTTCAGCCCCGGACCAATTGTCAGCTTAAGGACCAGAGGTCTTTTTTCAATTTCGCACTGCACTACTTTAACTGGTAATTGTGCGGTCATGCAATTTTGTAACGAAACGAAATTTGCGTCCTTTTCTTCCCACAAATAGAGCTTTCTTTTGATGGTATTTGATTGCCTCTGTGATTTTTATTTTTTGCGATATAAACGGAAAAAGAGCGAAAATTTTGAAAAAAAAAGAGATTTTCTACTTTTTGTTATAAAAAAAATCTAATAAACTCAATTTTAGTCAAACATTTGGGCCAAAATGTATTCAGCCACATGTCTTTAGTAAAAAAAATGCCAATAAGCGTATATTTATTGGTTTGCGCAAAAGTTATAGCGTCTACAAACTAGAGTACATTTTCTGGAATTTACACCGCTTTTAATTTATGACTGCCTATTTCATTTCTTGAGGTGCTAAAATGGCAGAGAAGTACAAAACCCCCCCAAATGACCCCATTTTGGAAAGTAGACACCCCAAGCTATTTGCTGAGAGGCATGTTGAGCCCATTGAATATTTTTTTTTTTTAGTCCCAAGTGATTGAATAAAGACAAAAATAAAAAATAATTTTTTTTTTTCTTCAAAAAGTTGTCACTAAATGATATATTGCTCACACATGCCATAGTTATATGTGGAATTGCACCCCAAAATACATTTTGCTGCTTCTCCTGAGTATGGGGATACCACATGTGTGGGACTTTTTGGGAGCCTAGCCGCGTACGGGGCCCCGAAACCCAAGCACCGCCTTCAGGATTTCTAAGGGTGCAAATTTTTGATTTCACTCCTCACTACCTATCACAGTTTCGAAGGCCATAAAATGCCAAAATAGCACAAAACCCCCCCAAATGACCCCATTTTGGAAAGTAGACACCCCAAGCTATTTGTTGAGAGGCATGGTGAGTATTTTACAGCTCTCATTTGTTTTTGAAAATGAAGAAAGTAAAGAAAAAAAAATTTTTTTTTTTCTTTTTTCAATTTTCAAAACTTTGTGACAAAAAGCGACATCTGCAAAATACTCACAATACCTCTCAGCAAATAGCTTGGGGTGTCTACTTTCCAAAATGGGGTCATTTTGGGGGGTTTTATGCCATCTGGGCATTCCATGGCCTCCGAAACTGTGATTGGCAGTGAGAAGTGAAATAAAAAAATTACTCCCTTAGAAAGCCTGAAGGCGGTGCTTGGTTTTTGGGGTTCCGTACGCAGCTAGGCTCCCAAAAAGTCCCACACATGTGGTATCCCCGTACTCAGGAGAAGCAACAGAATGTATTTTGGGGTGTATTTCCACATATGCCCATGACATGTTTGAGCAATATATCATTTAGTGACAACTTTTTGTAAAAAAAATATATATATTTTTTTTTTTTTCATTATTCAATCTCTTGGGACAAAAAAAAAAAAATATTTAATGGGCTCAACATTGCTCTCAGCAAATAGCTTGGGGTGTCTACTTTCCAAAATGGGGTCATTTGGGGGGGGTTTGAACTGTCCTGGCATTTTATGCACAACATTTAGAAGCCTATGTCACACGTCACCCACTCTTCTAACCACTTGAAGACAAAGCCCTTTCTGACACTTTTTGTTTACATGAAAACATATTTTTTTTTTTGCAAGAAAATTACGTTGAACCCCCAAACACTATATATATTGTTAAAGCAAAGGCCCTACAGATTAAAATGGTGGGTGTTGCATTTTTTTTTTTTTCCACACAGTATTTGCGCAGCGATTTTTCAAACGCATTTTTTGTGGAAAAAATACACTTTTTTTTATTTTAATGCACTAAAACACACTATATTGCTCAAATTTTTGATGAAATAAAAAATATGATCTTAGGCCGAGTACATGGATACCAAACACGACATGCTTTAAAATTGCGCACAAACACGCAGTGGCGACAAACTACATACATTTTTAAAAGCCTTTAAAAGCCTTTACATGATACCACATTAGATTCACGGAGGAGGTCTACTGCTAAAATTACTGCCCTCGATCTGACCTTCGCGGTGATACCTCACATGCATGCTGCAATTGCTGTTTACATATGACGCCAGACCAACGCTTGTGTACGCCTTTGCGCAAGAGAAGGGGGGGCAGGGGTGCTTTTTTTTTTTTTTTTTTTTTAGTTTTTTTTTTTATTTATTTAGCTTTTTTATTCTATTTTTAAACTGTTCCTTCCATTTTTTTTCTTTGTTATGATTTTTATTGTTATCTCAGGGAATGTAAATATCCCCTATGATAGCAATAGGCAGTGACAGGTACTCTTTTTTTGAAAAAATTGGGGTCTATTAGACCCTAGATCTTTCCTCTGCCCTCAAAGCATCTGACCACACCAAGATTGGTGTGATAAAATGCTTTCCCAATTTCCCAATGGCGCGGTTTATATCCGGGAGGGGGGACATTCCCTCCTACTGCTTGTAAAAGCAGTCTAGAGGCTAATTACCCGCTAGAATTGCTTTTACATGAAAGCCGATCACTGGCTGAAAAGAATGATACCAAGATGATACCTAAACCTGCAGGCATCATTCTGGTATAACCATTCAAAGTCCAGCAACATACTGGACATATATTGTAATCTTTTTTTTTTTTCATGCAGCCTCTTGGCTGAACGAAAAAAAGAGATTGATTGGTGGGTATGCCCACCATTAGAATACCTCCCTTCATCCACCCACTTCTAATGATGGGCATACATGCACCATTTATAAATGCCGATGCATGGGGGCATCCTCCCGCAAAAGTTATGCCGTGTACACACGGTCGGAATTTCGACCGTATGTACGTGGCATTAGGAGCCAATCGCTCCTCCCCGCCCCCTGCTGCCCCCATGCTTCGGCATATATGCTCTTTTTTTTAACTGTGGTGGTGAAATCACCTCCTACAGCGTTGGAGTCGCGGCTTTATGTATCGTGGGAGCAAACGCTGTTGCTGTCAAGATAAATAAATCCGCGCTGCAACTGAATGGCGCACCTGAAAACAAAAAAATGCTTAACACTAAAACACAGTAAACAAAATTACATACCTGAAAAGCAAGCATGATAAAACATGATAAAACATAATAAAACATTGCAGAATAGAATGGAGTAAAAAAAGAGCAACAATAGAGAGAGAGAGAGAACAATAAAACGACAACTATTTTTGTTTTTTTTATTTTTTTGAGATTCACAGGTAAAAAAGCTCCTGACTGTTAGCGACTGAATCAAAACGCTACCACAAAAAAAATGTTAGCGATCGCAGGGATCAGGCCTGACTCTGCGAACACTGCAGTTATGTGTGCTTAGTGTTTTGTAAGTGACAGTGATCGATCGATACTGCACTTGGGTGGGCTGGGCTGGGCGGAGGCGGAAAACGCAGGTGCTAGCAGGTATCTGGGCTGATCCCCGCTAACAATGCGTTTTTTTGGAACCCTAAACTGCTGGGACGCTAGTATAGATCTGATCAGATCAGATATTGATCTGTTCAGATACTATACCACTAAGGGAGGTGTATGCTTTGCGCGTGGGTGTTTGCGGTACTGGCACTAACCTGGGGCGACGCAGACCTTATTTGACCCTAAAACCTAATTGATATCACCCGCCGGGCGATCAGGGGGTTAAACCGTTATTGGGTAATAAATGGCGGGTGCCCTGACAGTATAAAAAACAAGCTAACTAACCAGCGTCACCCGTAACAGTAATACAAAAAAAAACTGGTTACCTAGCGACACTAATGCAGGGATCAGAAAAACGATCGCTTAGTGACACTGGCAAAAGGGGGTGAAAGGGTTAACTAGGGGCAATCAGGGGGTTAAACCTTTATTAGGTAATATATGGGGGTACCTGACGCTATATAAAAACCTGACGGGGAACCTAAATAACGAAATAACTAACTGGCTAACCAGCGTCACCAGTGACATTTTATACGGTGATCACTGGTGAAAGGGTTAACTCTAGGGGCAATCAGGGGGTTAAAACCTTTATTTAGGTTGTAATATGGGGGTACCTGACCTATAAACCTATTTATGAACCTATATAAACATGGCGGTTAACCTAAAAAAAAACTGGTTACCTAGCGACACTAATGCAGCGATCAGAAAAACGATCGCTTAGTGACACTGGCAAAAGGGGGTGAAAGGGTTAACTAGGGGCAATCAGGGGGTTAAACCTTTATTAGGTAATATATGGGGGTACCTGACGCTATATAAAAACCTGACGGGGAACCTAAATAACGAAATAACTAACTGGCTAACCAGCGTCACCAGTGACAGTTATACGGTGATTACTGGTGAAAGGGTTAACTCTAGGGGCAATCAGGGGGTTAAAACCTTTATTTAGGTTGTAATATGGGGGTACCTGACCTATAAAACTATTTATGAACCTATATAAAACATGGCGGTTAAAATAAAAAAAAAATGGTTACCTAGCGACACAATGCAGCGATCAGAAAAACGATCGCTTAGTGACACTGGCAAAAGGGGGTGAAGGGGTTAACTAGGGGGCAATCAGGGGGTTAAACCTTTATTAGGGGGGGGTAGGGGGCTACCTAGGACCTAAAACTAACTGCCCTGACAGTTATTACAGTCACACTGACACTAAATGCAGTGATCAGTAAATAAATGATCACTGCAATTAGTGACACTGTGACTGGGGGGGGGGGGGGGTGATCTGGGGGGTGATCAGGGGGTGAAAGGGGGGTGTTTTGTGTGCCTAACTGTACTGGTGTCAGTGTAGTGTTGTGCACTAACCTTAACATGTTCGCCGCTCGGCGTCTCCGGTCACATAGACCGGCGCACCGAGCGTGACATCACTTCCGCCTTCCTGTCTATACAATAGACAGGAAGGGGAAGCTTTTCATTCGCCAGGAGCGATCGCGAGGGGGTGGCCAGAAACCACTGGCCGTCCCCTCGTCCCGGATCGCTCCTGAAGCGATGCCGACCGTCCCCGCCGGCGGAGGGGGGTCCGATCGGACCCCCCAACCGCCTAAAGAATGGCACGTACAGGTACGTGGTTCTGCCTGTACGTGCCATTCTGCCGACGTATATCTACATGGGGCGGTCGGCAAGTGGTTAAGGGAAAATCAGACGTTATCATAACTAATTGATTAAATAACCAAAGCGCCAAAGAAAACCAAATAATAATATAAATATGAATGTAGTGATACCAAATCAGTTAGCAGCTTCGGTGAAAAAATTGCTGTGACAGAAAGAGTACAAAGACCTATATTCTAAAGGTTTATAAAAAACATAAACCGCATTGTATTATGGCGACTTGAAAATAGGGTCGTTGAAACTAGAAAGTCCCCCAAAAAAGTGCTCATGCAAAGCTCAAATGACTTAAACAGTAAAAGTTCCAAGTCCCAAATAAAGTACTCGTGCTCAAAGATGGATGCGGGATTCCGTACTAGACAAGGTGCCCCCACATAGATGTAAACTCACCCCTCAGAGTGGACCAACTATTGCTAGTATGGTCAAACGCATGTGTGGGGCAGCCCCTGTAGATCTTCTTTAGTCTGGCGTTGTCTGAGATAGGAGGATGAGGAATATTTATTAGACGTGTGCATTAGTTTTCGTCCAAATGCATTTTCGTCCAAATTTCAGGTATTTCCGTTATCGTTTTAACAAACGATAACGAATGTGCAGAATCCAACATAAACAAAATCAGTGCCGGGACAAGGTCATTTGGTGCCCAGGGCGAAAATGGCAAACTGCGCCCCCCCCCCCAATTATTGTCACCATTCAGAATATCTGTGCCTCTCTGGGGATTTCTGCAGGTATTCTTGCCGAGCTCTCCATTCTTTACAAATCCCCCAGATCCCTCTCTGCACACATTCCCTCCAGCTCTCCATTCTTTACAAATCCCCCCAGATCCCTCTCTGCACACATTCCCTCCAGCTCTCCATTCTTTACAAATCCCCCCAGATCCCTCTCTGCACACATTCCCTCCAGCTCTCCATTCTTTACAAATCCCCCAGATCCCTCTCTGCACACATTCCCTCCAGCTCTCCATTCTTTACAAATCCCCCAGATCCCTCTCTGCACACATTCCCTCCAGCTCTCCATTCTTTACAAATCCCCCCAGATCCCTCTCTGCACACATTCCCTCCAGCTCTCCATTCTTTACAAATCCCCCCAGATCCCTCTCTGCACACATTCCCTCCAGCTCTCCATTCTTTACAAATCCCCCAGATCCCTCTCTGCACACAGTCCCTCCAGCTCTCCATTCTTTACAAATCCCCCCAGCTCTCCTCTCTGCTAACCCCCCACTGTTCCCTCTGCACAAATTGTCAACTGTTCTTCTCTCAGCACATATCCCCCCTTCCCCCACACTTTTACAGTGCACTCCTCTCTGCACAAGTTCAGGCTTTGGCAATCCCTCACCTCTTCCGACAGCCACCAGTCTCTATGGTATGTGCAGGCTTTTTTTTATTATTGTTCAGAGTACAGAGAGCTCCGCCTGGGCAGAGGAGGAGTTTCAGAGCTCCTCAGCTCCGTGCTACAATGTCTCTGTAGCAGCAACAAGTGGGGACAAGCTGCCTCTGGAGTCACTGCAGCTGTGGCTTACAGCGCTGGTAGCATAAGCGTGCGCAAGGGCTCGAGGGCAGCAGCAGTGAGTGCCCAGAGCTAACACAGAAAAGCCAGTAGAGGAAGTGAGCTGTGCAGAAAACTTCCTCTACTGACTATGTGTTACCTGACAGATCGGAGAGGAGAGGGCTGCCAGAGTTTCCGGAACACACGTTGTTTCTGAATAGCTGGTTCCTCCTGCAGCTTCGGCAACAGCTCTCTACTCTCCTCCGCTCCTATACCGCCTCCGGCCGTGAGTGACGTCACGCCGACGGGACTACACATCGCCTTCATAGGGGGAGTGAAGGGGGAGCTCTGACAGGTATAGCTGGTGCGGACTGTGTAGGCTTGTGCCAGGTGCAGGAGCGCACTTGGCACATTACAGCAGTAAGATACAGAAGACTACAGTACAGCTAGGGGCGCCAGCTAGTGTGTACTGTGAATCACACTGCCAGCACTTCACCTGCGCCCCCCTCCCTCCCACAAATTGTACCGCCCAGGGCATCCGCCCCTTCCGCCCCTGCCTTGTACCGGCCCTGAACAAAATGCTTTATTTTCGGTTACGTTGCAACAGTTCGATATAGATAGGAGATTCGACATGACGCTGACAATAGCGATCTGTGTTCATCGAACCCTTGGTCGAATGTGCCTAACCTTAGCTTTATTAGTTCAAGATTATTCTACATAGAGAGAAAAGATTCGACATAGAGAAAAAAGATTCGACATGAAGATTTGACGAAGCAGTCGCCGTGAGCGGACATTTATGGTAAAATGCTCCACCCATAGGCTATAGAAGAATTCTAATGTTGGTTGACTAGTAATAATAATTAATAAATATAATTATTACTAGTTTCATACAACATTAGAATTCTACTAAAGCTTTTAGGTGGAACATTCGACAGGAAATGTACGATTGCGGCGTCGTACAGTTTAGCTGCTCCATCGAATCTTCTTACAACATTCGACAGACACCATGAGCCTTCAATGACAGATTCAACCTTAATTATTTCGGATTTTCGGACGAATGCCTTTTTTAACAAAACAAAATAAATAAAAACAAATTTCGGGTGTAACAAAATAAATTAATTTTTTGGACGAAAAGGAAATTCCGAAACAAAATATTTCAGTGTGCACATGTCTAAAGCCCCATACACACGGTCGGACAATCCGCGGACCAGGTCCGTCGGACCATGTCCATCATACTTTGTCCGATGTTGGTTTTGCGTACACACGGTCGGACAAAGTTGTCGGAAAATCCGATCATTCTGAACGTGGTGACGTTTGTTGCCTACGACGGGACTACGTAGAGGCTAGTAGCCAATAGCTTTGGTCTTGTAATGTGATCTGAGCATGCGTAGCACTTTGTCCGGTCGGACAACCGTACACACGATCGGATTTGGTGTGATCGGACCGTGTTGACGGCCAAGATTTCCAGCAGGAGATAAGACTTTGTCCGTCGGTCAAACCGACGAACACTGTCCGATGGTGCATACACACGGTCTGATTTTTCAACAACCTTGTCCGATCGGACAGAATCCATGAAAAAGTCCGACCGTGTGTATGGGGCTTAATATTTATCCCAGATAACGCCAGTCTAAAGAAGATCTACACATGCGTTTGACCATACTAGCAATAGTTGGTCCACTCTGAGGGGTGAGTTTACATCTATGTGGGGGCACCTTGTCTGAGCACTTATCCAGTACGGAATCCCGCATCCATCTTTGAGCACAAGCACTTTATTTGGGACTTTGAACTTTTACTGTTTAAGTCATTTTGAGCTTGGTTATCATAACTAACAAGAAAAAATTTCCCTTTTTTTTCTAAACAGTCCATATTGGCTCTCGAAAGCAGTGTACTTATGAACAGAAAATGTAATTTCCGGCCCATTTTCTAATAGTATGTACTATGCTAAAGGTATATAAAAAACATAAACTGCATTGTATTATGGTGACCTGAAAATAGGGTCGCTGAAACGTCCCAAAAAAGTGCTTGTGCCAAGCTCAAATGACTTAAACAGTAAAAGTTCCAAGTCTCAAATAAAGTGCTCGTGCTCAAAGATGGATGCAGGATTCCGTACTAGATAAGTGCTCAGACAAGGTGCCCCCCACATAGAACAAACAAGAAAAAATTTCCAACATGTCCCTTTTTTGTCTAAACCGGCCATATCGGCTATCGAAAGCAGTGTACTTATGCACAGAAAATTACATTTTTGGCCCATTTGCTAATAGTGTGACACCTAGGCTTTATCTGTCCTGGTGACCACTGTCACAGGGACTGAAAGTGAAATTTTTACATTTGCCACTGGAAGATGAATAGATTGGAAATCTTCCAGTGGGGGGGGGGGGGCACTTATTTCAATGGCCACTGTCTAGGAGGTGTCAGCGAAATTAGGCTGTACGCAGAGCACACAGCCAAATCTCCTGTCTCTAATAATAAACACATTCGGTCTAATGATATAATGCATCTTACCTAAAAACTTACCTAAACAGACATGACCATCCTTAAGTTCTCAGCTCCGTTGGCATCTCTAACTCACACTTGCCAGCTTGACCTTTTATTATCACAAAAGCTTTCACAAACAGGAAGTGATGGCTCCAGCAGCCAATCACTTCTTACATGGGAAGTGACATCACAGGATGTGATGTCCACACAGAAAATGACCATATAAGGATATGACAATATAGGGAACCCTTCCAACAGGGTTCATTAATACAAACAACAACATGAGTAATAAAAGAAGGTGGTGTCTTCACAGACAGCCAATCAGATATTTGTATTCTTTCAAAAGAACCAATCGCAGACATGTATACATTCAAATAGACTAGCAGTGACACGTGCAAATAATCAGGTGCAGAGCCATGCTTTCTGTGAGACAAAGGAACACTAGAAAGATGGCTCTGCACAAGACCGTGTGAAAACCGACTAAATGCTTTCCATGACGCAAACCATACAAAACTATGGCTCAGTGGGCCATCATTTTCGTATAGTTATGCTATAGTTCCCATGTACGCAGACCTGTTTGCTCTGAGTCATTAATGCAGTCGCCAAGAAGTGGCCAGTCTCTTGGTGAGGCATAAATGAACATCCCTAAAAGAGCAAACATATCTGCAGTGTCCACAGGAAGGTTTTTGCGGCCAATGGTCTTCCGCCAAAGTCTGTATGTGCGAATACACTCACATGAGCGCATTACAGCAAAACCGACACTGGGGGACATCTGACAACATACATTTATAAGAATTTCCACAACAGATGGGAAGATGAATTGATGGGAAACCTTCCAATGGGGGGGCATTTATTCCAAATGCAGCTGTCTACAAGGGGAATTGTTCTTTATTGTGGAGAGATTTTCTTTTATTTCCTTTTGTGTCTCTGGCATGGAAACCAGAGGAACATCTTTACAATAAGGCACATACATGGCTTGGTAATTCTGACTTGTGACCTACTGTTCCATGTGAAGTGTGAGTTTTAATGATAGGCACACTTGAAAACATTAAAGGAGTTCTGAATGCTTTTCTAGAAAGGATTCAACATCGGGCGGAATTGGATGCTTTTTTTTGACTGTCTGTGATGAGTAAAAGACGTCTCCCTTGGGGCGCACCGTGCCAGATCTGTATCGAACTCTCTGAACTTGTACAGAGCTTATGACAGCCACACGCTTGAATAGGCTCCAAGAGTTTTCACGTAACTAGACAGAAGCGTGCTCCTATGCAGTCTAGATTCACTCTTCCGCTAGAAGAGGTTACTGCACAGGCGGGAGCAAGGCTGGATGGGAAACAAAATCTCAGAAAGGAGAAAATAGTCTGTTTTCACCTCAAATGTAAAATCTTAATGAGACAGCTTGTTTATAATTAAAGCGAGATGCTGAGGTTAGCCGATTCTGCTGAAAGCATTGTGAAAAGTCTCTTCGGAGAGGTGTGTTCAGAAAACAGAGCCAGTTTCAATGCCGACTCCTCAGCATTCTTCTCTTCCAGTCCTAATAGACAATTCATTGTTGAGTTGTTGCTGGGTGTTTATGCTCTGTCTGCAGCATTCTATATTTGTATCTTGCTGAATGGATTACCCTGTATATGAGGCTACCAGAAAGAAGAAAGTCAGTCAGCCACTATAGTTAATGCAGCATAAACATTCCTACCATTCATTCTTTACCACAATCTTCCACACCCTCTACCATCTACTCATGACCTCAGTCCTCTACAGTCTACACAAGTGTTCTCCAACCTGTGGTCTGTTGGCTGGATGTGGCCCTTTGCATGCCCTTGGGGCACCATTCCTCCCATTGACACCAACAGTGGGGTACTATTCCATTCCTTTGACATGACAATGTGGCATTATTACCTCCACCGACAACAATGAGGCATATCTCCCAATGATATAAATGATTGGGCACTATTCCTCTCACTGACAACAACGATGGGGCACTATTCCTCTCACTGACAACAACGATGGGGCACTATTCCTTTCACTGACAACATTGATCATAGGCGTGTGCACAGGGTGTGCCAGGTGTGCATTAGGGCACACCCTAATCACCCCGTGTGGCACAGATCCCCCCTGTCTAGACTCCTGTTGTTTCACCAAAGCCCCTTAAAGGGGATCCTAAAAAAAAAATAATTATAAAAAATAAAATACTAAAAATAAAAAAATGGACACCGGCCTGCTGCCATACGGGCACCGGCCTGCTGCCATACGGACACCGGCCTGCTGCCTTAGGACACCTGCCTGCTGCCCTTAGGACACCGGCCAGCTGCCCTACAGACACCGGCATGCAGCCCTACAGACCCCGGCATGCAGCCCTACAGACCCCGGCATGCTGCCCTACAGACACCGGCCTTCTGCCCTACAGACACCGCCAGCTGCCCTACGGAGCACCGCCCGCTGCCCTACGGACACCGGCCCACTGCCCTACGGACACTGGAGGTTTATATACACATGTATATGTGTTTGAGCTTTGGAGTACACACCCTAATGCAATAGGATGTGCACACCTATGCCAATGATGGGGCACTATTTCTCCTAATGATATAAATGATTGGGCACTATTCTTTTCTCCAACACCAATGATGGGCACTATTCCTCCCGCTGACACCAAGGATTGGGCATAATTCCTCCCACTGATATCAATGATGGGGTACTATTCCTTCCACTAATCAATGGCGTCACATTATTCCCCCTTCTACTGACCATAGGTGCTATGTTACTTTTTTACTCCTCTGACCACTAAGCCTGAGTTATTGTCTAATCCCACAGATGCTGGGATGTTTTCTACTTCCAGTGGCTACAGTCTTGCCCCTCTAAAATCTGAAGGACAGTAAACTGACCCTTTGTTTAGAAAGTTTAGAGTGCCCTGGTCTACACCATTCATTATCCACTCTTATTCCCAATCCGACAAATCCTCACTATTGAACATTGGCGGCCCGTCCATTAGGGGGTCGCAGGGGCGCCACCCCCCTAATCCATGCGCCCGGCCCCTAATCTACATGCTGGACGCATGGATTTAAATGTTTTTTTTTTAAAAGCACATGATTAGAACCTGAGGCTTTAATTGGCTTAAAAAAAAGGGTGGACTCGGGGCGCAGAACACTGCGCCCTGAGCCCACCCACTTGTGTGAAATTAGCAAAATAATATTCGTTAAATGTCTTCTTGCTTCTCCTCCTGGCCAGCCAGGAAGCGGGTCCGGAGACCCGATCGGCCGGGGAGTCTTAGGACCATAGGATAATCGGGTCTAGGACCCACTTCCTATTCAGGCCAGGAGGAGAAGCGACGCCTGTTTGGCCGAAAGGAGAAGCAACAGCCCCGCCACTTACCTTGGCATGCTGGAGCGTGGAGCAGCATCGGCCTCCTAAGGTAAGGCCACTGATGGCCGCTGTCCATCTCCTGCTGGGGGGGGCACTGATCGCTTCCATCCGTCTCCAGTTGGGGAGAGGGGGCAGGTTTGTTATCAGCCCCCCCAAAAAAAAATTGAGCACCAGCTGCCATTTTTATACCCTCTTCATTCACCCCTTACCCAAATCTTCCACACCCTCCACCATTCATTTCTTACTTCATTCACACTACCTCCACACCCTGCACCATTTATTACTTACTTAAATCCTCCACACCTTCTGTCATTCGGACTTTATACCAATCCTTTACACCCTCCATCAATCACTCCTTACCCCTATCATAAATATTCTTCACCAATCACTCCTTTTCCCAATCCTTCACAACCTTCACCATTCACTACTTATCCCAGTCTGCCACCATTTACATCTTACCCCAATTTTACACACTCTTCCCAGTTCAGTCCTTATCAAATCCTCCACACCCTCCTTACTTCACTCCCCACCCCAATCTTCCACCACACCCTCCTTAGTTCACTCCCCCCCAATCTTGCACACCCTCCCTAGTTCACTCCTTTCACCTTCCATCATCCACTACTTACCCCAATTTTCCAAGTCTTCTGCTATCCAGTCCTTACTCCAATCCACCACACCCTCCTATATCACACCTTACCCCAAAACTTCACCTTACCCCTCCACGATTCACTCCTAACCCTAATTCCCCACATTCTCCTCCATTCACACCTTATCCCAATCCTTCACAACTTCTGCCATCCATTCTTTACTCCTATTCTCCATATCCTCCCCTATCACACCTTACCCCAATCCTCCAAACCTTCCACCATTAGCTCTTTACATTAATTCTTCACACCCTCCAACATTCACATTTTATCCCAATCCTACACATCCTCTGCCATGTATTCTTTATACTCAATCTTTCAAGCCCATTACCATTTACTCCTTGCCCCAGTCTTCCACATCCTCCACCGATCATTCCTTACCTCCACTTCTTATGAAAATTTCTTCTAACCCCAATCCCCAACACCCTCTGCCAATTATTCCTTATACTAATCTCTCAAGTCTTTATTTTATCTCTGTTTGGAATTTAACACGGGTTCAGGGACCTCAGGTACCCATATTTAATTTGTGTCTCCGGTTTAGCAGTTTTGCACAGTGACTAGATCTTACAGGACATGAGTGGCCCTTCAGGTAGAGGCAAGAGCAGCTGCACTGAGCGACTGTTTGTCCCATAGAAGGCTTGAGGGATATGTGATTATGCTGTGTATGGGGCACTTCCGAGGACAGGAAAGAGAAGACAGAAAATTTGGAATAATATTGCTGCTGCACATAAGTTGGTATTATTGGCAACTTGCAGAGCACTGGCACCATATGCAATATTTGCTAAGTAGCAGGGAAATAATTAATCAGGCTAGTTACTCTTTATATAATATTCACATTTGCTGTAATTAAATTAAGACTTTTTTAAGACCTTACATCACTTTCCCCTTCTGGAAATGCTACTTTCCAGGTTTTCTGCACCATTGATAATTTATTTGTCACTGAACGGGTGCAAGCATGCCTCTAGTTGTGGTGTTGGGGTGATTAAACCTATTCAGCAGATGCGTTTTCCAATATATTATGCCAGTCCAAGCTGCATTTTAGGGCATGGTAGCCTACTTTTATTTAACAGAATGGAATGGCTCACATAGAAATCAACTGCCCACGCAGGGGTTTCCACCATCGGCGGCAACTGGATATGCTAAGCCACCTGGCTCCCTTGTCAGCAGCAGTCTTCTTACCAGTCCTTCTGACTGTATTGTCCAGCTCTCCTGGTTCTCTCGGCTCGGTCAGCCTTTAGTCGCAGCACCCTGCTACATGGCCACTCATGGCCTCTGAATAGGGGTTCTCCTAACACTCTGATAGGAGCCAACCTGACTCCTGTGAGGAGACCTCCTGTCTCCTGGTTACTGGATATGGCACCTCGGACCCCTGGTTGAGACCTCCTGACTCTTAACTCCTGGCTAGGGAACCCCTGACCCATGGATGATACCTCCTGTCTCTTGACTCTTGGCTGGGACTCCCTTGACCCATGGGTGATACCTCCTGTCTCTTGACTCTTGGCTGGGACTCCCTTGACCCATGGGTGATACCTCCTGTCTCTTGACTCTTGGCTGGGACTCCCTTGACCCATGGGTGATACCTCTTGTCTCTTGACTCTTGGCTGGGACTCCCTTGACCCATGGGTGATACCTCCTGTCTCGAATATGGGAGCTGTCTCCAATCTGGAGCCCTGAGCTATTCTCAATTCTTGAGTATATAACGACCCTGCACACCTGTGTACTCAGACAGGCTGCAGGCATCCAGTAAAATCCAGACACAGGATTGTGACACCCAAGACACTTTAGAACCTTCAAGTTCTGGGCCCAATCCAGGTTTACAGAATCCAGAGAAAGCCAAAAACACAGCTTTCTCCACTCATGAAACGATAGTCTGGAACTTTAATCCTTTTTGCGGCTCCTGTGCCATTTTTTCCTACATTTTCACAGTGGTAGGCCCTCACCCTGTCACATAGTGAACTAAAAACTTCTAATCCACATTTGCTCTGTCTCAGTAATTCAAAAAATATTAAAGGCGTTAGTGTGTACTTGTCTCAATCCATAGAACCAAGTGCAATTTCTGTCTGCTGCCTCATTCCTCTGCTATCAGCATGAGTCATTTCTGACTTCCTGACACCAAGAGAAAAAAAGGTGACAGAGGAGGGAGCTCCAGCACACAGCCTGTGATTAACAGCATCAGCTCCGTTAATGTGTGCTGTGTGGAGGGGTGTGTGTCCCTTTCCTCCAATCAGCTCTCTGAGCTCTTCTTACTGAGCTCTGCAGAGTGTAACTTCAGCTCCCCACCCCCTGATTTCTGAAAGCTCAGACAATCTGTATAAATTCTGCACTTTGAACAGCCGTAGAGAAGAGAAGACTGCAGATAACAGGTACAACTACAAAATATGTAGGGGAAATTTGCTTGATCTCTGTGTATCACCTGAGACAAGTCACTTCACTGGGTATATATTATGCTTTACAACCACTTTAATTGTTAACCACTTAAGGACTGCCCGCCGTTGTTATACGCCCCTACTTTGACGTTAAATACCGTTGTTATGGCAGCAGCTAGCTGCCATAATCTGGTATTTTTAAAAATGGCTGGCAGTCCTCTTTCAGATAAAAGTGATCTCAGCAGTGGATTTGCCGAGAGATTACTTTTATTGAGGGCGGGAGAGTGCCCCCTCCTCCCGCTGTGCTCCGGTCGTCCCCGCTGCTTACCGGAGCCGTCGGTAACGCAAGAGATGATCGGGTCCTTTCCCCTCACTGCCTAGATGCCATGTGAGGGAAAGATGGCCCCCGCTCGGCTTCAAAGCATTGGACAGCGGAAGCGACGTCAAAAGTCACTTCCGCCCAATGCTCTTAAAGGGGAATTTTTTTTTTTTTGTAAAGAAAAATTACATATTTTTTTTATGAAATATGAGATCTGACCCCAGATCTCATATTTAAGAGGTCCTGTGATGCTTTTTTTCTATTACAAGGGATGTTTACATTACTTGTAATAGGAATAAAAGCGACCCAAAAAATGTTTTTAAAAGGACAGTGTAAAAATAAAAGTTAAATAACTAAGAAAAAAACTAAAAAATGTAAAGTGCCCAGTCTCGCCGAGCTCGTGTGCAGAAGCGAACGCATACGTAAGTCGCAGCCGCATATGAAAATGGTGTTCAAACCACACATGTGAGGTATCGCCGCAATTGTTAGAGCGAGAGCAATAATTCTAGCACTAGACCTCCTCTGTAACTCTAAACATGTAACCTGTAGATATTTTTAAACGTTGCATGGCAGGTAAGTGAGGCTTATTGGCTACAGAGTTGGAGCGCTCTTTAACGCTGCCCTAGGTGGCTTGGGGAAGAATTACAGCTGTGATGATTCTGCTTATTATAAACTCCAAGTGATTGATATTTCCTATTTCTCTGCCAATGCAATTGCCGAGCAATCCCCGGTAGTTTTGTATTTCCGCTACAGATACTAATTTAAAGCAATCTGCAGCTTCATTTAGACCTTCACTATAAATTCTGGGAGTAAATGGCTCTTCTGTCTTAATGTGATTAGAATTGAATTCTGTTTAGCACCTGCCACGTTTGATACAAGCATTTCCTGTATTTTAATACATTAGCCGCTGTTATTTCTTTTTAACACTTGATGTGTGGAGAATGGGGTAACTTGCTGGGAGCGGGCCTGTGGGAAAAGCTGACGGCGAAAGTGGAAATCCTTAGTGAAGACATGACAGCCTAAGCCGTCAAAACTCGCTATTTGTTCTAAGATCATTCACCACCGCCTGCAGCTTCCTCTAAAGCCCCATACACACGGTCGGAAAATCCGACCACCAAATCCATCGGATTTGGTCCGACGGATTTAGTCCGACACTGGTGTTGCATACACACGGTCGGACAAAGTTGTTGGAAAATCCGATCATTCTGAACGTGGTGACGTTTGTTGCCTACGACGGGACTACGTAGAGGCTAGTAGCCAGTAGCTTTGGTCTTGTAATGTGATCTGAGCATGCGTGGCACTTTGTCCGTCGGAATTCGCTACACACGATCGGAATTGGTGTGATCGGACTTTGTTGTCTGAATATTTATAGAGCAGGAGATAGAACTTTGTCCGTCGGACAATCCGATGGAAACTGTCCGATGGTGCCTACACACGGTCGGAATTTCCGACAACATAGTCCGATAGGACAGAATCCATTGGAAAATCCGACCGTGTGTATGGGGCTTAAGAGATCCCTATGTCTATGCGTTGGAGGATGGGAGCAATGTTCCCCAAACTGGCATGGCCACGTCGGTGGTAGAACACTCTTCAGGGTAGCTTCTCCTAATGGGATTAGATAGGACTAACTTCCTTGACTTCAATGTTTACCACGCCCCCCATCCAATCCAAATCAGCAGCCATTAAAATGTTATGTACAAATATAATATATAAAATTTTAAATATCAAAAATAGGTAACAGGTTTACCTTAAGTGCATGGCAGAAAATATGAAAATGCTAAAAACTGTTAAACTAATTTAGATAGATAGATAGATAGAAAGATAGATAGATGCATGCACCAATCAATAGATTATAAGATAGGATCGATAGATGAATTATTAGATTAATGGTGGAGAAACCCTTGTCTCTTGTAGTTGGTTACCAGGTTTTCACACATCTCAGGAGGGATTTTGGTCCACTCTTTACAGATCTTCTCTAAATCCTTACGGATTCTTGGCTGTCACTTGGCAACGTGAAGTTTCAGCTTCCTCCGTACATTTTCTATAGGATTAAGGTCTGGAGACTGGCTAGGCCACTCCATGACCTTAATGTGCTTCTTCTTCAGCCACTCCTTTGTTGCCTTAGCGGTATGTTTTGGGTCATTGTCATGCTGGAAGACCCATCCACGACCATCTTCAGTGTTCTGGCTGAGGGAAGAAAGTTCTCATCCAAGATTATACAATACATGGCCCCGTCCATTGGCCCCTCAATGCGGCAAAGTTGGCCGGTACCTTTAGCAGAGAAACAGCCCCAAAGCATCATGTTTCCACCTCTGTGCTTGACTGAAGGTATGGTGTTCTTGGGGTCATAGTCAGCATTTTTCTTCCTCCAAACAGGGCCTGTCGAGTTAATGCCAAAGAGCTCAATTTTGGTCTCATCTAAGCACAGCACTTTCTCCCAATCCTTCTCTGAATCATTTAGATATTCATTGGCATGACTGTTTGAGGAGGGGGACCTTGTGGGCGCTGCAGGATTTCAATCCATGGCGGTGTTTTGTGTTACCAATGGTTTGGTGACTGTGATCCCAACTGGCTTGAGATCATTCACAAGCTCCTTACGTGTAGCTCTGGGCTGATCCCTCCCTTTTCTCATAATCATCCTTACCCCATGAGGCAGAATATTGCATGGAGCTCCAGACCGAGGGCGATTTATGGTTATATTGTATTTCTTCCATTTGTGAATAATCACTCCAACAGTTGCCTCCATCTCACCAAGCTTCTTGCTGATGGTCTTGTAGCCCATTACAGCCTTGTGTAGGTCTACAATGTTGTCCCTGTCGTCCTTTGATGGCTCTTTGGTCTTGCCCATGATGGTGAAGTGAATGAATGAATGAATGACTTGTATAGCGCAACCTATGCGAACTGAATCGCCTCAGGGTGCTTTTTGCCACTGGTGTCCATCTGTGGTATAGTGCGGTCCTTGCCCTGTGGGGTCCTGACACGCTTACAACATACACATATTTGGCCAATTTTATCGACAGGATCTAATTAACCTACCAGCATGTCTTTGGAGTGTGGGAGGAAACCGGAGTACCCGGAGGAAACCCACGCAAGCACAGGGAGAACATGCAAACTCCAGGCAGAAGGTGTCATGGTCGGGATTTGAACCAGCGACCCTATTACTGCTAGATGAAAGTGCTAACCACTACACCACTGTGCTGCCCTGAAGTATGAATGGAAGCAAGAGATTCTGTGGACGGGTGTCTTTAATACACATTAGGAGCACCTTCTTAAATTGACAGGACCAGTGGCGGCTGGTGCTCAAAATTTTTGGGGGGGCGCAAACAAACAGCCTCACTGTGCCATCAAACGCTGCCACTGTGCCCATTAAACGCTGCCACTGTGCCCATCAAACGCTGCCACTGTGCCCATCAAACGCTGCCACTGTGCCCCAAGTTCTGCCACTGTGCCCCAAGTTCTGCCACTGTGCCCCAAGTTCTGCCACTGTGCCCCTTAAGTGCTGCCATTGTGCCCCAAGTTCTGCCATTGTGCCCCTTAAGTGCTGCCATTGTACCCCTTAAGTGCTGCCATTGTGCCCCTTAAGTGCTGCCACTGTGCCCCTTAAGTGCTGCCATTGTGCCCCAAGTTCTGCCATTGTGCCCCTTAAGTGCTGCCATTGTGCCCCTTAAGTGCTGCCATTGTGCCCCTTAAGTGCTGCCATTGTGCCCCAAGTTCTGCCACAAGTTCTGCCATTGTGCCCCAAGTTCTGCCATTGTGCCCCTTAAGTGCTGCCATTGTGCCCCTTAAGTGCTGCCATTGTGCCCCTTAAGTGCTGCCATTGTGCCCCTTAAGTTCTGCCACTGTGCCCCTTAAGTGCTGCTATTGTGCCCCTTAAGTGCTGCCATTGTGCCCCAAGTTCTGCCACTGTGCCCCTTAAGTGCTGCCACTGTGCCCCCTGCCTGCCCTCTGCACTTACCTTGTCCCGGTGTGCAGCTGGTGACGGCGTCAGGCGACGAGCGGTGTCTCCGTCGGATGTCTCCGTCGGATGTCTTCTCCCGCGCTCCTCCTGTCTTCTTCTGCTGTGATTGGACGCTAGGTGATTGGACGCCTCGCGTCCAATCACAGCGCCTGTGACTTCAGCCAATCAGGTGACAGGTAACAGACCTGGCAACCTGATTGGCTGAGAGGCGGGTCTGTGTTAGGGAAGCGATGTATTCGCTTCTCTAACACAATACTGTGTAATCAGCGAACGCACGGCCGTGCGCCCGCTGTTTACACTTAGGGAAGCCTATTAGAGCACACCGCTCTAATAGGGTCCCCTATTAGAGCTTACAGCTCTAATAGGGGCGCTTCCAGCAACACCCCCCCCACTGTAATTCAGATGCCCGGCGCCCGATCAGGGGCCGGACACCTGAATAGGGGGCGGCAGAGGTGACCAATAGATAGATTCATGCAATGCATGAATCTATCTATTGGTGATAGAGCGGTGCATACTGCACTGTGCGCCCTTAAAGGGACATGGCGCCCTTAAAGGGACATGTTTAAATACATTTTTTTTTTTTTTTAACTTTTTTTTTTATTTATTTATTTATTTTTTTTAACTGCAAGGAGGGGGGGGGCGGCGCCCGGGCGCCCCCTATGGACGGGCCGCCACTGGACAGGACTAATCTGTGTACCACATGAGCACATACTGTAGCTAGCCTGTGGGAGCCAGAATTATTGTTGGTTGGTAGAGGATCAAATGCTTATTTTACTCACTAAACTGCAACTCAATTTATAACATTTGTTTTATGTGTTTTTTCTGAATTTTTGGTTGATATTCTGTCTCTATCATTTAAAATACACCTATGATAATAATAACAGACCCTTAATTTCTTTGTATGTGGGCAAACCTACAAATTCTGCAGGGGATCAAATAATTATATTCCCCACAGTAGATAGATAGAGAGATAGATAGAGAGATAGGCTACAAGGGCGAGTTCAGAGGGTGGTGATAAATGGGGAGTTCTCGGAATGGTCAGGGGTGGGTAGTGGGGTCCCCCAGGGTTCTGTGCTGGGACCAATCCTATTTCATTTGTTCATAAAGGACCTGGAGGATGGGGTAAACAGCTCAATCTCTGTATTTGCGGACAATACTAAGCTAAGCAGGGCAATAATTTCTCCGCAGGATGTGGAAACCTTGCAAAAAGATCTGAACAAATTAATGGGGTGGGCAACTACATGGCAAATGAGGTTCAATGTAGAAAAATGGAAAATAATGCATTTGATTGGCAAAAATATGAATGCAATCTATACACTGGGGGGGGGGGGGGGGGGGGGAAACCTCTGGGGGAATCTAGGATGGAAAAGGACCTGGGGGTCCTAGTAGATGATAGGCTCAGCAATGGCATGCAATGCCAAGCTGCTGCTAACAAAGCAAACAGAATATTGGCATGAATTAAAAAGGGGATCAACTCCAGAGATAAAATTATAATTCTCCCGCTCTACAAGACTCTGGTCCGGCCGCACCTGGATTATGCTGTCCAGTTCTGGGCCCCAGTCCTCAGGAAGGATGTACTGGACATGGAGTGAGTACAAAGAAGGGCAACAAAGCTAATAAAGGGTCTGGAGGATATTAGTTATGAGGAAAGGTTGCGAGCACTGAACTTATTCTCTCTGGAGAAGAGACGCTTGAGAGGGGATATGATTTCAATATACAAATACCGTACTGGTGACCCCACAATAGGGATAAAACTTTTTGGCAAAAGGGAGTTTAACAAGACTCCTGGCCACTCATTAAAATTAGAAGAAAAGAGGTTTAACCTTAAACTATGTAGAGGGTTCTTTACTGTAATGCCCCGTACACACGGTCGGAAAATCCGACAACAAAATCCATCTGATTTTTTCCAATGGATTTTGTCCGACACTGGTGTTGCATACACACGGTTGGACAAAGTTGTCGGAAAATCCGATCATTCTGAACGTGTTGATGTTTGTTGCCTACGACGGGACTACGTAGAGGCTAGTAGCCAATAGCTTTGGTCTTGTAATGTGATTTGAGCATGCGTGGCACTTTGTCCGTCGGAATTCGCTACACACGATCGGAAAAAGTCCGATGGAGCCTACACACGGTCGGAATTTCTGACAACATTGTCCGATAGGACATTTTCCGTCGGAAAATCCGACCGTGTGTATGGGGCATAAGAGCGGCAAGGATGTGGAATTCCCTCTCAGCGGGGGGCATCAATAGTTTAAAAAAAAAACTATTAGATAAGCACCTGAACGACCACAACATACAGGGATATAGAATGGAATACTGACATATAATCACACACATAGGTTGGACTCGATGGACTCACCTCACCTACTATAACTATTAAATGATTGAATAAAATAATGGATGTGAGAGAGATGCATTAGATAATGGATATAGAAAAAAAAATATATATATTGATTACAAGATAGGATCGATAGATAGATTTTTAGATAGATGAACAGATAGATAAATAGATAGATAGATAGATAGATAGATAGATAGATAGATAGATAGATAGATAGATAGATAGATAGATAGATAGATAGATAGATAGATAGATAGATAGATAGATAGATAGATAGATAGATAGATAGATAGATAGATAGATAGATAGATAGATAGATAGATAGATAGACAGATTGATAGACAGATTGATAGACTGATGAATGATCAGATAGTTAAGAATGTTTTTTTTGTTCTTCATAGAAGAAAGTTCTTTGTTATGGGATTGCCGCTCGACTTTCTTTCTCCTTGCAGATAAAACTTTGCGTTCACACAGCCTTTCCTTCCTTTCCTTTAATAAAACACAATTACAATTCCCGTGGCATTTATTTCTAAATAAAATATGTACAGCCGTAATAAAAAATGCATAAATGTCACTTTCAGTTGCGCACGAAATCCCCCCCCCCCCTCTCCCAGCCCCCGGCTGCTGACGAAGCGGGATCGCTCTCACCTGTGCCTCTGCGGATTGACACCGCATTGTTCTGCTAAATAGCGCTGTCTTCTCGAATGTGCTGACGTTCTACAGGAGAGACACAATCTTTAGCTGCGTTTCTGTGGACGTCAGCAGTTTGCACAGGGGGAAAGTACAAAAACCCACTGACTGGTCTGACAGGCTGGGAAAAAAAAACATGCCAAGGAAATTAGGAAGCGGTCTGGGACTGGCGCAAGCTCGGCTATTGTCAGTGTGAAGACTAAATATATTCCTAATGTACAGCCTGTGCCACCTACCAGAATTCTCCTGTTAGAATATTAAATTGTACGTCAAAGACAGGAGAAAAGCTGAGGACACTTACTGTCACTTAAAGCTGAAGCCCAGGCACAAAAACGGTCATTTAAATATAAGGACATACAGTGGATATAGAAAGTCTACACACCCCTGTTAAGATGTCAGATCAATATTTTTTTTTGATTGATCAAAATTCTTTTGATCGGTACTCACCTTTCTGCCGGCTTCCGGGTCTTCAGGGAGTTCCGTCGGAGATCCGGTGACGTCACGGACATCGACGTCACTGGACTCCTCCCCCTTCCCCAAGTGCCTCTATCTGCTAACGAAGGGAAGTGGGGAGGAGTCCGGTGACATCAAAGTTCTGATTGAACGTACGGGGGAGGAGCTACGCATGACGTCACCCGCTGCTGCCCTATGGAACTAACACGATTGTCGGCTTTACATGCTGTGTTTTTATCATCTTTATGTGAGTAGTTTGTGTTTGAACACAAAAATTAAATCTTATACTTAAGCGGTGAGCACTTAGATCTTTTCTTTCTACCCATGACCTGGCATCCTTGCTGAGATCTAAGGAGACGTGAGAGAAGTTTATAGTCCGTGTTAACCCATTTTGATACCCGCTTGCATGACCACCTGTTTGCACAGGGGTTCATGCCATAAGGCGAGTGATTAGTTAGACCGGAGGTGGAAGGATTGTCACGCTACTTTGGAAAAAAAAATTACTTACGTCAGTGCTACAGTTTGAATTTAAAACGTATTTGTGTGAACTGTGAAGTTAAGTCATGGATTGTGGAAACTAACTAGTGTCGGGTGATTGTATATAGTGTATACCACATTTACCACTGACTAATGCAGAGTTGCAATGCAAGGAGATCAGCTAAAAGTAGTTGGATCTGTATGTGCGTTATAATTCATTAGAAAAAAATAATCGATTAATCGAACATAACAATTTTAATCAGTAACAGCCCTAAAAAAAATGAGACAAAGATAAATCATTTCGAGAACTTTTTCCACCTTCAATGAGACCTACAAACTGTACAACTCAGTTGAACAACAAATTAAAAACTTTTAGGTGGAGGGAAGTAAAAATTAAAAACTAAAATAATATGGTTGCATAAGCGTACACACTCTCATGCCGCGTACACACGATCGGAATTCTCGTCGGAAAAAGCTCTGATGGTTTTCCCGACGGATTTCCGCTCAAACTGTCTTGCCTACACACGGTCACACCAAATTTCGACCGTCAAGAACGCGGTGACCTACAACACTACAATGAGCCGAGTTCAATGCTTCCGAGCATGCCTTTGAATTGTTTCCGAGCATGCGTAGGAATTTTGCATGTCAGAATTGCTACAGACGATAGGATGTTGAGAACCTGCTCTCAATTTTTTGCTGTCGGAAATTCGGCCAGCAAAATTCCGATTGAGCCTACACACGATCACATTTTCCGATGAAAAGCTCTAATCGTTTTTTTTCTGGCCGGAATTCCGATCGTGTGACACGGCATTACACTAATATTTTGTTGAAGCCCTTTTGATTTTATTACAGCACTCAGTCTTTTGGGGTATGAGTCTATCAGCATGGCACATCCTGACTTAGCAATATTTGCCCACTCTTTGCAAAAACACTCCAAATCTGTCAGATTGTGAGGGCATCTCCTGTGCACAGCCCTCTTCAGATCACTCCACAGATTTTCAATGGGATTCAGGTCTGGGCTCTGGATGGGCCATTCCAAAACTTTAATCTTCATCTGGTGAAGCCATTCCTTTGTTGATTTGGATTTATGCTTTGGGTCGTTGTCATGCTGAACGATGAAGTTCCTCTTCATGTTCAGCTTTCTAGCAGAAGCCTGAAGGTTTTGTGCCAATATTGACTGGTATTTGGAACTATCACAGTCCCATTATAAGTCGCTGATCACCGCCATTAGTAGAAAAAAAAATTCCAGTATCTATTCCATAGTTTGTAGGCGCTATAACTTTCACACAAACCAATTAATATACAGTGGAACCTCGGTTTGCGAGTAACGTGGTTATCGAAAAAACGAGCACTGTATTTCTAAAAATCCTAACTCGGCTTGCGAGTGTTGTCTCGCAAATCGAGCAGGATTCAGGCCAAAAGTGGTGTGCAGTACCGCTCTTGGCCTGAGGTGGGGGGCGCCGGAGCCGAACAGTGCCGATCGTCGGTGTTCGGAAATGCACGGAAACGGTTCGGCTGACCTCGGCAAACCTCGGAAAGGCTTGTGAACGGAGTCTTTTCCGAGGTTTGCCGAGGTCAGCCGAAGTGTGCTCGGGCCTTTTCGGATGTTTCCGAGGCTCTCCGGCGCCCCCCTCCTCTGGCCGCATGCGGTATTGCATCCCATTGAAGTCAATGCGGAACAAATTATTTTCGTTTCCATTGACTTCAATGGGAAAACTCGCTTTGATATGCTAGTACTTTGGATTACGAGCATACTCCTGGAACGAATTATGCTCGTAATCAGAGGTTCCACTGTGCACTTATTGGGATTTTTTTTTTTTTTTTTTTATCAGAGACATGTAGCAGAATACATTTTGACCAAAATGTAAAAAGAAATTTAATTTCTGTAATTAAAGTAAAAAATACATTTTTTTTTTTTTTATTCAGTCTTTTTTTTGTTTATATCGCAAAAAAATTAAAACCCAATGATGATCAAATACCACCAAAAGACATCACCAGTGTCACTGGTGATGTCAGTGGCAGTTAGTCATTATATATATATAAAAAAATAAAAAGAATTTTATTGGATATGTTTTATAGCAGAAAGTAAAAAATATTTAAATTTTTTTTGTTTATATTGCTAAAAATAAAAAACTCAGTTGCGATCAAATATCACCAAAAAAAAAGCTCTATTTGTGTAAAAAAAAAATGATATCACATTGGTTTGGGTACAGTGTTGCATGACTGCGCAATTACCAGTTAAAGTAGCGCAGTGATAAATAGGAAAACATGGCCTGGTCATGAAGAGGGTAAAACCTTCCAGAGCTGAAAAAAAAAAAAAAAAAAAAAGAAAGACCGGTCACTGCTGCTCTTCTCCTTGTGACTGGTCTTGTCTCCGCCCCTTCTGATTTTTCACAGGCAAGCCTGTAGTGGGTGGGGTTTGCTGAACCCCTCCCACAACGCTGCTCTCTGCACAGTCTTTGATGATGTCTCTGCTACTGTCACAGGGTAATATCTGGGTTTGCAAAGGCATATGTTAAACACAAAGCTGATTAATATTCTTTGTGTCTACGGAGGAATATATTTACCATAAATGAAAGTTTTTATGCCCGGAGTTCAACTTTAATAATGTTACATGGTGTTCTGTATTGGATTGCCCCTTTAATCCTCGTATACGTATCAATGCTCTTCTGACCACTTCGCTGCAAAGTCTTTCCGTCTGAAATCTGCAAATCTTAATAAATATACTTCATAATTTCTTCTGGGTACCCGCAGAACTGAAAGGCTCATTTTGCCTGCCCGGTCTGGATGATTAATTAAATTGATTAACAGTGTGGATAATGCGGCTGATGTATTGAGCTATGCCCAGTGCTGTTCAAACAGGGATCTTTATGGGAACACGGCCTTTGAAGAGCGTTATTGAAGAAATCGGTTCGATGAGCAAGCTCATAAATTAAATTAGTTGCAAACCTAAACCATTAGGAAGATGGTAACGAGCCATTAACAAGTGGCAGTAAAACTCCATACTAAAATGTTTTTTTATACCATAATAAATCTAATAGGAAAAAGACCAGAGGGGCTTTTGTTTACTGCCCCCTAGTGGCTGGTCTGGCTATCTAAACTAGGGGTCTCCAAAGTTATCAGTACGAGGGCCACATTTTATATCAGTTTTATAGGTGAAGGCATAAAATTTAATTGAATCAATTTGTTTTACTTGGGGCTCTTTTTTTTCTCTAATGAGACTGATTTAGTTCAGAACAACAGAGAAAAAACTTCAGTAAAGCAAAGAAATTCCAAACAATTCGAGCCAATGATGGGAAAGGTGCAGACAGAGTTTTTGTTCAACCTTTTATTAGTTTCCATCAGAATCCCCAATATGTGAGGGCCCCTATCAGAGTCCCACTCCCCCTTTATCAGGGTTCTCATTAGAGTCCCCCCTTATATCAGACTCCACACCAAAGTATGCCCTTACTTTAAAGTCACCCCTTACATCAGAGCCCCCATTACCCCCCACATCAAAGTCTACATCAGGGTCCCCATTAGATACCCCCCTTACATCAATGCCCCCATTACCCCCCACATCAAAGTCTACATCAGGGTCCCCATTAGATACCCCCCTTACATCAGAGCCCCCATTATCCCCCCAGTTACAGCAAAGTCTACATCAGGGTCCCCATTAGATACCCCCCTTACATCAGAGCCTACATTACCCCCCCACATCAAATTCTACATCAGGGTCCCCATTAGATACCCCCCTTACATCAGAGCACCCATTACCCCCCCAGTTACATCAAAGTCTACATCAGGGTCCCCATTAGATAACCCCCCCCCCCTTACATCAGAGCCCCCATTATCCCCCCCAGTTACAGCAAAGGCTACATCAGGGTGCCCATTAGATCCCCACTTACATCAGAGTTTACATCAGAGTTAACCCTTATATCAGGGTTAACTCTGACATCAGGGTCCCCCCCCCTACATCAGTACCCATATCAGAGTCTCCCCTTACATCAGACTCCACACCAAAGTGTGCCCTTACATCAAAATCACCTCTTACATTAGGGTCCCCATTAGACCCCCCCCCTTACATCAGAGTCACCCCTTAACTCAGGGTTCCCATTAGTGTCTTCCCTTACATCAGATTCCACACCAAAGTATGCTTTACTATTAGAGTCAACCCTTACATCAGGGTCCCCTTTAGATACCCCCCCTTCCATCATATTCGACCCTTACAACGTGGTCCCCTTTAGATACCCCCCTTCCATCATAGTCGACCCTTACATCATGGTCCCCCATTAGATTCCCCCCTTACATCAGAGTCGACCTTTACATCATGGTCCCCATTAGATAACCCCCCCTTACATCAGTGTCGACCTTTACATCAGGGTCCCCATTAGATCCCCCCCTCACCCTTACATCAGAGTCTAAATCGGAGTCAACCCTTGTATCAGAGTTAACATCAGGGTTCTCCCCTATATCAGGGCCCATATTAGAGTCCCCCATTACATCAGAGTACCCCTCCCTTACATTAGGGTCCTCATCAGAGTCCCCCCATTACATTCGACCGCCACACCAGAGTATACCCTTACATCAGGGTCCCCATCAGATTGCCCTCTTACATCAGAGTCCACATCAGTGTCCATGCTCCCTTATATCAGAGTTGACATCAGGGTTCCCCTTTACACCAGGTCCCATAACATAATCCTCCTCTTACATCAGAGGACCCCTCCCTTACATCAGGGCTCTCATCAGAGTTCCCCCTTACATCAAACTCCACACCAGAGTATGCCCTTACATCAGGGTCCCCATCAGATTCCCCCCCTTACATCAGAGTCTACATCAGAGCCAACCCTTATATCAAAGTTGACATCAGGGTTCCCCCTTACATCAGGGCCCATATCCAAGTCCCCCATTACATCAAAGGACCCCTCCCTTACATCAGGGTCCTCTCCAGTGTCCCCCCTTACATCAGAGTCCACATCAGAGTGCCCCCTTACATCAGGGTCCCCATGAGAGTTCCTCTCTTATTTCAGAGCCCCTTCCCCCCATACATCAGGGTCCCCATCAGAGTCCTCCCTTACATCAACTTACAAACCAGAGTTCACCCTTCCTTCAGAATCCCCCCTTCAATCGGGATCCCCATCAGAATCCCTCCCTTACTTCAGAGTCCCCATTGGAGTTCCCCCTTACATCCGACTCACCGCTAGAGTCTGCCTTTACATCAGAGTCCCGCCTTACATCAGAGTCCCCAGAAAAGTCTCACCTTACATCAGAGTCCCCAGACAAGTCTCACCTTACCTTACATACTTGCAGCATTACTGAACCAGCAAGGCGAGAGCCTGGAGGCAGGGCAGGTGTGAAGAGAGGAAGTTCTGTCCTCCTGTGAATGCTGGGGCAAGCATGTGATTGCTTGTGGATCGCTGCTCACCCACAGTTATGCCCCGTACACATGATCGGACCTTCCGCCAACAAAACCGTGGCTTTTTTTCCGAAGGATGTTGACTCAAACTTGTCTTGCATACACACGGTCACACAAATGTTGGCCCAAAATTCCGAAAGTGAGAATGTGGTGACGTACAAGACGTACGATGGGCCGAGAAAAAGGCAGTTCAATAGCCAGTGCGGCTCTTCTGCTTGATTCCGAGCATGCGTGAGCTTTGGTGCTCGGACTTGTGTACACACGCTCAGACTTTCCGACAACGAAGTGAAGTTGGCGGAAAATTTGAGAACCTGCTCTCAAACATTTGTGTGCGGAAATTCCGACAGCAAATGTTCGATGGAGCATACACACGGTCGGACTTTCCGACAACAAGCTCACATCCAACATTTCCCGTCGGAAAGTCCAACCGTGTGTAGGTGGCATTAGACCTGATTGCAAGCACAGTGGGCCTGCATGGAGGATGCGCTGCTGAACTTAGCTGCAGGGTGAAAAAAATCTTGTAGCGGGCCGCTTTTGACCAAAGTTTGCAGACCCCTGGTCTAAACCCTAGAAAAAAAATGTAATATAATATATACAGTATATAGGGACGACTGAATGATAGGAGAGAATGAAATGGTCCAGAAGGTTAACCTGTCATTCTCTTATTTCCGTTTCTGAATATTTCTGACGGATGTCTTTATTTCCTAGTAAAGTACAGGTGCTGTACGGGGGGACCGACCTGTTTGACTATGAAGTGCGGACGACCTTCAACAACGACATGCTGCTGGCGTTCATCAGCACGGGCTGTATCGCCGTCCTCGTTTACATCCTCACCTCATTCTCAGGTACCAGGTGGATTGTGATTTTCTTGTAAAAAACATTTATTTCTATATGGCCATTCTGTAAGTCATGCGGTAAAGAAAATCCATTTTCTATAAATGCCTCATTGCCTCATCCAGAAGTCTCTACAGAGCCCAAGGCCACATTACAAACAGCAATAAAGTAGAACTAAAGGCAAAGCTTTTTTTCCTTTTGGATAGAGCATAGATCCCAAATGTCTCTGATTTGGAGCAATGTCCCTCTATCCTCCTCATTTGTCCCTCATTTTGGTCTGATCTATATAGTTTTATATAAAATGCGCTTTTTATCTTTCAAACGGTTTCCCAGTGCTAAACCCAGCACTCATACAGGGCACAGGGGTGCCCTCCCCCCCCCATTACATGCACCCGGCCCCTAATCTACATGCAGGGCACCGGATGCATGGATTTCAATGGGGTTTTTTGTTTTTGAAGCTCTAATTGGCTTCAAAAAGGGTGGGCTCAGGGCGCACAGCATTGCGCCCGGAACCCACCCGGTTGTGTAAATTAGCAAATTTTATTTGCTAATGTCTTCCTGCTTCTCCTCCCGGCCAATCAGGAAGCTGTCCTTAGACCCGATTGGCTGGGAATCCTAAGACCCGATTGGCCTCAAGTCCTAAATCCTGATTGGCTGGCCCCCAAGAAAATTGTGCCGTTTAGTGCCACCCATCAGTGCCATCTATCAGTGCCCACCAGTGCCGCCTCATCAGTGCGCATTAGTGCCACCTATCAGTGCCCATCAGCGCTGCCAATTAGTGCCCATCAGTGCCTCATCATCAATGTCACCTGTCAGTGCTGTCTATCAGTGCCACCTCTCAGTGCCTTTCAGTGCCACCTCATCAGTACCCTTTAGTGCCACCTCATCCTTGTCCATCAGTGCCACCTATCAGTGCCTATCAGCGCTGCCAATCAGTGCCCATCAGTGCCTCATCATCAGTGCCACCTCTCAGTGCCCATCAGTGCCACCTATCAGTGCCCATCAGTGCAGCCTACCAGTGCCCATTAGTGCAGCCTCATCAGTGCCCATCAATGAAAGAGAAAAATGACCTGTTTGCAAAATTTTAGAACAAACTCTGAAAAATGTTTGCTTTTTTTAGCAAAAAAATAAAAAACCCAGCGGTGATTAAATACCACCAAAAGAAAGCTGATAAAAATTTTGTGGAAAAAAATTATAAAAATTTAATTTGGGTACAGTGTAGCATGACCACGCAATTGTCATTCAAAATGTGACAGCGGTGAAAGCTGAAAATTGGCTTGGGCAGGAAGGGTGAGTGCCCAAGTGGTTAACAGTCATAGACATATGAAAAATTCCAAAACTTAGGAGCTGTATGAGGCCAGGAGTCCTCTCAATCAGAGTATTATACCTGAGGTCTCCCATTGTAAGGAAAGGCAGAAACATTAATAGATTTTCTTTAGATGTGTACAGACGCTGATTTTAGTATCATTTGTGATAATGTTTGAACCAGTTCTTTATTATTACCATTAACCATTGTCTCTGTATTGTACAGTGTTCCTGTCCTTTTTTGGGATTGCCAGCATCGGCCTCAGCTGCCTTGTGGCTCTTTTCCTTTACCACGTGGCCTTCGGGATACAGTACCTTGGAATATTAAATGGGGTGGCAGCTTTTGTCATTGTTGGTATTGGTAAGTATATAGTTATTTTAGTTACAGTATTGTATGCAATGTTGGGGTGCCGCCCCGAAAAGATGGCTTTTAAAGCGGGATTGTACTGAAAAAAATTTTTTTAAAAGCCAGCAGCTACAAATACTGCAGCTGCTGACTTTTAAAAAACGGACACTTACCTGTTCCAGGGTCCAGCGGTGTCGGCAGCAGAGGCCGATCGATCGCTCGGCTCCCTGCTGTAGCCGGCGCCATTCTCGGTGAGGGAATCAGGAAGTGGCTTCACTTCCCGATTCCCTACTGCGCATGCGCGAGTCGCGCGGCGCAATGAGAATCTTCAGCGCCGTCTGCCGGGTCACGTGTGTGTCCCGGCAGACAGCGCGCCAGGACAGGAGGTGACGTAAACTCCCGTGGGAGTTTATGCCCGGAAGTGGGTGCAGATACCTGTCTTAGACAGGTATCTGCACCCCCCTCCCCCCTGAAAGGTGCCAAATGTGACACCGGAGGGGGGGAGGGTTCCGAAAAGCGGGAGTTCCACTTTAGGGTGGAATCCCCCTTTAATGTGGGTGGCTATGTAGAAGTCCTAGGCTCAGTTGAGTCTCAGATATTGAGGGGTATGGATAACAGGATTGCCTCAACTGCAGGAAGACTTTTCAGCGGTAGTAAACTCTGTAAGAAAAAAAAATAAACATTTCCACCTGCAAGGCAATATCATAATATGCTAGTATGCACCACATACTAGCACATTATGAAGGACTTAACTTAAAACGATACCCTCCAGCAGTGCACTGTCACCAGAGGCTTCCACCTTCACCCAATTTTCCTTCCGGGTTCAGGGACTCCCAGGCGCCTGATTGGCCGAGCCACGGTGACTTCACTCCCGGGTATGCCGCTCCTTCAGAGTGCATGCGCAAGTGATTAAATGATAAACTAGATGAAGCAGTTGAACAGTTAATGATACCAAAATCCCAATAAATCTATGAAAAATATATTTGAGGGGGAGGAACGAGGCCACAAGCCTCCGGGATTTTTTGTTAACGGTATCTTGGTTTGGATAGGGTACACAATAATTAGGAAGATGTATATAAAAAATAGAAATTTTTATTTTCCAAAAAGGATAAAGGTATAGAAAAAGACACAGATATTATATCCATACATTACAGACATATGTGTTAAATCAGACGGAAAATTGCGTAGAGCTTCGCCATACTCGACATGTTTCACTCAATGGAGTTTCTTCAGGAGATTGATAGGTTTGGCTCAAAAGTGTGCTGAAATAACAAAGTTTCATAAGCAGAGGTCCTTTTAAGCAGTTTTAACAACCATACTGTACATGTTTGTACATCATATATAAATACGTTGGCTCAAAAATATACATCTAGGGGTATGAGCAATTACTATAGCCTTGAGATTTGTACAGTGTTACATAGTTTTAGGACATAGAAAACAGATCGGGACATGAAAACATGAAACAAGGCAGGACTTACCACATATGTTTGGAGAATTTGATGGATAAGAAGTATATATATAAAAAACGATTTCTTGTTGTAAAAAACAGATATCGAGATAAGAGATGATTTATTCCCAGGTTGCCAACGCCGGCTATAAGTCACTTGCAGAGAGACAACACTATATAAATTTAAATGGATAGGGCCATTAAAGGAATTACTGAAGGGTAGGGTTCACATGGTCAGTTGTAATGCAAATACAATAATAATGAAGTGCTGTACCTTTCGAGGGTCATGTAGTACGCAAAACAAAATGCAGGTTGGATGGGGTGCAGATATTATACTGCACCAAAGTCCAAACGTTTGGAACATTCCAGTGTTATCTGAAATGTTTAAAGTAAATAAATTGGTATCTAATAAAAGTAGCGATGTCCATATCAGTCCAAAGAGGGCTGTATGCATAAAAGGGCATATAAAGATGAAAGATTCTATTGAAAGGTCTTACCCCATTGGTGTGGTAGATGAGTAGTAGCGGGTTAGGCTCACAGGGGAAGGCAGGTTGAATGCCTCACTTCCCGGTGTACTTAGGCTCCTGACAGGGATAGAATGGCAGAGGGGACTGCCTGAAATAGTGTGCTCTCCGGTCCGGCGGCGTCTGACGTCACCGCCGGGTCGTGGGCGCTTTGACGGCACAGCTAGGCGCCAAACGTGCTGGAATGCGTGGTGCGCATGCGTCGGCGGCAAACCACGCCGTCGGCGCTAAGCGTCTGACGTCACGCCGCTTATTGGCGGCGCGGCGGCGGCCATTTTGGAAAATCCCATTTGCCCTCGTCTCGCTGTGTCAGAGAGTGGGACAAGGGATCTCCAAATAAGAATGGAAGGACACAGCAGCGGGCATAAACCGCCAGAGTGGCCCACCAGCCTGACGGGGAGGGAAAAGTCCCAGTCAATGGACCGAGAACATAAGGCACCATACCTGGCCAAAAAGAGGGGGTAGCTGGGGGAGGAGCAACGAAGAGGGTCTGATTCGCTGCGGTCCGCCAGGGACCCCAGGGCGCCCATACAAGTGACTGCAAATGTCGACTATGCAACCTGTGGGGAACATCTCAGTTAAATTAGGGAAATAGAGCGCAATGATGCTTATTAACTACATGAAAGTACATATTTTGACAAGGTCATAGCAGTGGTAAGTCAGCCCCAATGTCTGGGCATTCACCCAACAAGTCACCAATGAAATTCGCAAAACTAAGTGGTTTGATCCACCTAAGTCTAATCTTACCTTACAACAAAGGGAAGCTTTGCGCTCCCTACAATTGGAAACCAACATAGTTATCAAACCTTCGGACAAGGGGGGAAACTTGGTCATTATGGACAAATGCCAGTATGAGTTGATGGTTCTTCACTTACTACAGAACCGTGAATGGTATCGTAAAATACCAGAGAGTCACGTAAATTATACGATCGGCAAATTTAGACACCTACTGGGTTCTGCTTTCCACCAGAATTTAATCACCAAAAAAACATACGACTTTTTAAATATTTTGTTTCCCAAAACTCCCACGCTATATGCTTTACCCAAAATCCATAAGAATGCCACTAATCCACCAGGCCGCCCTATAGTTTCCGGCAACGGATGTCTCACCGAGAATGCTAGTGCTCTGGTGGATGATTTTCTTCGCCCACATGTTGAGGGACTTGCTTCCTATTTACAGGATACACGAGACCTATTGAGGGCTCTTGATGGGATCTCGCTGCCATCAGATTCCTGGCTTGTTGCTCTCGATGTCGAGGCCCTTTACAACTCCATACCCCATGATCTGGGGGTCAGAGTTGTGAAGGGCTTCGTTTCCGAGAGCAACAGGTCATCACCAAAATATAATGACTTCATTGTTCAATTACTAGATTTTATACTTAATAACAATATCTTTCTGTTTGGGCGCTCCCACTACCTCCAGATACAGGGCGTAGCAATGGGGACTAAATGTGCCCCATCCTATGCCAATCTGTATCTGGGGGGGTGGGAGCGTCATCTATTTCAGAGAGATGACATACAGACATTTCTAGATCAGATTCCAATCTGGAGAAGATACATCGACGATGTGTTCTTTATCTGGACAGGTACAGAAGCTGATCTACTGCTTTTCTATGAAAGGCTCAAGATCAACACGTTTAATTTGAGTTTTACAATGGAAAAAAGTCAATCACTCTTAACCTTTCTTGACATCACCATCTATGTTGATGGTGAGGGCAATGTGGGTACCACCCTTTATCGCAAGCCTTCTTCCGCCAATACATTGTTACACGCAACGAGCTCCCATCCTAGTCCCCTGGTAGCAAGTGTACCCTATGAGCAATATCTCCGCGTCAAGCGAAACTGCAGTCAAGACTCCCACTTTAAAGTGGAAGCCAAAAAACTGCAGCAACGCCTACAACATCGTGGTTACAGCTCAACATGTCTAAAAAAGTCCTATCTAAAAGCTAAGCAACACAATCGCTTTAACCTTATTCATAGAACAAAAGCATCTACCACTGACCCGGGCATAAGAATTATCACCCGCTTTTCTGGACATCATGCTCAGGTGCGGAGAATTTTCGATAAATATTGGTATTTGCTCAAGGCTGACCCTTTAATATCCAAACATGTGGGGGAATATCCCGAAATCACCTACAGAAGATCTCAATCTCTGAGAGACACCCTTGTACATAGTCACTACGTCCCAACACAAGAGGGTTGCTCCAACCCGAAAACAAATGTTGGTAGTAAGCCTTGTCACAAATGCAATTTTTGTCGCTATATATATGCATCTAAACAAATTACGTTACCAAATAAAAGAATCTACAAACCCAAATTTTTGGCCAATTGCCAATCAGTCGGTATAGTTTACATTATGTTATGTGAATGTACAGCTTTCTATATTGGCAAAACCAAACGACCATTTTTCCATCGCATAAGGGATCACGTAACCCTTGTACGAGGAAAGAAAATGGAGACTCCAATCAGCCGTCACATGGGACTTTTTCATGCCCATGATGACAAAAAAATGCACTTCTTCGCACTTGAGCATGTACCCCCGGGGGAAAGGGGTGGCAACTATGACCGCACCTTACTTCAACGTGAGGCTCGCTGGATATTTGACCTAAAAGCCACCACCTTACCCGGTTTAAACGATGCCCTTAGCTACAAATCCTTTCTCTGAATAAATGCAGCTCTAGATTATGACAGCAATACATATACTTCTCCTCTCTCTCTCTTCCTTGTCTTAATCATTTCCCTGTCCAATTATTTGTTAATGGACTATAAACCAATGTCATTTAACATGATATATATATACATGTCTGATATTGTTAATTATAACCTTGCCATGTCTTAAAGCCGATCGGGACATGACTGGATGGGCTGACTTACCACTGCTATGACCTTGTCAAAATATGTACTTTCATGTAGTTAATAAGCATCATTGCGCTCTATTTCCCTAATTTAACTGAGATGTTCCCCACAGGTTGCATAGTCGACATTTGCAGTCACTTGTATGGGTGCCCTGGGGTCCCTGGCGGACCGCAGCGAATCAGACCCTCTTCGTTGCTCCTCCCCCAGCTACCCCCTCTTTTTGGCCAGGTATGGTGCCTTATGTTCTCGGTCCATTGACTGGGACTTTTCCCTCCCCGTCAGGCTGGTGGGCCACTCTGGCGGTTTATGCCCGCTGCTGTGTCCTTCCATTCTTATTTGGAGATCCCTTGTCCCACTCTCTGACACAGCGAGACGAGGGCAAATGGGATTTTCCAAAATGGCCGCCGCCGCGCCGCCAATAAGCGGCGTGACGTCAGACGCTTAGCGCCGACGGCGTGGTTTGCCGCCGACGCATGCGCACCACGCATTCCAGCACGTTTGGCGCCTAGCTGTGCCGTCAAAGCGCCCACGACCCGGCGGTGACGTCAGACGCCGCCGGACCGGAGAGCACACTATTTCAGGCAGTCCCCTCTGCCATTCTATCCCTGTCAGGAGCCTAAGTACACCGGGAAGTGAGGCATTCAACCTGCCTTCCCCTGTGAGCCTAACCCGCTACTACTCATCTACCACACCAATGGGGTAAGACCTTTCAATAGAATCTTTCATCTTTATATGCCCTTTTATGCATACAGCCCTCTTTGGACTGATATGGACATCGCTACTTTTATTAGATACCAATTTATTTACTTTAAACATTTCAGATAACACTGGAATGTTCCAAACGTTTGGACTTTGGTGCAGTATAATATCTGCACCCCATCCAACCTGCATTTTGTTTTGCGTACTACATGACCCTCGAAAGGTACAGCACTTCATTATTATTGTATTTGCATTACAACTGACCATGTGAACCCTACCCTTCAGTAATTCCTTTAATGGCCCTATCCATTTAAATTTATATAGTGTTGTCTCTCTGCAAGTGACTTATAGCCGGCGTTGGCAACCTGGGAATAAATCATCTCTTATCTCGATATCTGTTTTTTACAACAAGAAATCGTTTTTTATATATATACTTCTTATCCATCAAATTCTCCAAACATATGTGGTAAGTCCTGCCTTGTTTCATGTTTTCATGTCCCGATCTGTTTTCTATGTCCTAAAACTATGTAACACTGTACAAATCTCAAGGCTATAGTAATTGCTCATACCCCTAGATGTATATTTTTGAGCCAACGTATTTATATATGATGTACAAACATGTACAGTATGGTTGTTAAAACTGCTTAAAAGGACCTCTGCTTATGAAACTTTGTTATTTCAGCACACTTTTGAGCCAAACCTATCAATCTCCTGAAGAAACTCCATTGAGTGAAACATGTCGAGTATGGCGAAGCTCTACGCAATTTTCCGTCTGATTTAACACATATGTCTGTAATGTATGGATATAATATCTGTGTCTTTTTCTATACCTTTATCCTTTTTGGAAAATAAAAATTTCTATTTTTTATATACATCTTCCTAATTATTGTGTACCCTATCCAAACCAAGATACCGTTAACAAAAAATCCCGGAGGCTTGTGGCCTCGTTCCTCCCCCTCAAATATATTTTTCATGCGCAAGTGATGTCACCGGCTGCTGCTCACTAGAATATCTCCTAAATGGTGCACTTTTTGGAAATATTCATTCTACCTGCAGGCAAAGCTCCCAACTGTCCCTGATTTCGAGGGACTGTCCCTGATTTCGAGCAATGTCCCTCTGTCCCTCTTTCCTCCTCATTTGTCCCTCTTTTTGGTCTGATAGTTGTATATAAAATTCACTTTTTATCTATCAAAAAGTGTTTCCCAGTGCTAAAACTTTTATCTGATTTCTAAATTGCTGCATTTGTAAATTCCAAAAGCCAATATAAAGGGATAGTAGTGGTAAAAAAAGCACTTATGGGTTTAACCAATCTTGTTTTTTTTTTGTACAATTCTCCTTTAAGGGGGCGTGGCAAGGGGTGTGTCCTATGCATGCATACTTTTGCTGATAGGTGTCCCTCATTCCCATCTCAAAAAGTTTTGAGAGGTATGCTTATAATAAAGCTTACCTGTAGGTAAAAATAAAAAATAAAGTTTACTACCACTTCAAAGCGTAACTTTACCCATAACAACTTGATAAAAATCATGCTCTTTAGTAAGGAACATACATTCTACATTAATATTGTTTCTTGCTGGAGGCTGCCATTTTGTTGAAGCCCAGAGCCCCCTGAGCAGCAGCAAATCTTTAGGCTGTCAGTAGCCTCTACAAATTTGGCACAGTGCCTAAAAAGAGAGAGCAACTGAGCACGTGCAGAGCAGGGTGAGACAGTGTCTTACTGGAACTTATTTTTAATGTGTTTACATAGCTATACCTGCAAAAGGGGCCAGCCTGATGTGATCTAGCAGAACTTCATTTTATCACTAAAGTTCCACTTTAAACTGTATGTTTGGTTGGCCAAACTTTTTTTTTTATGAAGATTCGAGTTTTTACATCAAAGTAGACTGGCTAAACGCATACCTAAGTCTCGCCCGCATATGTAAACGGTGTTTGAACCACACATGTGAGGTATCGCCGCGATCATTAGAGCGAGAGCAATAATTCTAGCCCTAGACCTCCTCTGTAACTCAAACTGGAACCTGTAGACATTTTTAAACTTCGCCTATGGAGATATTTTAAGTGTCATAGTTTTTCGCCATTCCACGAGCGGGCGTAATTTTGAAGCATGGCATGCTGGGTATTAATTTACTTGGCGTAACAATATCTTTCACAATATAAAAAAAAAAATGTAGCTAACTTTTCTTAATTTTTAAAATTCAAAAAAGTGTATTTAAAAAAAAAAGAATTGCGTTTGTAAGACCGCTGCGCAAATATGGTGTGACATAAGGTATTGCAACAACCGCCATTTTATTCTCTAGGGTGTCTGAAAAAATATATATATAATGTTTGGAGGTTCTAAGTAATTTTCTAGCAAAAAAAACTTAACTTGTAAACGCCAAGTATAAAAAATAGACCCAGTCCTTAAGCGGTTAATAATCTTTGCGGTAAACCGTGCACCCGAGCTCTACAATCCAATTAAAGCTGACTTTAAACAGTTCAGTCTGTACTGAACTCCTTGGTGGCTCACAACGGTTTTGCCTTTATATAAAAGTACTTTTCTTTTTATCATTCTCCCGCTTTCCGACAAGCTGCAATTCAATATTTCTTTTTAGGTTATAAAATCCGCATGTGGTGCAGCTTGATAGAAAATCATTGTCTTCTCTGTGATCAGCGCACAATGCTGTTGCTGCAGTTTTGCGGCCAGAAAATTATTCTGCTTTTTATGTTTAAAGTGCACCTGTAGAAAAAAAAAAAAAAAAGTTGGCTCTGTTAGTTGGCAGGTTATATAATTCACTGTGCTGTTGGGGCACAGAGGCAGCCAGAGGGCAGTAAAATCAGGCAGATGAGCCGTGGTTTTATCGCACCCGACTGCCCACCTGGGCAAGGGCATCAAGCTGTTTGGGCGCAGCCATGATGCTTCACTGCAAAAATTAGACAGCAGGTACATCTCTAGAGTAGGCAGAAGAAGAGTACTTTTTTGGTTGCTATGGGTTACTGCACATTATTTGTGTTGCTGTAAAATCATTAACCTTTTAATGTTGAGTGTGTGACCACTGTGGGAGCCCATTGCAGCAGTCTCATGATACTGAAGCCGCGCTGCCTCCCGGGCACTGAAGTCCACTTAAAGCGGAACTAAACTCATCAATTTAATGGTTTAAGAAAAAAAAACTGTTACATTCTCGGCATGTCAGGAATGTTGTCACAGTTGCTTGTGTTCTCAACCAAACTGTCAAGCCATCGAATGGCTGTTGTCATAACTGATCACATGTGCAGCATCATTGCAGTTGCAGATCAAACAGAGGCCAATATGGCAGCTCCCTTGGCTGAAAAGGATAGGAGGGTGTAGTTCCACGTTAACTGGTTGCCAATCGTGGCCGCGCCATGTTGCTAGGACATGCTTTAACCATGTGATCGGCTGTGTCCAATCACAGCCAGTCACATGTAAACAAGGAAGTGCCGGTAATGGGCGCTCCTCACCTCACACTGACAGAGTGTGTGGTGAGGAGAGTCGGTCAGCTGCATCTCCAGACAGAGGGACATGTAGAAATGTAGTCAGTGCCCTCATTACAGTATAGTAAAACAGTGTCACCATACAGTGCCCACCAATGCCAGCAATCAGTGCCCACCAGTGGCAGCAATCAGTGCCCACCAGTGGCAGCAATCAGTGCCCATAAGTGCCACCAATCAGTGCCCATTAGCGATGCCAGTCAGTGTTGGCAATCAGTACCACCTATCAGTGCTGCCCATCAATGCCCATCACTGCTGTTGATCAATGCCCATCAGTGTCACCCATCAGTGCCACCCATCAATTCCCATCAGTGCCCATCAGTACCACCGATCCATGCCCACCAGTGCCGCCTATCAGTGTCCACCATTGCCGCGTATTAGTGCCCATCAGTGCTCACCAGTGCTGCCTATTAGTACCCATCAGTGCCACCTAACAGTGCCCATCAGTGCCGCCTATCAATGCTCTTCAGTGCCACATATCAGTGCCCATAAATGCGGCATATTAGTGCCTCCTCATCAGTGCCTATAATGCCACCTCATCAATGCCCACCAGTTCAGCCTATCAGTGTCCATCAGTGCTACCTCATCAGCGCACATCAGTGAAGGCGAAAAATTGCTTAGTTACAAAATTTACTGACAGAAAAAAAGTAAAAAACATATTTTTTTTTTCAAATTTGGTCTTTTTTTTTGCTGAAAAATGGCTTGGGCAGGAAGTGGGTGTAAGTGCCTGGTAGGCAAGTGGTTAAAGGGCTGGAGGAGGCGATATGGCTTCTGTATCATGTTATTGCTGTGATTGGATCCCTCAGTGGTCATCTCTTCCATCTGCCTAGCAATTAGAAGCCTTAACTGAGAGCTCCCAGCACACAACCTCATGCCACCACCATAGACATGCTGTGGCTAAAGCCCATCTTATTTTTTTACTGCATACAGGGCTGCAGGACTGCTGATAAGGCAGTACTACCGGCCCTCCTGTACTGGGCCCGGCTCTATCAGCTCAGCAGGGGAGGGCCAGTGCCAGCATAAGGCTGCTTAGGCAGCCACCTTATGAAGCCAGGATGGGGATGGGCAGAAAAAATCTGAATCCCCAACCACTTGCAGGGGATTCTGATTTTGTATTAGCAAACGTATTGGGACGCCTGCCTTTACACGCACATGAACTTTAATGGCACCCCAGTCTTAGTTCGTAGGGTTCAATATTGAGTTGGCCCACCCTTTGCAGCTATAACAGCTTCAACTCTTCTGGGAAGGCCCAAACTTGCTCATCCATGTCTTTATGGACCTTGCTTTGTGCACTGGTGCTCAGTGATGTTAGAACAGGAAGGGGACATCCCCAAACTGTTCTCACAAAGAGAACATTAAATTGTCCAAAATGTCATGGTATGCTGATACCTTAAGAGTGCCCTTAACTGGAACTAAGGGGCCAAGCCCAACCCCTGAAAAACAGCCCCACATCATAACCCCCTCTCCACCAAATGATTTGGACCGGTGCACAAAGAAAGGTCCATAAAGACATGGATGAGCGAGTTTGGGGTGGAGGAACTTGACTGGCCTGCACAGAGTCCTGACCTCAACCCGATAGCACATCTTTTGGATGAATTAGAGAGGAGACTGCCAGCCAGGCCTTCTCATCCAACATAAGTGCCTGACCCCACAAATGCGCTTCTGGAAGAATGGTCAAACATTCCCATAGACACACTCCTAAACATTGTGGATGGCCTTCCCAGAAGAGTTGAAGCTTTTATAGCTGCAAAGGGTGGGCCAACTCGATATTGAACCCTACGGACTAAGGCCCCTTTCAGGCGGGCTTTCCAATCAGGTCCGACTGTCAGTTTTTCAGGAAGGGATTGGATGAAAATGGACAGGCGGTTTGTTTTCATCCGATCTCCCCATAGAGTAGAGTGGGACTCTGGCAGGTCCATCTCTGCACAGTGAGCGGAGACTGACCTGTCATCCGCCTGCTCAGTAGGGGTCAACGGAACGATTCCCCCGCTGAGCAAAGCGGAGTCCGCCGGACGGACCACCCGTGTAAAAGGACCCCAAGACTGCAATGTCATTAAAGTTCATGTGTGTGTAAAGGCAGGTAGAAATGTGCAGTTCGATTCGTTCTGAAATTTCGTATGTATCTGAATTTCCAAATTACAATAGTACTGAATTTAAACGAATCCGAAATAACAAAAAGAAAATTGTGGCAGTTCGGTTTTTGGTGCTGTGAGACGTCCTGGGTGGAGCATTTTGGGTGCAGCATTGTGTCGTTCACCACAAGGGTGGAGTGTGTGCTGTATGGGGGTTGCATTGTGTGAGGGGGAGGGGCGGGGTGCACCTTCACCTGTGTGGACAAGGATCTTTGCACTGGCCTGGCCTCATATATGCATTACGTGGTCAGCAACAAGAAGTTAAACCAAATATAGGGCAGGCACAACAAAGGCAGTGAGCAGTTACCATAGTAACCAGTCAAATTTCAGCTTTTACTACTTGGGAAATGTCAAACTATGAAAACGTATTTGTTGCTATGGGTTACCGCGCACATCGCCCTTTGCCTGATGTAAAAGCACCTTGTATGTTCTTATTTACTATGAACCATTTGTGTCTCCCCATAGGAGTGGATGACGTGTTTGTGTTTATCAACACGTACCGCCAGGCCGAGCACATGAAAGACCCTCGCCATCGTATGATCCACACTATACAGACGGCTGGGAAAGCAACCTTTTTCACCTCATTGACCACCGCCTCGGCCTACGCAGCAAATATCTTCTCCCAGGTTAGAAGCAGCGACATTTCATCGGGCCTGGGCCTGACACTTGTGTTCTTGTTGAGGAGGCCATTTTGATAGGAATAACCCCAGGCAGTCTAAAGTAGCGTCCTCTCTAAGGCTTCTTTCACATGTGTAGCTAAGGTGTAGTAAAACTAGGTGGTTGAGCTGTGGTTTAATGCCACCCCTCCCCAACCCGTTGCCCCAATCTGAGTGCTCAGTTCTGTACAGATACAGCATCTTGGCCAGGCCAAAACGTAAAAATCGCGTTGCATTCAGTGGGCGTTATGCAACAAATGCAAGTCTACAGGGCTGCGTTTGATAGGCAGTGAGGAAGTGATATTTTGTGTCCTCGCTGCCTGCTTTAACCCTGAAAATGCTGACCCACCATTCCACATCCACGTGCGTTGCGGTGTGGCCCCATTCACTTGTTGAGTGGCAGTACCACATGGCAAATGCAACACGCCCTTTCATTTTTGGCGTGGCCTCATCTCCTTGTTCAGGTGGGCAGTAAGGCTGGCTGTGTGAACGAGCCTCCCAAAATGGATGGACTGGCTGTGTTCACCTTCTGTTCTATGTAACGGTAGAGGGTTCTGATACATTGAAAACATATCTTTAAAGGGTTAGTTCACCTTTACTAAAAAAATACCTACATGGGGAAGGGGGACCAGTAGATAAAAACAAGCTGGGCAGCTTTGACTAAAGTTGGATAATGCCTTTGCTGTAGGTGTAGGCCATTTATGCTCCTTCCCTAAGCCTGACTTAAGCCCCATACACACGGTCGGAAAATCCGACCACCAAATCCATCGGATTTGGTCCGACGGATTTAGTCCGACACTGGTGTTGCATACACACGGTCGGACAAAGTTGTCGGAAAATCCGATCATTCTGAACGTGGTGACGTTTGTTGCCTACGACGGGACTACGTAGAGGCTAGTAGCCAATAGCTTTGGTCTTGTAATGTGATCTGAGCATGCGTGGCACTTTGTCCATCGGAATTCGCTACACACGATCGGAATTGGTGTGATCGGACTTTGTTGTCGGAAATTTTTTAGAGCAGGAGATACAACTTTGTCTGTCGGACAATCCGATGGAAAATGTCCGATGGTGCCTACACACGGTCGGAATTTCCGACAACATTGTCCGATAGGACAGAATCCATCGGAAAATCCGACCGTGTGTATGGGGCTTAAAACACCTCCAAAGATTGCATCCCCTTGTCCTGCCTTGTTGCTAGGACGTTGCTGATGTAGCACCCTGATGTTTAGGCAGGGTTGCTAGTAAATTTACCTGCCAAGCATAGTTGCTTTGGCCAATTGATAGGAGATCAATTGAGTTCACCCTAATTCTGGAATTGCTGCACTTCTCTCTTCTGTCACCAGATGGCCGGGTATCTGCTGGCATTAGATAAAACAAGGGCATTGCAAGGACAGATTAGGAATAGATGGGGTGTCTCAGCCAATAGGCAGGGATCTTCTTGGGTCCCTTGGCCTGCTGGGAGAGCCTATTTATTTGGGTGAGGTCAGTTTTGGGCGAGGTCAGTTCTGTACCACCTGGACGGCTGTCTGGGTGGACGTGTGTTGTATTGCCCCGGGCTGCTAGGCCAGAGCCTCAGGCCTGTTCCGGGGACATCTGGCTGCTAGGCTGTCTGAGGGCCTATCCAGAAGCAAGAGAGCAGCTCAGGGTTGGGAGTGCGGCTTGCAGTCCAACCAAAAGTGACGATTCTGCTGGCCGGAGAACCTGTCGTGGTCGGAGGTAGATAGGAAGCTGTCGCCACTAAGGGACCATCCAGCGTGAGCAGTGAGCGAAATTCCATCGGGAAAACCATCAGAGCTTTTTCCGACGAGAATTCCGATCGTGTGGATGCGGCATAAGACTGGGATGCCATTAAAGTTCATGTGCGTGTAAAGGCAGGTGTTCCAATACTTTTGACAATATCGTGTATTATAGTTTGAGCTTCCTATATGGCTGCCCTCTCGGTGATATAATTAGCTCCAATTTTTTTTTTGCTTACATTCTGTACTGAAGTTTTGGTTCATTTTACAAAATGGCTTCCTTGGATAGTGACCTGTCAGTCTGCATTTCTATAAACCGCCGCGATGGCTGTCAGAAAATTGTATTGCAGACTAACAACCTGAGATTGGCCGCGGAAGAGGGAGCCGAGTTTTATTAGTTTCCTCCGCTCTGGAATTAGTTTTATGAATGTTTACTGCTCGGGCTGATATTGTTTCCTGACAGTTCTGACTCATCTCCCGTCTTGCCGCAGATCCCCGCTGTTCATGACTTCGGCCTCTTCATGTCACTCATCGTCTCGTGCTGCTGGGTAGCCGTGCTGTTTATAATGCCGGCGGCGCTGGGAATATGGGGAGCCTACGTTTCACCGCTGGAGACGCTATGCCACTCAAAGTGAGTCGAGTTTCATATTCCGAGGGCTGGATGATGGTAGAAATTGTTGAAAGTATTTTCTAGCCTGATGTGCGTCTTGTGCACCTACCTTATGTGATGACAGGTAGGTCACTTTATGACTGTAGTCTTTTATCACGCTAAAGGGGACATGTATTGAGAGGAATGTGCAAACATTTTAGGCAGATGTGAAAAAATGAAGAATTGTAGACGGCCACTCACATTGGCTTGTCTAGCTCCGCGCTTAGGATAATTCAAAAAGGTCTATACTAATATTAATAATGTAAACCCAGTACAGCTGCTCCCTATGAAATCTAGATGATTTAATTGGTAGTTTAATTAAATGAGGGGCGCTAGTACCAACAAGAGATACTAAATTAATTAATAGGTTAATTAATTGTATATTCTGAACTGTATAGTAGAGACTAAGAGCTTATTGAAAAAAGGTGTGCAGACACAATATAGATCTACCATGAACTAAGCTAATTAATAACTATTTAAAGTGATAATAGTGAACCACATTTGGTTACTCATACATTACAACCATTATAATGTGAATAATAAAAATTGGTTAGAGTGTGTTTATACAAACAATAATAACACCAGACACCTAGCGTGACCCAGTGAGGTATAAATTAATTATTACCCCAAAGATAATTAACACACAAAATAGAGCTGACCGAGCTCTATTTAAATTAAATAATATAAATATAACAGACCCTGTACCTTGTATCACAATGTGTACAACGAAAGTTAATGATCAAGCACTTATGCCCAATCTAATACATAAAAAGTGCAAACCAACAAATTTGGCAAATATCCCAATGTCTTGGGTACATCCAAAAAACGTGAAAAATATTAATATAAATTAGACAGTGTTAATTGATATAACGCAAAGTTCATGTAATATATAAAAAGTGCAAGCCAACAAAATTGGCAAATAATCCCAATATCTTGGGTGCATCCAAAAAACGTGAAAAATATTAATATAAATTAGACAGTGTTAATTGATATAACGCAAAGTTCATATAGTAGTCCTTGCTGCAAAACGCCACAATCACTCCTGTAGATATAGCTTGTGCACCATCACCAGACAAATTCTCGATCCACCCAATGTGAGAACCAGCAGTATTAAATGGCCTCTTACCAAATGGAGTTGATTACTTTGTTTAGAAGCAATCAAATGCGCTTTCACAGGATTGTGCCTGTACACTGAGTGACACACCCTCACTCAAGGGCTCTCTTCCCTCTATCAGACCAGCTCAGATGGAATGGATTGGAAACATATGTGGGAATATAAAGAGAGGCGCACCTCATAGCGTAATAACGTTTTATTTAAAAAATAGCATAAAAAAACACAGCAGCCAATTGCTCACTTACATTTTCCAGTGCCTACCCGGCACTGAGGCTACTTGCGATATGTTAAAAGATTCGATGGAGCAGCGGATCCTTCCCTCCTGGCGTGCGTCTCTAGCGTGCGTTCCACTCACCAGACAGCCGGAGCCAATATCACAGGAAGTCCAGCAATAGTGCATCCAAAGATACAAAGTGATCAGGTACCGCCTACCGACGTACGTTTCGTGTTTGTCACGTCTTCAGGGTGGCGTACCTGATCACTGAATAACCTGATTAATATACTGATCCTCATTAGTGGCCAACCAATGACGACTTAGTGTGTGCACAGCCTCAGTCCCAGTTAAGCTCACAACACAGCTGAAAAAAATCTATACATAATGGATAAGTATTAACCCCCACATTAGGAATATAAATTATCTATGTTTTAGATCTTACTTTGCCTCATTAATCCCTGACTCCAGACGGGGCTTTATTTTATATTTCTGGGTATTAATTAAATATGGGACTTCATTTGCATAACTTTTTAAATAAATAACTTTTCAACGTCTAATCCTGGGACTAATATAAATCTTTGTAATAGGCACAGATTTTTTCTGTCTTATTTGATTAGTAAAGGGCGGAGGTAAACCTGCCCATGTCTAACCACCAACTATAATTAAAAAACTATATGTTGGCTTATTTTATTTTTCTATGGCGTATAGAATCTGCAGTACTCATTAAATCCACAAGATGTCACTATTGTATCTTACTATCTATGGAACCACATCTTTCATATAGTAAGATGGGATAGCTTATAAATCACCCTCTCAATCAACATTTGACTATTTTAATTACCTAGATGCAGATGTATATATCTATTTGGTCATTAGATCAACTTTTATATAAAACCATTCACTGCTCACAAACTGGTTGTTGTGGCATATTGCTTTTAAATTTATTGAATTTTATATTATTCTCTATGGGATATGGCGTCTGTATTACTCATACGGTCCACAAGATGTCACTACATATGGTATGTTCACTCCAGACAGTTTATATATATCTCCTGCCTCCATTCTATGCATGAGTGTATTTTCTATTAATTAACTCTTTACCAAATGTTAATACATGGGATATAATCCATATGGGGCAATCTGAACAGATCTTTTGATCACCCACTCCACAGACGGGCGATAACAATCCCTCCATCTCACAGCACAAAATCTGTCACAATTATCCTGCCAGTTCCCCCCAACACCGTTGACAGTAGATAAAAACGACTTAATTTTTCATCTAGTTATAATTATCCTTCCCTCAGTTAACTATTCATTGGACAAGAAGCAATTCAGGTCTAAATCTATATTCATCCCTAAAGGTTGCATCGTGTCCAATGTATATAACCACTTAGTCTCATTTTGAGATATTGCTTTTTTCATATCCGTCCCTCTCCAATGTCTTGATACTCTATCTATTCCATAGAACTTGCACAGTGAAGGATCACTATTGTGATATCTCTCAAAGTGTCTGGGCACACTATGGTTGGGAAATTTTTTCTTAATATTGGTCAAATGTTCATTTATGCGTACTTTGAGCTTTCTCGTGGTACGCCCTACATATTGCATAGGACATGGGCATTGTAGTACGTAAGTGACATATTCAGAGTCACACGTTATAAGGGGTTTAATCTTATGAGTTCTTTTATTTGCACATGATTGGAAATGGGTTAGTTTTTTGCTAGTGCCTGGTTGTCTCGTTATTTTACATGCTTTGCATCTGTTACAGTAATGAAACCCTGATCCATCCAAAAAAGTGGGCGGTTTCTTGGGGGGGTCTGGCACATTGGGGGCTATCTTGTTCCGGAGTCCAGGAGCTCTGGTGTAAATAAATTTTGGTACCTTTGGGATATTTAGCTTTAGATCTTGATCTTGTCTGAGTATGGGCCAATGTTTTTTGATAATGGCTTCTACCTCTCTATATTGTCTATTGTAGCCTGTTATAAAGGCTAGACCACCCACGTATTCTGGTTTAGCTTTAGTAGTGAGTAGGGAGCTCCTATCTAGATTGGATACTTGTGATAATGCTTTCTTGAGGGTGTCCTCTTTGTATCCCTTCTCAATAAATCTTTCAGTTAGCACCTGTGCTTGTTCCTGAAAGTCAATTTGTGTTGCACAGTTGCGTTTTATACGCATGTACTGGCCTTTTGGGACCGCACCTATCCACCTTGGGTGGTGGCAACTACTTGTAGGTACATACCCATTCCTGTCTGTTGCTTTAAAGTAGGTTTTTGTAATGAATTGCTCCTGCTTAATGGTGATAGTAAGGTCCAAAAAATTTACCTCCTGTCCCATGTGTTCGCTGGTGAACTTTAGACCATATAGATTATTATTCATACTGGTTAGGTACTCATTAAATTCCTCCACGGGCCCTCTCCAGAAAACAATAATATCATCTATATATCTTTTATAGAACACCAGCGACTCATTCCGTTCGAAAAAAATTGTTTCAGCTTCCCACTTGTTTAAGACTATGTTGGCCACGCTTGGGGCATAGCGAGCCCCCATAGCTACACCCCCAACTTGGTTATAGTACTCACTGTTAGCCCAAAAGAAATTATTTTTCATTGTCATACTTAACCCTTTAACTAAATGGTTGATCTGTGCTTGTTTTAATTGAGAATCTTTAGTTAATGCCCATTTTATTGCCACTTCAGCATCCATATGTCTAATATTTGTATATAGTGATTCAATATCTACAGTAATCATAATGGTATTAGGTGTTGCTCTTAATTCTTGAAGAAGGACTATCAATTCACGGCTGTCCTTCAAATAGGAGGGACTACATGGGACTAGTGGTTTGAAAAAACAATCTAGGTATTCACCCATACGAGAAAACAGAGAATTTATACCACTTATGATTGGACGTCCTGGGGGTTGTTCTTTATTTTTATGTATTTTGGGTGTCAGATATAGAACGGGAATTTTGGGGGCTAGAGGGATCAGATAATCAGCCTCTTTTTTATTTAGAAAGTTTTTACGTAATCCCTCTGTCACCCAACTATTTAAAACCATTTTTAATTTGGAAGTAGGGTCACCTCTCAGTTTCAAATATGTATTTGGATCCCTCAGCTGTCTACTCATTTCATTGTAATAGTACTCACGTGTCATTACAACTAAACCCCCGCCTTTGTCTGCACCTCGTATTACTATTTGTTTGTTCTCCTCTATTTGTTTGATTCCTTCCCATATTTTGACTGTATCTCCATATTTTTTAATTTCCATCTTTTTTATGTCATTCTGTACCATATTTTTGAATACTTCTATATGGTGGTGTTTTCCTTTTTGTGGATTAAACGTTGAATTATTTTTTAAATTGGTATGTTTATATGGGTGTATAGCCTGGGGGTCCCCTTCCCTTTCAGTTCTATTAGCGAAATGTTTTTTGATATTTAATTTTCTCACATATTTTTCTACATCAACAAACAGTTCGAATTTGTCAGCACTTTTACTTGGTGCATATTTGAGTCCTTGATTAAGTACCTCTAACTCATTATCCGTAAATTTTACATCTGTTAAATTGAATAGTCCCTTATTTAGTTGTCCCTTTTCCTTTTTCTTTCGCCCTCGTCCTCTTTTACCTCTTTTTCTCTTGGGTCTTGTAACCCCCGAGGTGAATTGGGTGGGATACGGTAATGTTCCTTCCATCCCCTCCATTCCCCCCCCTGGTATTGGTTGGGGTATTGATTTTGATAGGGGCCCGGTCTCCCTCTAAAATTCCCTCTGAATGCTCCCCTGGGAGGTCTCTGTGGATATTGATTGCGATCATATCCATAATAATTATATTCTGGAGGTCTATTATCTAACGGGCCATATCTGTTATATGTCGACACTGGATATGGGGGTGGTTGGGGATACCCATTTGGTGGGGCTTGGTTAGGGCCTTTCAAATTCCCAGATAATTTTCCTCCCCCCGGTTTAGTCCCCGATTTGTTTATATTGGCCACTTTCATTTTAGTGGCTATGGGAACTGAGGCTGGTCCCTTGGATTCTGGAGTATTGGGTTCAGACCCTACCAGCATATTTTCTTGCCATTTATAAACCTTATTTTCTTCAAAATCTTTGATGTCTCTTTGGTATTTTTTAATTTTTTTATTTTTTATTTCTCCATCATATTTGGCCAGATGATTTTGTAATATTTTGGCCTTTTCTGTGTAGTCATTAGAAGTGCTAAAAGGCTGGTCTGATAGAGGGAAGAGAGCCCTTGAGTGAGGGTGTGTCACTCAGTGTACAGGCACAATCCTGTGAAAGCGCATTTGATTGCTTCTAAACAAAGTAATCAACTCCATTTGGTAAGAGGCCATTTAATACTGCTGGTTCTCACATTGGGTGGATCGAGAATTTGTCTGGTGATGGTGCACAAGCTATATCTACAGGAGTGATTGTGGCGTTTTGCAGCAAGGACTACTATATGAACTTTGCGTTATATCAATTAACACTGTCTAATTTATATTAATATTTTTCACGTTTTTTGGATGCACCCAAGATATTGGGATTATTTGCCAATTTTGTTGGCTTGCACTTTTTATATATTACATGAACTTTGCGTTATATCAATTAACACTGTCTAATTTATATTAATATTTTTCACGTTTTTTGGATGTACCCAAGACATTGGGATATTTGCCAAATTTGTTGGTTTGCACTTTTTATGTATTAGATTGGGCATAAGTGCTTGATCATTAACTTTCGTTGTACACATTGTGATACAAGGTACAGGGTCTGTTATATTTATATTATTTAATTTAAATAGAGCTCGGTCAGCTCTATTTTGTGTGTTAATTATCTTTGGGGTAATAATTAATTTATACCTCACTGGGTCACGCTAGGTGTCTGGTGTTATTATTGTTTGTATAAACACACTCTAACCAATTTTTATTATTCACATTATAATGGTTGTAATGTATGAGTAACCAAATGTGGTTCACTATTATCACTTTAAATAGTTATTAATTAGCTTAGTTCATGGTAGATCTATATTGTGTCTGCACACCTTTTTTCAATAAGCTCTTAGTCTCTACTATACAGTTCAGAATATACAATTAATTAACCTATTAATTAATTTAGTATCTCTTGTTGGTACTAGCGCCCCTCATTTAATTAAACTAGATGTGAAAAAATGCTGTAAATGAAGAATGCTTTCAGAAATAGAAGTGTTGATAGTTTCTTTTGATCAATTAACAAAATGGAAAGTAAAAGAACAGAAGTGAAATCCAAATCAAATCGATATTTGGGGTGACCACCCTTTGCCTTCAAACCAGCATCACTTCTTCTAGGTAGACTTGCACACAGTTTTTGAAGAAACTCGGCAGGTAAGTTGGCAGTTTGTTGGTGAAGGGCTGGAGAGCGGTACAATGAGGGTCTGCAGGCAACAGTGAAAGATGGTGGAGGTTCCTTGCAAGTTTGGGGCTGCATTTCTGCAAATAGAGTTGGAGATTTGGTCGGGATCAATGGTGTCCTCAATGCTGAGAAATACAGGTAGATACTTATCCATCATGCCATACCCTCACAGAGGCATGTGATTGGCCCTAAATGTATTCGTCAGCAGAACAACAACCCTAAACATGCAGCCAATGTCATTAAGAACTATTTTCATGGTAAAGAAGAACAAGGAGTCCTGGAAGTGATGGTTTGGCCCCCACAGAGCCCCGATCTCATCATCATGGAGTCTGTCTGGGATTACATGAAGAGACAGAAGGATTTGAGGCAGCCTACATCTACAGAAGATCTGTGGTTGGTTCTCCAAGATATTTGGAACAACTTACCAACTTACCCTTGGTTCGGAAAATGTCATTCTCTGCTGCAGAAAAGTGCTTGACATTTTCCGAACCAACTTTGGGGCCCCGTATCTCGGGGCCACTTGGTAATAGGAACCCCATCTTTGGATATGTTATAGTGCTAGTTCGACTGAGTTTGCATATCCGGGCCATTTCTAACACTTTGCTCCTAAATGTAAAAATCTACTTTTTTTGCTAGAAAATTACTTAGAACCCCCCAATATTATATACCGTATATACTCGAGTATAGGCCGACCTGAATATAAGCCGAGGCACCTAATTTTACCACAAAAAAATGGGAAAATAACATTGCTGCAGATGGACACAGTTGACCGAATTTGGGGCCCCGTACCAAATTTGGTATGCAAACTCAGTCGAACTATCACTATAACATATCCAAAGATGGGGTTCCTAGTATCAAGTGGCCCCAAGATACGGGGCCCCAAATTCGGTCAACTGTGTCCATCTGCAGCCATGTTATTTCAGGACCCTTTGGGTCCAGAGACCCCAAATTTTGGCTGCAGATAGGGGGCATCTAGGAACCCTTAAATACCAAGTTTGGGGGACCTATGGCTGCAAATGGGCACAGTGAGGCTGCAAATGGGCATTGTTGACCCTCTTTTCCACTTACAGTAGCTGCGCATTTCTCACCCTAGGTTTATACTCGAGTCAATAAGTTTTCCCAGTTTTTTGTGGTAAAATTAGGTGCCTCGGCTTATATTCGGGTCGGCCTATACTCGAGTATATACGGTATATAATATTTGGGGGTTCTAAGTAATTTTCGAGCAAAAAAAGTAGATTTTTACATTTAGGAGCAAAGTGTTAGAAATGGCCCGGATGGCAAGTGGTTAATGGAACTGTAAAAATAAAAACATTTTTATTCATTATTATATTATTATTATTATAGCATATACATATAAAACAAAATAAAAAAATAAATACATTTGGGTTATCCAGTAAAGGAGTTTGTGTTTGAGAGCAGCTTCTCCAGAGCCATTGTGCCCTACCTGATTTTGTGTGACCATCTCTGATCATGAGGTATTTATGAGGTAACTCCAGCACATATTCCAGTGGGTCTCATGCTCTGTCCATCCACTATTGTCAGGCTTGTGTTGTTCTAATGAAATGCCTGAAGGATTGCCACTTCAGCTCTGAAGAAATGGAATTTAAATGCATTTCAGTCTTGCTGCTTTTGTTTACTGCTCTTCGGTAATACGGCGTGCCGTACCGAGGACATTTCCAATAATGTTCTTCTCTGTTTTCAGTTGCAGTGAGAAGTGTCTCAAGAGAAGCAGTCTGAACATCTATGAAGATCTTATACTAGGCCGTGAAGCCTGTTCCCACCATGTCCCTAGCACTGTCCCCTATCTGGATGATGACATTCCTCTGCTGACGGTGGAAGAGGATGCTGGTAGGTTGACTCACTTAATTTGTGAAATATTAAAGGGGTTGTAAAGGGAAATATTAAAGGGGTTGTAAAGGGAGTGGCCCCCGAACCTGGTCTTCTGGGGTCCCTCGGCGGCCGTCTCGGCTCCCCCCACAAGTACTTCTCACCTTCATACAAGCTCCCTCGCATGGTGAGGAGTACTTGCGGGCGCGCTCCCATGATACAGCCGGCAGCTATAGCCGCTCGCTGTATCACTCGCCCCCCGGCGCCCCGCGTCATTGGACGTGATTGACAGCAGCGCGAGCCAATGGCTGCGCTGCTTTCAATCCATCCACTTTAACCAATCAGCGGCCAGGCTGATCGGCGAAGAGGATGTCGGGTGCGAGCACGGGACTTTCGAGGGGTCAGGTAAGTATAACGGGGGGCTGGGGGGGGGGGCGGTATTGTCAGATGTTTTTTCACCTAGAATGCATTAAGGTAAAAAAACTTTTACCTTTACAACCCCTTTAAATCATGTTGTCTGATGGAACTCTGCAGATGTGCCATACCTCCCAACATTTTGAGATGGGAATGAGGGACACCTACTAGCAAATGTATGTAGGCATAGGACACGCCCCCTTTTCAGAGTGCTTCTAGGTTGGTCAGCAGACCCCTGATATATAGTACACTATATTGTCAAAACTATTGGGATGCCTGCTTTTACACGCACGTGAACTTTAATGGCATCCCAGTCTTAGTCTGTAGGGTTGAATATTGAGATGGCCCACCCTTTGCAGCTATAACAACTTCAACTCTTCTGGGAAGGCTGTCCACAAGGTTTAGGAGTGTGTATGGGAATGTTTGACCATTCTTCCAGAAGCACATTTGTGAGGTCAGGCACTGATGTTTGAAGAGAAGGTCTGGCTCGCAGTCTCCACTCTAATTCATCCCAAAGGTGTTCTATCGGGTTGAAGTCAGGACTCTGTGCAGGCCAGTCAAGTTCCTCCACCCCAAACTTGCTCATCCATGTCTTTATGGACTTTGCTTTGTGCACTGGTGCGCAGTCATGTTGGAACAGGAGGGGGCCGTCTCCAAACTGTTCACACAAAGTTGGGAGCATGAAATTGTCCAAAATGTCTTTGCATGCTGACGCCTTAAGAGTTCCCTTCACTGGAATTAAGGAGCCAAGCCCAACCCCTGAAAAACAACCCTCCACCAAATAATTTGGACCAGTGCACAAAGCAAGGTCCATAAAGACATGGATGAGCGAGTTTGGGGTGGAGGAACTTGACTGGCCTGCACACAGTCCTGACCTCAACCTGATAGAACAGTGGTTCTCAACTCCAGTCCACAGGACCCACCAACAGGCCAGATTTTATGTATTGCCTTGGGGAGATGCCGACTAGAATACAGCAATCACCGAGCAGCAAATTATATCACCTGTGATGTATTTCAGTTATCTTGCAAACCTGGCAAGGATCTGAGGAAGAAGTTGAGAACCTCTACGATAGAACACCTTTGGGATGAACTAGAGCAGAGAGCCTGATCTCACAAAAGCGCTTCTGGAAGAATGGTTAAACATTCCCATAGATACACCCCTAAACCTTGTAGACAGCCTTCCCAGAAGACTGGAATGCCATTAAAGTTCATGTCCATGCAAAGGCAGGTGTACCAATACTTTTGACAATATAGGGCACGTGCAAAAACTTGAGCACTTTATTGTCCTGCTACTTGCCCTGGTAGTTAACACTAAATTAATTAGACATGTGCAATTCGTTTAGTTCCTAATTAGTTTTTTAACGAATTTTGACAAATTCGTTATTTCCGAATTTCCGAATTTTTCAATTTCCGAAATTTCCGAGTTTCAAAATTAGGGAAATTCCGAATTACCGAGTTTCAAAATTAGAGAAATTCCGAATTTCCGAAATTTCCGAAATTACGAACTTCCGAATTTCGAATTTTCGGATTTCCGAATTTCCAAATTTACAATTTCCGAATTTCGAATTTTCGGATTTCCGAATTTCCAAATTTCGGATTTTCGAATTTCCGAATTTCCGAATTTTTCTGAAGTTATGAATTATCTGAAATAACGAATGCTGCATCTAAACAAATGGAACGTAATGATCTAATAATAATAAATAACAATAATAATACTAAAACCTTTTTATTATTATTTATTATTAATTTGTTCCGGTCCATTTGTTTAGATGTGGCATTCGTTATTTTCAGATAATTCATAACTTCGGATAAATTCGTACTCGTTAATTTAATAGTTATTAATTAAACTGATTTTCTTTCTTTTTTTCAAATTTTGGTATTTTCAAATCTTTGAATTCCCGAATTCCGAAAGTCCGAAAATTAGGAATTCCGAAAAACCGAAAATCCAAAATTCGGAAATTCGATAATTCGGAAATCCGAAAATTCGATAATTCGGAAATCCGAAAATTCGAAAATACGGAAATCCGAAAATTCGAAAATTCGGAAATCCGAAAATTAGAAAATTCGGAAATCCGAAAATTCGTAAATCCGAAAATTCGGAAATCCGAAAATCTGAAAATTCTAAATTCGGAAATCCAAAAATTCGGAAATCCGAAAATACGGAATTCGGAAATCCGAAAATTCTAAATTCGGAAATCCGAAAATTCTAAATTTGGAAATTCGGAAATTCGGAAATCCGAAAATTCTAAATTCAAAAAGCCACTGCTCAATCAGTGACGGACGGCTAAGTTCACAAAGGCTGGTCAGCTACATGCCCCCCATGTAGGCCTGTATGTTTATGTAAATAGTAGGCATGCTCCATACTTACTAGTATCAATATGCGCAGATAGATCACATCTCCCCTCCCTACAGAAGCATGTTCATTGGCACTGCCCATGGGCATACTGTACAGACACATATATATCATATAGAAGAAATTGACAAGACATGCATGCAATGATTATTTGTGATATTGTATTGGACAATAAGAGGTCACAGGCTGTTTATACATTTTCTTTCTATTTAAGCGCTGTCTATTATTTACAATTGTGAGCCAGATAAAGCACCTCCCTGTCTGCTCTCTCCAGTGGCCCTGGAGTTCGGTGACGTCCCCCTGGTCTCTGTCCTGCCAGATAACATAGAGCAGAAGATGGAGGCTGACCATACAGATCAGATCATCAGGTGGCTGCACACCATCCTGCACCACTGCGTCCTGTGGACCACCGTCAAGGGTCGCCATATTACCGTTGGTGAGATGATCCGTCCTTTTTTGCTGTCAATGAGAAGAAATCCATTGAGATTATAGTAACCAATTCATATTGGTCTTTCATTGTCCTGAGCTGTAGAACATTGGTTGGTTGTACATTATATTACTAAAGGGGAACTAAACTCTCTCAGTCAACATTACCTATTTTTAATCCTATTGTTGCTAGCTGTCACACTTACCCCTAACGCAGGGGGTCAGACACTATAGCTGGCTTCTGTGTTCTTCACCTATAGCAGCCCCCTTTCCCATAAGGCATGCAGGCCTACCGGTACTCTGTTGCCCCCAGGACTTATACACAATGTTATAGTGCCTGGCTTCCATGCCTGGGCAGGAGTGAACTGAGTACAGCAAACAGGTACATGTGGTTGGCAGATAGGCAAGGTTCAGAATAGTCAGTGTCAAAATCTGAAGTCAAAGGCAGGCAGTGTTCAGGGAATAGTTCGAAATAGGGAAATATCCGATCCAAGGTCATCAATAAGGAAATCACATCTAGCAGAGCAGGGCAGACAAATTGGTAGCTTGATCAGGTATTACACACACTATCACAAGCATGAGACTACAGGCTTGGCTGGCTTAAATCAAGTTTGCTCTCCATCCAGAGTCTGGCCACAATCAATCACCTTGTAGGTGGATAGACAGACAAGAAGAATGCCACAAACAAAACCAGAATGCTGGAACCAACAGCTTTGATGGAGCAGAAGTGCACACGCTCCTGAGACTAGCCTTAGTAATTAGATAGGAAAGTATATCACATTTAATTGTTTTAAAAGTACTTTAATTGCTTCCTGGTTTCTAGCATAGGCCACAATGCTGTCATACATCCCAGGAGTCTTCATGGGCATTTTTCCTTTCATCTGGAGGGGCTTTCTAAGCTAAGCACACCCACCAGCCTGCAGGCTGAGCAGCAAGGGCAGATGGGTTCAAACATGCTTGGGACAATCGTTAATGCCTCGTATGCCTCGTACACACGAGCGGATTTTCCGTCGGAAAAATCTTGGATGTTTTTTCCGACGGAATTCCGCTCAAGCTTGGCTTGCATACACACAGTCACACAAAAGTTCTCTGAAATTCAGATCGTGTGTACGTGGCATCTGTCATTACTCTTCTATGTTACTCAGGATGGCAATGGCTAGAAATGCTAGGGGGTGGTTTTCAAAGTGATTTCCTAACAAAATAAAGCATGTGACCTCCTGTGCACCCCAGTGTCATCTAGTGTCTCCAAATGACCTCTCGTGCACCCCAGTGTCATCTAGTGACCCTAAGTGACCTCCTGTGCACCCCAATGCCATCTGGTTACTCTGAGTGACCTCCTGGGTGCTCCAGTGTAATATATTGACTCCTGTGCACCCCATGACTCTAGTGCACCCCAGATCATCCTGTGTCAGTTTGTGGTCCCAGAGTGTCCTGTGTGCCCCCATGACTCAGCACACTTCAGGGCATCCCATGTCATCTTGTGACCCCAGTGTACCCAGTGACTTCAGTGCAAAACAGAATATTCTGTGTCATCTACTGACTCTTAGTACTCCCAATGCACATCTGTGACACTTGTGTTACCACTGTGTGTCTGTAATGTCCCACAGTTGCCTTGCCTGTTATGCTCCGCCTCCAGTACCTGCTGCTGCTGCATCACGACTCTCGGGTACGCTTCTGAAATCACCCAGGCTGTCCTTCACTCAGTGGATATGGACCCTTGTCCATGACAGTAAATATTTTTGAGATGCTAACCGGCTGTAGGCTTGAGCATGGAGTTCACCAGAGCTTCACAGGTTGCCTCTGGAGTCCTCTTCCACTCCTCCATGACGGCATCACGGAGCTGTTAGAGACCTTGCGCTCCTCCACCTTCCATTTGAGGATGCCCCACAGATGCTGAATAGGGTTTAGGTCTGGAGACATGCTTGGCCAGTCCATCACCTTTACCATCAGCTTCTTTAACAAGGCAGGGTCATCTTGGAGGTGTGTTTGGGTCGTTATCATGTCGGAATACTATCCTGCTGAGCAGTCTCCGAAGGGAGGGGCTCATGCTATGCTTCAGTATGTCACAGTACATGTTGGCATTCATGGTTCCCTCAATGAACTGTAGCTCCCCAGTGCCAGCAGCACTCGTGGCAGCCACAGACCATGACACTCCCATCACCAAGCTTGACTGTAGGCAAGACACAATTGTCTTTGTACTCCTCACCTGGTTGCCGCCACACACGCTTGACACCATCTGAACCAAATAAGTTTATCTTGGTCTCATCAGACCACAGGACATGGTTCCAGTAATCCATGTCCTTAGTCTGTTTGTCTTGTGCATCGTCTTTAGAAGAGGCTTCCTTCTGGGATGACAGCCATGCAGACCAATCTGAGCACTGACAGGCTGACCCCCCACCCCTTCATCAACCTCTGCATCAATGCTGGCAGCACTCATACGTCTATTTGCCAAAGACAACCTCCTGGATACGACGCTAAGCATATGCACTCAACTTCTTTAGTCGACCATGGCAATCCCTGTTCTGAGTGGAACCTATCCTGTTAAACCGCTGTATGGTCTTGACCACTGTGCTGCAGCTCAGTTTCAGGGTCTTGGCAATCTTCTTATAGCCTAGGCCATCTTTATGTAGGGCAACAATACTTTTTTTTTTTTAGATCCTCAAAGAGTTCTTTGCCATGAGGTGCCATGTTGAACTTCCAGTGACCAGTATGAGAGAGTGAGAGCGATAACACCAAATTTAACACACCTGCTCCCCATTCAGACCTGAGACCTTGTAACACTAATGCCCCGTACACACGGTCGGAAAATCCAACCACAAAATCCATCGGATTTTTTCTGACGGATTTTGTCCGACACTGGTGTTGCATACACACGGTCGGACAAAGTTGTCGGAAAATCCGATCATTCTGAACGTGGTTTGTTGCCTACGACGGGACTACGTAGAGGCTAGTAGCCAATAGCTTTGGTCTTGTAATGTGATCTGAGCATGCGTGGCACTTTGTCCTTCGGAATTCGCTACACACGATCGGAAAAAGTCCGATAGGACTTTGTTGTCGGAAAATTTGAGAGCAGGAGATAAAACTTTGTCCGTCGGAAAATCCTACACACGGTCGAAATTTCCGACAACATTGTTCGATAGGACATTTTCCATCGGAAAATCCGACCGTGTGTACGGGGCATAATGAGTCACATGACAACGGGGATGGAAAATGGCTAATTGGGCCCAATTTGGACATTTTCACTTAGGGGTGTACTCACTTTTGTTGCCAGCGGTTTAGGCATTAATGACTGTGTGTTGCATTATTTTGAGGGGACAGCAAATTTACACTGTTTACACATTGTAGCAAAGTGTAATTTCTTCAGTGTTGTCACATTAAAAGATAGAATCAAATATTTACAAAAATTTGAGGGGTGTACTCACTTTTGTGAGATACTATATAATATATATATATGTATATATATATATATATATATATATATATACATATATATAATTTAAGCTGTAAAACTGTACTCATGTACTCATATATATATATTTATTTATTTATTTATTTATATATCGATCAGCCATAACATTATGACCACTGACAGGTAAAGGGAATATCTTGTTACTATGGCATCTGAAAATTTATGGGATATATTAGGCAGCAAGTGAACATGTTATCCATGAATTTGATGTGGTGAAAGCAGAAGAAAAATGGGCATCGCAGTTTGTTGTGTATGGGGCTGTGAAGTCCATGGTGACCCATGTCCACAGCCAAAAGCTTCTACAATGGTCACATGAACATCAGAACTGGACTACGGAGCAATGGAAGAAGGTGGCCTGGTCTGATGAATTACATTTTCTTTTACATAATGTGGATGGCCGGGCGTGTGTGCGTCACTTACCTGGCGAAGAGATGGCACCAGGATGCGGTATAAGTAGGCAAGCCAACGGAGGCAGTGTGATGCTTTGGGCAATGTTCTGTTGGGAAACCTTGGGTCCTGCCATTCATGTGGATATTACTTTGATGTCCAATGGGTCGGGGCTGATTTAGCAAAAGGGGGTCATACTCAATATTAGGTGGGTGGGCTTAATGTTATGGCTTATCGATCTGTGTATATATATATATATTTTTTTTTCATTAAAATTGGAAACATCCCATTTATAATTGATCCTGTCCTTGTACTTGTGTTGTGTAAGTGACTTGGAAAGAATTGCAGCGGCGGTCCCCATAGTTTTCCTAATTATCTAGCATCCATTAGATATTGAAGCTTTGGTTGAACGCTTTCAGTCTATAGCAGTGAAGTGTTTGGTTGCTGTGGGTGATCTCCCTCTGCACACGTTATTCAATAAGCCTCCTATCTGCATCCCATTTCTTTCAGGTTTTTTTGTGCTGGTCCTCATCCTTTCTGTATCATTTGCGGCACGTCTTCGTCCGGCCAGTCGGGCTCCGGTGCTCTTCAGACCGGACACGAATATTCAGTTACTGCTGGACCTGAAAAACAACCTAAGTGCGGAAGGAATAAGCTGTGTTACCTGTTCAGGTAGGTGTGAACCAAGCATAGCAAGCCAAAAGAGTAAAGAGACTTAAATATGCCTTACCAGCAGGGGAGGGAGAGCGGGTGGGCAGGAGGGGCGGCTGCCCTGGTCGCTGTGGTATCATGTGAGGTTGGAGGGGCACCACAAGGACATTAGGGGAGGGGATTTGTGGTGGAAGGGGGGATTTGGGGGGGGGGGGGGCGACAGGGGGTAAATATTGTTCTAGTTGGGGAAATTTGAGAGGAAGTGCTAAGAATGGTAATTTAGGGGGATTTGTGTTGGGAGGAAGAAGATTCATGCTATAATGGGGGATTTTCTGCTGGGAGGGAGGGATTTTGAGTGGTGGGGGGGGGGGAGATGTGTACTAGGAGGGGAACTTTTAGGGGTAGCTAGCTGTTCTAGCAGGAGTGATTGTTCTTTGTGGAGGGGGGGCATTTGGGGGATGGGGCACGATTTCTGCTGAAAGGGAGGATTTCAGCAGGGGGTGGATTTTTACTGGGAGGAGGGAGGATTTATGCTTAGGGGTAAGCTTGGAGATTAGTGCTCAGTGTTTTTGTAGGGGGATTTTTGCTGACACCTAATGCTGATAGATCTTGGGGGGTGGGGGGGGCCCAGTTTGGCATGTTTTCCCTGGGCTCTAGATGAACTTGTCCCACCACTGCTTACCAGTGGTATAAAAATACCAAAAACCTATTGATATACTAAACAATAAAATTAAAAAACAATTTTTTTTTATATATACAAAATGTAAAACCAGTAACTAATAACCCTCCTACAAGGGTATCAAAAATCACAGACGTAATGCACATAAATCAGCTCTGCAAGTCTACGCGTTTCACAGAGTATCAGCTTTATCAGGACAAAGCTTTCTTGTGCCACAAGAAAAAAAAGGGAGGTGATCCATCTTAAAGAAATATTAGGAATTACCACGTAATATATAATAATAAATGGTCTATAGCAGGGATATGCAATTAGCGGACCTCCAGCTGTTGCAGAACTACAAATCCCATGAGGCTTAGCAAGACTCTGACAGCCACAAGCATGACACCCAGAGGCAAAGGCATGGTGGGACTTGTAGTTTTGAAACAGCTGGAGGTCCGCTAATTGCATATACCTTGTCTATAGTATAACTGGGGGTGCAAGCAATCACGAAAGTCCCTTTTTTTTTTTGGCTTGGTAGTCTCTATATATTTTTGCACTGAAGCCTTCCAGTGCTACCCTGTTTCCCCGAAAATAAGACCTAGCGTGAATGTCGGTGATGGCTGCAATATAAGCCTTACCCCCCAAATAAGCTCTACCTTGCTTCCCCAAAAATAAGCCCTACCCTGAAAATAAGACCTACAAAGACTTTAACCAGGGCTTATTTGGGGGGTAGGGCTTATATTGCAGCCATCACCGACAATCACGCTAGGTCTTATTTTCGGGGAAACAGGGTATATGATATTTCTCTTATAATTTGCATTGAGACCCCTATTTCATTTTACGTTTGGTCTGAACTGAGCCTGTCTGCTGCCAAACAGCAATTGCACTTTTCTGGTTATATACTGTAATGTGATGTTGTAGTATAAATAATGTTCTGTTGGTGATTGATACAATTTGCTATTTCAGTGTGATATGTGATATTCATTTGCTTTTCTAACACAGCTGAGTGACCTTTTTTGATGCCTATTAGACCCCCCCCCCCCCCCGCTGTAATTCAGGTGCCTCACGCACGAAAAGGCATTAATCTATCTATTGGTGCTAGAGGGGGTGGCAGGACGCACCGCACCGCCACTGAATCTGATTGTCTACCATGCACCAAATTTTGCATTCTCCAGTTTTAGTAAATCAACCCCAAAGTTTTAGGGGACAGCGATCTCTGTCATGTCCCAGTAAGCCCATCCCCCCTACAGTTAAAACATACCCAGGGAACACAGTTAACCCTTTGATCGCCCTCTAGTATTAACCCCTTCCCTGCCAGTGTCATTTATACATTGATCAGTGCATTTTTTACAGCACTGATCAATGTAATAATGTCACTGGTCCCCAAAAAGTGCCATTTGGGGTCAGATTTGTCGACCGCAATGTCGCAGTCCAATGAAAAATTGCAGATCGCCGCCATTACCAGTAAAAACAAATACAATAAATAAAAGTCCATAAATCTATCCCATAGTTTATAGACGCAATAACTTTTGCGCAAACCAATCAATATACGCTTATTGCAATTTTTTTTTTTTTTTACCAAAAATATGTCGAAGTATACATATCGGCCTAAATTGATGAAGAAATTCGTTTTTTTTAATTTTTTGGGGGATATGTATTAGAGCAAAAAGTAAAAAATATCGTTTTTTTTTTTTTTTAAATTGTCACTCTTTTTTTGTTTAAAGCACAAAAAATTTGAACAGCAGAGGTGATCAAATACCACCAAAAGAACACTATTTGTGGGAAAAAAATAATCAATTTTATTTGGGTACAAAGTCGCACGACCGCCCAGTTGTCAGTTAGGCCCCTTTCACACTGAGGCGCTTCTAAACTGCCAGTAAAACATATGAGCGCTTTTGAAGAGCTTTTCAGGCGCTTTTGAAGAGTTTTCCATTAATTTCAATGGAGAGGGGTTTTTTTTTCGCCGCCCTGCCAGCGCACTGCCCCAGTGTGAAAGCATTCATTGATTTTAATTGAAATAGTTGTTCGTGAGCTTTTCAGGTGCTTTCTTTAGCGTGAAAGCGCCTGAAAGGCACCTTAGTGTGAAAGGGGTCTCAAAGTAACGCAGAGCCTTGTATCGCAAAAAATGGCCTGGTCATTAAGGGGGCAAATCCTTTCCGGGGGTTAACCTAGGATAGTTAGTGAATTCCAGGGTATCCCTGGTGTAAATGCCAGCGTGCCTGAAAATGTGGATGTATAACGGAGGAACTTGGAATCATCAATTTTTCAGATCATAAACTTTCTGAACCAGAAATTACAGTTCTCTCCAAAGACCTCACATTCTGCCCAACCACCGAACTGGATAATTTACAGGTATTCTCAGATATGGAGGAATTCATCCGGAGACTAAGGCTCAAAGAATATTTTAATAGTAATGTAAGGAATCCTATGACAATTGAATGCGACAAAAAAGAAAAAGAGCAGCAACTTCACACCTCCACAAGGACTGGGGTGAAGATGTTAATCTGGCGTTATATGCAGAAGACAGATTATGTTGAAAGCCCATACTTCTGTTCAGATATGGTTCCTCCAGTTGGACATAGATGGCCTCATACACCTTTTGTGAACCAGCTATCACCTCCTAAAAAGATTATCCCTTTTTATTAAGGCCCCTTTCACACTGGGGCGTTTTTCATGCAGTACAGCGCTAAAAATAGCGCCTGTTCACCGCATGTAAAAATCCGGCCCCTTTAACTCCAGTGTGAAAGCCGGTGGGCTTTCACACTGGAGCGGTGCGCTAGCAGGATGACAAAAAAAGTCCTGCTAGCAGCATCTTTGGAACGGTATAGGAGCGGTGTGTTCACCGCTCCTATACCGCTCTTTCCCATTGATTAGAATGGGACACCGTGGTAAAACCGCGGCAATACCGCCGCAAAGCGCCGCTACGGCGGCGCTCTGCGGGGGTGTTTAACCCTTTTTCGGCCACTCGCGGGGGGTAAAACCGCACCGCGAGCGGCCGAATACCGCAGTTAAAACGACAGTAAAGCATCGCTAAATATAGCGCTGCTTTACCGTCACCGCGGCTCCCCGCCCCAGTGTGAAAGGGGCCTTAGAGTTTTTGTAGCTTATCCAAGCCACTCCTTCAGTTCTAATGAGAGTCAGGAAGATACCCCAGCATTTATATCCACAGAGGTAGCAGTTGCCCTTATCCAATCACCATGGAATGTGTCAAGGTGGATGTTAATTGTCCAATCTCAGGATGGAAAGTGCGTCAGATAGTCTGCAAAGGTGTTAATCCTTTGAGTTACTGTATACTCCTTTGAGTTTATGTATAAAGTGTCAGAAACAATTGAGTAATGTCTGTGATACTTTTTTTATTTTCGCTAACATACAATTTTTCAGGACAAGCTTTTGAGGTATTTCCCCTTCTTTAACCTCCCTGGCGGTAATCCCGAGTCTGGCTCGGGGTGGAACTTCAGTACCATAAGCGGTAACCCCGAGCCAGACCTCGGGATCGCATTGCAGGATACAGGGGAAGTTACTTACTTTGTCCCCTGGATCCTGCGATGTCTCCCCGCTGTGTGTGCGAGCTCCTCCGTTCGATTCACACAGTGCCGAGTGCCGCTGAGCTCCGTTCCCTGCGATGTTGCGACGCACGGGAGCGGAGATCGGCGCCAAATTCAAAAAAGTTAAAACACAAAATACAAAATACACATACAGTACTGTAATCTTACAGATTACAGTACTGTATACAAAAAATACACATCCCCTTTGTCCCTAGTGGTCTGTCCAGTGCCCTGCATGTAGTTTTATATAATAAATAAAAAAAAATTCTGCCTGGAAACTGGAGATTGTCCATAGCAACCAAAAAGTGTCCCTTTATGTCAAAAGTGGTTTTAGACCAGCTAGAAAACACCGATAATAAATTAGAATCACAATTCATCATCAAACACTAAATTTAATGACAGCGACAATTCTGCAACTGAGCAAATTTCAGTGTTTTTGATTTGATTACATTATTGAATAATTTTTATAGTTATTCATTATATTATAATTTATGATTTCGTGTTTCAAACTTTATCATACCCGGGATGTCTACTAGACTCTGGTTTGGACAGATTTAAGTGAGTTATTCATAAGAATTGCAGGTCTACAATATAAAATGCTAAATATCCATGCAAAACAATTGTACCGCTTTTGGTATAAAATTCCTGACATAATCATACCGCCAAGGAGGTTAAGGTCCAAGCAGTATTAATACACAAAGGGGTTGATTTACTAAAGCTGGAGAGTGCAAAATCTGGTGCAACTTTGCATAGAAATGTTTTTTTAGTCAAAGCTGAATTGAATAGGCTGAAGTTAGATGTTGACACCTTATATATGCACTAGACATGTGCACACTGAAATATTTTGTTTCGGAATTTTGTTTTCGCCCGAAAAATACATTTATTTAGTTACTCCCGAAATGAGTTTTTATTTATTTTGTTTTGTTAAAAAATGCATTTGTCCGAAAATCCGAAATAATTAAGGTCAAATCTGTCATTGAAGGCTTATGGTGTCTGTTGAATGTTCTAAGAAGATTCGACGGAGCAGCTAAACTGTACGACGCCGCAATCGTAAATTTCCGGACGAATGTTCCGCCTACAAGTTATAGTAGAATTCTAATGTTGTATGACACTAGTAATAATTATATTTTTTTTAATTATTATTACTAGTCAACCAACATTAGAATTCTTCTATAGCCTATTGGCGGAGCATTTGACCATAAATGTCCGCTCACGGCGACTGCTTTGCCGAATCTTCATGTCAAATCTTTTCTCTCTATGTCAAATAATCTTGGACTAATAGAGTTAGGTTAGGCACATTCAACCTTTTTTGCTATTGTCTCTATAATGTTGAATCTTTTCTTTCTATGTCGAATCTTTTCTCTCTATGTAGAATAATCTTGGACTAATAGAGCTAAGGTTAGGCACATTCAACCACAGGTTCGATGGACGCAGATCGCTATTGTCAGCGTCATGTCAAATCTCCTATCTATATCGAACTGTTGTCACAACGAAAACGAAAATAAAACATTTGTTTATGTCGGATCTTTCGGTTTTCGGATTCTGCACGTTCGTTATCGTTGGTTAAAAACATAGCGAAAATACCCGAAATTTGGACGAAAATGCATTCGGACCAAAACTAATGCACATGTCTAATATGCAGTAGACACACTGGGGTTGATTTACTAAAGGCAAATCCACTTTGCACTACAAGTGCACTTGGAAGTACAGTCGGCTTAGATCTGAGGGGAAGATCTGAAATGAGGTAAAGCTCTGCTGATTTTATCATCCAATCATGTACAAGCAAAAATGCTGTTTTTTTTTTCTTTGCATGTCCCCCTCAGATCTACAGCGACTGCACTTCCAAGTGCACTTGTAGTGCAAAGTGGATTTTCCTTTTTCGTAAATAAACCCCATTGTGTTGAAGGCCCATACCTCTGTTCAGATATGGTTCTTCCAGTTTGACATAGATGGCCTCATACACCTCTTGTGAACAGCTGTCCTATCCTCAAAAAGATTATCCCTTTTTCTTTTCTTTAAATAACAAACATTTTATACTTACCTGCTTTGTGTAATGCCCCTTACACACGATCGGACTTTCCGACAACAAAACCGTGGATTTTTATTCAAAGGTTGTTGCCTCCAACTTGTCTTGCATACACACGGTCACACAATTGTTGGCCAACAATTCCGAGCGTGGGAACGTGGTGACGTACAAGACGTACGACAAGCCGAGAAAAAGGAAGTTCTGTAGCCAGTGCGGCTCCTTCTGCTTGATTACAAGCATGCGTGAACTTTTGTGCGTGGGACTTGTGTACACACGATCGGAAATTCTGACAGTTTTGTTGGCGGAAAATTTGGGAACCTGCTAGCCAACATTTTTTTTGGCGGAAAGTCCGACAACAAATGTTCTACAGAGCATACACAGGGTCGGACTTTCCACCAACAAGCTCACATCCGACATTTGTTGTCGGAAAATCCGATCCTTTGTACGGGGCATAATAGTTTTGCACAAGGCAGCCCTGATCCTCCTTCATGGGTCCATTGCCGGCGCTACTGCTCCTCCCCCCTACCAAGTGCCCCCATAGCAAGTCCCTTGCTATGGGGGCACTCGTGCATGCTTGCTCTCAAACCCGCTCTGTGTGTCAACAGACACACAGAGCACAGCTAAGCCCCACTCCCTCCTCACTGGCTGTGATTGACAGCAGCAGGAGCCAATGGCTGTCTCTGAGCCAATGAGGAGGGAGAGAGCTGGGAGAGGAGAGCCGCTGCTCTTGTGCACATTTCCGGCATAGGTAAGTATAAGGGGGCGGGGGGTAGCTTGTTTACCTGAAGATAAAGAACCTTCAACCTTTAGAACCACTTTAAGGAAATGTTTTCAGCACTACAGAACAAGTTCATTTGAATGTGACTTACTATTAGCTATACCATGATAACGTGGATAAATGAGAACCTTCACAGGCATCAATTACTGTAATATCATGATGCACTATGATGTGCTATTGCTCTGTGATATAATGTGCTGCTGTGGTGAGATGTAATTTACTATTAAAGTGGCACTTGTGACTAATGATATAATTTGCTGTAATGGCATAATAAGGTATCATGTCTGTTGCTGGGTGATGTAATGTGCTGTTTCAGTGCAATATGAATTGCTTATGTTACTTTACTTAATTTTTTTTAATCTTGTGATAATGTTCGCCTAAAAATGTTCAGTTCAGAGACATAAATTTTGTGTAGAAGGGAAATCAATTTCCTCCTTCTTTTTTTTTTTTGCATGAAATGCATTTAAAGCCCAACTCCAGGTTGGACATTGCCCACCCCAGTTTTTGGGGCACCTTGTTTTGTATCCCCTCCAACCACCTTTATTTTTTTGAGTACAGACTCCCACTTTACACCAAGGTCCCCATCAAAGTCCCCCTTGCTTTTTACATGAGGGCCCATTGGAGTCCCCATTACAGCAGAGCCCGTTTACATCAGAGCCCCCCCCCCCTTACATTAAATTCTCCCAATAATAATCCATGCCTTTATGGACTTTGCTTTGTGCACTGGTGGGCAGTAAGGTTGGAACAGGAAGGGGCCATCCCCAAACTGTTCCCACAAAGTTGGAAGCCTGAAATTGTCCAAAATGTCTTGGTATGCAGAGTTCCAGGCTTTTTTTCGTTTATTAAAAAGTCAGCAGCTACAAAAAGTGTATCTGCTGAGTTTTAATAAACAGACACTCACCTGTCCCACGGTCCAGCGCTGCAGCCGCATAGAGCCTCGCTCCTCTCCCCCCTCCTCTCCGTGGCGCCTCCATTGAAACTGGGGGCACCCAGCCGTGACAGCTTGTGGTCCATGCCTGGGCATGCACTGCGCTCTCCGAGTGGACCGGACAACCTTCTGGGACCTGTGACGTGCCCCAGAAGATTGCCAAGAGGGAGGGGCCACCTGGGGGAGAGGGGGAGTCCCCTAGGCGGCCTGTAGTCGGAAGCAGGAAGTGGGACAGGAAGTCCCACTCAAAACTAGGCACCCACTCCCCCCCAAAAAAATGACATGACAAATGCGGCATGTAAGGGGGGCGAGGAGTGCTTAAAGCGGAAGTTCCACTTTTGGGTGGAACTCCACTTTAAGAGTTCCCTTCACTGGAACTAAGGGGCCAAGCCAAAGCCCTGAAAAACAACCCCACACCATAATCCCCTCTCCACCAAGTTCTGACCTCAACCTGATAGAACACCTTTGCGATGAATTAGAGTGGAGACTGCGAGCCAGGCCTTCTCATCTAACATCAGTGCCTACCCTCACAAATGCGCTTCTGGAAGAATGGTCAAACATTCCCATAGACACACTCCTAAACCTTGTGGACAGCCTTCCCAGAAGAGTTGAAGCTGTTATAGCTGCAAAGGGTGGGCCAACTCAACATTAAACCCTACGGACTATGACTGGGATGCCATTAAAGTTCATGTGTGTGTAAAGGCAGGCGTCCCAATACTTTTGTTAATATAGTGTATCTTTTTTCCTGGGGTCTTCTGTCCTGTACAGATGGTCACGATTCTCTGCAGTATTGGATCCAGGTCAGGAGGATGGAGCACCCCAAGGGGTGTGTTCATGAAACCCTGGGCTCACAAAATGTGGGTTAAATGGAGCTAAACCTCACTCAACCAGAAAGACGGGCTACATTTGACTTCAAAGTGTAACATTTTACACTTTGATCCTTTCAGTTGTGGAGGTATCCCGTCTCTTGTAAACGAATTGGTCAACAATATGATTTTGACTTCATGGTTTTAGCCAGAGCTCCTCCTTTTTTCCACATGTTACATTTGACTTCAAAGTGGTTAGCCAACAGGGTTCGACACTGGAGGGAAGGTGTGGGTTGCAGTTGGAGCTGCTTTTCCATTTTTTTCTTTATTTAGCCAGTGCTGGGCTATTTATTTATTTTAACCAGAGCTACCTTTTAAAAACGTATTTTCTTGTTGATTATTATTTTGCCCCTCAATTCACTAAGCTACAGCGCATGTGTTCTTTGCAGCCTGGCTTGTGCTACTAATGCAGGTTGTTGCAGTGACCTTATGGAATGCAGAGCCGGCTTAGCCACACAACATATTCTTAGGATGGGGCCCACAGCAAGGAAATATAACAATTTTTTTTCTGAACACAATGTCTCTTATTACACACGCGATACATTTACAATTGACCACATTCTGGGAGATGACCTTCCCCCTTTCACCAAACAATCTCTCTGACCCGTTCCGGGGAAGGTTATCTCTCCAGAGCCTGTCAATATTACATTCACTTAGCCCATTTAATGCCACAATAGAGGTGCTGAGACGCGATCGGTCTGCACTGAAATAGCCATGACATTTAATTTCGATGGAAAAAAGAAACGTACAACAGATTCTAATTAAATATATGCTATGGGTTGACCTTCTTGCAGGTTAAGGCAGAAGCTTCAGTGCTGAAGAGTACCTGTCAGGCATATATGGGCGAGAGCCATTTTGTGGCTCCATGATATGTAATAAATGGCCATTTTTAGGCGTGACATTTAATTAGTATTGTTTTTAAAGCTTAACTCCTGACCATTGCTTTAAATAATAAGGGCACCAGCCAGCTTAAAAAATAAAAAAGCAGATCAAGCGGCAATCCAAAGTTTTTCCCCTCAGTACTTTTCTTTGATGTCCAGCGTCATTCAACTTGAAAGATTGAGAGCATACTGTGCATGTACAAATAAGAATAGAACCATGGTCCTGCACCCTAAGGAAGCATCACCACGAAACCCTACGATATCATCAGATCAGCACTGATCTTTGCATCTCTGATAAAAAAAAGTAAAATTTTTGTCATTAAAAAGCCATATTTGATCTCCAGTCAATGACTTTGTCATGGCTTATGCCACGTACACACGATCGGAATTCTCGCCGAAAAAAACTCTGATGGTTTTTCCGACGGAATTCCGCTCAAGCTGTGTTGCCTACACACGATCACACCAAATTCCGACGGTCAATAACACAGCGGCATAAAACACGTTCGACAGCACTATAAAAGGGAAGTTTAATGCTTCCGAGCATGCGTCGAATTGTTTCCGAGCATGCGTCGGAATTTTGCTTGTCGGAATTGCATACACACGATCGGAAAATCCGATAGAAAGGTTTTCCGTCGGAAAAGTTGAGAACAAGTTCTCAATCCAAAGTCCAACAGAAAAAGACCGTTGGGCATACACACGGTCGGAAAATCCGATGAAAAGCTCCCATCGGACTGTTTTCATCGGAAATTCCGACCATGTGTACGCCGCATTAGATCAGTGATTCTCAACCAGGGTTCCTCCAGAGGTTGAGAAAAAACTAAGACTAAGCTAAAACTAAATTTGGGACTTTAAATGAGGCAATAATAAAATATACCTCCAGCCCCGATTTATTGAGCAAAAAGAAAGACAGTTTGTGGGACTTTATATGAAGCACATTACTAAGTCAAAATTAACCAATCAAGGTAAACGTGGTTATTTATTACAAAAGGTATACATACACATGTAAAATAGTACCAAATAGATAAAATGATACAATATAGTATTAGGTCTCAATGGGTAAAGTCTGAACAATTCATAATATAAAACAATTATCTCAACATGGTTAAGTAATAATATACCTTATAATAGACATAACCATGAAGGTTTGGTTCATTATAGTAGAATACAATATGGTACAGAAGGTAGACATGGAAAATGTGACGTAGCATCATGGGTTACATTACCACTCATCAGGAGCAGATGCATAGTTTGGGGGTATCTATCTGTAGTATATGGGTACGACTGTTGGTAGTATCAATGGTAGAGGGCACTGTAGAAGACGTTATTCCCGGGAGCTAAGACGGTAACACCAAAGGCACGATAATGGCACCAGCAACCAAGATACCATTGATACTACCAACAGTCGTAACCCATATACTACAGATAGATACCTGCAAACTATGCATCTGCTCCTGATGAGTGGTAATGTAACCCTGAAACGCGTAGAGATTTTTCATGATGCTACGTCACAGTTTCCATGTCTACTTGGTGTGACTACCCTTTGGCTTCAAACCAACGTCAATTCTTACAGGTGCACACTTTGTATACTTGCACAAAGCCAGGTATTTTGTAGGATTAGAGTCCGGTGTATTTAATAACCAATTATACTAAGCAGGCGCTAATAATCAGGGTTTTCGGTCGCCCTGTGCTCCTAATAGACACAGGGTTACTTACACATAAGAGGGGCCTCTCTAAGGGCACTTTCACACTGGGGCGGGGGGGGGGAGTCGGTGGTAAATCGCCACTGTTTTTAGCAGCGCTTTACCGTTGTCTTAGTGTCGCTTTTCGCCTGCTAGTGGGGTGCTTTTAACCCCGCTAGCAGTCGATGAAGGGGTTAAAAGCGCCTGCAAAGAGCCGCTGCTGAATCACTTTGCAGGTGCTAGGGGCGCTTTAGGAGCGGTGTATACACCGATTCTAAAGCACTCCAAAGATGCTGCTTGCAGGACTTTTTTTAACGTCCCACAAGCGCACCGCCCCAGTGTGAAAGCACTCCAGCTTTCACACTGGAGTGAGAGGAGAGGCGCTTTACAGGCATTTTGCAGGTGCTATTTTTAGTGCTAAAATGCCTGTAAGGGACCTCAGTGTGAAAGTATCCTATGGTAAGCTGGGTTCCACGGGCCCCCCACCCAGAGTGACTCGATTTACGGTATTTTTTATCACCTGTCTAAAACGTTTGCACAGTACTGTATGTGGTCAGAGCCATCAAGATTTACATACTTGTGTCATCTCTGAACTGGCATCTCAGTCCAGGAAGATGGTGACCATGAATGATGCCTGAGCAAAACTGGCCCCATGCTACTGGAGAGAAAGGCAGATGAAGGCATTGCCAGGGGGAATACTATGATCACTGTGAAAGGAAATAAATGTCTTGAAGTGTTACATTGACACATTACTTACCGTGCATGTACTCACCGCGAAAATATATCTGATGCTATGTTCCACTTCAAGAGATCCAGAAGTTTCAGAAGCATTTTATGTATCAAGGCACTGGGGGGAAGGGTTGGAAAGTAGCTTTGGTTTATTAGTACTTTTATAACACTGCCGTGGCATGGCACCAAGTCGGTGAGCCCATAGAGCCGCCTGAAAAGCACTCTGCTCAGAATAATCTCTTCCAATAAAATTATTGATGTTTACTTTTGCTGCGCCGAGACTTTCAATAAGCTGTGAATTGATCGGGTCAGCGGGTTGTTCTTTCAGTGAGATAATTGGTCACTTTGGGGCCTTATCCACCCGTCCCAGGGTGATATCCCAGACTGTATTCGTATAAGCCCATGGTAAGCTTATTTAACGCTGCTACTTGTGGGGACCTTTAGATTGGTCTGCCTATTATAAATATATCACACTTAATCAAAGTAAAGACTTGTGAAGTTATAGAAGTTGATCTTTCAAATATTAATGGTAAAGACATTAAAAAGTTTAGAAATGCTCAGAGCAAACACCGCGCACGTCACCTGAAGGAAACAGATACCGTATGAAACTTGACATGATCTAGTTCAGGGGTTTTCAAACTTTTCATTATGGTGGCCACATCATGTATTTTACAAATATACACGGAACTTACATCAGGATCAGAGTCCTCCTTGCATCAGAATCCCTATCAGAGACCCCCTTACTTCAGGTTCCCCATCAGAGTTCTCCTTATATCAGAATACTCCCTTCCATCAGGAAGCGGCCGACCGCCTTGGCAACTAGTGTGGAACACAGGATGGCACCTGGTTCCAGAGCTGACATCAGCGAGAGGACGTGACATGGATGGGGGCGGTAATGTGCTTCAAAACATCAGTTTCTTCCTTAAAGTGGAGTAGTGGAACTTCCACTCATTTGTCTCCTCCCCCCCTCCGGTGCCACATCTGGCACCTTTTTAGGGAGAAGGGGGGAGCGGATATCTGTCTTTGACAGGTATCCTGTCCCCACTTTCGGGAGATCGCGCCATGGCGAATTACGCCAGCAGCTCAGCTCCTACCTCCTTCCCCTGCCGCCAAGCCAGTAGAAGAGAGGAGCAGAGCCTCGTGCATGCTCAGTAGGGTTTCCCGACGTGAAGCCATAAGGCTACACTGCCGGGTTCCATTACACGCAATGGCGGCGGAAGCTGTTTCCATCAGCTGCGGTGCCGACATCGCTGGACTCCAGGACAGGTAAGTGTTCTATTATTAAAAGTCAGCAGCTGCAGTATGTGTAGCTGCTGGCTTTTAATTTTTGCAGGGATGGGCGGACCTCCGCTTTAAAGTGGATGTAAACCTGATTCATAAAATTTGAGCAGGGCACATATATCTGCAGTGTTTTATTATCTCTCTTCAAAGCCCTATGTCCCTTATCTTTCTCCTGCTCAGTAGCTCTGTTATCAGCATGATAACTTCTCATTATTATGAGACGACTTCTGTAAAACGAAGAGCGCTTTCTAAAGGATATATAGAGGTGAAGACGACAGATATACATGTAAAACAAGTTCATCGAGACAGCAGCCTGAAGTGTGTGTGTCGAGGGAGGTTGCTATAAATAGATTAGCAGACAGCTTGCCGTCTCACAGCAAAGCTCTGCACATTCCTTCCTTCCTTTTACAATGTGGAGTGGGGTGTGTGCCTTTCCTCCAATCAGCTGTCTTGGTTGTATGCCAATAATCCACTGACCAGGAAGAGAAAATCTGCAACAGGAAGAGCACTTTCTAAAGGATATGTAAAGCTGAAGACAGCAGATATACAAGTAAAACTTATGTAGGGAGATTTGTTTCATCTCTGTGTATCATCTTAGGCTGTTCCCTTCACTGGGTATATGTACGGGTTTACCTTTCATCCTTTTGAAACATGTTACCGCCAATATCCATGGCAGTGCGTCCTCCTGCTGACGTCAGCTTCGGTCCAGCGTCATCTTGCATTCAAACCAAACTAATATTTCATTGTTTGGTATATGATGGGGTATTAACCACCTGATAGACAGAGAATACAAGTTTATTTATCATTATGGAGAATATATAAGGAGGAACTGGGACACACAAGGATGGGCAGGGACACCCATAACTCCTAGGTGGACAGGATCGAGAATTATGGAAGAGAATTCCCACTTTTCGAGCCTACAGGACATTTAAAAAGCCAAGGGCTGTCTCAGCATGTCGTGCCCAAATGATAGCTAAAATATCACTTTTGGCCCCTTTAACCGCTTCTGGACTAGCTGCCGCAGTTATACTGTGGCAGGTTGGCTCCCCTGCGCAAAACCACGTAGCTATACGTCAGCTCGTGGGGTCCGGATAGCAGGCGTGCAAGCACCTCTGCACAGCACAGAACTTCCCTGTTCTGACAGGAGTGACAGATCGTGTGTTCCTATTAGCTAGAAACCACGATCCGTCACTTCCTCTAGTCCAGGGGTCTCAAACTGGTGGCCCTCCAGCTGTTGTGAAACTTCAAATCCCATCATGCCTCTGCCTGAGGGAGTCATGCTTGTAACTGTCAGCCTTGCAATGCTTCATTGGACTTGTAGTTTCGCAACAGCTGGAGGGCCGCCAGTTTGAGACCCCTGCTCTAGTCAGTCCCCTCCACCTTCAGTTAGAATCACCTCCAAGGGAACAGAGTTCACCCCTTCACCGCCCCCTAGTGTTAACCCCTTCTCTGCTTGTGACATGTTTACAGTAATCAATGCCTTTTTAATTGCACTGATCTCTGTATTCATGCCAATGGTTCCAAAAATATGTCAAAATTGTCAGATTTGTCCGCTATAATGTCGCAGTCACAATAAAAATCACATTACTAGTAAAAAAATAATAATAATTAAAAATGGTATAAATATATCCCCTATTTTGTAGATGCTATAACTATAACCAATCAATATACGCTTATTGCAATTTTTTTTACCAAAAATATGTAGAAGAATAGATATCAGCCTAAGCTGAGAAAAAAAATTGCTTTTTTTTAAAAAGAAAATGGGGATATTTATTATAGCAAAAAGTACAAAATATTGTGTTTTTTCAAAATTGACGCTCTTTTTTTGTTTATAGCGCAAAAAATTAAAACCGCAGAGGCGATCAAATACCCCCAAAAGAAAGCTCTATTTGTGGAAAAAAAAAGGACGTCAATTTTGTTTGGGTACAAAGTCGCACGACCGCGCAACTGTCATTTAAAGCGGCACAGTGCCGAATTGCAAAAAACGCTCTGGTCAGGAAGGGGGTAAATTCTTCCGGGGCTGAAGTGGTTAAACAATACAAGGAGAGTTCCTGGCAGTGAGAGAGTGACAGGTCATAAAAGAAAAGGCTTACAGCTTATGCTGTGAGTTAAACATGTTTAGCTTCCATTCAGGTTTGCTTGAAGGATTTTGAAGGCTGATTTTTCTAGCCTTTTAGAGAGACGCGCTATTCCATTTATTAATTTAGTTTCCCTCTTTTGACTTCTCTGTAGATGACTGCAGAGATAATTTAAAATAGAACAAAAAGTGGAGCTTTCCTTTAAGCTGGCGCCCAGGCTCCCCAAGCTGTCTGTCTTTTTGCTTATTCATTTTGTGCAGGGTGCGTCTAGCCCAGACATGACGGGAAAGAAGCAGCAGACTCCTAAATCTTCCATCCACCTTGTGCCAGGAAGCTAAGATGAGGCATCCATAGTCTTATCTCAGATTTCTCTGCCAGTTTCTGTCTGCATCTTTTATTTAAACCTTTCCTGGCCTAAAGCTTCATCTTCTTTCTGTTTCTCCTCTTCCTGAAACTTGAAACAAGAGAAGCAAGATGGGAGAAGGTTCCAGCCCAAGGGAGACTATCTGAAATTAAATAATTTCTAACTGGCGTCTGTTTGGTGCCAATCTGCCTCCTCCTTCCAGACGACAGAATACAAGTTACACCATAGAAGTACTACAATTACTCTGGTTATAAAGAACCTTTTCTTACTTTGAACAAGGCAGCCAACGAAAAATCCACAGGAGAAGACTTCTGAAGGCCTTTATGATGTTGGCTGTCATGGGTAACTGGTGATAGGCCAGAACTAGGCCAGTATGTATATATCCATTAAGAGGTCAGAAAAAATATTAGGCTCAAGTTGCTTTGAGTTAGCAAAAAATTACATTTGTTTTTTTGCTGCTTGCTTAGTATGGATGTTATTTTTTCATTCTTGATCATAAAAGAGACCTTGAATACTCTATAGCAGTCTTTGTTAACCAGGGTTCCTCCAAAAGTTGCTGGTGGTTCAGGGGGCGATCAGTGAGCACTTGCAGTTGGATCTCCTGTCTGACAGTGCATTCGTAATCTTGGCACCATCACTTGACAGTGGCACCACACTGGCCTCCAACATCATTGGCAGTCTTTCCTATTGCTCGTTGGTGGAAGGCATCACTTCTCCATTGACCACCAATGTAATAGAGGTGCTTCTCCACAGACCACTGATGGAAGGGGCACTTCTCGATCTGTATGTGATTGACTATATGGGTTACTGGTGATAAGAATGAAGTAGGCCAATGTACATATATCTGTATAGAGGCTGGAAATACTAATAGGCTCAAGTTACTTTGCGTTAGAAGAGTTAATACATTTGTGTTTTTGTTGCATGGATATTATTTTTTCATTCATGATCATAAAGGAGACCTTGAATACTCTCTTGCAGTTTTTCTCGACCAAGGTTCTTCCAGATGTTGCAATGGGTTCAGAGGGTTATCAGTGAGCATCTGCAGTTGGATGCCCTGCCTGAAAATGCCTTTGTATTTCAACACCAACATTATTTGGCAGTGGCTAGTTGGGACTAGTAACCATTAATTTAAGGGGCACCACACTGACCTCCACAATAATTGGTAGTGCGTCCCACAGACCGCCAGCGAAAGGGGTCACTTTTCCACTGACCACCAAAGAGGCGCTTCTCTTCACATCACTGATGGATGGGGGCACTTCTCCACTTATGTGTTATTGCCTGTTATGGGGTACTGGTGATAAGGCAGAACTAGGCCAATGAACATATATCTATTTAGAGCCTGGACACACACGGTCGGAATTTCCGATGGAAATAGTCCGATGGGAGCTTTCCAACGGATTTTCCGACCGTGTGTATGCCCATCGGTCTTTTTCTGTCGGAATTTCCGACGGACTTTGAATTGAGAACCTGTTCTCAATTTTTCTGACGGAAAACCTTTCTATCGGATTTTCCGATCGTGTGTATGCAATTCCGACACGCAAAAATTCCGACTAATGCGTGGAAACAATTTGACGCATGCTCAGAAGCATTAAACTTCCCTTTTATAGTGCTGTCGAATGTGTTTTATGCCGCTGTGTTACTGACCGTCGGAATTTGGTGTGTAGGCAAGACAGTTTGAGCGAAATTCCCTCGGAATTACGACGGGAAAACCATCAGAGCTTTTTCCGATGAGAATTTCGACCGTGTGTACGTGGCATTAGGCACAAGTTGCTTTAAGTTAGAAGAATTATTACATTTGTGTTTTTGCTGCTAAGTATGGATATTATTTTTTTATTAATGATCATAAAGGAGACCCTGAGTACTCTCTTGCAGTTTTCCTCAACCAAGGTTCCTCCAGACATTGCAATGGGTTCAGGCGATGATAAGTGAGCAGCTGCAGTTAGATGCCCTGCCTGAAAATACCTATGTAATTTCAACACCAACATCATTTGGCAGTGGCTAGTTGGGACCAGCAACCATTAATGCAAGGGGCACCACACTGCCCTCAATATAAATGGCAGTTTCCCACATGGACTGCCAGTGTAAGGGGTCAATTCTCCACTGACCACCAATATAATAGAGGCGTGTTGCTACAAACCACTGATGGAAGGGGCACTTCTCCACTTGTATGTTATTGACTGTTATGGATTACTGGTGTTAAAGCAAAACTGGGCCAATATACATATATCCATTTAAAGGCCGGAAACGCAAGTTGCTTTGAGTTAGAATTATTCAATGTGTGTTTTTGCTGCATAGTATGGATATTATTTTTTAATTTATGAATATAAGGGGGACCTTGAATACTCTATTACAGTATTCCTCAACCAAGGTTCCCCCAGTGGCTGCCAGGGTTTCCGGGAGTTATCAGTGAGCAGCTGTAGATGGATGTCCTACCTGACAATGCCTTCGTAATTTCTACCAAAGCCAATAATTAAAGGGGCATTACACTGACCTCCAATATAATTGGCAATCTTTCCCACTGACCACCAGTGTAATGAGGCACTTCACTGACCACCAATGTAATAGAGGCACTTCTCCACAGATCACAAATAAAAGGGGAAACTTTCACTTAACATCCATGTGACAGGAGTTCTTCTCCTCTGATCACCAATCTAAAGGAGGTCCTTCTTTAACACCCACCAATTTTAGAGGGTTCCTGCTCCCTGAACACCATGGTATGGGGGCAATCTAAGGGGACCCTTCTTCACTGACTGCCAATGTAAGTGGGCCCTTCCACTGATCACCAATATAAGTAGGGGCTTTTCCATTGATCCCAAATGTAAATACCGTATATACTCGAGTATAAGCCGAGTTTTTCAGCACATTTTTTTGTTCTGAAAGTGCCCCCCTCGGCTTATACTGGAGTCAAGCACTTTTCTGCAGCAGAGAATGACATTTTCCGACCCGACTTTGGGGCCTTGTATCTCGGGAACCACTTGGTGCTAGGAACCCCAAATTTGGTGTGCAAACGCAGTGGAACCAGCACTGTGGGGCGCCTAGCACCAAGTGGCCCCGAGATACAGGGCCCCAAAGTCGGTTCGGAAAATGTCATTCTCTGCTGCAGAAAAGTGCTTGACATTTTCCGACCCGAATTTGGTGCCCCGTATCTCGGGCCACTTGGTGCTAGGAACCCCAAATTTGGTGTGCAAACCCAGTGGAACGAGCACTGTGGGGTGCCTAGCACCAAGTGGCCCAGAGATACGGGGCCCCAAAGTCGCTCAACTGTGTCCCTCTGCAGCAATGTCATTTCGGGACCCTTTGAGAGACCCCAAATTTTGGCTGCAGCCAGGGGGCATCTAGGAACTATCTATGGCTGCAAATGGGCACAGTGAGGCATGCAAATGGGCACAGTGAGGCTGCAAATGGGCATTGTTGACCCTCTTTTACACCCGTATTTCTCACCCTAGGCTTATACTTGAGTCAATAAGTTCTCCCAGTTTTTTGTGGTAATATTAGATGCCTCGGCTTATATTCGGGTCGGCTTATACTCAAGTTTATATGGTTACCCCTTCTCCGCTGACCACAAAAGTAAGGGGACATTTTTTTTTTAAATGTCAGGGTCCCTTCTCCACCTACCACCAATGCAAGAGTCACTTTTCCACTGATCTCCACTCATCACTTTATAATTTAATTGAAGGGGACTGCTTCAAGTAATTATATCTCTTTAATTCGGTTTAGTTCAGATTGCACAACCCCTTTTTTTTGCTAGAAGACATGGGACTGTTTGGGTTAGTCAGTTATACATAGGTTGCCAAAAAACATGCAGACAGCAGTGGAACATCCCAGTAGAAATCCCAGCATTCTTTACAAACTCTAGAGAGGCATCTTGCCATTTGTCAATACACTCACATAAAACGTGAGGAAAATTAGGATATAAAACAATGTTGTTGAGACAGATGTTATTTAGTCTAACTTTTAAATGAAAAATGTAAACTGGCTATGAACGTGCTGGATATGTCTATAGTTATATTAAAGCCTTTTGTATTACAAAGGGATAATTCATGTTTTTTTTTTTTTATTGTCTCTTGTGAGCAGGTTTATTCCAAGAGAAACCTCGCAGCCTTCAAAACAACATCCGGACCTCATCAGACAAGAAGAAGAGAGGCTCGCTGTCAATGGGGAGCTCACACGGAGTCTTCAGTGACAGCGGACATGAAGGTAAGGACTACAAGGACCCACTGGTGAGAAATGAGACAGCTTTGAACTGCTCTGGAGGTCTGAATCAGGAGCAAAACTCAGCGCTGCATTGTGCAATAGTAGCTTCTATATCCCGTGCTTCATGTACTGCTCAATATGAGAGAGTGGACACAGAACACCTCTACAGCTACTTCCCAGTCCAATCATTTGGTCTTGGTTTAGAAAGTCATCTTATTTGCATGTTACAATGATATATATATATATATATATATATATATATATATATATATATATATATATATATATACATTACATACACTTTATTGTCAAAAGGACACCTGCCTTTACACTCACATGAACACTCACATGAACTTCAGTGGCCTCCCAGTCTTAGTCCGATGGGTTCAATATTAGACATGTGCAATTAGTTTTTTTTTTTTTTCCTTTTTTCTTTTTTTTTTTTCGTTATTTTCGTTCATTCGTTTTCGTACGAATGAACGAACGATTCGCTAAAATTTTTTACGAAAAACGAATCGTTCGAATCGAACAAATCCGAAAATAACGAAAATCCGAAAAAAACTAATTAGAAACAACGAATGTACGAATGAAGAAAATCCGAAAAACGAAAACAGGAACAACGAAAATGAAAACGAACGAAAAAATTCGTACATTCGTAACTTTTTTTTTTTTGTTGAATTGGTAATTTTCCGTGTCTCTTACAATGGTGCTGCTTAACGTGCCTCAAATGGATTGAATGAAAAAATTTGTACATTCGTAACTTTTTTTTTTTTTTTTTCCGATTCGTAATTTTCCGTGTCTCTTACAATGGTGCTGCTTAACGTGACTCAAATGGATTGAACGAAAAAATTCTTACATTCGTAACTTTTTTTATTTTTTCGTAATTTTCCGTGTCTCTTACAATGGCGTTGCTTAACGTGCTTCGAATGGATTGAACGAAAAAATTCGTAACTTTTTTTTTCGATTCGTAATTTTTCGTGTCTCTTAAAATGTAATAATAGCATACACATTACATAAAATTATGAATTATGCTCCAATTACGAATCTACGAATGTTACGAATGTACGAATAAGTACAAATGCGTCCGAATTTCGAATAAACGAAAATTAAACGGAAATACGAATCAACGAAAAAATAACTTTTACGAAAATACGAATCGTTACGAATACGAACACCGACGACTTACGAATGTACGAATCGTTACGAATACGAACACCGATGACTTACGAATTTACGAATCGTTACGAATCAACGGAAACGAAAAAAACAAAACGAAAATAAACAAATTTTTTTGTTGTGCACATGTCTATTCAATATTGAGTTGGCCCACCCTTTGCAGCTATAACATCTTCAACTCTTCTGGGAAGGCTGTCCACAAGGTTTAGGAGTGTGTCTATGGGAATGTTTGACCATTCTTCCAGAAGCACATTTGTGAGGTCAGGCACTGAGATGTTGGATGTCTCCGCTCTAATTCATCCCAAAGGTGTTCTATCGGGTTGAGTCAAGTTCCTCCACCCCAAACTCGCTCATCCACACTATATTGCCAAAAGTATTGGGCCACCCCTCCAAATCTTTTGGTGGAGGGGGGATTATGGTGTGGGGTAGTTCTTCAGGGGTTGGGCTTGGCCCCTTAGTTCCAGTGAAGAGAACTCTTCAGGCGCCAGAAACGTGGCTTCTTCTGTGTATAGAGTGGCTGCCTGCCATGTTAAAACTTAGTTCTTCTTCACTTGATAAACATGGCAGCAGCCAGAATAAGACCTGTCTTGTTGTTGACTGTAAAAATATATTTTTTTCTTCTCTCCCTGCTCAGATCTGCAGAGAACAGTGTACATTACAAGGTGTCCATGGGAAGGGCGGACTACAATATATAGACTGTCATTGAACGCTACGGCTCCAGCACCCTGGCTGTCAACCCTGTCTCGTGAAGATGATGTTACCTCTTTCCAGGTATGGGAGTTATGCACTGACCAGCAATATTCCCCAATAGCTACAGTGCTCAAGAGTCAGTCCAAGCAAAATTGATATTTGCTTTAGGGTCAAGTCACTCACTGGTCTCTTATCCTTTGGATTCCAGCAGTGAGATCTCTGAAGCTCAATTTCCAGCTCTACCCAAGGGCCAAGGCATTACATTAAGCAACCTCACTCTGTTGGCTAGATTTGTCATTTACATTATATTGTGAAGAATTATATAGGTAAAGTTGATCCAGGGAAAATTTGATTGCATCTTGGGGGTCAGGAAGGAATTTTTTTCCCCTGCTGTAGCAAATTGGATCATGCTTTGCTGTGGTTTTTCGCCTTCCTCTGGATCAACTGTGGGTATAGGATTGGGTATATGGGATTGTTTAATATGATTTTTTATTTATTTATTAATTTTTATGGTTGAACTAGATGGACTTGTGTCTTTTTTCAACCTGACTAACTATGTAACATGTAGTAGGAGGAATTAAACTCCATGGTAGGCCAAGAGGAGGAGGGCTACACAAAGCTGATCTTGTCCCAAAGATCAATAGGAAGCCAATAGGACCAATATCAGCTAATAAATTAAATAATGAATAAATTAATTAGTTAATAAAAAACAAATCCAGTAAAACAGAGCATTATAGAGATCATGTATCCATTGGTGTGTGTGTGTGTCAGTGTGTTCCCAGAGTGAGTTCTCACCATATCCGATCACGCAACAACGTAAAACCATGTGGGCCAGGCTCTTAGACCTAATGTCTCATCCAAGGAGATACGACTTCTTTACTCTTCATCATCCACTTAGATATTGATTGAGATGAGGTGAAAAAATCCAACTTTTCATGTTTTCAGTGTGCTGTTGCTCTTCCGTAGTCCAATGAACGTGCAGGTTTATTGCCATAGAAGGCACCGGTGCTACCAGTCTGGGCTGTGCTATCTGGAAGGCGTGGATCAAAAGCTCTGGATCCAAAATTAATTTCCGCAGTGAGGAGTCTGTGAAGTCCATATTTTTATTTATTTTTACTACTATATTAAGTAATTCCCTCTGGTAGGAGCTGGCCCTATAAGAGATCCTAACGCCATAGCCATGGGGACTTGGGCTTCCAGGTCATGAGAGAACTGTGATTTAATGGTCAGGAGTCCATCCTACCAGGTCCCAATGACTGCTAGGTGACTGGAAGCTGTTGGTGACAGAGTAGTCCCAGTCCTAGGGAAGTACAATTATGTAGACATGTGCAGAATGAAAAAAATGTGTTTCGTTTTGATTTGTTATTTACAAAAATTTGTTTAGGTAAATTCATTTAATTTGTTTTTCGGGAATTCGAACTTTCCAAATTCCATTCGAATTCCATTTGAATTCCATTCAAAATTGATTTTATTCTATTCCAAATTTGGATTTTGGAAGATGATTATATTCTTTTTAATCCTTTCTATTCTGTTTTTTTTTTCTATTCTGTTCTATTCTATTCTTGTCTGTTCTATTCTTTTATTTTCTGTTCTATCCTTTTCTTTTCTATTCTATTCTAATCGAATTTAAATTTATTCTATTCTAAATTTAAATTTTGGAAGTTGGTTATATTATTATTTTTTTATTATTATATTCTACTGTTTTTGTTTTTTCTATTCTATTCCATTCTTTTCTATTATTTCTTTTTCAAATCTTTTATTTATTCAAAAGACATGACCCACAGGGCCAACGTAGTACGTTGGATTCGTACGTTGGATTCATAGAGTGGCTAAAAAGTATAGTGTCCAGCAAATTTGTTGCATATTAGAGAGTCAAAAGAGTATACAAACATGTTCCATAAGGTCCAGGTCTTGGATCATTGGTCCTGTCTGTGTCTGGCTGTGAGGATAAGGTCTTCTATTTTGTTTATGTCCTCAACTTTTCTCAGCCAGAGGCTGATGGTCAGTGAAAGTGGGGATTTCCTCTGAAGGGGGATGCATGCTTTGGCGGCGTCAAGGAGGTAGCGTATCATAGATTTCTTCTAAGTTTTCTCCGGAGTGATGGAGAAGGAGAAAATAGGCTGGGTTCTGTATGATTTGACAGACCCTTTTCCAAAAGTCTGCGATTTTAGGACAGGACCAGAAAATATGTAGGAGCGTCCCCCCGCTCCTTCTGGCATCGCCAGCATAGATCTGACATTGAGGCAAAGAATTTGTGTAATTGTGATGGGGTACGATACCACCGTGATATTATTTTAAAGTTAGTCTCCTGTCCTCTGGCACAATTGGAGGATTTGTGCGTGAACCGAAGAATACGGTGGCGTTGATGTGGGCTAAATTGGCGATTTAAATCCCGTTCCCAGCCGAGCAGGCCTGGGGGTTGATAGTCCGCTGGGGGTGTAATCAGCAGGTTGTATGTGAGGGACAGCGCTTGGGGCAGGACGCCGGTGTCCGAGCAGTATTCCTCAAGGGTTGTGAGAGGTTTGTCAGGGTTGCTTGGAGACGGTATCGATTTTAAGAAATGGCTTAGCTGAAATGCTCTCCAAGAATCCAGCCGGGAAGGACCCATGGGGTCCGTAAGCCCCAGCATGGACATCCATCTCCCTACGGTCCTGAAATGGGAGGTTTGAAAGTGATCTGAGCTGATCAAGTTCTGGAAGAAGACATTGTGGAGTCCCGGCGTAAACAGTGGGTTCCCCAATATGGGGAATAAAGGTGATTTCCGGGATGAAAGAGAGGCTTTTGTGAATTGTTGGGCGCATATGTGCGTAGTGGGGCCAATAAGGGGGTGTCTCTTGAGGTTGGAAGGGAGCGATGCGCAACACCAGGGTGCCCATCTGAGGGGTATGTCACTCTGGGCTTGTTCCAATCGGGCCATAACTTGGTGTCACTTAAGTGTGTTGCGTGATAATACGTGCGAATGTCTGGCATTGCCAGGCCTCCGTATTGCTTGGGCAGGGAAAGTAGTTTTCTGTTTAGACGTGGTAGTTTGTTAGCCCAAATGAATTCAATGAATGGTGAGTGCGTCAGTTTAAAATAACTCGCGGGGATGGAGATGGGGAAGGCCTGAAAGAGGTATAAGAACTTAGGGAGAATACTCATTTTAAGTATACTATAGAGGCCAAACCAGGATTGAAGTCACGTGTGCCATGTATTAAGTAGGATAGGATAGGCCCGGTGTTCGATTCGAACCCATGTTCGAATCGAACATTGGCCGTTCGACCGCTCGTCGAAACCAGAACTATGTGGACTGTTCGCATGAAATTCGTGTGATGCGAACGGTCCACAATGCACTGCGCCAGTCGCAGCGCATTGCTGGCTGATGATTGGCCAAGCATGCACTGTGACCCCGCATGCTTGGCCAATCATAGAGCCAGCGGCGAGGAGAGCAATAATTGGCCACAGGCAGGATGCCTGTGGCCAATAATAGCTAAGGGGGTTTAATGCACGCCCCACACTATATAAGGCCGCCACGCCGGCGGCCTCATGTAGTGTGTTCTGGCGTTAGGAACAGTGACAGACTGTACTGTACTGTACAGTGTCTGCTTGTGCATTATCTGCTTGTGATTCATCTGCATTATCTGCTTGTGGATTCTGGGGATTAGTGTAGGGAAAGAGGAAAAATAGGCAGGGTAGTTTATTCTTCTCAGTGCTGTTCTCAATCTCTACCAATCCAGCCATCTGCAGGAGTAGTTAGTGTGTGTGCGTGCTGTGTTAGTATAGCACAGCAGTAGCACACTTAACCACCTTTCCCTGTATCTGCTCTTCAGGCGTGTTGTCATCTAAGGCAGCCAGCTAGCCAGCCAGCCAGCCATCTGCAGGAGTGTGTGTGTGCTCTGTGACTATAACACAGCACACTAAACCACATTACCCTGTATCTGCCCTGTTGTCACCTAAGACAGCCATCTGCAGGAGTTAGTGTGTTTTGTGTGCCTCCAGCACAGCACAGTATACACCAACAGTCCATACATACATACATACAGTATATACCTACAGTCCCTGTCTTGTTTGCACCGCCTGTATACTGCTGTTCAGAGTATATAGGGTTTTAGGTATAGGGTTTTATTTTGGGTGCAGGGTTCCCCTTAATATCCATACAAGACCCAAAGGGGCTGGTAATAGGCTGGGGTGGGGGGGGGGGGGGGGGGGGGGGGGGGGGGGGGGGGGGGGGGGTGGGGTAGCCATGCCATTTTTCTCAAAGATTTGCATCCATATTGCCAGGAAAAGACATGACATTAAAGCCGCAAGCAGTTTTAAATGGCTTCTTTTTTTCCTTTACAAATGTCATTTTGTGCAGGGACAGTTCTAAACACGGGAATCACATGCCACTTCACAGGCATACTTTAGACACCCCCCAGGTACCATATTTAAAGGAGTATTTCACTTTTTTTTTTCACTATATGCATCATTAAAATGACTGCTCCAGAAAAAACGTCAGTTTTTAAAACTTCTTTTTGCATTGATACATGTCCCCTGGGGCAGGACCCGGGTCCCCAAACCTCTTTTATGACATTAACATGCATATTGGCCGTTATAATTAGCACTTTAGATTTCAAACGTTCGCGTCCATTGTAACTAATAGGGTTTGAATGTTCGCACAAACTTTCGGTCCGTTCGCAGGTTCTGGTGCGAACCGAACCCGGGGGTGTTCGGCTCATCCCTATTAAGGAGGGATTTGACTGTTTTCAGAAGTGGGGGGAAGTTTAGTTCAAATAGTTTTGAAAGCTTTGGGGGGAAGAATGTGCCCAAATATTAGTGGTATTGGGTGTTAGTGGTGTTGGAGATATGTAAGAGATCAAGGACTTTGGTGGTATTGTCTCTGGCTTCTCTGGATGGAACAAAGCCTACTTGGTCCAAATGAATCAAGTAGGGCAAGTGTTGCTGCAGTCTGGTTGCAATAATTTTGGTAAATAGCTTGAGGTCCGTGTTTAGTAAGGATATGGGTCGGTAGCTCCCACAAGATCCTTGCCCTCTTTTGGGATCACCGAAATGTGGGCTTGGAGGGTAGTCTCATGGAAAGATTTCTCCATGCCTAGACCATTAAATAGTTCAACTATGTATGTTCCGAAAAAGGGGAGTAGGGTTTTGTAATACCGAATCATGAAGCCGGTTTGGTTTGGTGTTCCCCATAGCAAGTTGGAGTTCAGGTAGTGTAATGGGGTCGTCAAGGAGTTCACTAACATCGTCCGGTAGCGAAGGCATCTGGGAGGGGAATATGTAGTTCATTATGTGATTTTGGGAGGGGGTTGCTATTTGGAGATTATAGAGCGATTCATAAAATAGTTTAAATTCTTGTGTGATATGATTTAGGTAAGGTGGTTTTATGATCGATAGAGGACATGACGTGTGGTATGTAAGACGCTAGTTTCTGCGACCGTAAGAATTGGGCCAGTAATCTACCACATTTATTGCCCGATTCGTATGACCGTTTACGACAGACCTGAAGTGCCGCTTTGGCTTTAAAGTGTAGTAGGTCAGTGATTTGTTTACGGATGTTGTTTAATTCTCTTTCCAGAGGTGGTCATGGGGCATGTTTATGGTGTGCTTCAATGGCCTGATAATCCCGCAGAAGGGAGGTCAGTTGTAATCCGCGTTGCTGTTTAATCCTGGACCCGTGTTTAATAAGCACCCTGAGTATTACCGCCTTGTGGGCTTCCCAGGCAATGCCCTTGTCACAATCAGGTGATACATTGGTGTGAAAATAGTTCCCTAGTTCTTTGACAATATCGGCCAACACATCTTGGTCTTGTCGAAGGCTCTCATTCAGCCTCTATGACCTATTTTGAGCTGTGGAATTGTCAGTTAGGGCATAGGACAGAACCACCGGAGCGTGGTCTGACCATGTTATGGAGCCTATGGAGGTGTCCCTGACCGCATGTAGCTGGGCATGTGGGATGAGAAAGTAGTCTATACGTGAGTAGACTTTATGTGGTGGAGAGTAGAATGTATAGTCTCGTTCCCCGGGGTGAAATAGACGCCAGGCATCTACCAATTGGGTATTGTGGAGGGATTTTGCGAAACCTCTGCGGGAGCCAGGAGGAACCGAGGAAAATCCTGCAGAGGTATCTTTAGTGGGGATCAGAGGGGTATTAAAATCCTCTCCAAGAATTAGTTGGCCCTCTGCAAACTCAAGAAGTTTCTGAATGTGCAAATAAAAAGGTCTTGTTGACTATTGGGGATGTAGAGATTTGCCAATGTCACCTTGACGCCACCAATTGTGCCTTTTAGGAATGGGAATCGGCCAGCAGGGTTTTTGACCATATTGAGGCAAACCCAGTGTAACCGGGCTGACCACAGGATAGATACTCCCGAGCCTTTGCTGCTGGGTATGCAGAATGGTATGTCACAGGAAAGAACTTAACGAGTCACATGACACCGGGGAGGGAAATGGCTAATTGGGCCCAATTTGGACATTTTCACTTAGGGGTGTACTCACTTTTTTTGCCAGCGGTTTAGACATTAATGGCTGTGTGTTGAGTTCTTTTGTGGGGACAGCAAATTTACACTGTTATACAAGCTGTACACTCACTACTTTACATTGTAGCAAAGTGTAATTTCTTCAGTTTTGTCACATGAAAAGTAAAATATTTACAAAAATGTGAGGGGTGTACTCACTTTTGTGAGATACTGTACATTCTTTTTCTGAGACATCGTCTCTAAAGGACCAAAACCAGACACAGCCAGGCGCCTGATATTTTCATAGGGAACTTAGCAACAGCAGTCTTCGCGTTTCTTTTAAGAACTGCTAAAAGATTCATGTAGAAATGGTTTTCAGTTGGGTTCCCGGTTTGTTTGGTTTGTTTTTAGTATTTTTGACAGATGTCATCATTTCCTGCATAATTTAGTAGTCTGTAAATGAAATATAATCTTTCTAAACTTCTGCTGTTGAATGCTGCATGCTTTTATCTTTCTCGTCACACTGATTGCATTGTCACTGACAAAACAGTTGAACAAACAAAAAAAAATAAAAAATAAAATAAAAAAATGGAAAAATAAATGGTGGAGGAGTTTTGATTATTATTTTCCTGGATAATAAATATAAGAGGAGAGATTTCGGTGAAATTTGGCAAATTATAAACTCCCAGAGCTGTTTGATGAGCTGCTTAGATAAAAAATTTTTTAAAAAGAAACAAAACTTTTTTTTTTTTGTCTTTTTTTTAAATGTATTATAATAGTTTAATTTATTTGATTTACTATTCATTGTGGTACGGTTTTCTCCTTTTTTTTTTGTGTATTTGATCATTATTTGTGTACTATCGCTTTACTTTTTTCATTAAAAAAAATAACATAATGAAGCTGATGAGAGGTAATTTTTTCGACAAAAACACCGGTCCAGCTTCTGCAACCCTCAGGAGCTATTTAAAGCCCACCCTAAAAAACACCCCAAAACAACTTAAAGTATAACTAAAGGCAATTTTTTAAAAATTTGGATAAAGTGGTGAGGGATTAGAACCCCTGTCATGTTTTCATTCCTGATATGTAAAATGTAGCAAAGGCACGTAATAGAGTGCAGAAAAGTATTTTATTGGCTGATCAAAGAATATAAAATAGCCAGTCTGTTTTTAAGGATTCACACACTTCTCCATCATCAAAGGAACAGTGCAAATGAAAATAAATATATATAATAATATTAATAAGTTCATGAAGGAGATAACATTCTATGTTATAACAAAAATGCAAAAATTGACTTTCAAAAAATTCATTACAAGTTATAGTGATATTATACAGAATAGTGTTTACATTCCCAAAAATTTCAAATAGAGGTTCTGAATATAGATGTACATTTTTTACCTATATGCTTATTAATTCAATTGTGTTTTCTTTAACACTCTTTTACATAGTGTCACTATTATTTGTAATTCAAGAAAATAAATAGATTTTTCAGTCCTTCTAATTTTAGTTAATGTTAAATTATTTGTTTATTAGGGTTCAATATTGAGTTGGCCCACCCTTTGCAGCTATAACAGCTTCAACTCTTCTGGGAAGGCTGTCCACAAGGTTTAGGAGTATGTATATGGGAATGTTTGTCCATTCTTCCAGAAGCACTGATGTTGAAAGAGAAGGCCTGGCTTGCAGTAATTTTTCCCAAAGGTGTTCTATCGGGTTGAGACCAGGACTCTGCGCAGGCAAGTCAAGTTCCTCCACCCCAAACTCATCCATATCTTTATGGGCCTTGCTTTGTCCACTGGTGTGCAGTCATGTTGGAACAGGAAGGGGCCATCCCCAAACTGTTCCCACAAAGTTGGGAGCATGAAATTGTCCAAAATGTCTTGGTATGCTGACGGCTTAAGAGTTCCCTTCACTGGAACTAACCCCCAAACCCTGAAAAAACAACCCCACACCTTATTCGCGCTCCACCAAATGATTTGGATCAGTGCACAAAGCAAGGTCCATAAAGACATGGATGAACATTGTGGACAGTATTCCCAGAAGAGTTGAAGCTGTTATAGCTTCAAACGGTGGGCCAACTCAATATTGAACCCTACGGACTAAGACTGGGATGCCATTAAAGTTCATGTGCGTGTAAAGGCAGATGTCCCAATACTTATAGTATGTATCTATATCTATATCTATCTACCTATATATATATTAGACATGTGCAATTCGTTTCGTTCCGAATTAGTTTTTTAACGAATTTCAACAAATTCGTCAATTCGGAAATATCCGAATTAACGAAAATCTGTTTAACTAATCGTTCCGAATATTCGTAAATTCGTACATTCATAAATTTCTAAATTCGTACATTCGTAAATTCGCACATTTGCACTTTCGTAAACTCGTACATTCGTAAATTCGTACATTTGCCCTTTCTTAAATTCGTACATTCGTAAATTCGTACATTTGCACATTCGTAAATTCGTATATTCACACATTCGTAAATTCGTACATTCACAAATTTGTACATTCATAAATTCGGAAATTCGGAAATTCGAATATCTGAATTTATAATTAACTAATAATAACTTAACTATTACTAACTATTAAATTATAGGTATTGTAATTTCCTTTTTAAATTTGGCTGTTAGTGAACGTAACAAATACAAATTTATCTTAAGTTACAAATTATCCGAAATAAATGAATTAATAATAATAAATAACAATAATAATAAAAAAAACTTTTTATTATTTATTATTAATTTGTTCCGTTCCATTTTGTTTAGATCCGGCATTCATTATTTTGGATAATTCGTAACTTCAGATAAATTCGTGTTCACTAACAGCCAAATTTCAAAGGAAATTACAATACCTATAATTTAATAGTTACTATTTCCGATTTTCTAATTTTTGGGTTTTCGGATTTTCAAATTTCCAAATTTCAGAATTTAGGAATGTACGAATGTACAAATTTACGAATATATGAATTTTCTAATTTACGATTGTACGAATTTACGAATGTACAAATTTCCGAATGTACAAATTTCCGAATGTACGAATTTACGAATGTACAAATTTACGAATGTACGAATGTGCGAATGTACAGCATAAATCCATGTTGGTCTCTAAGCGCTAGACCCCACCATGATCCCCGACTGGGCTCCCATCACCACCCTTCCCCGCCCCCAAGGGGGTGATCACTCCAGCAGAGTAACAGGCTACATTTTGGCAGTAAATTCAGGCAGCTTTTCCCAGGGACTTGGAGTCAGTCCCTTTTATGTTTTGACCTGTATAGGGTGGTAACCTTGCGGAAAATGGCAGCAAAAATGTTAACTCCTACAGCTTGGTTACACCCAGCTCACAGGTCAACCCGAGGACACAGTGCAACATCCAGACATTGTAACATTTTGCACCTGCCTGGCTCAATTAACATGGAGGCACAAACACAGACAGGAAAAACAAGAACTTTCTCTAATTATCACCAAAGTATTGAATTTCACTGAAATCTCCCAATTTTCAACACAATTTCAACAAAACTAAAGCTCTTTTGCTTATCAGCTAGATTCGGTCAGAAGTTGAACCAATTGTTTTATAGGAGGATTGGATCCAGTGTATGCCATCCATTAAAATTTCCTACTATCTTTGCTGAGACATCCTCTGTCTGCTCTGTGCACGTAGCATAGTATGATGTTCTCTATGGTCCATGATGTAGCAGCTCAGGCTCATCCACGGGCATATCTGCCACGAGGCAAACAAGACGTTTGCTTTGGGCAGCATTTTACAGAGGGGCGGCTACAGCATAGTCGTCTAGTTCTGGGACGGCATCTATTGACGCTGAGGCATGCAACCGGGGCGATCACAGATCTGGGTAAAGAGCCAATCACATTGGCTCTTTACCACGTGATCAGCTGTGTCGAATCACAGCTGTTTACGATCTAAACACACTTTTATATGTGATATCGGCATTCCTTTCTTCACGCTCTCACAGAGTGAGGAGAGAGCCGGTAACCGGTAAGTGTAATAGGGGACATCCACATTGATAATCAGGGCATCAGTGCAGCCCCAATCATTGCCCATCAGTGCTGCCTTTCAGTGCCAATCAGGGCTGCCAATCATTGCCCATCAGTGCTGCCTATCAGTGCCAATCAGTGCTCCAATCAGTGCCAATCAGTGCTGCATATCAGTGCCAATCATTACCCATCAGTGCTGTCTATCAGTGCTGTCAGAAAACATGAATCAGACCAAGACAGAAGTACAGTTAAATTAAATCACACTTGTTTAATAATAAAAGTAAATAGAACAAAAGTAGTCAAAACATAGCTAAAGTTCCGATAACCGAAACGGATAGTCGGACAAGTCAGAAAGCCAGGAAGCCAGAGATCAGCATATTGGAACAGCAAGCTGGATCTGGAGCCAGAAGGAATGTCAGCCAAGCAAGACTTTAACAGGAACGTAGGAGATAGTCTCTGTGATGTTGACCAAGGCGAAAGCAGAGATCATCTGGGCTGCACGGCTTAAAGCGGTTGTATACCCTAATTATTATTTTTTACCTACAGGTAAGCCTATAATAAGGCTTACCTGTAGGTAAAATGAATATCCCCTAAACCAGTACGGTTTAGGAGATATTCACTTTGCATGCAGTCCCTGACTTCGGCGGGGCATGTGCTGTGAATGCCCGGCTGAAGGTCCGGCAGGCGCTGCCGGACCTTGCAGGGAGGAAAGCATGCGCGTGGGAGTGACGTCATCGCGGCTCCAGCCACTCACAGCGCCGGAGCCGCGAAGCCGGTAGACACGCCAAGGGCAATATGTCAACTCCCTCGGCGTGGACCAGGATTAGGTACCGATGCCTCATTCTAAGGTAAGTATTTCATAATGAGCTAGTATGCGCTGCATACTAGCTCATTATACCTTTGCCTTACAGGTTTTTTTTTCCTGCGGGTATACAACCGCTTTAAGTAGACAGGACTGATGAGCAGGATATCATCAACAGGTGAGTCACTGTGGAGAGATAGGAGCTTCCAGTTAGCCGACAGCTGAGCGGCCAGCTCAGAGGAAGGAACAAGCCCTGACAAGTGCCTACCAGTGCTGCCTATCAGTGCCAATCAGTGCCTACCAGTGCTGCCTATCAGTGCCAATCAGTGCTACTAATTAGTGCCCATCAGTGCTGCATATCAGTGCCAATCAGTGCTTCCAATCAGTTCCCATCAATGCCACCTATCAGTGCAGCTTTATCGGTGTTTCCTCATCTGTGCCCACCAGTGCCACCTCATCCTATGTCCCGCTGACCCTATCCTCTGCTCCATTGATCGCATATGTGGCACTTGAAGGAGTCATGTCTAAGGGGCTGATGAGGAAGCTGTTCACTGTGAATAGCTGTAGCTTTCTCATCAGACCCTGAGACGAGAACCGTATACCGCGGCTGGGGTGGGACAAAACCAAAATACACCACTGGGCTCACTGTAATTTATGTGTCTTTCTTGTCACTGGAGATTAGCATACAATATTTTTAGGGCTGATGAATAAACAAAAAAACAAGGGCCTCACAGTTGTTTCATTCCAACCTGCTCCACTGCCGTCACTGAAGCGTTATATTACAACAGAGCCTGTCGCACTTGTTTAGAATCGCTGTTTCCTTTTTGTACCCTAAAGACTTTCAGGCAACGCTTGAAAGAAACCTGTCCACCGCTGCGTACCTCAGGATTAGCCAGAATGCTTTTAGGACAGGCAGATGTGACGTTGTTGGGGAAGATGAAGGTTTTCCTGGCAGAACGCTCCCATTTCAGAGCTGTTTAAGCAGCTCACATCTGCGTAATTCTGTCTCGCCGCAGATTTGCATCAGTGCAGATAACACAGATGGAGAGATAGGACTATGAAGCTGCCATCTCTGCTTTGTTGTGCTGGAAGAGAGATTACATCTTGGTGATCCTGGAAACAAGTCAGCCTAATGCCCCGTACACACGGTCGGAAATTCTGACGGAAAAAGTCAGATCGGATTATGTTGTCGGAAAATCCGATTGTGTGTGGGCTCTAGCGGACTTTGAGAGCAGAACCTAAAATTTTCCGGCAACAAAATCCGATCTGACTTTTTCGATCGTGTGTATAGAATTCCCGACGCACAAAGTGCCACGCATGCTCAGAATAAATTTGGGGACGAAAGCTTTTGGCTACTGGCCTCTTCGTAGTCCCGGCGTACGTGTTTTACATCACCGCGTTCTGAACGATCGGATTTTCCGACAACTTTGTGCAACCGTGTGTATGCAAGACAAGTTTCGGGCAAAATCCGTCTTAAAAAATCCATGGATTTTGTGGTCGGAATGTGTGCATGGGGAATTACTGGGAATGCAGTAAGGCAGCAGAGGCAGCTGTCTAGGGCACACAAATGGCCAGGGACTGAAGAGACAACACAGGTTCTGCTTTATGAAAAGTAAAGCATCTGCAGAACTTCCAGAGCAACTGGTCAGGTTTTATTGTAATAAAGCTCAGGGTAGCTTTATGAAAACTGGAGGTAAAAAATGGAGAATACATGAATTCTTAAACAGGTTTTACAGTTTCCCTGTGGATTTATTGAAATCCTTCTTCTTGATCATTAAGCAATAAAGTTTCTACGTCCTGCAGAATGCAGCTGATCTTACATTATGTTCACTATAACCAACATTCAGAAAAGTTGCTATTTGCTTAAGATCCTTGAGGGGCTTCCAAGGCAAAATGGAAAGGCAGACTCAATGTTGATATATTTGTTCAACTGTCTTTAAGTTTATAGGACATGAGGGGTCATTGGAGGCAATGAAAACTGGCTTATATAACCTGACCAAAAGTGTTAAATTATTTCACACCATCGTTCGGGTGGGTCACAAATTTAGTGGGTTAAGCTAGCACCCTTTAAATGTATGCAAAGTCTTGGGGCACCTAGGTCTAAAATGTAAATGTTACTTATCAATGAGAATGTGGCATAATGCACACAACCACCTCGATGAAATCAACTTCTCATCAGAAGTCCCCCTTCACATCAGAGGCCTCTTCTTTCCATCAGAAGTCCCATATCACATCAGAAGCCCCATTTACATAAAACACCCCATACTGTCAGAGGTCCCCCATCAAATCAGAGTCTTCCCTATCACATCAGAGATACCCCTGTACATCAGAAACCCTGTATACATGAGTCCATTGCCGGGACAAGGTTAACTAGCGCCCAGGGTGAAGATGCTAAACTGTGCCCCCACCAAGATACATGAGCATTATATGTCAGCAACCCCCCCCCCCCCCCCCCCCCCAGAAAAAAAATGTATGCACTAATCCGCCCAGAACCCCTAAGCAAATATTTCCCATGCAAGCCAAAATTCTCCCCAAACAAAAATTCCCCCTTCTCCCAGTACAAACCCCCATGTTAAAATACCCCCTCCTAGCACAAATCTTTGACCCCCCAGGGTTTCCTTATCTGACCCCATCTCCCCTTTTCTGTAATGGGGGCAGGTAAGAAAACCCTGCATTTGATCTGACAGTGTCAATGCAGTGGTGGAGGAGGAGCTGTAGGGGAGAGAGAGCACAGCTTCCACCTCCGGTTCTTTTCTGCTCTCCTGATTCTGCTTTCACTTCCCATGCTAAGCTGACAGGAGTAGTGATGCTGCTGTCACTACTCCTGTCAGCTTGTGGCGGCAAGAACATCTCACCATATTCCGCAGCACCAAGGGCAGCCACCCCCCTCCCTGCCCCCCGTATCAGCCCTGCATGAGCCCCCTCATCACCACAAAGCCTCCCGATAACCGCAGAGTCCCCTCATCACATAACCTACAATCACACAGCCCCCCAATCACATAGTCCCCTCTTAACATCAGAATCCCTATCTTTTAGCTCCAGCAGTATTACAAAGTATGGAGGATGTCTACAGGGGGCAGATTCCATCTTCTCCAGAATTCTGGAGTGGCCTGAATGCTGCCCAGCCTGGATCAGAGTCATGAGTTGCCATAGTGTAGGCAAGTCGGACGCCATCACCATAGCAATGAATTACGGTGTGTGTCCTGGCCCTAGAGCATCATTGGTTGTTGTGGTACTGACAACTGGCTCACAGACAACTGATGATGCTGATTCAGGGCAAACTAGGCCCTGTTCTCACAGCACCCTGGGGAAGACCCAAAATGGCACACCAGGCACCCTGGTTGAGAAACATTGAATATCGTTAATAATAACAGTCTGTACTAATTTTCATTGAGCTGACCTTTTCAGGGAGGATATTTTAAAAGCTGAACCAGCACCGGAGGGTATAAATCTGCAAAGACTGTATGTGTTTAGATACATGAGAAGATGTAAATGGCAGATTATATGGCTACTAGTTTTGGACACCTATCACACCTATACAATATGGCCAAAAGTATTTGAACACTGTTCCCAAATGATATGACTTCAGGTGTTTCCAGTATTGGATATGGTTAATGCTATAGCATATAAAGACATTTTAGATAGCTGTGCTCTTATGACCTTGTGGTAACCGTTTGGGAAAGGCCATTTTCTGTTACATCATGACTGTCCCCCTGTACACAAATCCAGCTCCATAAAGACAAGGTTTGACCAGTTTGGTGTGGAGGAGCTAGAGTGGCCTCCACAAAACCCTGACCTCAGTCCCATTGAACACCCTTGGGATGAACAGCAATGGCAGTTACAAGCAAGGTCTTCCCATCCAGCTTTAGCACCAGATGTTACAAATGATCTTCTAGCTTAGTGGTCTCCAAACTGTGGCTCTTTGCTTAACTTTATCCGGCCCTTGAGGCATTATTCCTGTCATTATCACAAACCGAGGGGGGGGGGGGTCATGTTTTGCCACAGACACCAACAATGGGGCGCTTTTCCTCCCACTGACACAGCAATTTCTCCCCTTAATACCATAGATTTGGCATTTTTTTACTACCACTGGGCACAGTCCGACCCTCCTAAAATCTGAAGGGTAGTAAACTGGCCCTTTGTTTAAACATTTTGGAGACCCCTGTTCTAGCTGAATGGGGAGAAATTGCCACAGATGCACTCCAAAATCTTCTTTCCAGAAGAGTGGAGTCTGTAGTAGCTGCAATGAGGAAACAAACTCTATATTATTGCCCATGGATTTGGAACTGAATTTCCAACAAGATCAAATAGGTGTGATGGTCACGTGTTCATAAACCTTCAAACCTTTGTCCATAGAGTATATTTCTTAGTCTATTTATTCAGGTGATTGGACACTGTCACCAAAGGCCATGTGCAAGAATAATTTTTTGGCCCTTATGTATATATATATATACAGTGTGTGTGTACATGTGTATATATATATATCTCAATCAAGGGCACCCCATCTTAGCCATTCTGCATGATTTAGTGCAAGAAATGCTGGAGGTGAAGGTATTGCTCTAGTTGAATAGTACAAACCAAAGCATTGTTAGTACCCTTCCCGCCCATCCTGATGTCCCTTTAAGTCTGTTACATTCAGGAAGCTGGAACGTCTGTCTAATCATGTGACCATTCTGATTGGCTGTCGTAGTGGTCACATGATCGGGAGTCAGTCTTGCCAGTTCCCGATCAATAGCTTAGACCTGAGCACACGCTTAGAACAGAAGCCTATGCCATCAATAGACACATTTGTGTGGCGTGTGGGCGGTAAAGCCTACCCTCTTTGTTTCTGCACATATACATTACCTGGGCACCAAAAGGTTAAGGCATCATGAGAGAAGCCTCCCATTTCAGGTCTAGCATTGAGCCATGCCTAGCACCCACCTGACCCACTTCTGGTTTAAATGAAAGCCTAGGTCCCAGAGGGTCCTCCAAAACCTCCAAGAGGGTCCTCAAGCTCCATACCAACCTCGACAGTTAAAAACATGGAAAGGGTCATGAGTGAATTCAGAAGTACTTTATTTTTATTTTTTTACTATAAGTCAAATTTTAAAGTGAACAAAAATACTTGGGGCAAACTTGCTTTTTGACAGCCCATGGCATGTAAAACACACTCAAAAACTTCCCCCGGTGCCAAAAAAATGTGCACACACATAAAGAGTGAAACACAAAAACGTGCAATGGGTGTACACAAGCCCTCTAAAATCAGAGGGCCTTGCCCTGATCCCCCGGGGCGTGAGGCTCCAGACGGGGACTGGGGTACTTTACACTTGGTCCATCTGGCCGAAACTTGGGGCAAACTTGCTAATGTATTTGAGAAAGGCGCACAAATCTGCCATAGCTCATAGCAACAACCGGCTTGATCCCATTATTAAATTAGCTATTCTCATTGCCATGGGTGAGAGCACATAATTGCTACTTGCATTTTATTTTAACAGAGTCCAATGTATTTTTAGGTCCAGTCTGTTTTTAATAAAAATATAAAGCATATTAAACAATAACTATGAACTTGATATATACCATAATATCATTTTTTAACAAGCTTTACTACACATTCATAGCAGCTTATTAAAAGCCTAATGTATTTTTTAAGAGGAAATAAATATTGCAATTTAACATATTGTGAACAGGCGCTAAAACTGACCATGCTTATCTTGAGCGTTGCTTCTAATGGGACCCTTGGGATACCATTCACTTCTTTGACAGGGCTGCACAACTACTGTTCTTCAGGGCCCCTGACATGTCGGGATTTGGGGGTCAACAGAATCATTTGTCTTAGGAAGAGAATTCTATGCTGTATTTTCATGATATTTTCTATAATGTTTAAATTAAAGTGTATTTATAGCCAAAACTTTTTGTGTTCTGGATAGAGAGAGGACAGATAAGAACTCTTGTCATTTTTTTTATTGTTGGTAGTGAAAACTCTAATGTGAGCCAAGGAACTATGAGTCCAAAAATCTTTAATACCGGTGTTAATTCCTACAAATAGACATAAAACAGCCAAAGCATTTTAAGTTCTCATAAATATCCCTCTTGCTCTTCTATGGCTGCTGTTACTGGGCACTTTCTATGGCTTATCCTAGAAATAATTATTTTTGGTGACTTTGCAGTTTTTGAGTCCTAACTACATACAATAGTTGAGCCACAAAGGAGGGGGAGAGCTTTCAGCTCCCAAAGCCTGTTGGCTGTTTTATGTATTTTTTGTATGAATTAACACCAGTAATGGAGTACACCCCTCAAATTTTTGTAAATATTTTATTCTATCTTTTCATGTGACAACACTGAAGAAATGACATTTTTCTACAATGTAAAGTAGTGAGTGTACAGCTTGTATAACAGTGTAAATTTGCTGTCCCCTCAAAATAACTCAACACACAGCCATTAATGTCTAAACTGCTGGCAACTAAGGTCAGTACACCCCTACCCTAAGTGAAAATGTCCAAATTGGGCCCAAAGTGTCAATATTTTGTGTGGCCACCATTATTTTCCAGCACTGCCTTAACCCTCTTGGGCATGGAGTTCACCAGAGCGTAACAGGTTGTCACTGGAGTCTTCTTCCACTCCTCCATGACGACATCACAGAGCTGGTGGATGTTAGAGATCCTGAGCTACTCCACCTTCCATTTGAGGATGCCCAACAGATGCTCAATAGGGTTTAAGTCTGGAGACATGCTTGGCCAGTCCATCACCTTTAGATCCCTTTCACACTGGAGGCATTTTTCAGATGCTTTAGTGCTAAAAATAGCACATGTATAGCGCCTGAAAAAAGCCTCATCTGCAATCCCAGAGTGAAAGCCTGAGTGCTTTCACACTGGGATGCTGCGCTGGCTGGACGTCAAAAAAAAGTCCTGCAAGCAGCTTCTTTCAGGCGCTTTAGGAGCGGTGTATGCACTGCTCCTAAAATGCCTCCGCCGATTGAAATCAATGGGCAGCGCCGCCGAAGCACCTGCAAAGATCCTGCAAAGGCACTGGCCTGCTTTTAACCCTTTATTCGGCTATAGGCGGGGTTAAAAGTGCCTCACTATTGCCCGAAAAGCGCTGCAAAAACAATGGTAAAGTGCCGCTAAAACTAGCGGCGCTTTACAACCGATGCCTGGGCACTGACAGTGTGAAAGGGCTCTTACCCTCAGCTTTTTTAGCAAGGCAGGGTCATCTTGGAGGTGTGTTTGGGGTCGTTATCATGTTGGAATACTGCCCTGCTGCCCAATCCCTGAAGGGAGGGGATCATGCTCTGCTTCAGTATGTCACAGTACATGTTGGCATTCATGGTTCCCTCAATGAACTGTAGCGCCCCAGTTCCGGCAGCACTCATGCAGCCCCAGACCATGACACTCCCACCACCATGCTTGACTGTAGACAAGACACACTTGTCTTTGTACTCCTCACCTGGTTGCCCCCACACACGCTTGACACCATCTGAACCAAATAACTTTATCTTGGTCTCATCAGACCACCGGACATGGTTCCAGTAATCCATGTCCTTAGTCTGCTTATCTTCAGCAAACTGTTTGTAGGCTTTCTTGTGCATCATCTTTAGAAGAGGCTTCCTTCTGGGATGACAGCCATGCAGACCAATTTGATGCAGTGTGCGTTGTATGGTCTGAGCACTGACAGGCTGACCCTCCACCCCTTTAACCTCTGCAGCAATGCTGGCAGCACTCATACATCTATTTCCCAAAGACAACCTTTGGATATGACGCTGAGCACGTGCACCTAAATTCTTTGGTGGACCACGGCGAGGCCTGTTCTGTGTAGAACTTGTCCTGTTAAACCGCTGTATGGTCTTGGCCACCGTGCTGCAGTTTCAGGGTCTTGGCAATCTTCTTATAGCCTAGGCCATCTTTATGTAGAGCAACAATTCTTTTTTTCAGATCCTCAGAGAGTTCTTTGCCATGAGGTGCCATGTTGAACTTCCAGTGACCAGTATGAGAGAGTGATAACACCATATTTAACACACCTGCTCCCCATTCACACCTGAGACCTTGTAACACTAACGAGTCACATGACACCGGGGAGGGAAAATGGCTAATTGGGCCCAGTTTGGACATTTTCACTTAGGGGTGTACTCACTTTTGTTGCCAGCGGTTAAGACATTAATGGCTGTGTGTTGAGTTATTTTGAGGGGACAGCAAATTGACACTGTTATACAAGCTGTACACTCACTACTTTACATTGTCATTTCTTCAGTGTTGTCACATGAAAAGATATAATAAAATATTTACAAAAATGTGAGGGGTGTACACTTTATTTGTAAAGGGAATGTATAGTTTTTAAAGTAACACAATTAACATGTATATACTGATATATAGTATATGCATACGTATAAAACATTTTTAATTAATAGCACTGATCTGTGTGCTATGCTGTGCTTGTCTATCACTACAAATCGATTAATCAGCTAAAAAAAAGGGGGAAATAAAATTAGAATTTAAAAATGAATATTTGGATGAATACTACTAAGATCCCTACAATTTAATTTCCAACTCCACCCCCATGCTGTGACCAGTATTGGGAGCCCCACTCTCTCTGTTGGACATTTTTGCTGCTTTATAGATAATGCAGAAAAAGTTCTTAGCTCTGGAAACTCCCCAAACATATGGAAAGTCATTAGGGCTTATTTACTTAAACTGGAGAGTGCAAAACATGGTGCAGTTGTGCCTGATAGCCAATCAGCTTCTAACTTAAAAAAAAAAAAAAGAAATGGGAAGCTGATTGGTTTTTTATACAGAGCTCCACCCACTTTTGCACTCTCCAGTTTTAGTTAATCAACCCCATTGTGTGATTCGGCCTACCAGTCTTCCCCCATAACCACAGAACTCTCACCATTTAATTAGGGCATTCCAAAGGTTTGTGCAAATCACAGTCCCTGAGGAACAGAATTGTGCAACCCTGTCTAGTTGGCACCACTCTGTGCTCGGAGATTTCTTCTCAGTCTCCAGGGAACAATGGGGAGCCATCTAAAATGATCAGTTATTAGGGATGCTGCTCTCCTGAGGCTGACTCTTTACGCTGTTTTCACCTGTTATAGTGATTTAGATCATCAAGCCAATAATCCAGATTGTGTAACAGTCTCTCTGCAAGCATGGTCACCCTTAGCGCCAACCTAGCTACCCCGGTTTTATTATGTTGTTAGGGCTGAGAACTCAGAGAACGCTCAGGAGTGCAGAACAGAGGGTGCCACCTTGTAAAATATGTGTTTTCGTTAATTGTTTAGGTGTATAAGATTCCTTACGGTAACTACACCAGGAAGCTGACCGCTTGTGTGTCCACCATAGGGCTGCAGAGTGACGTTTGTCCCAAGAAGTGGATGATCACCTCCTCAGCCTGCGACTCTCGCCGAGGGTGGAAATTCGACTTCAGCTTCTACGCTGCTGACAGGGAGCAGAATTACACCAGGTAAATTACCTCTTGGAAATCGCATCACAAGTAGTTACACAAAAACCACCACACTTTTTGCTAGTGTCTGTTAAAGTGTAACTGTAGGCAAGGAAGGGAAGGGTTGGAACCAATGTCAGGTTTTTATTGCTAGACAAAAGTTAAAACCAGGTGCTAGATACAGATTCTCAATGAGTCAACTAATTGCATTGACACTGGGCACACTGGTTCTTGTTCAACACAACTCCACAAAACAGGTGGAAAGCCCAGCATTGAGATTCTACATATTTACAGTCCAAAGAGAGTGCCAAAAAGTTTTTAATGATAAAATTGGTTCATAGCAGAAAAAATCCAATGCGTTTCGAGAGTCAAACAGATTCCCCCTTCATCAGGGTTTAGGAATTTGATTGAGCTTTAAGTGGTTGTAAAGGCTGAAGTTTTTTTTTACCTTGATGCATTCTATGTGTGCAGCTCCGAGCTCAGTCCATCTAATGCCTCGTACACACGTACGGACTTTTCCCGGCGGACCTAAGTCCAGCGGACAATCCGCTGGACTTTCCGGCTAGGTCCGCTGGACTTTCCGAGGGTGTGGACTTGCCCACACACGCACGGACTTCTCCAGCGGATAATCCGCCGGCCAAAAGTCTGCGGGACTTTTGAAAATGAACGGACTTGCCCACACACGGAGCAGTCCGTTCATTTCGAACGTAACTTCAGGTTACGTAGCTAGTGTAGGCAGTAAATGCCGCCGCGCTAGCTCCGCAAGCTGGCATGGATTTAAAGGGAATCCCCACGCCGAAAAAACGGCGTGGGGGTTCCCCCCAAATCCATGTCAGACCCTCATCCGAGCACGCAGCCTGGCAGGCCAGGAAAGGGGTGGGGACGAACGAGCGCCCCCCCCCCTCCTGAGCCGTACCAGGCCGCGTGCCCTCAACATGGGGGGGTGCCCTGGGGAAAGGGGGGCCGTGCGGCCCCCCCACCCCAAAGCACCTTGTCCCCATGTTGATGAGGACAAGGGCCTCTTCCCGACAACCCTGGCCGTTGGTTGTCGGGGTCTGCGGGCGGGGGCTTATCGGAATCTGGGAGCCCCCTTTAATAAGGTGCCCCCCAGATACCGGCCCCCCACCCTATGTGAATGAGTATGGGGTACGATGTACCCCTACCCATTCACCTAAGGTGTAAAATGTAAAGTAAAAAAAAACACCCACACTTTTGAAAAAATAGTTTATTGCACTGCTCCGGGGGTCTTCTTCCGTCTTGGGGGTCTTCTCGCCGGACTCCCCCGCCATTTACCAAGCTCTTTTACCGAGCGAGGGGAGTCCGGCTACCTTCTTCGTCGTCGCCGCCGTCTGGGGGTCTCGATCCGCCTTCGGGGGTCTTCTTCCGTCTTGGGGGTCTTCTCGCCGGACTCCTCCCCTCTCTTCTGCTCTTTTACCTAGCTCTTTCACGAGGGGAGGAGTCCGGCTACCTTCTTCGTCGTCGCCGCCGTCGTCTGGGGGTCTCGATCCGCCTTCGGGGGTCTTCCGGGGGTCTCTTCTGTTCTTGCGGCGGTCGTCGTCTTCCGCGCCGCCGGCGCCTTGTCCTTCTTCTTGTCCTTCTTGTTCTTCTTCTTCTTCCGATGTTGACCCGTCGCTGTCTCTGCCCGGAATGCCTGTGCCGATCTGCGCTCGGACTTATATAGGGACATGGGTGACAGGGTCACATGCACATGTCACATGGTGACCCCGCCCCCTTGTGTTGTCACAGTCCCGGAGGATGCTGGGACTGTGACATCGCAAGGGGGCGGGGTCACCATGTGACATGAACATGTGACCCTGTCCCCCATGTCCCTATATAAGTCCGAGCGCAGATCGGCACAGGCATTCCGGGCAGAGACAGCGACGGGTCAACATCGGAAGAAGAAGAAGAACAAGAAGGACAAGAAGAAGGACAAGGCGCCGGCGGCGCGGAAGACGACGACCGCCGCAAGAACAGAAGAGACCCCCGGAAGACCCCCGAAGGCGGATCGAGACCCCCAGACGACGACGGCGGCGACGACGAAGAAGGTAGCCGGACTCCTCCCCTCGTGAAAGAGCTAGGTAAAAGAGCAGAAGAGAGGGGAGGAGTCCGGCGAGAAGACCCCCAAGACGGAAGAAGACCCCCGAAGGCGGATCGAGACCCCCAGACGGCGGCGACGACGAAGAAGGTAGCCGGACTTCCCCCGCTCGGTAAAAGAGCTTGGTAAATGGCGGGGGAGTCCGGCGAGAAGACCCCCAAGACGGAAGAAGACCCCCGGAGCAGTGCAATAAACTATTTTTTCAAAAGTGTGGGTGTTTTTTTTTTACTTTACATTTTACACCTTAGGTGATGGGTAGGGGTACATCGTACCCCATACTCATTCACATAGGGTGGGGGGCCGGGATCTGGGGGCCCCCTTATTAAAGGGGGTTCCCAGATTCCGATAAGCCCCCGCCCGCAGACCCCGACAACCAACGGCCAGGGTTGTCGGGAAGAGGCCCTTGTCCTCATCAACATGGGGACAAGGTGCTTTGGGGTGGGGGGGCCGCACGGCCCCCCTTTCCCCAGGGCACCCCCCATGTTGAGGGCACGCGGCCTGGTACGGCTCAGGAGGGGGGGGGCGCTCGTTCGTCCCCACCCCTTTCCTGGCCTGCCAGGCTGCGTGCTCGGATGAGGGTCTGACATGGATTTGGGGGGAACCCTCACGCCGTTTTTTCGGCGTGGGGATTCCCTTTAAATCCATGCCAGGTCACGGAGCTAGCGCGGCGGCAGTAACTGCCTACGCTAGCTACGTAACCTGAAGTCACGTGCTAAATGAACGGACTTGCCGATGAGCGGCAAGTCCCTTCATTTCAAAAGTCCCGCGGACTTGCCCACTAACGGCGGGATTGTCCGCTGGACTTCCAAGTCCAGCGGATAATTTGAAAACAAAACCTGAAACTTTAGTCCGCCGTACTTTGGCCCCAAAAAGTCCGCCGGCGCCCACACACGAGGGGATTATCCGCTGGACTTCAGTCCAGAGGATAATCCCGCGGGATTGTCCCTTCGTGTGTACGCCGCATAACACTTACAGTGGATATAAGAAAGTCTGCTAAAATGTCAGGTTTCTGTGATGTAAAAAAATGAGACAAAGATAAATCATTTCAGAACTTTTTCCACCTATAATGTGACCTATAAACTGTACAACTCAATTGAAAAACAAACTGAAATATTTTAGGGAGGAAAGGGGGGAGTAAAAAAAAAAAACTAAAATAATCTGGTTGCATAAGTGTGCACACCCTTTTATAATTGGGGATGTAGCTGTGTTCAGAATTAAGCAATCACATTCAAACTCATGTTAAATAGGAGTCAGTACACATCTGCCATCATTTAACGTGCCCCTTGTTAACCCCAAATAAAGTTCAGCTGTTCTAGTAGGTCTTTCCTGACATTTTCTTAGTTGCATCCTACAGCAAAAGCCATGGTCTGCAGAGAGCTTCCAAAGCATCAGAAGGATCTCATTGTTAAAAGGTATCAGTCAGAAGAAGAGTACAAAAGAATTTCCAAGGCATTAGATATACCATGGAACAGTCATGAAGTCATGAAGACAGTCATCATCAAGTGGATACAATATGGCACAACAGTGACATTACCAAGAACTGGACATCCCTCCAAAAATTGATGAAAAGACGTGAAGAAAGCTGGTCAGGGAGGCTGCCAAGAGGCCTACAGGAACATTAAAGGAGCTGCAGGAATGTCTGGAAAGTACTGGCTGTGTGGTACATATGACAACAATCGTGTGTATTCTTCATATATCTGGGATATGGGGTAGAGTGACAAGATGGAAGCCTTTTCTTACGAAGAAAAACATCCTAATCTGGCTAAATTTAGCAAAAACACATTTGAAGTCTCGCAAAAGCATTTGGGAAAATGTGTTCTGGTCTGATGAAACCAAGGTTGAAATTTTTGGCCATAATTCCAAAAGATATGTTTGGCGCAAAAACAACACTGCACATCACCAAAAGAACACCATACCCACAGTGAAGCATGGTGGTGGCGACATCATGCTTTGGGGCTGTTTTTCTTCAGCTGGAATAGGGGTCTTAGTCAAGGTAGAGGGAATTATGAACCGTTCCAAATACCAGTCAATATTGGCACAAAAACTTCAGGCTTCTGATAGAAAGCTGAACATGAAGAAGAACTTCATCGTTCAGCATAACAACAACCCAAATCATACATCCAAATCAACAAAGGAATGACTTCACCAGAAGAAGATTCAAGTTTTGGAATGGCCCAGCCAGAGCCCAGACCTGAATCCGATTGAAAATCTGTGGGGTGATCTGAAGAGGGCTGTGCACAGGAGATGCCCTCGCAACCTGACAGATTTGGAGTGTTTTAGCAAAGAAGAGTGGGCAAATATTGCCAAGTCAAGATGTGCCATGCTGATAGACTCATACCCAAAAAGACTGAGTGCTAAAATCAAAAGGTGCCTCAACAAAGTATTAGTTTAAGGGTGTGCACACTTATTTAGTTTTTTTACATTTTTACCTTCCTCCAGCTGCAGCAACCACCACAAGGCTGAATAATTTCACCCACCCCAGTAGATTGATAAACATAGCTCATGGAGAACCCTGTGCTATGTAGGGATAACCAAGGCCCGGAATTACAAAATAAGGCAAAACCCTGAGGCAGATAAATGTTGAAAGTTGCCAGGCTGTATCTTGGTTTATTATTTTTGGACATATTCTTCTTATGTCTCTTATAACACAAGGAATGTTAAAGGGTTAGTTCACATTTACCATAAATCTGTCTATGAAAGTAGGGGGCACCTGTACACAAAAACAAACTGTGCGTCTTTGAAGTTGGATAATGCCCTTGCTATAGGTGTAGGCCATTTAGGTACTTCCCAAAGCCTTGCCAAAAAAACTCCAGAGATGGCATCGTCCCATCCTGCCTTGTTGATAGGACATTGCTGAGACACTTCTAGCCATTACTGCTCACCCCTACAATCAAAGGAGCTAGCTCTCAAACTCCTGCACATTTGTTGTCTACTATCTCCTCCATCACAACATCGCTGAGCTCAGAGCTACTGTGACAGGGGAGAGAGCGCATGCCTGGTGGCTTGATGTGGCTGAGGGTGTCTTAGTAACATCCTGCAAACAAGAATGGAATGATGCCAGCTTTGAGAGTTTTCAGACTGGTTTCAGGAGGTACGTATATGGCCTACACCTATAGCCAAGGCCGGCACAAGGGATGGGCAGGAGGGGCGGCTGCCCTGGGCACTGTGGTATCATGTGAGGTGAAGGGGGCACCACAAGGAGATGGGGGGGGGGGATTTGTGTTGGAAGGGGGAATTTTGAGGGTGGCAGAGGGTAAGTATTCTAGGAGGGGAAATTTGTGGGGGTATGCTAAGAATGATAATTTAGGGGGCTTTGTGTTGGGAGGGGGAATGAGAGAAGAAGATTTGTGCTTAGAGGGAGGATTTGGGTGGGGGATTTGTGCTGGGAGAGGGGATTTCCAGTGGGGGGGAGAGGAAATGTGTAGTGGGAGGGGAAATTGGGACATTTTAGGGGTAGAGAATTTGTGCTAGAAGGGGTGATTTTTATTTTATTTTTTGGGAGGGGGGGGGGGGGGGGGGAGGGGGGGGTTGGGGTGGGGGAGGGGGGGGGGGATTTGAGCTGGGGGGATTTGGGGGATGGGGAGCAGAGATTTGTGCTGGGCGGGGGGATTTCAGCAGGGGGGATGATTTGTACTCAGAGGAGGGGAAATTATGTTTAGGGGGAGTGAAAAGGATTAGTTCTCAGTTTTTTTGTTGAGGAGGATTTTTGTTGCCACATAATGCTTATACATCTTGGGGGGGGGGGCGCAGTTTGGCATGTTCGCCCTGGGCACTAGAAGACCTAGTCCCAGCACTGCCTATAGCAAAGGCATAATTTAACTTTGGTCAAAGCTGCACAGTTTGATTCTATCTACTGGTTCCTGCATAGATAGTTCATTGTTAAAGGTAAACTAAGCCTTTAAAGCTGAAGCTGGGCACCATTTAATTTGGCTTTGTATTCATTAAAAATAACATATTTAAAAAAAAAAATTGTGCCTCCTGCATTCAGTGCTAAGATTGGGAAAGATTGTAGTAATACTAGGAGCCAATCATGAGGTTCTGCACAGCACAGTGCTGTTAGTCTCCTTCTGGTAGCTTCCTGATAGGAGAAAAGAGCAGACTGTTGACCACATTAGTGTTCTGATGCTCTTTCACTGCCCAATCACAGACAATCGTGGGTCATCGGTCATGCTATATGCAGGCTTACCAGTAAGTATCAAACACAAATTGAGTTTGGTTTGCTTGGATTTGAGCTTTAAGGAAATACAGTTTCAGCACACTTATAGAATACACTAATTTTTATTATATAAAGTGTAGAGAATGTTCTGACCACACAGATGCAGTGGTGCCACAATCAATGTGTCCCGGGGGGGGGGGGGGGGGGGGGGGGGGGGGGCTATTGTAATTTAAACGTACCCCTGGGAAGTAGAAGGAGTATCTGCAATAAGGTCTGCTTCCCCTGCAGACACTTTGATCATTTCCAGCATGTTGAATTAAGCTGTTTATTTGGCCTCTCCATCCATCAGAACACTGCAACTCTTCTTTCAAGTGGTCTGTCTAAGCTGCATCTTGCTTATTCCCAGGGCTGGATAGACGGCTCTGCTCAGCGCCTCTGCGGCCGGCTCTCGTGTGATCCGCGTGCTTGGTATTCTGGTCTTGTCTGGGGAAGAGGCAGGCTTGTCTGTCTAAATGTATTATTTTTCATGGGCAGCAAACCTTTATATGGACACCTAATTTTGAAACTGCCCGCAATGATTATATTGCCAAATAGTGGTTAATTTTAATAATAGTTATTTTTTTTTTAATGCTTAAAACAACCCTCAAGATGAGAAATGTAGTTATACTTACCTGTGTTCATGCTGTTCAAGAACTACAATCACTGCTGGAATCCAACACTTCCAGCTACAGGCCTTACATCACCACTGTGCCTGCACAATATATGATTTATGTTCTGCATTCTTTGTTCTAGTATTAACATTTAATGTACAACAACAGATTTGAAGAGATGGTTATCTAAGGAGACATCGAAGCAGTAGTTATCTCCTTTCAAGAGTGAGTCATTTTTTTGACCTACTCCCTAATAAATTTCAGCTTGAAATTAGTTCTGTAAACCACATTGTATTACAACAAAGGAGCAAAGGAGTCAGAGGAAAACGTGTGCAAAAATCTGACAGCTCCATCTGCTGGCCAAAAAGAAATACTCTTTTACACAGACAATTTTCCTGATCTGCAAGTTCTTACCTGGCTTAGGCTATTACAATAATATATTCAACACCTTAAACGTGATTGTAAACCTTTGTTTTTTTAATAATAAAGATGTCATACTTACCTACTCTGTGCAATGGTTTGGCACAGAGTAGCACTGGGTATATGTAAGCAACCCCTTTTATACAGAGAATGCAGAGAATGCATTAAGGTAAAGTGTCACTAAACCCACATCAGAAAAAACTATTAATAAATGGTGTATTACATGCTGTTCATGCTCACTTAGTCACTATGGGATTTGTTTTCTGTATTCTACAAAAAAACCTGGTTGATCCTGCTGCTTTCTATCTCCATCTTCTGTCCATGTCCCCAATTCAGATAGGGATTTTACAGCGGTGGTGGCAGCTCTGCACATGCTCAGTTTTCAATGAGTTTCTATGCTGAGTATTTCCTCCCTATCACATCTGAGCAGCCCATGTGATTATAGAGTCACAAATGTGGGCCTTTACACAGTGGTAAATGACAGCCTCTTCCCTCCTTCCTCCTGGGGATGGGATATTAAATGTAGATTAATGGAGGCTTCACCACCCTCTTATTCTAAAACACAGGCTGGAGGGGGGGGGGGGTGACACAACATATGACTGGCAGAAATCCACCCACACCATGTTATTGCCAAAAAATAATAAAGATTTCAAATATATGTTTGGATGACAATTTAAAACGGTTTATTGATATTATTTGTTTGTTTTTACTCTGTATTCCAAGTACTAGAAGCCCCTCCTGCTTATGTTTCCCTGCAGACAGGCTGGGAGAGAGCTGGGTAATGTGGCAGCTGTATATCAATTAGGAAAAAAGGTGCTTAGATGTTATTTTTATTAAATAATTACAGCGTCATCATCCACATACAGAAATAGAAGTTGTAAATGTACACTGTAAATTAAACAAGGTGTGTTTATTATCACTTTATGGCTTTAGAATCAATTCATATTAATTCACTGTATTTCTACTGATAATGAAGGGATTCTCTTTTTAGCAGTTTCAGCAATTAGCATAACTCAGGGAGATTTTGCACAGCCGAGTCATACTTGAAATGGGATTTAAAGTCAGTCTGTCATATACATATCTAATGTGTTTCAGGGAAGAGCGCTCTGTCTTCTTCAGGGTAATTGTGAACTGTGGGGACTGCCAGGGCTGCTGTTAGAAATCACGGGGCCCCATACAGCCTATCTAACAGGGCCCCCCTTCCCAGCCGAAAAGTAACTGAGCACATAGATTTATCAGTTGCTTTCTTTGCAGCCTCAGCAGCACAGATTAATGAATAGAAAATGCTCTGAGGCTTCCTGCTCATTCACAAACTGAAGTATAGTAAAAACAGTTTACTATGCTTCAGTGATGAATGGACACAGGAGTGATTGGTACCGATCACTCACTGTGTTCATTTGGGAAAGGAAGGAGCCAGTAAATTGGATATTTACCGGCCCCTTCCCTCGCTCTTAATCCTGAAACATCTCCCAGTAGCTGCCAGCGATAGAGGAGAGGAGGGAAGCCAAAAGTCCTGCAGGGAAGAAGAGCAAACGGGGAGCCTGGACAGCAGATGGAAGGGGTGCATGTGCTAGGACCAATCCCCCTGCAGTGCAGCCAGAGGGAGAAGGAGGAAGTGAAGCTGGCAGTAGACATGTGCATGACGAAAACATTTGTTTAGTTTTGATTCATTAATCTAGTTATTTCATTTAGTTCAATTTGGTTGATTCATTCAATTCGTATTCGGAATTTGTATTCGGAATTCGTATTCGGAATTTTCGAATTTTCTTCGAATTTACGGATTTTTTTTTTGATTCGAAATGTTTAAATCGATACATTTTCGAATCGGTCAAAGGGAAAATGTTATATTGTTTTAAATTTGAATGCAGCAAAGTGAACAAACAAAAGAAAAATCTTCATCAAATGATTACAATGACTATTTAACCGATTGCCGACCAGCCGCCGTCATTTTACTATGGCAGGTCGGCACAGCGAGGGTGCCGATGCTCGTGGCCAACAGTCGTGATGACCGCCGGCCACGAGCGATTGCGGGCATGAGAGGCAGAACAGTGTAAACACACAAATCCGTGTTCTGTTCTGTGAGGCATGACAGATCGTGAGTTCCTATTAGTTAGGAACCACGATCTGTCACCACCTCTAGGTCAGTCCCCTCCCCCTACAGTTAGAAACACACACAGGGAACACAGTTAACCCCTTGATCGCCCCCTAGTGTTAACCCCTTATCTGCCAGTGACATTTTAACAGTAATCAGTTCATTTTTATAGCACTGATCGCTGTATAAATGCCAATGGTGCCAAAAATGTGTCAAAAGTGTCCGATGTGTCCACCACAATGTCGCAATACCGCTAAAAATCACAGATCGCCGCCATTACTAGTAAAAAAAATAATAATAATAAAAATGCCATAAAACTATCCCCTATATTGTAGACGCTATAACTTTTGCGCAAACCCATTAATATACGCTTATTACGATTTTTTATTTACCAAATACCAAATATATGTAGAAGAATATAAATGGGCCTAAACTGAGGAAAACATATTTTTTTTTTATATATTGGGGGATATTTATTATAGCAAAAAGTACAACATATTGTGTTTTTTTCAAAATTGTCGCTCTTTTTTTGTTTATAGCTCAAAAAATAAGAACCACAGAGGCGATCAAATACCACCAAAAGAAAGCTCTATTTGTGGGGAAAAAAGGACGTCAATTTTGTTTGGGTGCAACGTCGCACGACTGCGCAATTGTCAGTTAGAGCGACGCAGTGCCAAATCGCAAAAAGTGTTCTGGTCAGGAAGGGGGTAAAATCTTCCAGGGCTGAAGCAGTTAAATCACCTTTGGCTTAAAGTGGAGTTCCGCCTACATTTTTTTTTTTTTTTTTTTAAAGTCAGCAGCTACAAATACTGCAGCTGCTGACTTTTAAAATATGGACACTTACCTGTCCAGGGCACCCGCGATGTCGGCACCCGAAGCCGATCTGTCGCTCGGCTCCCGGGTGCTGCCGCCGCCATCTTCGGTAAGGGAATCAGGAAATCGCAGCCTCGCAGGTTCACTTCCCGGTTCCCTACTGCGCATGCGCAAGTCGCGCAGCACAATCCGAAGGGTCCCAGCTGTCTCTGGTACCCGTGTGTGTTTGCCAGTCGGGGGGATGGGAAGAGGCGTAGACTCCTGCAGTAGTCTTTGCCCAGAAGTGGGTATTAGACAGGTATCTGCACCCCCCTCCCCCCTGAAAGGTGCCAAATGTGACACCGGAGGTGGGGGGGGGGGGTTCCGAAAAGCGGAGGTTCCATTTTTGTGTGAACCAACGCTTTAACAAAAACAGCATTGTTTCGAAATGGTACTCTAATAACACACACAGTCTTTGAATTCAGCATTATGTGTAGTTAGAATTTGACTGGAGTTCAATGTAAAATTCAATTCAAATTTCAGTCTGGATTTCTGAAATTCGGAAGAATTTCGTTACGTTATGCGGAGAAATCAATATAATTTGTTTATATTGTAATTCAGGTATTCCGATATATCTGAATCTCTGAATTACAAAAAATTTGCCCGAATATTAATTTGCAACGAAACAAACTGCACATCTATCTGACAGTGCTGCGGGGGGGGGGGGAGTGGAAGAGGTTCGGGGTCTGCAATAAGACAGTACAGCCGGCCCTCCTGCTTAGCAGGTGCCTGGGCCCCCCTTTTGAACTGATTGTGCCTGGGCCCAGTACAGGAGGGCTGGTTGTACTAGGCGGCCCTGGAGAATGCAGTCAGAATGCTGATATTCTTGTTTTTTTGAGCATTTGTTTGCACCTTCAGTGGTAATTAGTGTTGACAGTCAGAATGCTGATATTCTTGTTTTTTTGAGCATTTGTTTGCACCTTCAGTGGTAATTAGTGTTGATAGGGGTGTTTTTAAGGTTCCAATTTTTGTAAAGAATAAAGTGGACATGTACATTTGAAACATTTGTTCAAATTTCTTCAGTGCTCTATAAACAGATATTTTATTTACGTCACTGTGCTGTATTCAATATTTTATACTACATTGCTTATTTATCCTGCAATCATTTTCTCAACAAGACATTTAGTGAACTGCTACTGTTATGTCTTGTACCAGCATGAAAGACCAAGGTCATTTCAGAAGCTCAGTCCAAGCAACACAAAGTTCAAGAGGACACATCTTACACTCCTTGCTTTTCAATTCTGTATCGGAGAGAGAAATCTTGTTTTTCCAGCTTTGAGTGTCTTTCGAATTGAATTTTTAATGCAGGATTGATAAAACATTCATGGGCACTTTGCCGCTTTAGAAATGACAAAGTAGAAAGTAAGAAGAAACGTTCATTTAGATTTTGATAGTCCTGCTCGGAATTCGATCACATCTGTGTCTTTCATTAACATTAAACAAAAAAAACAGAGTTTCCTGTAAAATATCCGCCTAATGTGCTTCTCGCATCAAATTGCCATTTCAGGATAAAGAGCTTTTGCTAAAAGTTGCAAGTGGTTTATAATTAAAAGAAGATGATGTACTCAATTACCCCAAAGATTTGTTTAGATTTTTACTTCTGCTATGGTTTGCTGATATTAAAGCTAAACTTCGGCTGGAGAAAAAGCTCTTAGCTGAAGGCACGTTTTCCAGATGGATTATGATTATTGTCTTGTTATGGAGCACCATGCATCTCTAGATATATGTTGACCATTATGGCTGATGTAGGGCTAAAGATGAACCTTCCCTCCATGTTTTTTCCATTAACTCGTTGGGCGCCAAGTCTGGATCTCATGAGAGGACTACCACTCGCGGTAGGTTCTTCTGGGCTATGCTAGGCACTTGGGATGGGATCACTGTATTACACATGGGGCACCCTTGTTCTGTGTCCTTTTCATCAATGCCCTGGGACCAGTCTAAGGCTGCTGTGGGGGGAATGCTCAACCTTAAGGCACACCACCATAACTGTTCTCCAGTTAACTCTTGGGTCCCCGTAACAATGTACACCTTCTCTATAACTTGCATTTAGGAGGGACACGCTGAGTCTTGTCCACATACACCCATCCGGTGTATCACCGCTACCTCACTCCCAGTGACAGTATGGGGTCCCGCCGTGCACCCAGCATGGAATCTATGCCTGCACTAAAAGGCTTGGGATCTCTGTGGCTGAAGTACGCTCCCTCTTGCAAGAGGTTATCCCACCTGCCCCAGGCACACGCTTAACGACAGGCTGCTTGGTAGACCTCCGTTACCAAGCAAGTTACACTGCACCGACTTTGGTACTGACACCTTTATACCCCAGGGTGTCTAGTAACCAAAACTACAAGACATGTGGGTCGGTTACTTGCATTACACCCTTTGAGTAACTTCAGACCATGCGGGAACAAAGTTTCAAAGCTTTACTTGGAAAAATGCAAAATTAAGATTTCAAATTCCAACATGCAAGAACAAAAGTTTTCCTACATCCCTACTCCTAACTCAGGCTGTGTGCTGCCCCAGGATACCTGCAAAGGTATAGTCCATGTACAAAGAATAGGATCCATTAGTGGCATTTCCCAGTGCTGGAATCTTCAAGGACGAACGCCAGGTCCTGGTGACTTTCTACATCACGGCGGTGGCAAGCAACATTCCTCTGCTCCTCCAATCTACCGTAAATTCCACCCGCTTACATGCCCAATAACAATCCTCTACTGTGCTAATTCTGGCCCCTTGGGACCAACATCTCCACTCTACACAAGTCAAGCTTCCAGCTTGATCCATGTATCATGCCCATGAGTAAAGACTACAAAGGAGAAGATTCAGAAACTCTGTATTTGCTGCCACCTGGTCTTGTTTCTTTGAAATTACAGATGGCAGTCACATAATATTGTATATTAGGAGTTGTGCACTAAACACATGCCAATAGTAGCCCAGTCAGTTCCATGATCCATAAAGTCCAAATGAGACATCCAATAGGTAAAGTGAAAGGATCATGTAGCTATGCTGTTAGAGATGTATAACAGCTGATATAATGAAAGTAGAGAAGAACATGGAAGGCGCAGGTGTGTTAAAATGGAAGATTTTAAAGACGAATTCCAGGGATGGGTCTTTTGTAATTTGATTAGTCCAGCTTGAACCAATTCAACAATGTATATACCATTCCTGGCCGATGCACCTACAAACTGGAAACCACTGAAATAGACACCACTACTCCAGTGGTCTCCACTTGCTTCTGGGTCCCATGCTGAGCACTTCCTGAGTTTAGAATGCAGCAGACCCTGCAAATAGAGCTTTCAGAGGAACAATGGGAACGTATCTTTACTATAGCACATAAAGGTTCAATCAATGTCACGATCCACGATCCAAGAGAATAATTACAAAACCATTTCTCTTTGTTACCCAACACCGGCCCTGCTCCACAGATACAACCCTGACATTTCTGACAGATGCTTCAGGGAACAGGGTACCCTCCTACACATATGGTGGGCATGCCCATTAATACCAAAGGTAGGTTACTGCGCTGTCTGTGAATCACTCTAGACCCATTAACCAAGTGATATAAAGAAAACGGTGGACTGCTGCAACTTTATGTGAGATACACACTATAAATCAACTAGAACAAAAATAAGCTTCGCTATGTTGATAGTGAAAAAAATAAATTATATACAGTGACATATAAATCTTATGACATATGCATATAAACCACAAGTCAAGGGAACTGGAGTGCTCTCTGAGTGTCCATTTCACTCTGTTGAGTTGCTAAAAAGAAGAAAAATGTTCGACAACATGCAAAAAGCTCAAAGCAACAGTTCGTACAGAAGTTCCTCGAACTGACTGGTCCACGGTGACATATGACAAAAACACCCAAGAAGATGTGACAGGGTATGATAGAAAAGGTCCTCCACCTTTAAAAAACACTGCTGCTTACCAGCTGGATAGATCTCTTTTTAGGGAGATCACATTTGCCTATGGCTTGTACCCCAGCCCCGGGTCTCTGTGTTTAGCAGCAAGGTATCCCAGATCCTCTACCCAAGATGTCCTCGGTATTACCAACAGTCAGTAATGTAAGGATAAAAAGGGCTTCCATAGTGTAATTCCATAAAACGTTAATTTACTTAAAAGACGAGATTGCACTTACAATTTTCCGAAGATATAATAGCATGTCAAATAAATCCGGCACATTGGACCCACTGACAGGCTGGCATGTGTGGCATTAGTCATTAGTCATAGGTACATAGTTACTCAGATTGAAAAAAGACAAAAGTCCACCTAGTTCAACCAAATAAATAAATAAAAAATAAATAAATAAAATAAATAAAAAATAAATAAATAAATAAAAGAAAAAATATCGTGCAATCCCATATACACTATCCTATACCCACAGTTGATTCAGAGGAAGGCGAAAAAACCCCAGCAGAGCATGATCCAATTTGCTACAGCAGGGAAAAAAATTCCTTCCTGATCCCCTGAGAGGCAATCGGATTTTCCCCGGATCAACTTTACCTATAAATGTCAGTACCCAGTTATATTATGTACATTTAGGAAAGTATCCAGGCCTTTCTTAAAGCTACCTAGCTGGCCAGAACCACCTCTGGAGGGAGTCTTACATTTTCACAGCTCTTAGGCTGCTTTCACACTGGAGCGGTGGGGGCGCTGGCGGTAAAGCGGCGCTATATTTAGCGCCGCTTTACCGGCGTTTTAGCGGCGCATTGCGGCCGCTCGCGGGGTGTTTTTACCCCCCACGAGCGGCCGAAAAAAGGGTCAATACCGCCCGCAAACCGCCGCTATTGTGGCGTTTTGCGGGCGGGTTCGGCGCGCTCCCCCATTGTTTTCAATGGGACCGGGCGCTATAGGAGCGGTAAATATACCGCTCTTATAGCGAGCCAAAGATGCGGCTTGCAGGACATTTTTGAGCGTCCTGCAAGCGCACCGCTTCAGTGTGAAAGCCCTCGGGCTTTCACACTGAAGGAACAGCAACAGCTGTTTCGGGTCGGTTTGCAGGCGCTATTCTTAGCGCAATAGCGCTTGCAAACCGCCCCAGTGTGAAAGGGGCCTTACTGTAAAGAAACCTTTCCGTATTTGGAGATGAAATCTCTTTTCCTCTAGACGTAAAGAGTGCCCCCTGTTGACCATAAAGTGAATAACTCAACAGCCAGTCTTTCCAGATGAGACTACTTCTTGAACTCCTTGATGCTGTAAGGCAACGCGCTTTGGGGTTCTGCCCCTTACTAAAGCTTATTTGCAAAAGCTGGCTGAATGGATTTAAACCAAAAGTAGGAGCCCATGTTCAGGCGAGTCTGAGGCTTAACTGCGGTACAACTGAGGCTCAACTGCCTAATTTTACCATCCTCTAACCGTCCTTGTGAACATTGCATTCCTTTTGCATGCGTTCAGGTTTGGTTTTTTTTCAGTGCATTTTTTTTTCTTTTTTTTTTTTGACGTTTTATTTGCAACCTTTTTTTTTTCTTTTTTTTTTTTTTTTTCAAAGACCTGTTTGTGCACATTTCCTTGTGAAAAGTTGCAGCCTGCTCTACTTTTTTCAAACACATGTAACCAAATTGCAATGATGTAAACTGCACCCATTGAGAAACATACATTTTTATTGTCATTGCATTTGGAATGTGTTTGTGAATGCATTCAAACCTATCTGGTGTAAATAGGCCCTTAAAGGAGAAGTACAGCCAAAGCTCGTTTGACTGGGCTTCTCCTGTGGATCACAGAAGTGCAATTCGTTCTGTACTCGTGTGACCCATTTTCAGCAGACAGCGGGCTGAAGCTCGCTGTCAGCTGATGACGCAGAGCTCAAGGAAGATTGCGACAATGAAGTCGGGATCCACCCACATGCCTGGACTGCCACGTCAATGAGAGCCTGAGCTGGCTGCTCCCACCCCCTCCACAGCCCAGCGCTCCAGTGAGCACAGGGGGGGGGGGGGGGGGGGGGCAGAGAGCTGGTGACTGATAGACATGTGCACAGCCAAAAAATGTATTTGTTTCTGTTTTCATTTCATTCGTTTTTGTTTTTTTTTCGTTTTTCGTGTCATTCGTCATGATCGCAATTCGGAAATTCGTAAAAATTTGAAAATTCGTAAATTTGTGAAATTGTAAATTCAGAAATCCGAAAATTCCATAATACAAAAATAAGAAAGAAAATCCAAAAATTCGAAAGAACGAAAATCCAAAAATGTTAAATAACTAACTAACTAATAAAAACTAACTATTAAATTATAGGTATTCGAATTTCTTTTCAAATTTGGCTGTTAGCGAATGTAACGAATATGAATTTAGCTGAAGTTACAAATTATCCGAAAATAATGAATGCCGCATCTAAGCAAATGGAACGGATCAAATTAACAATAAATAATAATAATAATAAAAAGTTTTTATTATTATTGATATTTATTATTAATAATTTGCTACGTTCCATGCGGCATTCATTATTTTCGGATAATTCGTAACTTCGGCAAAATTCATATTCGTTACATTCGCTAACAGACAAATTTGAAAAGAAATTCCAATACCTATAATTTAATAGTTAGTTATTATTTCAGATTTTCGAATTTCGAATTTACGAATTTTCTAATTTTTGAATTTACGAAATTCAGAATTTATGAATTTACGAATTTTTGGATTTGCACATTTTCTGAATTTACTAATTTTCAAATTCCCAAATCTACGAACTTTCAAATTTACGAATTTTCAGATTTCCAAATTTACGAATTTCTGAATTTTCAAATTTACAAATTTTCGAATCTTCGAATTTACAAATATTTAGAAAAATTTGTTAATTTGGATTTTTCGGAATTAACGAATTTGTCAAAATTATTTAAATAACAAATTCAGAACTAAACAAATTGCACATGTCTAGTGACTGATAGTCACCAACTCTCTGCTCAGGGAGCCCTGAAAACCGAGCGATCGGCAGTGTTTGATCGCTCGATTCTCAGTGTTAGAGGCGCCGGGGGACAGATGCTGCATTGGACCAATACTGCATCCACCTACGTAAATAGGATTCTTAAAAAAAAAAAGAGAACATACATCTATTTTATTGTTAAAATAATTTAAGTCTATTGGCTCATTACTGTATCGTAGCTCTGCTTATTCACAGAACAGACTGAAAGACACGGATGTACTAGAGCCTTATAGTATAAAGGTGTCCCCCTATATCGGGGTGCGCAGTGTAAGAACAATTCTAGGGGACCAGTGCTACAAGCAATCAGGCAGGGTATTTCAAATCCAATATTTATCTGCAGCAATTAATGGATTAATTATGTGATCACAATCTTCTTCCGGAAACTTTACTTCACATTGGTGCACAAGAACCCTGTTTTTCGGGTCATTCATTATGATCGCAATGCGTAAATGAGTAAATTAGTAAATTTGTAAATTAGTAAATTTGTAAATTCGAAAATTAGAAAATTAGAAAATTCGTAAATTCATAAATTAGAAAATTCGGAAATTAGTAAATTCGTAAATTTGAAAATTCGTAAATTCGTAAATTCGTAAATTTGAAAATTCGTGAATTTGTAAATTCAGAAAATCTGAAAATCCGAAAATTCCAAAATATGAAAATAAGAAAAGAAAATCCAAAAATTCGAAAGAATGAAAATTCTAAATAATAATTAACTAATAATAACTAACTATTAAATTATAGGTATTGGAATTTCCTTTCAAATTTGGCTGTTAGTGAACGTAACGAATACGAATTTATCCTAAGTTACGAATGATCCGAAATAACGAATGCCGCATCTAAACAAATGGATCGGATCAAATTAATAATAAATAATGATAATAAAACGTTTTTATTATTATTATTATTGTTATTTATTATTATTAATTTGTGTTAATGATATTAACTAGGGATTAATTATGTGATCACAATGTAAAATTTTATATTTTTTCTTTAGGAAACTTTACTTCACCTTGGTGCACAAGAACCCTGTTTTTTGGGTCATTCGTTATGATCGCAATTCGTAAATTCATAAATTTACTAATTTAATAATTTGTACATTTGTAAATTCGTAAATTTGAAAATTCGTAAATTCGTAATTTGAAAATTCATAAATTCGTAATTTGAAAATTCGTAAATTCGAAAATTTGTAAATTCGTAAATTTGGAAATTTGGAAATTCGTAAATTCGAAAATTTGTAAATTCGGAAATTCGAAAATTTGTGAATTCGGAAATTCTGAAAATCCGAAAAAACAGAAATTCCAAAATATGAAAATAAGAAAGAAAATGCAAAAATTTTATAGAACGAAAATCCAAAAATTCTAAATAATAATTAACTAATAATAACTAACTATTAAATTATAGGTATTGGAATTTCCTTTCAAATTTGGCTGTTAGTGAACGTAACGAGTACGAATTTATCCGAAGTTACGAATTATCCGAAAGAACGAATGCAGCATCTAAACAAATGGAACGAATCAAATTAATAATGAATAATAATAATACAATGTTTTTATTACCGTATTATTATTGTTATTTATTATTATTAATTTGTGTTAATGATATTAACTAGGGATTAATTATGTGATCACAATGTAAAATGTTATCTTTTTTCTTTAGGAAACTTTACTTCACCTTGGTGCACAAGAACCCCGTGCATGGAAAGATCTGCACCTCTCCTGCCGGGTGCCAGGGGTCCGGGTCCGACGTGTCCAACAGAGGGGCCTTCTATGTACCTACAGAGAAAGGTGAGGAAATGGCCCTTGTCAAGACAATATGGAACTGGAGAGAAATAAGAACTGTCTGTATTGTCATCTGTATCATTTTTCAAAAAAAAGCTTCACCTTTTATCCTTAAAGCATTTGTTACCACAACATTTCATATTCCTGATACAGTATGTGTCTGCTGTACCATGTACTTTTATGAGAAAGTCTCCTGTTCTCTTTGTATTGCTTCCTTTGTGTGAAATCCCTGGTGATCCTGCCAGTCCCTCTGCTTTCCTATTAAAAACTGACCACACTAAGCAGGAAAGCACCCCGTGGTCAGTTCCCTATCTTGTCTAGAAACTCAGTGTGCTCTCCTCCAATAATCATGTCTTGACACTCCCCTGCTGGATGCAGCCATTCACTGGGAAGCTCAGTGTATTGCTGCTTCTCCTCCCCCCAGCTCTTATGCAGCTGAGAACAGATGGAATGTGATCACTTATAAAAAAAAAAGGGAAAAAAACGTATTGAAAATGTTTTTTTTATATCTATACAAAAATGTTTTGCCTTTCATTTCTATTTTAAACTGAATGGGTCGTTTCACAAGGTGATCGTTTACAATCACTTTAACCACTTAAATACCGGGCACTTTTACTCCCTTTCCTGCCCAGGCCAATTTTCAGCTTTCAGCGCTCTCACACTTTGAATGACAATTGCGCGGTCATGCCACACCTTACCCAAACTAAATTTGTATTATTATTTTTCACACAAATAGAGCTTTCTTTTAGTGCTATTTAATAACCGCTGAGTTATTTTTTTTGCTAAAAAAACAAACCAAGACCGAAAAATGTGAAAAAATAAATTGTCAGAAACTTTTATAAATAAGTCATTTTTTTCCTTCACTGGTGGGCAATGATAAGACAGAACTTATGGGCACTGATGAGATTGCACCGATGAGGGGGCAGTAATAGGCACCACTGATGGGCACTGATAGGTGGCACTGATAGGCGGCACTTATGGGCAATGATATGCAGCACGGATAGGCAGCACTGATGAGCAAAAAGTGGCATTGCTGATGGGCACAGATTGGCATCACTGATGGGCACAGATTGGCATAACCGATGGATACTGGCTGGCATCACCGATGGGCACTGTTGGGGCTGCACAGATAATCAGGACACTGACGATCAGTGCCCTGATTACCTGTACATTCTCCCCTGTGAGGAGATGCTGCTGATGAGGGGGCAGTAATATGCAGCACTGATGGGCACTGATAGGCGACACTGATAGGCGACACTGATAGGCGGCACTGATCGGTGGCACTGATAAGTGGCACATATGGGCAATGATATGCAGCACGGATAGGCAGCACTGATGAGCAAAAACTGTCATCGCTGATGGGCACAGATTGGCATCACTGATAGGCACAAATTGGAATCCCCATGGGCACAGATTGGCGCGCGCGTCTTCCTCCCTTTGGGGGGTCTCGGTAATGATCCTTCTAACTGATGGGCTCAGATTGGCATCACCGATGGGCACTGACTGGCATCACCAATGGGCATTGTTGGGGCTGCACAGATAATCAGGGCACTGACGATCTCCCTGTGAGGAGATGCCGCATGATCGGCTCTCCTCTCCTCATACTCTGTCAGTGTGAGACAAGGAGAGCCGGTAAACAGCACTTTCGTGTTTATATGTGACCGGCTGTGATTGGACACAGCGATCACATGGGTAAAGAGTCACGTTATTGGCTCTTTGCTGAGATCGGGGTTGTGTAAGCGTGGTGAGACTGGGGCGACATCATATGACGTTGTCCTAGAATGAGAGGAGATCCCGCCCGCCGTAATTTGTCTATGCGGCGGGCAGGAGGAGGTTAAAAAACCTTCCTTGAACTCCAGTCTGCTAACTTTGTCCAGGCTGAGATGATGTCATCAGTTTGCTGCATTCAGGAGGAAGCATTTCCTCAGTCTCCTCTCCCCCCAGTGATCACATTGTTACGTGGTAGAAGGGGCTGATCTGTGTTAGGTAACGCCCACATGTGATGCGGAGCCTCCAAGAGTGAAATACAATGAATGAAAGGAGCGGACCGAGACAGTCAGGCTTGAGAGGAACGTGCTAAATGACTCTGGATGTCCTCCAGCCAGGAAATTAGGCAGGCTCGATCTTATTGCTGCAACTTCTAATGCACATTGTGAGCAGCTCACAGTGTGCAGTGAAATCAGAGTAAGCAAAGGAGAGCAAAGGGAAGGCCGGGGGTTCAGCTTTCAGTCATCCAGATTGCAGCCCCTCGATCTTTGTGCGGCTCTGCCGTTTACTAAACTCAAGCAACACGTGCACCGCCGGCGGAATATTAAACAGCAGAACATAAGGGGCTCCCAGACACAGATGTGTTTTTTTTATTACTGAGCTAAAGCAGATTCATAGAGCAGATAATGAAGAAAGCGAAAACTCCAGCCTCACCGTATTAAACGACAACAGTTGCGGCTCATCGTTTGGCTTCCGCATCTGCCAAAGAAAATATTCTTAAAATGAAAACGATCGCCCGGAATTAGCTTTTGCTGAAATAAAACTCCCAGCAAGACGCTTCCTTTATGTACGCCACGGCGACGGAAGGCTGTGATCTCCCGTATTGTAAAAGCGCCTCCGACTAACGGAGCGCGGCTGTCAGCAGGACCTGGCACAGGGCAGGCGCCTACAGTATCTGATCAAGAGCTCTGATTACTTCCCTCCAAGGAAATGCAGAATCCAAGAAAAAGGAACTCTTATTAAGGCCTCATGTATAGTGGGGAAAATAATTATTTGATCCCCTGCAGCAGGGGTGTGCCCCCCCCCCCCCTGTCCATCGCCGCCTACCCTATACATGCGTCCGGACCCTTTCAGGACACCAGCGCATGGATTCCAATGCAGGGGGCTTATTTTTTTGGAAGCACCGATTAGAGCCAGAGGCTCTAATAGGCTTCAATATGTTTAATTACACAGGTTCTGTGGCTGATTAAGGTGGTAATTAAACTCACTTGGTGCCTTACCTGGATTAAATTAGCCTCAGAACCTGCGTAATTCATATGTGTCCTGGATTAAAGGGATGATGGGGCAACCCTACCTGCCGCCCGTAGGAGCCCACAACCCGCCCATAGGAGCCTGTAACCCAGCCAGTGCCCTCCACCTATAGGAGCCCACAACCCGCCCAAAGGAACCCGCAACCCAGCCACTGCCCTCCGCCCGTAGGAGCCCACAACCCGCCCATAGGAGCCCGCAACCCAGTCACTGCCCTCCGCCCGTAGGAGCCCACAACCCGCCCATAGGAGCCCGCAACCCAGCCACTGCCCTCCACCCGTAGGAGCCCACAACCCGCCTATAGGAGCCTGCAACCCAGCCACTGCCCTCTGCCCATAGGAGCCCACATCCTGCCTATAGGAGCCCGCAACCCAGCCACTGCCCTCCGCCCGTAGAAGCCCACAACCCGCCCATAGGAGCCCGCAACCCAGCCACTGCCCTCCACCCGTAGGAGCCCACAACCCGCCTATAGGAGCCTGCAACCCAGCCACTGCCCTCTGCCCATAGGAGCCCACAACCTGCCTATAGGAGCCCGCAACCCAGCCACTGCCCTCTGCCCATAGGAGCCCACAACCTGCCTATAGGAGCCCGCAACCCAGCCACTGCCCTCCGCCCGTAGGAGCCCACAACCCGCCCATAGGAGCCTGCAACCCAGCCACTGCCCTCCACCCGTAGGTTCCCACAACATGCCTATAGGAGCCCGCAACCCAGCCACTGCCCTCCACCCATAGGAGCCCAGCCGCCTGCAGCCTGGGATAAGTGCCGAGGTAGGGGGGGTGCCGCCAACCGACCAACCAACCTGCCCTTATGTGGCCTGCCCTACACGTGAGAAACATTTAAAAGAAGTCCCTGACCCTTTTGAGAAATTGCGCCGCACCAAAACATATTTTGCTTCGGCACTATTAATGGCACCAATGCATGCCTAAAGAAAGGACAGCGTGGTTTTGCACATGTTGCCGCAATGCTCAAATGTGAACCTAGCCTTAAAGCGGAACTAAACACTATTCTTACCTCTGCTCCAGCAATGCAACATCAACTCTCACCGATTGCGACATCTTTGTCTGGTCTTCCAGGTTTGGCATTCTTGACCATCTTGATTGGCTAGCCTGGGACTTCCATGCATGTGCACTGGAGTTAATTCATCATGGCCCCCAGCAGATGCCAGGGCTGTACACTATGCTGCACTCGCCCAGCTCAGTATACACTAAAAAATATAGTGAACTGGAAGGTAAGGAGCCATTATTGCACAAAAGAGATAGTTTGCATTTTCTGTAATTAAACCCCCCTCCTGCTCCCAATTATTTAACAGTTTGACAAAGTTACCAAAAACAAATTCAATTGTAATATAAAGCACTTTGTCAGCCCTTAGAGGTTATAGATGCATTATGCTTTAATTCCATTATTATCACCTGGTGATCCTGCCATTAACTCACATCCTGTCCTGGTGATCCTGCCATTAACTCACATCCTGTCCTGGTGATCCTGCCAGTAACACATGTCCTGTTCTGGGGATCCTGCCAGTAACACATGTCCTGTTCTGGGGATCCTGCCAGTAACTCACATCCTGTCCTAGGGATTCTCCCAGTAACTCACTTCCTATCCTGGTGATCCTGCCAGTAGCACACTTCCTGTCCTGGTGATCCTGCCATTAACACACTTCCTGTCTTGGGAATCCTGCCAGTAACTCACTTCAAATCTTAAGCCATCGGATTTTCCGCCAACAAAATTGTGGAATTTTGTTAGAAGGTTGTTGGCTCAAACTTGTCTTGCAAACACACGGTCACACAAATGTTGGCCAACAATTACGAACGTAGTGACGTACTACGTTGTTTTTTAGCTCTTTAGCGCCACTCTTTGGGCTCCTTCTACTAATTTTGTGTTAGTAGAAGTTTGGTGAGTGTTGATTCGCATTTTTCTTTTTTCATTTTTCATTTTGCGCTTTTCAGTTTGTTTCTGAACCGCCGTTCGTCAACCAGACATGTTGCGGAATCGGAGGAGATAACGTGTTATTTATTATTGGCCTTGGAATTATTGCTTTGACATTAGTTTTTTGGTTGCATTTTCTGTAATTAAACCCCCTCCTGCTCCCAATTATTTAACAGTTTGACAAAGTTACCAAAAACAAATTCAATTGTAATATAACCACTTGCCTAGCAGGCACAAACACCCCCTTCCTGACCAGGCCATTTTTCAGCTTTCAGCGCTGTCGCATTTTGAATGACAATTGCGCGGTCATGCAAGGATGTACCCAAATAAAATTTTTATAATGGTGGTATTTGATCACCTCTGCGGTTTTTATTTCTTGCGCTATAAACAAATTAAGAGGGACAAGTTTGAAAAAACGCAATATTTTTTACTTTTTATTATAATAAATATCCAATTATTTTTTTTTTTTTAAACAAATTTTTTCCTCAGTTTATGCTGATACGTATTCTTCTACATATTTTTGGTAAAAAAAAATCGCAATAAGCGTCTATTGATTGGTTTGCACAAAAGTTATAGCGTCTACAAAATAGGGGATAGATTTATAGCATTTTTATTATTATTATTTTCTTTACTAGTAATGGCGGCGATCTGCGATTTTTATCGTGACTGCGACATTGCGGCGGACATATCGGACACTTTTGACACATTTTTGGGACCATTCACATTTATACAGCGATCCGTGCTATAAAAATGCATTGATTACTGTATAAATGTGACTGGCAGGGAAGGGGTTAACACTAGGGGGCGCTGAAGGGGTTAATGTGTTCCCTATGTAAGTGATTCTAACTGTGGGGGGAGGGGACTGACTGGGGGAGGGGACCGATCGGTGTCCCTATGTACAAGGGACACACCATCGGTCTCCTCTCCTCTGACAGGACGTGGATCTGTGTGTTTACACACACAGATCCACGTCCTGCTCAGTTACCGGGCAATCGCGGGTGCCTGGCAGACATCGCGGCCGCCGGGCACACGCATCGGGTCCCCAGCTACGCAGATGTAAAATTGACAAGGGACACCATCATAGTTGTATCTTTGTTCTTAAAAACTACGGGATACACACACGGTCGGATTGTCCACCAGCAGCCTGACATCCAACATTTCCCGTCGGAAAGTCTGATCGTGTGTACGGGGCTTTAGGGTGACAACTGGCTACAAGGGTGAGTTCAGAGGGTGGTGATAAATGGGGAGTACTCGGAATGGTTAGGGGTGGGTAGTGGGGTCCCCCAGGGTTCTGTGCTAGGACCAATCCTATTTAATTTGTCCTGGAGGATGGGGTAAACAGTTCAATCTCAGACGATACTAAGCTAAGCAGGGCGATAACTTCTCTGCAGGATGTGGAAACTTTGCAAAAAGATCTGAACAAATTAATGGGGTGGGCAACTACATGGCAAATGTAGTTTTAAATTTAAAAAATGCATTTGGGTGGCAAAAATATGAACTGCTGGTAGAACCTCTGGGGGAATCAAAGATGGAAAGGTACCTGGGGGTCCTAGTAGATGATAGGCTCAGCAATGTCATGCAATGCCAAGCTGCTGCTAACAAAGCAAACTGAATATTGGCATGCATTAAAAAGGGGGTCAACTCCAGAGATAAAACGATAATTCTCCCGCTCTACAAGACTCTGGTCTGGCCGCACCTAGAGTATGCTGTCCAGTTCTGGACACCAGTCCTCAGGAGCGAGTACAAACAAGGTCAACAAAGCTAATAAAGGGTCTGGAGGACCTTACTTATGAGGAAAGGTTGCGAGCACTGAACTTATTCTCTCTGGAGAAGAGACGCTTGAGAGGGGATATGATTTAAAATATACAAATACCGTACTGGTGACCCCACAATAGGGATAAAACTTTTTTGTGGAAGAGAGTTTAACAAGACTCGTGACCACTCATTAAAATTAGAAGAAAGGAGGTTTAACCTTAAACTAGGTAGAGGGCTCTTTACTGTAAGAGCGGCAAGGATGTTGAATTCCCTTCCACAGGTGGTGGTCTCAGCGGGGGGCATCGATAGTTTTAAGAAACTATTAGATAAGTACCTGAACGACCACAACATACAGGGATATACAATGTAATACTGACATATAATCACACAGATAGGTTGGACTTGATGGACTTGTGTCTTTTTTCAACCTCACCTACTATGTATCTATATAGAGCAGGTTAGGGTGATATAGGGTAGTTTGGGGTGGTATAGGGCAGATTGGGTGGTATAGGGCAGTTTGGGGTAGTATAGGGCAGGTTGGGTGGTATAGGGCACTTTAGGGTAGTATAGGGCAGGTTGGGTAGTATAGGGCAGTTTGGGGTAGTATAGGGCAGGTTGGGTGGTATAGGGCAGGTTGGGGTGGTATAGGACAGGTTGGGGTAGTATATGGCGAGTTGGGGTAGTATAGGGCAGGTTGGGGTGATATAGGACAGGTTGGGGTGGTATAGGGCAGGTTGGGGTATTATAGGGCAGGTTGGGGTGGTATAGGACAGGTTGGGGTAGTATCGGGCAAGTTGGGGTAGTATAGGGCAAGTTGGGGTGATATAGGACAGGTTGGGGTGGTATAGGGCAGGTAATTGAGGTATAGGGCAGTTTGGGGAGGTATAGGGCAGTTTGGAGTGGTATAGGGCAGGTTAGGGTGGTATAGGGCAGGTTGGGGTAGTATTGGGCAAGTTGGGGTAGTATAGGGCAGATTGGGGTGATATAGGACAGGTTGGGGTGGTATTGGGCAGTTTGGGGTGGTATAGGGCAGGTTGTGGTAGTATAGTATTTTTCAACTGCGCCTACTATGTAATGATGTAACAATGCTCACCTTACTGTATCTATTTTCAGTTCAGGTCATTAACAGGTATGTTTCTGTACTTGAAGAAATATATATATATATTATTCATGTGTTTTTTTTTCCTTCAGCCACTTCAAAGAAGTTGTCACCAACCCTGGATTTTAACCCTTGCCTGAACACAGCCTGCGGGAAGCCTGCTGTCCGGCCTCTAGTAGACACCGGTGCTATGGTGTTTGTGGTGTTCGGAATTCGAGGGATAAATCGTACCAGGGAACCAGATAACCATGTACTGGGTGAACTGGTAGGGGAATTTCATTATCTGGATATAGCTGACATTATTTATCAAAGAACTGCCGGTATTGGCAATCTGCTTCAAACTGTCATTGTCCAGCTGTTTCCTATTTCAATGATTTGTGTTGGATGCTGTAATGCCATACTGCTTTGTATATACACTCACCGGCCACTTTATTAGGTACACCTTGCTAGTACCGGGTTGGACTCCCTTTTGCCTTCAGAACTACCCTAATTCTTATATAAGAAAAGGATGGAGATGTGGGATTTTAAGGGTACCTTATGAAAACATTTTCTTTTTTTAGAGCAAAATACTCAGATACAAAAATTTAAATGTGAAAAGCATATTTTATTAAGACAAATAAGAAAAGGTATTTATAAAAAATGAACAAATATGCAAAAATCTATTGTCTAAGGTTAATACACCTATTCCTATTATCGACATAGAGTTTACAGAGTTCATTGATGTGTGGTCACGTATTCAACAAGCTTCTACATGTTTCGCCTATGCAGGCTTCATCAGGAAGGTTGACATGAACACATAGAGTTAAAAAATTGTAAAGGATGACTTCATTCACATATGGGACCTTGGGTGTATGACAAAAGAAGAAACAAGAATTTTTGAAAATTGCATTAATTTCCAAACAAACAGAGAGGTACTTAGTTAGATTTTTTGATACTGTATGGAGACACAGAGATATGGCATATCCACCTATTCCGAATAATATGAACCCCCACCCACATTCAAAACCTCAAAACCACACAAGAGAAGTCCCCTAAATACCCCATATTATCAAAGGATAGTGAAAGACGGCCCTACCTCTCATGTCGGATCCAGTCCAAGAATATCCTCAGAGGGGTCTCATAGGGGACTAATCAGAATCAAAACAGTCTCACATGCACAACACACAAAAACGGATCCTACTGAGACGACGGTTGAATCGCAGGGAGGGAGATATGGGGCCCAGTAAGGTACAGATGCCACGTTGGTTTTATTGAAAGCAATGGTCTAATGAAAAAATAACGTAGATAGTTATATTGTATTGATATTTGAAGGAAGAAAAAACTAATTATTTAGCCAAAAGAAAAATCCATTTTATAAATTTCATGCTTACCGTTTCAAACATATCCATAATAGTATGGTTAGAGGGCTGACTGAGAGCTCGGAAAAATAAAGATGGAGAATGTTCAGGCCCACTGCCTATAATGTTTACAAAAGATACTTATTGGAATAAACTAGTTTGGTAAAATGGTAGGGCTAATATAGAGTGATATCTTTTATACAGCATGTATCAAATATTTTGTAATGGGACATCGCTGCTTACCTATGTTGTTATATCTTGCATAGATTGAAAGGAAAGGGACAAATCAGGCATTTCAGTGTCTTAACCATGCAGGGACTTATGGTGTAGATGTATGGGATATATTACCCAAACTTCTGCTTCCAATTAACTTTTGTCCTAAAAGGGGAATTTAGAAATAGTCGTATTGTACAGAGGCAAATTTGCCGATGTCCCATTACAAAATATTTGATACATGCTGTATAAAAGATATCACTCTATATTAGCCCTACCATTTTACCAAACTAGTTTATTCCAATAAGTATCTTTTGTAAACATTATAGGCAGTGGGCCTGAACATTCTCCATCTTTATTTTTCCGAGCTCTCAGTCAGCCCTCTAACCATACTATTATGGATATGTTTGAAACGGTAAGCATGAAATTTATAAAATGGATTTTTCTTTTGGCTAAATAATTAGTTTTTTCTCCTTCAAATATCAATACAATATAACTATCTACGTTATTTTTTCATTAGACCATTGCTTTCAATAAAACCAACGTGGCATCTGTACCTTACTGAGCCCCTCCCTGCGATTCACCCGTCGTCTCAGTAGGATCCGTTTTTGTGTGTTGTGCATGTGAGACTGTTTTGATTCTGATTAGTCCCCTATGAGACCCCTCTGAGGATATTCTTGGACTGGATCCGACATGAGAGGTAGGGCCGTCTTTCACTATCCTTTGATAATATGGGGTATTTAGGGGACTTCTCTTGTGTGGTTTTGAGGTTTTGAATGTGGGTGGGGGTTCATATTATTCGGAATAGGTGGATATGCCATATCTCTGTGTCTCCATACAGTATCAAAAAATCTAACTAAGTACCTCTCTGTTTGTTTGGAAATTAATGCAATTTTCTAAAATTCTTGTTTCTTCTTTTGTCATACACCCAAGGTCCCATATGTGAATGAAGTCATCCTTTACAATTTTTTAACTCTATGTGTTCATGTCAACCTTCCTGATGAAGCCTGCATAGGCGAAACATGTAGAAGCTTGTTGAATACGTGACCACACATCAATGAACTCTGTAAACTCTATGTCGATAATAGGAATAGGTGTATTAACCTTAGACAATAGATTTTTGCATATTTGTTCATTTTTTATAAATACCTTTTCTTATTTGTCTTAATAAAATATGCTTTTCACATTTAAATTTTTGTATCTGAGTATTTTGCTCTAAAAAAAGAAAATGTTTTCATAAGGTACCCTTAAAATCCCACATCTCCATCCTTTTCTTATATTTTACTCTCGGGATGTTGGTACATTAATTTTGCTAAAATAATGGGACGATCAGCTTCCAATCATATTCTTCACTATACCCTAATTATTAGTGGCATCAATTCAACAAGGTGTTGGAAACATTCCTCAGATTTTGCTCCATATTGACATGATAGCATTACACAGTTACTGCAGATTTTTCGGTTGCACATCCATGATGCCAATCTACCGTTCCACCACATCACAAAGGTGGATTGAGATCTGGTGAGTGTGGAGACCATTGGAGTACAGTGACCTCATTGTCCAGTGGTGAGATGATTGGAGCTTTGTGACATGGTGCATTATCCTGCTGGAAGGAGCCATCAGAAGATGGGGACACTGTAGTCATAAAGGGAGGGACATGGTCAGCAACAATACTCAGGGAGGCTGTGGTGTTTAAACGATGCTCAATTGGTACTAAGGGGCCCAAAGTTTGCCAAGAAAATATCGCCCACACCATTACACCACCACCAGCCTGAACCATTCATACAAGGCTGGATGGATCCATGCTTTCATATCTATGCCAAATTCTGACCCTACCATCTGAATGTCGCAGCTGAAATCAACACTCATCAGACCAGGCAACGTTTTTCCAATCTTCTATTGTCTAATTTTGGTGATCCTGTGCGAATTGTAGCCTCAGTTTCCTGTTCTTAGCTGACAGGAGTGTCAACCGGTGTGGTCTTCTGCTGCTGTAGCCCATCTCAAGGTTGGATGTGTTGTACATTCAGAGATGGTATCCTTGGGTGTAACGAGTGCTTATTTGAGTTACCGTTGCCTCATCTCAACCAGTCTGCCCATTCTCCTCTGACATCATCAAGGAATTTTCCTCCACACAGCTGCCACTCACTGGATATTTTCTCTTTTTCGGACCATTCTCTGTAAACCCGAGAGATGGTTGTGTGTGAAAATCCCAGTAGATCAGCAGATTTTGATATACTCAGACAAGCCGTCCGGCACCAACAACCATGCCACGTTCAAAGTCACTTAAATCCCCTTTCTTCCCCATTCTGATGCTCGGTTTGAACTTCAGCAAGTCGTCTTCACCATGCCTAGATGTCTAAATGCATTGAGTTACTGCCATGTGATTGGCTGGTTAGCAATTTGTGATACCTAGCGATTAAACAGGTGTACCTAACAAAGTGGCTGGTGAGTGTATGTAGTAGAGTGAAGTAGATTGCCACTCGACTTTAGTAAATGAACCCCAATGTGGGAGAACAGGAAGACACTTAATAGGATAGCAGCTTTCAGACTTTGGTGACATTTATTATTAAAGCTGTGTGCATGTCATTGTCTGATGTTTGTTTTTCGCCCTCTTTGTGTCTTTTGCGGAAAGGGCAGGGTCATCTACGATGACAAGTTTGACCTCTTTAAAGAAATCGGTAACCTGTGTAGTCTGTGCAAGGTGATCGCCAGCAACAGGGATTTGGTGAAGCCGGGCGGAGCTCAGTGCCTTCCTTCAGGTAATCATTTATGTGATGCTGAATCTCCATGTTGGTATAAAGTATTTATGAAGACGTGCAAAAATTCTAAAATTCAAAAAATCGGAAATTTGAAAATTCGAAAATCCAGAAATGTGGAAATTCGGAAATCCAAAAATAAGAATGAAATCCGAAACTTAAAAAGGACGAAAATCCAAAAATAAGAACTACAATTTGAAAACCCCGAAAATTCGAAAATCTGAAATAATTTGGCTGTTAGTGAACGTAACGAATACGAATTTATCCGAAGTTACGAATTATCCGAAATAGAGAATGATGTATCTAATGGAACGTAACAAATGAATAATAATAATAATAATAAATAACAATAATAATAAAAAACTTTTTTTGTTCCGTTCCATTTGTTTAGATGCGACATTCGTTATTTTGGATAATTCGTAACTGCTGATAAATCTATATTCATTCACTAACCTCCAAATTTGAAAGGAAATTCCAATACCTATAATTTAATAGTTAGTTATTATTAGTTAGTTAGTTATTTAGAATTTTTGGATTTTCGTTCTTTCAAATTTTCCTTCTTATTTTTGGATTTGCTTTCTTATTTTCGGCTTTTCGAATTTTCGAATTTCCGAATTTTTCCAAATATTCAGAAATTCTATAATCCGTAAATTCAGAAATTCGAAATTCCAGAAATGTGGAAATTCGGAAATTCGAAAAAATCCAAAAATAAGAAGGAAAATCCGGAAATTCGAAAGAACGAAAATCCGAAAATAAGAACGAAAATTCAAAAACCCGAAAATTCGAAAATCTTAAATAATTTAGCTGTTAGTGAACGTAACGAATACAAATTTATCCAAAGCTACAAATTATCCAAAATAAAGAATGCCGTATCTAAACGAATGGAATGTAACAAATGAATAATAATAAATAACAATGATAATAATAATAAAAACATTTTATTATAATTTATTATGAATTTGTTCCATTTCATTTGTTTAGATGCACCATTCGTTATTTCGCATAATTCGTAACTGCAGATAAATTCGTATTCGTTCACTGACAAATTTAAAAGGAAATTCCAATACCTATAATTTAATAGTTAGTTATTATTAGTTAGTTATTATTTCAAATTTTCGGATTTTCGTTCTTTCAGATTTTCTTTCTTATTTTTGGATTTTCAAATTTATGAATTTACGAACTCAGAATTTTCGAATTTACAAATTTTCGAATTTACGAATTTATGAAAAAAACAAAAACTAACACATTTTTCGGCAGTGCACATGTCTAGTATTTATTACCTCCCTCAGAGATCACTGTACTTCCCCTGGCAATGTATTCATCTGCTTTTCTCCTCAGTAGTTTGGGCAGCATTCAGGGCCACCATCCAGTTTCTGGACTGAGATGCTGGCTCAAAGATGACACAGCCATGTTAACCTGTACAGTTCTTTGTGTTCACAAATGTCCAACATACATAAACCCCTAATGCAGCCTCTCACCTTGTGACTTGTTGCAATGTTGCAGTCTGACCGCTGGGAATAGGGAAATGGAGGAAATGCTTCCTCTTGCCTGCAACAGAATGAGAACATGCAAACTCCATACTGGTTGTGTAATGGGACTTGGGTCATGACTCATGGGTCTTGGGAGCAGATAGTGTCAAGGGGTGGTTTCATGGGTCTTGGGAGCAGATAGTGTCAAGGGGTGGTGTCATGGGTCTTGGGAGCAGATAGTGTCAAGGGGCAGTGTCATGGGTCATGGGAGCAGGTAGTGTCAAGGGGTGGTGTCATGGGTCTTGGGAGAAGGTAGGGTCAAGGGGCAGTGTCATGGGTTTTGGGAGCAGATAGTGTCAAGGGGTGGTGTCATGGGTCTTGGGAGCAGATAGTGTCAAGGGGTGGTGTCATGGGTCTTGGGAGCAGGTAGTGTCAAGTGGTGGTTTAATGGGTCTTGGGAGCAGATAGTGTCAAGGGGTGGTGTCATGGGTCTTGGGAGCAGATAGTGTCAAGGGGCAGTGTCATGGGTCATGGGAGCAGGTAGTGTCAAGGGGTGGTGTCATGGGTCTTGGGAGAAGGTAGGGTCAAGGGGCAGTGTCATGGGTTTTGGGAGCAGGTAGTGTCTATTGGTGGTGTCATGGGTCTTGGCAGCAGGTAGTGTCAGTTGGTGGTGTCATAGGTCTTGGGAGCAGGTAGTGATAAGTTGTCGTGTCTTGGGGTTCAAATTGGCCTAGTGCTGCTTGGTGGAAGTTCTAGCAATGTGCACAGGCAGAGATCCACTTGGCTAATATAAGCAGTATATGGGTGCCTGGCAGGATGGGATGAGTACTCGTCCACAGTCCTTTTATCTGATCCTTGTCTTTCAGGGTACAGTATATCATCCTTTCTTCAAATGTTACACCCTGAATGTAAGAACATTCCCGAGCCAAACCTTCTCCCAGGTCAGCTCTCCCATGGTGCTGTCGGTGTAAAGGATGGAAAAGTCCAATGGATCTCTATGGCGTTTGAATCGGTAAGGATCAAAGAGATCATACATATACCGCAGAGACCAATGTGTCAAACAGAGGCAATGGCATCCACCATATTTCTTTCAGATTTCCTTTAAGGCCATTGATATAAAAAAAATACAAAAAACTTTGACAAGTCCATTCTCTAAATGTGGACACCTTGAGGTTGATGAAAGCAACTTGTCTATGTTTCAGTCAGCAGCCTACAAAGGGCAACAGTTCTTCCCTGTGTCTCCCATGACATATGGGTACCTCTCCATTGGCTGTTGAGACATTCTCTTTGCATTATGAGATGGCGGGATTGCATGGGACTAGCATTCGACTGTTACCTGTGAACTATCAAAAATTCCATGATCCCTTTAATAAGCTGTTCTGCTGATGGCAATGGCCCAGGTGAAAATTTTTTAAATGAAATCCCTTTGCATAAAAAGAGCAGAGCTTTTCAATTGCAATTGATTTGGCTGAAACAAGAAATCTCATATTTGTACGCCCCTTAGGCAAGATGTGCTTACCTACTCGTTTTTTTCTTTATGTAGAGGGTATGGGTTTTTAAGGGTATTTAGAGAGTGTGGAATTAATTTGGATACTTTAGTTTATTTCTTTAGTGTTTTTTTTTGTATGTGTATTAGATCAATATGGTGTGGCTTTATTTTTTTATTTGACTTTTTTCCAGTCTTTTTATTTTTTTCTGTCTTTTAATAAAAAAAGGGAAAATGATAAGGCCTGGAATATTTGAAAGGGGCCTCCTGAACCCTCATGTGACATTAAAGCCATTTGCACCCTTTAAAACCAACAAAAAAAACACAAAGTGTATGAATCCATAAATCTATTTTCCAGTATAGACCGCCAATCTGATAGACCTTAGAGGCAATCTAACGCCCAACTGAAGCTCACATGGCAGGTTTACAACGTGAGGTAGTGGTTTAACATTATTAGCCTGTAATCCCCTTTCCTTTTGCAAAATTTTGCTAAAATCTTCACAGTTTACAAAAATTTTAGTTTGGTCAGATTTTATTTGGTCAGACTGTTGCCAAAATTTCAAGAAAACGAAAAAAAAATGTCAAGTTTGCTCACCCCTACACCTGGACTTAGTTCTTCTACCTTACTGTATTTAAAAATTGGAGGAGGCAAAGCTGATTGGCTACTATGCACAGCTGCACTGGATTCTGAGTGCACTAGGTTTAATAATTCTTCACCCCCAATGAGTGTCGTGATATTCCCCTGTGTTGACTAAAATTGGGAAATCCTCAAAGGATGTGATTAAGACCATCAGGATTAATGTACAGTATCTCACAAAAGTGAGTACACCCCTCTCATTTTTGTAAATATTTTTTTATATCTTTTCATGTGACCACAATGAAGAAATTTGCTGTCCCCTCAAAATAACTCACACAGCCATTAATGTCTAAACCACTGGTAACAAAAGTGAGTACACCCCTAAGTGAAAATGTCCAAATTGGGCCCAATTAGCCATTTTCCCTCCCCGGTGTCATGTGACTCATTAATATTACATGGTCTTAGGTGTGAATGGGGAGCAGGTGTGTTCCATTTGGTGTTATCGCTTTCACTCTCTCATACTGGTCACTACAAGTTAAACATATCACCTCATGGCAAAGAACTCTCTGAGGATCTGAAAAAAAGAATTGTTGCTCAACATAAAGATGGCCTAGGCTATAAGAAGATTGCCAAGACCCTGAAACTGAGCTGCAGCATGGTGGCCAAGACCATACAGCAGTTTAACAGGACAGGTTCCACTCAGAACAGGCCTCGCCATGGTCGACCAAAGAAGTTGAGTGCACGTGCTCAGCGTCATATTCAGAGGTTTTCTTTGGGAAAAAGATGTTTGAGTGCGCTCAGCATTGCTGCAGAGGTTGAAGGGCAGCCTGTTAGTGCTCAGACCATACGCTGTACACTGCATCAAATTGGTCTGCATGGTTGTTTTCCCAGAAGGAAGTCTCTTCTAAAGATGATGCACAGGAAAGCCTGCAAACAGTTTGCTGAGGACAAGCAGACTAAGGACATGGATTACTGGAACCATGTCCTGTGGTCTGATGAGACCAAGATAAACTTATTTGGTGCAGATGGTGTCAAGCGTGTGTGGCGGCAACCAGGTGAGTAGTACAAAGACAAGTTTGTCTTGCCTACAGTCAAGTATGGTTGTGGGAATGTCATGGTTTGGGACTGCATGAGTGCTGCCGGCACTGGGGAGCTACAGTTCATTGAGGGAACCATGAATGCCAACATGTACTGTGACATACTGAAGCAGAGCATGATCCCCTCCCTTCAGAGACTGGGCTGCAGGGCAGTATTTCAACATGATAACGACCCCAAACACACCTCCAAGACAACCACTACCTTGCTAAAGAAGCTGAGGGTAAAGGTGATGGACTGACCAAGCATGTCTCCAGACCTAAACCCTATTCAGCATCTTTGGGGCATCCTCAAACGGAAGGTGGAGAAGCGCAAGATGTCTAACATCCACCAGCTCCGTGATGTCATCATGGAGGAGTGGAAGAGGACACCAGTGGCAACCTGTGATGCTCTGGTGAACTCAATGCCCAAGAGGGCTAAGGCAGTGCTGGAAAATAATGGTGGCCACACAAAATAATGACACTTTGGGCCTAATTTGGACATTTTCACTTAGGGGTGTACTCACTTTTGTTGCTAGTGGTTTAAACATTAATGGCTGTGTTGAGTTATTTTGAGGGAACAGCAAATTTACACTGTTATACAAACTGTACACTCACTACTTTACATTGTAGCAAAGTGTCACTTCTTTAGTGTTGTCACATGAAAAGATATAATACAATGTTTACAGAAATGTGAGGGGTGTACTCACTTTTGTGAGCTATATATATATTTATATATTTAATTAGTCCAGAAATTTCCATTTTCATGGCTGGTTTTATAAACATTTACTTGTTATGAGGACTGTCACTTGTCTTGGACACAAAGCCAGAGCTCCTCTCTTAGGTTTTTACCTATTGGGTTATTCATATATTCATTAATTTCATGAATTCCTCCAGAAATCCTGTATAAGTAAGCATAACAAGATTGTTACCCAATCCTCCAGTGTCTTCCGCGGGATAAAAATAAATCAAGGACAAGCACGGAAAAACCCCCATCCTGGTGACCCCCCAGTGCTTTCCCTCTACATGCATGTATAATGAATGATTCTTCTTTCGCAGACCACCTACAAGGGCAAATCGTCTTTCCAGACATACAAGGACTATCTGAAGTGGGAGTCTTTCCTCCAACAGCAGCTGCTGCGTCTCCCTGCGGACTCAGCTCTCAAACATGGATTTCAGACCTGCGAGCACTGGAAGGAGATCTTCATGGAAATTATAGGCAAGTGACAGCTACCACACTACTTTGTATACAACCTTCCTTATGGGGCATTTTGAGTACTGGTGTAAATGCTATCACCACCAAAACTATTCGTTTTTAGTGGGTTGAATCACAAGACTCTTGACAGCTCAGGTAAGATGTAGCTATCTCCTCCTTGTTAATGCTTTCTGTCCCACTGCTTGTACCTTCGTTCTCCACTGCATCCAAGAGACACCACTGCCTGAAGAATCTTCATCATTTGGCACCTTTGTGTGGGTTGGGTGCCTGGCTCCCCTCTACACTCTGTGCTTCCTAATGCTGACCCTTACATAACTGCAGGGCAAAATATTGGTGTAGGTGCTGACAGAAGAAACCACAGCACACAGCATTGAAGTTAGCACCCAACACACACAAAAGAATTGAATGATGTAGACCGGTGTTTCTCAAACTTTTTAAGATGGAAGAACCCATGGCCTCAGTAGTGTATTTAGGTTTTGTGCTGCCCTAGGCGTGACTAAACTCATGCACCCCCTAATTTAAATATGACCCACCCCTTCCTGTCAAGGCCACACCCTTGCTGTTTAAGACCTGCCCTGAAATTTTCGAGTAGGGACACTAGTTCTGAGGGCCTGGGGGGGGGGGGGGGCAATGGATTCCCTTAATTTGCATAGATTTCCTCTTACTTTCTGTTTGGCTATGGGGCAGGAAGTGAAGGGAAATCTCTGCAATGGGACAGGGATGGTAAAAAATAAACTGACAGAGGCTATAACCCTCCCTTATTCTATCCAAAATGAAAAAAAAAAAAAGTGTTGCCTATAGTTCTACTTTAAGCACAAAATTCTGATCATATTATGGAGAGGACTAAGAGAGATATAACCATGCCAATGGTGCAGCAGAAAACATATAAGACAGTGAGGAAGGTTTGTGGTCCACGATGATAGGACAGTCAAAATTATAATCAGCGCCCCCCTCACAGTTGCGGAATGCCAGCCGCTCGCATACCAGAAGCAATGCGGGCACTTTATGGGGGCGCTAGACTAATTTGGCTCTCGGCCCAGTCCATCCCATAAGACTGGTGCTACACTAACAGTGTAACACAAGTTGGGGGGGACTCTTTCTGTGCTACCCCCCTGCAAAGTGCTGCCCTAGGCCTGGGCCTTGTCGGCCTAGGCCAGGATACAGCGTTGCATGGCCTAAGGGAACCCCTGCTAAGTACTATTACTTGAGCTCACAGTAGGTTAGTGGGATGATCAGTGGGAATAATGCTCCTTACATTCATGGTCACATTGGGAAGAATCCCCCCTTACAGGTTTAAAACAGTGGTCTTCAAACTGCATCAAATGGGCCAGATGTGGCCCTTTGCTTGCCTTTGTTCGGCCCTTAGCCCTATTCCTCCCAGTAACACCAACAAAGGGGCATTATTCCTTCCACCTACACCAAAGATGGCAAGTTTTTCATCCCACTAACAACAATGATGGGGATAATTCTTCCCACTAATCTCAATGATGGGGCACTATTCCTCCCACTAATCCCAATGATGGAGATTATTCTTCCTACTAATACCAATACTTCCTACTGCCCACAGGCATTATGTCATTTTTTTACACCCACTTACCACCAAGTCTGGGGCATTTTCTACTCCCACTGAGCACAGTCTGGCCCTCCTAAAGTCTAAAGGACAGTGAACTGGCCCATTGCTTAGAAAGTTCGGAGAACCCTGGTTTAAATGATCATTGGTGTCAGTGGTTATGTAGAAAGACAGAAATTGCTCATTGAAAGAAGACCTGGCGACCTCTGGAGGAACCCTAGCTGAGAAAGGCTGCTATAGGCTCTTCAGGCAGTGATACTTCTTGAATACTGCAGAGAACGGTGGTTCAGGCAGAGAGGAAGGTAATAACTGCCTCTTTTTTTCCATGCATTAAAAAAAAATAATAATAATCTGGTCAGACATACTTGATCTGTCCCTTCCGAAGATGGGATCTCTCTGGCTAGTACACTGACCAACTGAGTTGAAGAATGTTTGAGTGACTTGCCTGGAACAAGTTTTCATGTCTTGAAAAGTTTCAGAGTAAACCCAGACATCATTATTTGCATACTGTACTTATTGCAGGTAGGAGACACAAAGCAGTTGATTTACTAAAACTGGAGAGTGAAAAATCTAATGCAGCTCTGCATAGAAACCAATCAGCTTTCAGGTTTTTCTTTTCTCAAAGCTTAATTGAACAAGCTGAAGTTAGAAGCTGATTCGCTACGATGCACAGCTGCACCAGATTTTGCACTCTCCAGTCTTAGGGCTCTTTCACACGGACGGACCGTATGTCCGTTTTGCATCCTTCCGTTTTCGGATGCAAAACGGACATACATGTATCCCTATGGGATAGCGGGTGTCAGCGGATGAACATCCGCTGACACCCGATCTCGTCCGTGCCCGATATGGTCCGTTTCTGCAGACGGAGAAAAAAAACTATTTTTCCATCTGTCTGCAGAGCGGATCGGACCATAGAGTCCGTCGTCACCCGATCTACCATAGGGGAGAGCGGCGCTGTGACAGGTCCGTCCCTGCACAGAGTGCAGAGACGGACCTGTCGTCTTCCTGCTCAGCGGAGATCGCTCCGGCGATCCCCGCTGAGCAAGCGGATATCCACGGGGCGGATCTGCACTGATCCGCCCCGTGTGAAAGAGCCCTTAAGGTTTGGGGTCGTTATCATGTTGAAATACTGCCCTGTGGCCCAGTCTCTGAAGGTAGCGGATCATGCTTTGCTTCAGTATGTCACAGTACATGTTGGCATTAATGGTTTCCTCAATGAACTGTAGCTCCCCAGTGCTGGCAGCACTCATGCAGCCCCAGACCATGACACTCCCACCACCATGCTTGACTGTAGGCAAGACACACTTGTCTTTGTACTCCTCACCTGGTTGCCGCCACACACGCTTGACACCATCTGAACCAAATAAGTTTATCTTGGTCTCATCAGACCACAGGACATGGTTCCAGTAATCCATGCCCTTAGTCTGCTTGTCTTCAGCAAACTATTTGTGGGCTTTCTTGTGCATCGTCTTAAGAAGAAGCTTCCTTCTGGGATGACAGCTATGCAGACCAGTTTGATGCAGTGTGCATCGCATGGTCTGAGCACTGACAGGCTGACCCCCCCCCCCCCCACCCCTTCAACCTCTGCAGCAATGCTGGCAGCACTCATATGTCTATTTCCCAAAGACAACCTCTGGATATGGAGTGGAACCTGTCCTGTTAAACCGCTGTATGGTCTTGGCCACCGTGCTGTAGCTCAGTTTCAGGGTCTTGGCAACTTCTTATAGCCTAGGCCATCTTTATGTAGAGCATCAATCCTTTTTTCCCAATCCTCAGAGAGTTCTTTGCCATGAGGTGCCACGTTGAACTTCCAGTGACCAGTATGAGAGAATGAGAGAGATAACACCAAATTTAACAGGGGCCACACACTCTCTTAATTGTACTGAGAACCTGGTCTGCTGTGACCCACAAAATCTTTTACCTTCAAGAGGAATGGATATTTGAACTTTTGTTTGGGAGTTTGATTTTTTCCTCACATCGGATTTCTGTTTATAGACTTTTTTCTTTCTTTTCCTCATCAGGAACTAGAGACTTTGTCACACAGCACTTTATTGAATTTTTTTTATTATTTGTGTATTGCACTGTTTATTGGATTTCTGTAAGGTTCAGATATACCATACACTTCATGCAATTTTTCATTCAGTGTTTCAATTTAGCTGAGTAATCACACCTGGTTTCCATTTTGGGATTTATCTCACCTTTTTAGGAAGGATTACTTTATTCATTTATTCACGTCACTAGGAGGGGTCACCACCTTTGATCCCGTAGCGCAGCATTTTTTGTATTTTATGTTTAGGTGCCTGATAGATATTTTATGGTTACTTGCTGCAGCTTTTACCATTTAGTTGTTTACTTATCACATTTTTTCTAGCGCAGTATTATTCTTTATTTATACCAAATTTAACACACCTGCTCCCCGTTCACACCTGAGACCTCATAACACTAATGAGTTACATGACACCGGGGAGGGAAAATGGCTAATTGGGCCCAATTTGGATATTTTCACTTAGGGGGTGTACTCACTTTTGTTGCCAGCGGTTTAGACATTAATGGCTGTGTGTTGAGTTATTTTGAGGGGACAGCAAATTTACACTGTTATACAAGCTGTACACTCACTACTTTACATTGTAGCAAAGTGTAATTTCTTCAGTGTTGTCACATGAAAAGATAGAATAAAATATTTACAAAAATGTAAGGGGTGTACTCACTTTTGTGAGATACTGTGTGTGTGTATATATATATACAGCCATACCCCACTTTTAAGTACACAATGGGGTTTATTTACTAAAGCTGGAAAGTGCAAAATCAGGCTCATTTCTGCATAGAAACCAATGAGCTTCTAACCCCGGCTTGTTCAATTAAGCTTTGGTAATAAAACCTGGAAGCTCATTGGTTTCTACACAAAAGTGAGCCTGATTTTGCACTTTCCAGCTTTAGTAAATAAACCCTTTTGTGTACTTAATAGTGGGGTATGCTTGTGTATATATATATATATATATATATATATATATATATATATATATATATATATATATATATATATATATATATATATATATATATATATATACATATATTTGTTTTTACACTTTAGCTAGTTTTGAATGTGTAGACTTTTACTCTGTTCTTTCTTTCAGGGGTGCAGAGCGCTTTGTACGGCTTGATTCTCTCATTGGTTATCTGCGTGGCGGCTGTGGCGATCTTCACTACACACATTCTCCTGCTCCTCCCAGTGCTTTTTACCATTTTAGGTACGCATACAATGGATCCATAATGCATTTATATCTGCCACATAATATGCCATCTCATCAAATCACTGTTTGACTTTCCATTCTGTTGTGTTCAGTATTGCACATTGTCCATTATTGGAGATGCTTCATGCTCTGTTAAGGCTTGATGACCTGCAGAATGAAGGCTGAGCCCATAAGACGTGTGATCTGTTTAGGCGCGACTCGAACAGATACATTACGCTCATTAGAAAATTGAATTTAGTCTCCTCTGCAGATATAGGGGGAGTGTGCTTGTATTGCCAATGTCTATTCTGAGCAAACTACATAAAATGAAATGCCTTTAGAAATATATTGAGAACTGATTATATTTCATACATGGATTTGTAGATTCTCTCTCTAGCTGCAGTCTGTATATCAGACTGTGCAGTCAGCTCTGTTTATGGGAGCTTATACAGGGTGATAAGGAAAATCAACAACTTCTGCTCACAATGAGGGATTTGAACATTTATTTGGAATAGAAAAAGTTACGAAGTAAAAAAAAAAAAATTGAAAGCAGAGAAATTAATGTGCAAGGAGATCCTCAGACAGGTGAAGAGATCACCTAGTCCCTTCACCAAAATGAGGGGCTTTTATGCCCTGTAAATTGGAAATTCCGACCACAAAATCCGTCGAAAAATCTGATCGTTCGTAACGTGGTAACATTCGTTGCGTACGACGGAACTACGTAGAGGCTAGTAGCCAATAGCTTTGGTCTCTTAATTTGATCCAAACATGTGTGGAACTTTGTCTGTCGGAATTCTCTACAAACGATCGGAAAAGGTCCGATCTGATTTTTTTTGGATCCTGCTCATAAATTTTTTACGTCTGAATTTCCGACGGAAAAAGTCTGATAGAGCACACACACGATCAGATTTTCCGACAACATAATCCAATCAGACCTTTTCCGTCTGAATTTCCGACTGTGTGTACAGGGCATTAGGCTCCATGCACACTGGACGTTAAAATAATGTTATAAAAGCAGCAGTAGCTTTGCAGTAAATCTTTCAAAGTTTTTTAACGTTTTTGCAATAGCGTTTTTTTAGCTTTTATTTTTTATTTCTTCAATGCATCAAAAATGTTAAATAACACTGGTGAGCCATGATTTGGAGCGTTTATCAATGTTTATCAGCTTTTATGAGCGTTTGGCGTTTTTTGTGGTCAGAAAAACCACTCCTGAACACGATTATATGGCGTTCAGAAAACAGCCCATAATTAAACTCCACTGCTGGTAAATATCCAAAAACATCCATGTGTTCATGGACACATAGGATAACATAGAGGGGAGTTTATTGGCTGTTAAAAAAAAAAAACGCCCAAACTGCCAAAAACGTCCGTTTATGAGCTTCAGTGTGCATGGAGCCTAAAGCTCCAATTTTGGACAGTTTCATGAAGGATCTTTTCTTCTTTATCGGGGGTGTACTGGACACTGGGAATGTGTCCTGGATGGCAGTTATAGTCCCCCAGTATTTGAGTTGTGGTCCCTTTTGGTTTTGTAGACAATGCTTGGTACTCAGGGGTCCTCACCCATGCACTGTGAGGTGTTTCGGGACTGCTTTCCAGTACTCTCTGGATTAATTAGTCTGAATTTGGGACCCCGAATTTCGGAGGTTCAAGTGGGAAAAACCTCCAAACCCTGCCTACCAGGCAGTGTAGAGGAGGGTGAATGCTCTGGGAACCAAAACACTTGTTGCTGAACCCTTGCAGCCTGTACAGTACACTGAACCATGGTGGAGCCCTACCCCAATATGGGACCAAGAGATCGGTGTTGAGCCAGTCACGTGGTTTGTTTGGCAGAGCCCAATACCCCGCTCCAAAGCACCCCTTAATGTTGAGGGCATGTGGCCTGGCATGGTTCAGGAGGGGTGCACTCGCTCATTCCTCCCCCATTCCTTACCTGCCGGGCTGCAAGCTCAGTGTGGATTTTGGGGGGCACGCAGTTTTTTCTTATTTTTTGCAATGGGTTCCCCTTAAAGTCCATACCAGACCCAAAGGGACTGGTATGGATTGGGGGGGGGGGGGGCTGTTTGTTTTAAACATTATAAATGCAGATGGGTTTTACCAGTATTAAAATAAATGTGTTGCTTTGTCCTGCATGGGCATTTAAATATCCCTTCCCTGGCATACCTCAATGGTACAGCTGGGCAGACCTGGTTCTGAGCAATATGGTCGCTGACAATGCTAAAGTAGTACTGTTAGTTTTGCAGAAAACCAGACGTGTAACTAAGTTTGTATGTTCCTTCTTTCTCCTCTTGTGTTACAGGTGTGGTGTGTCTGGTGGTGACCTTAATGTACTGGCTGGGATGGGAGATGGGAGCAGTAGAGGCCATATCCCTATCAATTCTGGTTGGCTCGTCTGTGGATTACTGTGTCCATTTGGTAGAGGGATACCTCCTCGCGGCAGACAGTGTTCCTCAACATCTCAAGGAGGTAACTTACTAGGTCACGCAACCTCAAGACAGCTCTAGAAACCAAGCTCTTTAATCATTACGTATCAAGATTTTACATTCCTTTTTTTTTTTTTTTTTTTTTGAAGCAACAAAATAAACAAGATGACACAAATCATAGCAAGATGACAAGAGAATGAATACATTTTGCTTTAGAAACCAATTGGCGAGTGATACAATAATACAAACAGAAAATCAGGTCCCCAATAACAACCATGAGTGAAGGCGGAGAATTGATAGTGAGATTGTGTTAGGAAGACAAGCTGTCTAGAGTGGTAGCCCTTCTCTGAACAGGCAAGTGGAAGCGTATGAGATTCCTCTGACATATATATGAAACTGCTTTAGGGAAATTAAAGAAGAAGAAAGAGAGATAAGGATAAGGAATAGAGTAGAAAAAAAAAAAAAAGGTAGCGGTGTGGAATAAAAGGGACGAAATTAAAGGCTATAGATATATCAAGAAGAAAAGAGAAGTGGGAAGATTGTTGGGAATACTAAAGAGCACTGGTCGGGGAAGAAAGAAGGGGGGAAGGGTTGAGGACTCCGGGGGAGATGTTGGGAGGTGGGGGTTGGTGGAGTCGGAACTGGAAAGAATCATCCTCATTATCCTGTATCTAGGACAAATCCCTTCTATATGGGTTGAGAGAGGAGATTCTCTGTGCTATTTACTATTCCAAGAGATGAACAAAAGAGTTAGGAGCTTTAATCTAAAGGAGAGTAAAAGAAGGGGGGTGGAGGCTCTCTCTGAGACTCTGATGATTCTATCATATTATTAAAGAGGGAGTCCACCTGAAAAAAAAATATTAAAAGCCAGCAGCTACAAATACTGCAGCTGCTGACTTTTAATAAATGGACACTTACCTTTTCTGGAGTCCAGCGATGTTGGCAGCAATCGCTCGGCTCTCGGCTGCTGCCAGCGCCATTCTCGGTGAGGGAATCAGGAAGTGAAGCGTTGCGGCTTCACTTCCCGGTTCCCTACTGCGCATGCGCAGCGCAATGAGAATGGTCTGCGCTGTCTCTGGGACCCGTGTGTGTCCCAGCAGACAGTGCGGTGGGACAGGAAGAGGCATAGACTCCCGTGGGAGTCTATGCCCGGAAGTGGGTGCAAATACCTGTCTTAAGCCCCATACACACGCTCGGATTATCCGAGGACCAGGTCCGTCGGATCATGTCCGTCGTACTTTGTACGATGTGGGTTTTGCGTACACACGGTCGGACAAAGTTGTCGGAAAATCCGATCATTCTGAACGTGGTGACGTTTGTTGCCTACGACGGGACTACGTAGAGGCTAGTAGCCAATAGCTTTGGTCTTGTAATGTGATCTGAGCATGCGTAGCACTTTGTCCGTCGGAATTCGCTACACACGATCGGATTTGGTGTGATCGGACTTTGTTGTCAAAAAATCTATCCAGCAGGAGATAGGACTTTGTCCGTCGGACAATCCGATGGAAACTGTCCGATGGTGCCTACACACGGTCAGAATTTCCGACAACATTGTTTGATAGGACAGAATCCATCGGAAAATCCGACCGTGTGTATGGGGCTTTAGACAGGTATCTGCACAGGTATCTGCACCCCCTTCCCCCTGAAAGGTGCCAAATGACACTGGAGGGGGGGAGGGTTCTGAAAAACGGAGGTTTAATTTTTGTGTGAACCTCCGCTTTAATTGTTAGTGTAATATATACACTTACTGGTTCACAGGGTGAGGATGCCCATCAGAGGTAGAGATGTCCTGGGGTGTCCTGGTGCGGTTCTGCAGGCTCCGGTGGCGTTCCTTTGGCCGTAGAGATGTATAATCCTGGCCACAGGCTGTTCTGCGGTATCCACTGTATGGAACGCTCCACGCTAACCACTCTGGAACGCGGAAGCGGAAGTGACGTCACCAGTGCGCGATGGGCATCTAGACAAAAAATGAGGAATGTACAGGCTACGCGTATTTGGGGCTCACAGCTGCTTCTACTTGCCTGTCTGCTCTCAGGAGGAGAGCAACTTACATAATACAATACATGGGCGAGAGATCTGTCTTTAAACATATGGGCAGGAGGTCCACGGCTGTGGAACCATAACAGCCAGCGGACCCACATTTTTACAAAAAAATTAAGATAAAAAGAGGGATGAATTTAAGATCAATTGATTCCACCATCAACACTAACTATGTTGGTAGGGAAATTGAGCGATTTTCTTAGCCGCAAACCGTGGTTGCAGGAAAGAAAATCGCAACATTCATGGTCTGCCCAAGGAAGTCGGGTCAACAAGTTGCTACTTAGAAATCAAGCTATAATAAGTAGTACAAGAATTTACAAATTTAAGCTGGCTCTACACTGATAGGTTTTTAAAAACAACATTTATTTTTAAGAACATTCACTTTTATAGTCATAGTCAAGGTCAAATCTTTCTTTGCTTTCAACCACAGTAATTATAAATTTGAAGGAGCAGGATTTAACAAACAAATTTCTAACAGTAAATGCGTTTTTTGTTTTAAGTCCATTCGTTCCAAAATCAAATTTTAAAAGCCATTAACATTTTTAAATACTTTCGAACAACATTCTTCAAGGCATCAAATGTGGTGAGAATAATGGTATGGAAATCTACTAGTGTGTGGCTGTTAAAAAACTCACACTATGGTTTTACATGATAGGAATTTTATGAAGCTGATTCCAGATCCTTTCCATTTTCAGTTCTGTAGATATCGAGAATAATCCATTGCTGATTGGTGGGTCACTATACCATATTAACATTATCATTACTGGTATGTAATGTAATGTATGTAATGTGGTCAAGAATCATTGCGCTCCCCCCGCCATCTACAGGAATGCCCTTGACAAGTAACCTAATTCTTGTTGCAGTAAATCCATCTTAGCATCAGGTACTATACAAGCTCCTGGGAAATCAAGTGAGATAATGACATCAGCATGGGGGAGAGGATTCTGGGAAGTCACGTCCATTTTTGATTGCTTTGGTTCCAAGAAAGAACATTTTTAAATGCTGCTGCCAGTTGTATTTGCCAGTAAAAAGAGATGAGCCAATTTAAATGTTAAATTACAACATAGCTGATATATCAATTTTATACAATAATTTTATACAATCATTTTATACGATCCATTGCATTTTTTAATACAACTAGAATTATCTTGCTTAACATCCATGATTATAACTTGATATTTTTAATCCCTTGACGCAGAGGCGGCTCTCTAATTAGGCAAATTAGGCGGTCGCCTAAGGCCTCGCATTCACAGAGGCCTCACGGCCTCCTAATTTGCCTGTGCTCAATCACTGATTCTCTCTCTCCCCCCTCTTTATCTCACCCTCTTTTCTGTGTGCTTGTATTTTTTTTCCTATTACGGACGTGAGTGGGGCCTCATGTGTAAGTTTCACCTAAGGCCTCACAAAGCCTAGAGCCGCCTCTGCCTTGACGCCGACATAACACAATCAAGCGGCTTGCGGCTTCAAGGGGTTGAACCGGGGTGATACCGTTTTTAGAGCCGACGGTCGGCTTTTGTAGTAATGACAACCGATGCGGCTAATCAGCTGCTCTGCTGTTATTACAAGCAGCGGGAGGGGACCTCCCCCTCCCAACACCTTCTGCGTCTTGCCCGTGCTCTCCCGTCCAACCGGGAGGCCCGAGTGACCAGCCTACTCATCTGAACAACATTGTTTATGACCTGAAAAATGCCGGAATCGGCTTTGATCAGGTGTCGGATCTAGTAACCCAGAAGGGATGTCATGACAACCCTTCCGGTTTACTGAAGACTTAAAGGCGCCAGATTGAAAAAAAATTACACCATTCAAAACAGCCAAACTTGGTTTTTGAATGCTTTTAAGTGCAAAGGAGGGATTTGGAGTCTTAGCCCCCGTACACACGGTCAGAAATTCCGACCACAAAATCCATCGGATTTTTTCCGACGGATTTTGTCCGACATTGGTGTTGCATACACACGGACAAAGTTGTCGGAAAATCCGATCATTCTGAACGTGGTGACGTTCATTGCGTACGACGGAACTACGTAGAGGCTAGTAGCCAATAGCTTTAGTCTAGTAATCTGAGCATACGTGGCACTTTGTCTGTCGGAATTCTGTACACACGATCGAAAAAATTCTTATCGGATTTTGTTGTCGGAAAATTTGAGAGCAGGATCTCAAATTTTTTCCGCCGGAAATTCCGATGGAGCTCACACACGGGCGGATTTTCCGACAACATGGTCCGATCGGACATTTTCCGTTGGAATTTCCGACCGCGTGTACGGGGGCTTATAGAGTACCTGTCACATGCCTATTACTGGCACAAGGGATGTTTATATTTCTTGTGACAGCAATAAAAGTGATCAAAAATAATTAAAAAAAAATAAGAAAAAAAAAATAAGAAAAAAAAAATAAGAAAAGAAAAAAATTCTAAAGTGCCCCATCCCTCCATGCTTGAACGCATACGTAAGTCGTGCCCGCAAATGTAAATAGTGTTCAAGCCACACATGTGAGGTATCACTGGGATCATTGTGAGCGCAATAATTCTAGCACAGGACCTCCTCTGTTACTCTAAACTGGTAACCTGTAGACATTTTTAAGGCGTCGCCTATGGAGATTTTTAAGCAATTTTAAAGCACGACATGTTAGGCATTATTAAAAAAATTGGGCTAACTTTACTGTTTTGTTCTTTTTTTATTCACGAAAAAGTATTTCTTCCAAAAAAATTGCATTTGAAAGGCCGCTGCGCAAATACACTGACTTAAAATACTTCAACGATCACCATTTTATTCTCTAGGGTCTCTGCTAAAATATATATATATATATATATATATATATATAAAAAACATATACAGTTATCCTCTAGAGGACACCTCTAGGTTTATTCATTTCATATAGCAATAAAACCTAGGAAGGATTAGAATCTCTGTCAGGTTCTTATCACTGTCTGTAATCTGGTTAGAGACACAGATAGGGTCCCTTCTTGGTGTGACAGATTGTCACTGAGCCAGTAAGTAAGTGAAAACCTTACCAGTGGACACATGCAACAATAAAAACATGACAGAGGATCTAATGAATGAAACAAAAGAAAGAAATATTTGCTGGAGACTTTTAAAGTAGATGTAAACCCTACCAGCGTTAAAGCAATGTGTATCATAAAAGACAAATTTAGTTGCCGCCGAGGTAGAGAGGTAAAGTCCAACTAGATGGCTGTGAGTGCAGGCAGGGACAGGGAGCCCGTCCTAGCTCCGAGCTGCAGCATTGTCAAAGGAAAAGATCCATAAGCCACACATCAGGAAGCAGACCCATGTGCATAAAATTAGATGAATATCAGCCTCAGCCAGGACTCCATCCAGGCCATGCCCCCGACATGTTTCGCTGCACCGCTTGGAGCTTACTCATGTTCCAAAGGGGCAGAGCGAAACACAAGGGGGGTGTGGCCTGGCTAGAGTCCGGGCTGAGGCTGCCATTCATCTCATTTTATGCACATGGGTCGGCTTCATGATGTGTGGCTTATGGATCTTTTCCTTTAACAATGTGTTTCATAAACTACTGCCATTTGTTTCATAAAATACTGTTTTCAACTTTTCCTCCACCCTTTGTTAGCCACTTCCCATCTACATGCATTTCCTCCAGTGTTGGCTGAACATCATTGCTCTGTACTGGCTTCTTGATGGTGACCATTAACTGTAGACAATATGTGTTGGCACAGTCAACAATTGGGAGACAGTTGTCATCCAATACCAGGAAGAGACTGGACAATAACAGGATCACCAGGGATTCTTTTAATAAAAGTTGCAAATTAAAAAAAATACATTAATATTTTAAAGTTTATACTGTATGAGATTTTACTAATTGAGTGTACATCACCTTTAGCTAAAGGTCATAAATAAAAGCTGTACCAGTTTCATGGTTTAGGAAAGATGAAGTACTTGGTGAGCATCAAGATGTAGTAACTGCCCAGTTGTATGCCCTATATAGCAAATACCAAAGTTCAGTAATATTTTAGTTTTTTTGATTGTACTGCTTGTCTGTTCCTACAGGACCCAGCTGCTTGCCGTCAATGGAGAGTCAGAGAGGCTGTTCGCCACGTTGGTGTAGCCATCGTTTCCAGTGCTATCACCACGGTCATAGCCACCATCCCACTCTTCTTTTGCATCATCGCTCCCTTCGCCAAGTTCGGGAAGATTGTTGCGTTAAACACCGGCATCTCGATTGTGTACACTCTGGCCGTGAGCACAGCACTGCTCAGTATGATGGCGCCCAGCACCTTTGTCAGGAACAGGACTTCTTTCCTCAAAGCCGCTCTGGTGGTCGTTCTTTGCGCTGCCGGGAGCTTTTGTGTTTACATGGTCCTGCTCAAAACAGGGTTGACCATCCCCATTCTTAATGGGACCCCGCCGTAGAGCAAAAAAAAAAAATTTTTTAGACACATTTTTGATATACACAATTTTTTTCCTCAATGGTGGGTATTGTCAGAAGTGAACAAAAGCAACACACTGTGTTTTCTTTTACGACAAATGCACTTTATTTTATTGTTCTCTGATGCATACAACAGCAGACGGGCCGACAGGAGCTGTGCAGATTAATGAGAGGGCAGAACCTTTTGGCAAGTTCCTCAATTTATGGAAGCATTTGTGGCCTTAATAAGCGCTAGCAGTCTAAGATTAATGGACGTTACTCCGAAAGAGTGGCCTACTGAATTTAAAGATGTTCCAACCAAATCTAGAAAATTCAGTGCTTGAGCATTCAGTGTAGATGTACATAGTTCAGGCATTCTTGGTGTGCTTTCCATCAATGGTAAGGATTTCATAATAATACTTCTCTATCCCCATTGGCCTTTTGGACAAATGAACTAAGGGTAATACATTCAATTGCTAATTGTATTGAAAATTATAGCAAACTTTCTTGGTCCTCCTTTAAAAAGTTGATGTATCCTTGAAAAATGTACATAATATTCTCTGCAGTTAATCATTTAGGTTGAATTCCAGGCAAACAGCTAAATACACAGATGAAATACTTATATTAGAAACCTGATTTTTCTCTGTTATAGTTAAAGTAGAACTTCACCCAAAAGGGGAAGTTCCGGTTGTTTGCATCCTCCCCTCCACTGCCACATTTGGCAATTTTTTTTGGGGGGGGAGCGGGTACCTGGTTTTGACAGGTACATGCTCCCATATCTGGTCAGCACACCTCTTTCCCCCTGGAGCCATGTGGGACACATCACAGGTCCCAGAAGACCGCGGGACCATTCGCAAAGCGCACCACGGCTCCCGCATGTCCAGTAGGAAACCAACTGTGAAGCAGCAGGGCTTCACTGCCGGTTTCTCTTACTGAAGATGCCGGCTCCTGGACCCAAAGCCATTTAAATAATCGGCTTGGGTGAGGACATTGCGGGATCCCTGGACAGGTAAGTGTCCTTATATTAAAAGTTAGCAGCTACAGTATTTGTAACTGCTCACTTTTAGGGGAAACTGGAGCTCCTCTTTAAGTAACCTTTACAAGTCTTGCCCTTCCTCCGACCTGTGACTTGACAGAGAAAGACGAAGCAGCAGACTGATTAGCTCAACCGTCACTCTGCTCTCCCCCCATATCACCATGCCCTTTGTTAGCACGAGAACTACAACTGACTGGATATTTGTGCTGCTTCTCCCTCTCCCAGACTGAACTTTGCTGTACGAGGGCTGCAAAAGGCTGATATCAAGTCAAATTTGGGCACTTACATTACAAAAATACTTTTAATATTAATGAATACAAAGTTGTATTACTGCCTGTCTTTTATATCTGCCTGGAGCTCAGCTTATAGGTAAAATTGTTTTGTTATCCTGAACCAGAGAACAATTTGGATTGGTTCACAGGTCACACTACAGATATAACCTCATCCTGTCCACGTGTTGTGTAGTCATGTTCTATGTGGAGTGCCTAGGGTTCAATGATGATGTCTTTGTTTTGTACAATGCAAAACAAGGAAGTGGACCTGGTGCCACAGGGCAGTGGTTCTCAACCTCAGTCCTCAAGTACCCCCAACAGGCCATGTTTGCAGGTCTTCCTTTATCCTGCATAGGTGCATTAAATCAGAGTCAATGGCTTGGTATTTTGGACAGCTATTTTATCTAAGAGAAATTCTCAAAACATGGCCTGTTGGGGGTATGTGAGGACTGAGGTTGAGAACTACTGCCATAGGATCAGCACTGGGGTCATAACATAGCTGTTAGTGAATGTTCACCTGTGGTTGTGCTGTGGATGTTGGCATTTCAAACAACCCATGAGCATTCTCCTAAGCTTCAGAGGCCGAGGCAGTAAGATCTCTGCACCTGAGTTTCCTGCAGGACCCACCTTTAGTGTTCATTACAAAGTTACAGTTACCGTTTTTATGTTACGCGGAATACAACAGGAGGTGCTCCAGGGAGTTACAAGCGGCCACTTGTTAAATTAACCAGCATCTGTCCAGAAATGAATATCGGTTTTACGTTGCTTGCTGCTTTGAAGCCTAACTTCAGTCAACATATTATTTTTATAGCAAAAGGAAGGGTTGGGATCTCTGCCAGACTTATTACTAACTACAAAAGCTGTAGCAGATGTGCCACAATTATAAACATTTTTTTTTTTATTAAATATAAGGAAAAAATAAAAAAGCCAAAGCATTTCAAAGGAAAAGTTTCCCTTCATCGGGGCTTAAATCTTACATAACCTCAAATATGATATAATAATATGTAATACAATAATATACAATAATAATTTTCATTCTACTGAATATCTAATAAAATATAACTTTGGACTCTTTTGACCTATGGTTGTGGCACTGTCAATACTGCTTGTGTAGTTGAACTTTGCTCAGGACCCCCCTCACCCCTGGGGATTTTTGATACTTGTGAGCGGCCTTACCAAAGCAAACCGGATTGACCAATGATATGGACTTTCACAAGAATACTGGATATTAATAAGAGATCTGGCACCTCTTATGCATGGACTAGGCTTATATTGCTGTGTATTTTTCTGCTGAAGAGATAACTGTCCCTGTTCCACCTTGTCATATCCTGGCACATAGAATGTCACCAGGAGAGAAAATAAAAAGGGAAAATATCCCGATATGGGCACAGGCACAGACTCCCAGAGGTTATAACCCTTCTCTGCTTTCTACAGAAGTGAAAACTGTTTTGCTTGGAGTTGGGCAATAAGTTGAAGGCAAGCTGAATTTTACCGCATTTTTGAATTAGACATTGAATTTTCAGCATTGGATGACATTTTTTGAAAAAAGACATTTATACTTTGAGTAAAGTTTAGCTCATAACCAAGGCCCATTCCAAATGCAGTGAACAACGCTTCTGTACAGACTTAATTTTTCAAAAAGTTTTAAAAAGGTGTATGGTCTATGAGCCCTCAGGAAGGGTGTTCTATCTAGAAGTTCTTTAAGTTAACATACATTGGTACACGAACTTGTAAGTGATGCAACACACTTTTTACTCAATTTTTATGCACGATGATACAGTTACAGGTTTAAAGGCCAAGGCCAGAAAAATATTCTCCTAATTAGGTCAGGCTTCCTCATGTCAAATCACCTAGTGGGTTCCTACATTTCTTTGAACTGTGATCCCAAGATATATTTGCTATAATTATTTGTTCTGTGGTTTCTCTACCTCCAATTGTGGCTATAACTGTTGTGTTTGGTTTAAGGCAGATGGAGATAGGTTGCCAGTCTGATCCTTGATTCACCCCCAAAGAGTAACATATGATGATTGTCACTAGAGATCAACAAACTTCTGAAAAGTTTGATCAGTCCGGTTCCACCAAGCCTTTTTTTAAACTTGCGCGCCTTGGATTTTCTGGACCGGAAGTCCCACTAAAGTCAATAGGTATATAAACCAGCTCCAACAGTGTGTATTACAGGGCAGCAAAGAATTGTGCAGATTTGTTTGGGAAGTCCTGGCAGACCTGCCTGATGAGATAATGGGGCCAAGAAATGAAAAAAAAAATAATGCAGTCCAGAAAACCAAGAAGTGGCTCCTAGTAGCCATAAAAGCCTAAAAATTGTACAAGGGTTACTAGTATAGAAGGGTGGCACTGGCAGGAGAGCTAATGGTGCTCAGGCAATAGCAGAAGCAGACATAAGGTGGAAACAGCCTGAGCCATTTGGGGAATTGAACACCAAAAAACCTTGGAAATTCAGATTGGGACATCAGAATTCATGAAATGTGATCTGAATCCAATGCGGTCCCAATTTTGTGATCAACTCCAATTGTCCACTATTCTGGCCTATTACAGTTGGATTAAGAATATACTGTATGTGCTTAGGCACCCTGAAAACTCTGTAGACACCTTCAGGGCCAATAAAAAATGTAACCTCTCTCCAGATAACCAATACTAAAAATGTTTGGCTTTAAGAGTCAAATACTCACCTCTTCCACTGTCCTTGCCACCAAATGGTGCTCTTTGGAAGAGAAATCTTCCTCTGAAGTCTTCCGAAACCAAACACCTCTGGGAATATCGATCTTCTGGTCCCCTGCTACACACATTGGTTCTACCTGCCAAACTCCACATCACTACTGTTTCCTGTAGCGATGTGGAGTTCAGCAGGAGAAACAAATGAGCGTAGAAGGGGACCAGGAGTTCGAGAGGGTCAGATTGAAAACTTCATAGGAAGATTTATTTTTAAGATTTTATTTTTTTGTGGTATATGCCTAAATGGATAATGGGGCAAAGAAATGGAAACATTTGGATGCAGTCTGGGAAACCAAGCAACCATGGAAGCTTTTTCATTTTCCCCATAGGTTTGACATAAAGTTGACTTATTATAATAGAATTATGAATTCTATGACTCTATGATTAACTGAACAGTAAATCCATAGGATGAGCAAAGCAGTAATGGAACTGCCAACTCCCCAAACAAAATAACTAGCTGATTGGTCATTTGAACAACTGTGGCCTGCCAACACATAACATTTTTGAGAAGACTTGGCCTTTAGGAGAGAACCCATGTCGTTTTCTCCTTCTTATTCTGAGTATGCTGTTTTCAAGGCACCGTTAGTTCACTTTTATGATAACTGTGCTTTTTTTTCTATTGCCGTGGCACAAGACTTGGAAAACGTACAATCAAGTGTTATTCATGTGTGAGCTGGTCAGAAACTCTTACTGTGTTGCAACATGTTTTCGCAAAAACTACAACTAAAGAACAATGAATGACTGTTTTCTAGGGTAATTTCACTTTTTTTCACACATTTTTTTTAATGGCACAAATTGAAAATAAAAATTGTGATCTTGACAATGCTCAAAAGCACGGTTGGAGTCGGGAAGGGCATGTAGCAGCCTTGCTGGTTTGTAAAATGTTAGCTGCTCCCTGCGTGTAACCTCAGATTACTTCTCAGTGGAGTTCCATGGAAGACTTCAAGCAGCATTGTCAAATAACTTTGATTTTTGTTTTTCTAAAAGCACAAACAATGGCTGTGATTGGTTCTTAGGAAGCTGATATTTCATCAGTATTGTTTCAAGGACTGTAGTCCTGTAGACTGTAGAGGTTGGTTATTTGAAAACAGACCTGGGACAAATTAAAGGATAATTCAATAGCTAATGATGCCAACTGGCTGGGGTACAGAAAAAAAATTAAACATTTTAATTTTATGGATCTACTTAGTAAGGCAACGTCAAGGGCAATGATGATGGGCAAAAAAAACTCAGCTAAGCACTTCTCTGTTTAAATTTACCTCAAAACGTATATCCTTTGACATATTAGGTCAAATACAAAATTTTTTTAAAAACAAATTTTATTTACTGTTTATCTCAACCAATACGAGACCTTCCCAAAGGCATATCAGCTTTCATTAAGGGCTTCTAATATCAAAAGATTAACTTGCAGTTTAAAGGAAAGGTAGGGTCAAAGCTTCTTTGGCCTTACTTATCCTGTGAGTCACAGAAGCACTCTTTGTTCTGCACTCCTGTGACCCATTTTTATCCGGTCCAGGCCCTGGAAAGATCCTGACTTTAATGTTGGGGTCCACCCAGATGCTTGACCGGCAGCTGGCTCATCCTCTCAGAATGCGGCTGAGAGACTGAGCCAGCTGCTCCCACCCCTTGCACAGCCCAGTGCTCCACTGAGTGCTGGAAGGGCAGAGCAGAGATCCGGTGACTGACAGTCACCGGCTCTCTGCTTACTGAAGACTGAGAACTGAGCAATCAGTGGTGTTTGATTGCTTAGTTCTCAGTCTTAGAAGCAGCAGAGGACCGATGCAGCATCCACCTAGGTAAGTATGATTCTTTCTTTTTTATAATCCCAAAATCCTGTATTTTCACTTTTGCATCCAAGTTGGGATAACACCAATTTTATATATGTTACATCCAAAACAATATTTGCAGTGCTAGTACTAATAATTTCAATAAATGTTTAATAAAAAGGAAATACACTCAAAAATGTCTAATAGTGATCCAAATAGTGGTAGTAGCAATGATAAAGCTCCCGATCTGTAAACCACCATGTGATAGGTAAAGTGATGATACTAGTGATCAGAATTTCACCTCATGGTCCACCACCATTAAAAGATGAACTCTTAAAAGGAGCCAGTGGACTCTATTACAGAGTCAGATGCGCCTGGAATGAGTATCCTTACCAGATATATTAAACCTTTGGGAATCACAGACAATATAGGAAGATCTCAGGTGGATATAATAGTGCAGAGTATCACCATAAGAGCAGAATAAAAAAAGCCCACATAGTGTGAAACAGTAAAGACCTTTTTATCATTAAGAGTTTTATTGATATCAAAAGATGAGTACACGGCAAGAAATTGCAATTATAAAAAAAAATAAAAAATACATGTAGATGATGTCATAAACAAGTAATATCCTGGTAGCACGATAAGTATGTTCTAATAAGAAAAAAAGTACAAAATACTAGGAAGTAGTTTTTGCTCTATGATATATCTTAACAAAGTACACAAAAGCTGGGTCACATTGCTGTGTGGAGCAACAATCACTTAGCAGGTGTAACATTACCCAAGCTGAAGTATAAGTAATCAACCATAATTGCCAAGAGGGAAAGGAAGTAAATAGTAGGAAGGAATAGTAAAAAGTGATCGACCATGTTGGACATTTTTGTGTGAAGTAAAAAGCTTTTTATTGAAACAAAGGGTTAGAAGTTCTCACAAAAAGCTTGATAAAAAAAAAAAAAACAGCGCTGTACAAAATCCCCAATCCATACAGGAAAGATATCCAGGTAGTATACAATGAAAACAAGCGTAGTGACGTCATGTACGTTGGCTCCGTTCAATGCGTTTCGTCATAACTGATGTCATCAGGCCATGCTCAGCTGGAAGGCTTCCCCCATTTACATTGGGTGTGTGGAGGGGGAATTGGGTCAGTTTTTGTTATTCATCCCGCTGGTTGAAGGAAAAAACAGATCCATCTATGGGCTGCTTTAGACTGTCTAGAAATTCTTAGAATCAGCCAAGACACCTTGTCCTTAGAAACATCTAAAAGGTAAAAAAAAAAAGCTTAATACATTCCAGGTGCATCAAAAAAAAAAGAGTGTGAAGTCTCGCATGTTCATTTTCTTTAGAAAGAAGCCACAGCCTAAGCTGTAGAATAGGACCCTTATTCTTTGTCTGAAGGCAGTGGTCTCTTTGCAGAGGTCCGGCATGCCCTTGGCTAAGTCAAAGTCATAACTGTACAATCAACAAGAAGGATGAGCTTTGCCAACTGGTGAGCTCTAGATCCAACTCAGCAGGGGGGTGTGTTGGACTTCTGCAGAGAGCCCACTGCTTCCACACTGAGAACAAGGGCCTTTTTTTGCAGCATGCTGGCAGGGGAATAGCTTTTCTACTCAGGCTGTGGCTGCTTTCTGAAGAAAATAAACTGTTATGCCACGTACACACGACGGACTGAACTCCGGAGGATTTTTCGACGGAGTTCCGACGAAACGGACTTGCCTACACACGATCACACCAAAGTCCGATGGATTCGAATGTGATGACGTATGACCGGACTAGAATAAGGAAGTTCGTAGCCAGTAGCCAATAGCTGCCCTTGCGTCGTTGTTTGTCCACTAGCATACAGACGAACGGATTTTTCGACCGGACTCAAAAAATTGAAACATATTCTATTTCTATAGTCCGTCTGACTTTTGGACAGCAAAGGTCCGATGAAGCCCACACACAATTGAATTGTCCGACGGATTCGTTCCGTCGGACCTTTGCTGTCGAAAAGTCCGGTCGTACTTACGCGGCATAAGACTTTGAACACCTTTTGTATTGATGCACATGGAATATATTTAGCTTATGGGCTTTAGGGCTCTTGCACATAGGTGCCAAAAAACACACACTTTTAGGTGTTCAGGCTTTTTTTTTTTTTAATGATCTGAATAAAATACAAAAATCAGTGTTACTGGTCAGTATTTTCGTGCATACTTTTTTTTTTTACGATAATTGTTTGCCTATGTTGTCACACTGTCGTATGGGCTTCATGTAGTGCAACTCCAGCCCAAGCTATTTCGAGTAATGACGTTTTGATGTTATGATTACCTCACCATTGCTCTTGACTTGCCTTACTAATGTTTGGTAGTCTTTGGATTTAATTGAAACTCTTGTCCGATTCTTCATGGAAAAGCTGTGTGATTTCCTAACTATGTAAAAGTTTTACTACTTTGATTGAATAAAAGATATTTTAAATCTCATTTGAAGTAAGAATCATTTTCTTCCTCCAGTAGAGAGATGGGGAGCTTGTATATGAAAGTTGTCTGGGTAGAAATAATACTGTTGTTTTAGCTCCGAACCCTCTTAACACACACGCGCGGATTATCCGAGGACCAGGTCCGTCAGACCATGTCCGTCATACTTTGTCTGATGTTGGTTTTGCGTACACACGGTCGGACAAAGTTGTCGGAAAATCCGATCATTCTGAACGTGGTGACGTTTGTTGCCTACGACGGGACTATGTAGAGGCTAGTAGCCAATAGCTTTGGTCTTGTAATGTGATCTGAGCATGCGTAGCACTTTGTCCGGTCGGACTACCATACACACGATCGGATTTGGTGTGATCGGACCGTGTTGTCGGAAAATCTATCCAGCAGGAGATAGGACTTTGTCCGTCGGACAATACGACGTACACTGTCCGATGGTGCATACACACGGTCTGATTTTTCAACAACATTGTCCGATCGGACAGAATCCATGCGAAAATCCGACCGTGTGTATGGGGCTTTACGGTCGTTAAAGTGGAACTCTGGGCAAAAGTGGTGGTCAGCTTTTATTCATTTAGTTAAAAACTTTATCCCAAAACAAAATAATTTTTTTTTTCTGTAATTGCTTAAAAATTTTAGCTTTAATTTGTTTAAATGATGTAAAGTCCATCTAAATCTTCTGGTCCAACTAATATTACCCTCTCCACAGGGTGCCAATGGTGCTGTCCAAGGGTGGCTACACTGCTTCTCTAGAGATGCAGTGGAGGAGTGAGTGTAGCCACAGTAAGATAAGACGTGTGTTATTGGCTGGGTAACCAGATGAAAATAAAGGGGAAAAAAGCCTTTAATTGAAAACTAATGCAGCCACCACATCTAAGGATTGGTAAGATGCAATATACAGTATTCAATTTTAGTTTTTAGGTTTTGATACCCTTTAAACTTACTTCCAACATTCAACCACACTATCTCCTCAGAGCAGCAAACTGCCAACATCTCTCCTTCCCCATGTTCTGTCCTCACAACAACTTCCCCCTCCCATGGGTTCTCCTTATCAACATCTCTCTCCCTCATGTGATGTCCTTACCAACAGCTCTATCTCTCACGTGATGTCCTTACCAACAGCTCTCTCCACCATGTGATGTCCTTACCAACAGATCTCTCCCTCATGTGATGTCCTTACCAACAGCTCTCTCCCTCATGTGATGTCCTTACCAACAGCTCTATCTCTCATGTGATGTCCTTACCAACAGCTCTATCTCTCATGTGATGTCCATACCAACAGATCTCTCCCTCATGTGATGTCCATACCAACAGCCCTCTCCACCATGTGATGTCCTTACCAACAGATCTCTCCCTCATGTGATGTCCTTACCAACAGCTCTCTTCCTCATGTGATGTCCTTACCAACAGATCTCTCCCTCATGTGATGTCCTTACCAACAGCCCTCTCCACCATGTGATGTCCTTACCAACAGATCTCTCCCTCATGTGATGTCCATACCAACAGCTCTCTCCCTCATGTGATGTCCTTACCAACAGATCTCTCCCTCATGTGATGTCCATACCAACAGCTCTCTCCCTCATGTGATGTCCTTACCAACAGATCTCTCCCTCATGTGATGTCCTTACCAACAGCCCTCTCCACCATGTGATGTCCTTACCAACAGCTCTCTTCCTCATGTGATGTCCATACCAACAGCTCTCTCCCTCATGTGATGTCCTTACCAACAGATCTCTCCCTCATGTGATGTCCATACCAACAGCTCTCTCCCTCATGTGATGTCCTTACCAACAGATCTCTCCCTCATGTGATGTCCTTACCAACAGATCTCTCCCTCATGTGATGTCCTTACCAACAGCTCTCTTCCTCATGTGATGTCCATACCAACAGCTCTCTCCCTCATGTGATGTCCTTACCAACAGATCTCTCCCTCATGTTATGTCCTTACCAACAGATCTCTCCCTCATGTGATGTCCTTACCAACAGATCTCTCCCTCATGTGATGTCCATACCAACAGCTCTCTCCCTCATGTGATGTCCTTACCAACAGATCTCTCCCTCATGTTATGTCCTTACCAACAGATCTCTCCCTCATGTGATGTCCATACCAACAGCTCTCTCCCTCATGTGATGTCCTTACCAACAGATCTCTCCCTCATGTGATGCCCATACCAACAGCTCTCTCCCTCATGTGATGTCCATACCAACAGATCTCTCCCTCATGTGATGTCCTTACCAACATCTCTCTTCCTCACGTGATGTCCATACCAACAGCTCTCTGCCTCACGTGATGTCCTTACCAACATCTCTCTCCCTCACGTGATGTCCTTACCAACATCTCTCTCCCTCACGTGATGTCCTAACCAACATCTCTCTCCCTCACGTGATGTCCTTACCAACAGCTCTCTCCCTCACGTGATGTCCTTACCAACAGCTCTCTCCCTCATGTGATGTCCTTACCAATAGCCCTCTCCACCATGTAATGTCCTTACCAACAGATCTCTCTCTCACGTGATATCCTTGCCAACAGCTCTTCCCTCCCACATGCTTTACTGCTCAACAGCTCTCCTCCTCCCATATGCTTTCTTTGTTAACAGCTCTCCCCTCCAATGGGCTGTACTCACAACAACTTTCTCCTCCTATGGGCTTTCCTTACCAACAGCTCTTTCCCTTCCATGTGCTGCCCTTGCCAACGAATTTCCCCTCCTATGTGCTGCTTTTCCTCCAAGATGATGTCCTTGCCAACAGCTCTCCTCCTTGCATGTGCTGTGCTTGTCAACAGCTCCCCTTCCTCATACTGTGCTTGCCAAAAGCTCTACTTTTTCCATATGCTGTGCTTGTCAATGATTTTCTTCATTCCATGTACTGGGATTGCCAACAGCTCTCCCCTCCAACGTGCTTTACTGGTCAACAGCTCTCCTCCTCCCACATACTTTCTTTGTTAACAGCTCTCCCCTCCCATGTTCTGTCCTCACAACAATTTTCCCCTCCCATGGGCTGTCCTTGCCAATAGCTCTCTCTCTCTCTGCCATGTGCTGTCCTTGCTAACACATGTCTCCTCCTACATTCTGCCTTTGCCAACAGCTCTTATCCTCCAACATGATGTCCTTGCCAACAGCTCTCCTCCTTTTTGTACTGGGCCTCAAAGTTGTCGGAAAATCTGATCGTTCAGAATGAGGTGACGTACAACACATACGACGGGACTATACAGAGGCCAGTAGCCAATAGCTTTCGTCTCGAAATTTATTCTGAGCATGCGTGGCTCTTTGTGCGTCAGAATTGTCTACACACGATCGGAATTTAAACGATCAGATTTTGTTGTCAGAAAATTTTATATCCAGATCTCAAACTTTGTGTGTCGGAAATTCCGACGGAAAAAGTCAGATGGAGCCCACACACGATCGGAATTTCCGACAACACAACCCGATCGCACATTTTCCGTCGGAAAGTCTGACCGTGTGTACAGGGCATTAGAGTTGAAAAGTGTCTTCTTCTGCCGTCTCTTTGGCTAACTAATTCTGCTGTAGGGATCCTTTGCCAACTACAAATTTCTTATTTATAAAATAAAGATTGTATATAGATAGTATATAGAAAAGTATCAAATATAAGTAAGATTCAAAACATACAAACTTGAATTCCTCAAAGCATTAGCAGTGAATTTCTTGGTATGGGAGGATGCCTAGGCACTCCTGTGTATCCTGTATATCTGCAATGTAAAATTAAGCCACTGTATGCCTATAACTGTTATGCCGCGTACACACGAAGGGACTTTGTCCACCGGACCTAGTCCAGCGGACAAACCGCCGGACTTTCCAGCTGGGCTTCGCCGGACTTGAAAGCGAACGGACTTGACCACACACAATCACGCTAAAAGTCCGGCGGTTCACGCGATGACGTACAGCACGTACGACGGGACTAGAAAAAGAAAAATACTAGAAAAAATACTTGCTACTGAGCATGTGTCCTTTTTGGTCCGCCGGACCATACTACAGACGGCCGTATTGTCCGCCGGACTGCCAAGTCCAGCGGATAAATTTAAAACAAAACTTAAAACCTAGTCCGCGGGACTTTTGGGAAAAAAAGTCCGTCGAAGGCCCACACACGATCGGACTGTCCGGCGGACTCGAGTCCAGCGGACAATCCCACGGGAAAGTCCCTTTGTGTGTACGCGGCATAAGTCTCACCAGATTTGGAGTGAGATTTAGGGATGCCACTACTATGATGCTCCCCGTTCTGACATGAGGAAGCAATACCCCGCCTCTACCAAGATGGCCACCCCCATACATAACAGAACACATCATGGGAAGCAGAACACGTCATGGAAAGTAGTGGGCTGGGAGAGTCAAATCGACAGTTAAATATTTATGTGGTCCCAGCCACACCCTGGGGGAAGGTGCCCAGTAGGTGGCAGTGAGGGAGCATAAATTATTTGAGGCCTAGCGCAAAGGAGTTCTTGTCCAGGAGGAGAAGATCCCAGCCTGAAGGGCTGCTGCCCTCTCAGGCAGCCCAGCTGACATTTACCTGGATCTCGAGGTCCAGCTATGCTAAAGATGGGGGGACTATTTGCTAAGAAATTCTGATGCTAAAGAAGGGGGATTTTCGGTCTGGAGAGTCCAGTAAGGAAATGTCTGCCTGACACAGGAGGGAGGCATCCAAACACCCAAGTGTGAGTACAGACCTGAGAGTAGGAACTGGGTGACTGTTGCTGCTGTTAACCCCCTGGTGCACCAATACTAAGGCTTGCCGGGCCAGGGTCATTGCTTATGGTGTCTCAATGCTGTCCGTTCCCTGAGTTATTGTTAAAGGGACTGTTCTAAGAAGTAGCTGCAGAGAGAGAAGTGTCCTCTTCTAGTCGTTCATTGTTCTGGAGTATCCTACAGCTCCTAGTTCCCTATCCAAATTGTTTAGCAATAAATACAGAAAAAGGCAAACCTCTAAACTGTTTAATTGTGTCAGAGGAGTGACTGTTGCTTTGTGCCTGCCTGTGCATGGGTCCAAATCATTTGGTGAAGGGGGACTATGGTGTGGGGTTGGTTTTCAGGGGTTGGGCCTGGCCCCTTAGTTCCAGTGAAGGGAACTCTTAAGGCACTCTTAAGGCGTCAGCATACCAAGATATTTTGGACCATTGCAGTACAGTTTGGGGATGGCCCCTTCCTGTTCCAACATGACTGGGCACCAGTACACAAAACAAGGTCCATAAAGACATGGATGAGTGAGCTTGGGGAAGAGGAACTTGACTGGAACCAAAGGGTGGGCCAACTCAATATTGAACCCTACAGACTAATGCCTTGTATACACGGTCGGACATTCCGACCACAAAATCTGTCGGATATTTTTCCGACGGATTTTGGCTGAAACTTGTCTTGCATACACACGGTCACACAAAGTTGTTGGAAAATTTGATTGTTCCGAATGAGGTATTGTACAACATGTATGATGGGACTACGTAGAGGCCAGTAGCCAATAGCTTTCATCTACAAACTTCTTCTGAGCATACGTGGCACTTTGTGTGTCGGAATTCTCTCAGACGATCGGAAAAAGTCAGATCGGATTTTGTTGTCGGAAAATTTAAGGTCCTGCTCTCAAAGGTCCTGCTAGAGCCCACACATGATCGGATTTTCCGACAACATAATCCGATCTGACTTTTTTAGTCGGAATTTCCGACCGTGTGTACAGGGCATTAGACTGGGATGCCATTAAAGATAATGTGCGTGTAAAGGCAAGTGCCTCAATACTTTTGTATGTGTTTTTAGCTTTATGTATTTCATATGTGTATTTAGCTGTTTGGCTGAAGGGTTAGCTTTAACCACTAGCTGACCAGCCGCCGCAGTTATACAGCGGCAGGTTGGCACGGCTGTCCCTGGAGCCAATGCACATGCCCGGCGGCGCAATGACCGCCGGGTACCCATGATCATGCGTGACAGAGCGAGAACCGAGATCTGTGTGCGTAAACACACAAAGGGGAGAGGAGAGAGATTGCATGTTCATACTAAGTATGAACACCGATTTCTCTCCTCCCCTAGTCAGTCCCATCCCCCCTACAGTTAGAACACACATAGGGGACACACTTAACCCCTTGATCGCCCCCTAGTGTTAACCCCTTCCCTGACAGTGACCCTTATACAGTAATCAGTGGCTATTTTTAGCTCTGATCACTGTATAATTGTCAATGGTCCCAAAATAGTGTCAAAAGTGTCCATCGCAATGTCGCAGTCCTGATAAAAATCGCAGATCGGCACCATTGCTAGTGAAAAAATTATAATAATAAAAATTACATAAATCTATCCCCTATTTTGTAGACGCTATAACTTTTGCCCAAACCAATCAATATAAACTTATTGCAATTTTTTTTTTTACCAAAAATATGTAGAAGAGTACATATCAGCCTAAACTGAGGAAACAATTTGTTAAAAAAAAAAATGGGATATTAATTATAGCAAAAACTACAAAATATTATCGCTTTTCTTTGTTTATAGCACAAAAAATAAAAACCGCAGAGGTGATCAAATACCACCATTAGAAAGCTCTATTTGTGGGGAAAAAAGGGACATAAATTGTGTTTGGGTAAAATGGCGCACGACCGTGCAATTGTCAGTTAATGCGACGCAGTGCGGTATCGCAAAAAATGGCCTGGTCAGGAAGGGGGCAAGTCCTTCCGGGGCTGAAGTGGTTAAAAACAATTATGAAAAAAATGACCCCAAAACATTATAGCTCCTTTTCAAGTTTTTATTCCTTGCGACCAGAGAAGTGTGAAAATTGCTGAATCCTCTTACACTGGAAGGGAACATTGGAATTATTTTTCAGTGTTTGTGTTGATTTTCAATAGAATATATGCTGTGCAGGAAACGAGAGTCGAGAAGTGGACACATTCTAACAGCATTATCACTACGGGGATAAAATTACGGATTAGCCACCAAGATGTAACGCAAAGAGACAAGGAAGAAAAAAAATGGATGTACTTCTGGCGTTAGGCCTCGAGGGACTATAATTTACCTCGAAAAGTGACATTTGTTTCGACTCTGGACGGCGCGGCGCTCTCTAATAATATCTACCCCTGGCACAAGCTCATTTCCTGTAGTCACTTGTAAATAATCTGTTTTGATATAAGCGTTTGGCTGATAAGACGATCGGCTGGATACTTGTGCCTCTGCCTTATGACTTATCTGATCTTCACAAGACGCGGTTTCTGGCAGGGGACCCATCTCACACATTCAAACCACGTACTAGCTTGTAAGAGTATCATGAAGTAAACTGGGCTGATTGTGTTACTCAAACACCACGTCCCAGTCATGCAGAGGAAACAACACATCATAAAGAAAATCAGGACTTTATGGGGCTCATTCACATTATAGCGTACATTAAAATCCATGAAAAAACACATGCATTGATATACATACTTTGTATTATTTTATCAGTTTCTGTGTGTAGCTCACGGTTCTAGCAGCTGCTTTTTCTACACATTATTTATATATGTTCTTTAGTGCAGTATTTTTCTATTTTTTCCATTGATATACATTGACATCCGTTTTTTAAGCAAATTTCTGTGCTTTTTATTATATGTTGACTTACTGCATACTTCCGAACAGCTCTGCATTGCAAAAAACACAAGCTCTCAGTACTATGGAGCTCTCAGTACTATGGGACTCTGAGTACTATGGAGCTCTCAGTACTATGAAGCTCTCAGTACTATGGAGCTCTCAGTACTAGGGGGCTCTGAGTACTATGGAACTCTCAGTACTATGGAGCTCTCAGTACTATGGAGCTCTCAGTACTAGGGGGCTCTGAGTACTATGAAACTCTCAGTACTATGGAGCTCTCAGTACTATGGGACTCGCAGTACTATGGGGCTCTCACTACTATGGGGCTCTCGGTACTATGGGACTCTCGGTACTATGGGACTCTCGGTACTATGGGACTCTCGGTACTATGGGGCTCTCGGTACTATGGGGCTCTCAGCACTATGGGGCTCTCAGCACTATGGGGCTCTCAGCACTATGGAGCTCTTAGTACTATGGGACTCTCAGTACTATGGAGCTCTCAGTAGTACTATGAGACCCTCGGTACTATGGGACTCTCGGTACTATGGGACTCTCAGTACTATGGGACTCTCAGTACTATGGGACTCTCAGTACTATGGAGCTCTCAGTACTATGGGACTCTCAGTACTATGGACTCTCGGTACTATGGGATTCTCGGTACTATGGAGCTCTTGGTACTATGGGACTCTCAGTACTATGGAGCTCTCGGTACTATGGAGCTCTCGGTACTATGGGGCTCTCGGTACTATGGGGCTCTCAGTACTATGGGGCTTTCAGTACTATGGAGCTTTTCCTCTCTTCCTTCACATCCCTAAACAAACTTTTATGTGCTGTAGCTGCAGCACTGTAGCTGTAGGAGGTGGAGTGAAAGGGAATACTATAGAGTGTCACTTGAGTGACAGCTCTAATGCCGCGTACATGGAAACAGTCCGATGGGAGCTCTTCAACAGATTTTCTGTGTATGCCCATCAGTCTTTTTCTGTCGGAATTTCCGACGGACTTTGGATTGAGAACCTGTTCTCAATTTTTCCGACCGAAAACCTTTCTATCGGATTTTCCGATCGTGTGTATGTAATTCCGACACGTAAAATTCCGACACATGCTCGGAAACAATTCGACGCATGCTCGGAAGCATTAAACTTCCCTTTTATAGTGCTGTCGAACGTGTTTTATGCCGCTGTGTTATTGACCGTCGGAATTTGGTGTGACCGTGTGTAGGCAAGACAATTTGAGCGAAATTCCGTTGGAATTCCGAAGGGAAAACCATCAGAGCTTTTTCCGACGAGAATTCCGACCGTGTGTACGCGGCATAAGTCTGCTATGGCTGCTGACATCACATCCAAGAAGGCGGCTCCCAGCAGCAGTCTCTGGCTTTTAGATGTCTACACAAGAGAGGCTTTTACAGGTAAACAACATCCATAAAATAAATGAAATGTATGTATAATCCTATAGAAGATTGTTGTTGTAATGAATGGTCTGGTGACAGGGTATCTTTAAAAACCCTATTGTGTTCAACCAGGTCAAACCTGTAAAAGAGACTACATCTTTCTTTTAGAGGGTTGCTCCCTCTAATAGTCTCTTCTATTTCCTGTGCTGAGTTCCTGGGCTTGCAAACCTGCTGTGCTCGATATAGGAGACTCCCACCATCCTATTTGGATTTGTGTGGGAACGCACAAAGGTGGGTGTAAATACCCTTTTGGGGTGGGCATATCCCTTTGGGGGTGGGAATACACAAGATTGGGCTCAAAATCTCTTTGGGGGTGGGTACACAAGTGTGGGTAGGAATACCCCTTTGGAGGTGGGAACACACAAGTGTGGGCTTGAATACCCCTTTTGGGGCCAGAACACACAAAGGTGGCCTGGAAAACCCCTTTGGGGGTGGGAACACACAAGAGTGAGCTGGAATACCCCTTTTGGGGCCAGAACACACAAAGGTGGCCTGGAATACCCCTTCGGGAGAGGGAACACACAAGAGTCGGTAGGAATACTCCCTTTAGGGGTGGGATCACACAAGAGTGGGCTTGAATACCCCTTTGTTGTCTGTAATACACAAAGGTGGTCTGGAATACCACCTTTGGAAGTGGGAACATGCAAGAGTGGGCTGGAATACCTCTTCTGGGGCCAGAACACACAAAGGTGGCCTGCAATACCCCTTTTGGGGTGGGAACACACAAGAGTGGGCTTGAATACCTCTTTGAAAGTGGGAGTATGCAAGAGTGGGCTGCAATATCTCTTTGGGGGTGGGAACACACAAGATTTGGTGGGAACACACAAGAGAAGGCTGGAATACACCTTTGGGGGCGGAACACACAAAGGTGAGTGGGAATACCCCTTTGGGGTGGGAACAAACAAAGGTGGACTGGAATGCCCCTTGGCAGTGGGAATACACAAGTGTGGGCTGGAATATCCTTTTGGGGGTGGAAACACACATGAGTGGGTGGGAATACCCCATTTGGGGGTGGGAACACACAAAGGTGGGTTGAAATACCCCTTTGGGGATAGGAATACACAAGCATATGCTGGAATATCCCTTTGGGGGTGGGAACACATAAGAGTGGGTGGGAATACCCCTTTTGGCAGGGTGGGAACACATGATGTTGGGCTGGAATACCCCTTTGGGGGTAGGAACACACAAGTGTGAGTGGCAATACACCTTTGGGGATGGAAACACACAAAGGTGGTCAGGAACACCCAAAGCTCCCAGGTGGATAGGAGCAGAGTGTGTAATTTTGGTAAAGAGATCTCACTTCACGAGTACCCAAAACATATAAGAATCCGTAGGCTGACCCAGCACACCATGCTCCATCTATGACTAAACTAACACTTGTGGACAGACACTTTAAATCACTATCCTCCTCTTAGTTTAGGCTGGAGTTATTCACAGATATGATCCATTTGGCAGCAGGGTCATATGTGAGATTTAGGAAGTGGTATGGGATATGAGATTATTGCTGGGGGGTGCGACAAAAGACTATTGATCCTTTTTTTCCCCCACGAGGATAGAAAAATAACCATCATATATTATTATTCTTGAGCTGCGGGCTTGCCGATCAGCCGTAAATAAGCGCATACGGATCCCATCTGCAGTCATCGGGATTATTACCTCCTGCTAAAGATTGCTTTAGGCCGCGGCAATTCATAATACACGCCTGACTAGCTAGCATTGTTGATGTCATTGAGTAAATACCCTCCTCGCCGTATAATGGAACGGATAGAGAGCCGCGGATGCTTTGTCAAAACGTGCGCCACTTAGGATGTGCTCAAATTGGCTGCCGCCCGCCCCGCTGCTAACGCTTCGGCGTAATGTTGCTGGCGGCGGATGGATGAGACGATACGACCAGTGTCATATTTCACTCATGCAAATGAAGTCTTCTAAAACGTTTGATTAAATTGGAATTCTCGCTCTCCCTCTCTCCAGAGCTGAGAGAATGAACTTGTTTTCTTCTGAAAGTTAATTAAAACGAGGCAGGAGAAATTTCAAGGCCTGAGCAAAATTGAGGGTTTGATGAAAGAAAAATTGGGGGAAATTTAACCAATTTGTATGTCAAGCCAAAAATGTTGTTTTCTGGTTTTGGATGAAGTGGGAAAGGATAAGAACTCCTGCCATGTTTGTACTACTACCGTATAAAAAAGTGCAGAATATACCACGCTAAAATATGCAATACCAAAGGACTGCAGCGATTAACCAAGTGATATAAACCAGGTGACATACATAAACGAAATAAATCGTGCTATTCTGAAAACAACAAAAAAAATGTGCTATAACACAATAAATGTAAGCGAAAACATCATAAAGTGCAAAAAAGGACAAATAAATGAATACACTTCTGTGTATAAATGAGTCCTAATAACTGATGCAAAGAGTCCAAGGATAAAGTAGAAGTTCCACCACCAAGTGACTTGATGCAATTTTCTGTGGCACCCCACACACAGTAGTCGAGACCACCTATCTCTAGGATGGTCAAACACGCAGGCAGAATACCCTCTGCGGGGTAGCATTAGGCCAAGCCACTAGGTCACTGAAATGGTAGATTGATCCTTCACCATAATAGCCCCTCACAGCGGGATGTCCGATCATCCAGGAAAAAGAGGCGGAAATTGCACGTCACTTGGTGGTGGAACTTCTACTTGAAAAGGTAACCCAGATGTATCCTGACTCTTTGTCTTTGAGTTACTGTACCCCTATACCATTGCCCCACTATAACTACCGAAAGTGTATACTGACACAAAGGGTGGGATTAAACTGGCCATTTACAGCCCCTTTATTAAAATAAACACTTATGTAAGCAATAATAAAAACCAAAGAAAAACATAACATTTTGGTTGCCGATTCTTGGAGGCACTAAATCTCAAAATATTTCCTTGTATCTGCATAAACTCAGGAACAAACCACACTCTGCAGATACACCATAGTAACTCCCAGTTAATCCACCATAACTGGCATTCCCCCGTGGACCCATACCTTTGATGTGTCCCAATCATCTGATTACAGCAGTTTATTTAAAAATGCCTCCAAACAGCCCTCAAAAATTCCACTCGCAAAATGCGAGCATTGTGCGAGTGGATTTTTAGGGCTGGTGAGTGTGGGCTGCCTGGGATAGGGGGGAGTGTGGGCAGCCTGGGTTGTATGCGAGCAATCGTAGGGGAAGAGAGAGGAGAGGAGAGCCGCCACCGCCGCCTGGTTGATCAGAGCGTGGGGAGCATAACAGCTTTCATTTCAATAGCTGTGTGTCCCCCGCCGCGCACTGTCATATACAGCCCCTCCCCATTGTCCGGGGAACTTTGATAGACAGATCACCCGTCCCAGGATTGGAGGGGTGATCTGTCTATTAAAGTGTCCAGAAAAGGGGGAGGGGCTGTATATGACAGCGCACGGCGGGGAACACACAGCTATTGAAATGTAAAGCTGTTATGTTCCCCGCGCTCTGATCAACCAGGCAGCGGTCCTTTCACATGGGCAGCCAGGGGGTGATAAAAACAGGCAATTGATCCATGATCCATACACTGTAATGGCGTGTACACACGACCGTCGGACTAGGTCCGACGGTCTTTCCGACGGTCTTTCCGACGGTCTTTCCGACGGACTTTCAACGGAGTTCCGACGAACTTTCCGAATGAACGGACTTGGCCACACACAATCACACTAAATTCTGACGGATTCGAACGTGATGACGTACGACCAGACTAAATAAGAATAAGGAAGTTCATAGCCAGTAGCCAAATACACAAAAAGTTCAAGGTTGTGTGAATCTTGATGAAAACATGAGTTTTCATTGGGTGAAAACATGATACCCCCAAAAGTCTCTGATTCTTTGGGACTGTCCCAGTGTTTTAATAAAACCCTGCCATCACGTGGATCTGGGCTGTGTCCCACTGCTGGTCCTGGTACCAAGTTCTCCTATGCCTCCCTCCCCCCAGAGGCTGGTCACCCAGAGTTGTAGCAGCCAAACTTCCCAACAAGATAGATACGTGACAATGCTTCTGATTGACTGTGTTCCCCAGAGGGCACAGGAGGTTTCCCATTACCTTTTTCTCTGTGGCTCACTTCTCTAGATCATGTTTTACACTGGAGCCACCAAGAAGTTAGTGATGGGAAACTTCCTGTTAGGGGCACTGAGATATATGCAGCAGGTTCCAGTAGATCAGCAGCATTGTCACTAATTGATGGATCACCTTCTGAAAGTGCCCCCTCTCCCTCTCCAAAGCATCACTACCCCCTGCTCCACTTGGCACCAATGCCCCCTCTCCTTCCACAGAATACCAGTTCCCCCTCATCCTGCCCGGAGAATCAGCCCCTTCCCCCTAAGAGAGAGCACCAATGCCCCCCCTCGGATCAACAACATCCCCCCTCTCCAACTGAGCATAAGTGCCCCCTCTCCATCCCCATAGCATCACAACCCCTTCTCCTCCCTCCTCCACATAGCACCAATGCCCTCTCTCCCTCCACAGAGTACGAGTTCTACCTCTTTCTTCCCAGAGAACGAGGTCCCCCAACAGAACCCTAATACCCCCCTCTGAGCAACAATGCCCCTCTTTTCCAGCTGGGCCCCAATGCCCCTTCTCCCTCCACAGAGTACCAGTTCCCCCTCTCCCTCCCCAGAGAACCATGTCCCCTCCTACAGAATACCAATGCCCAACCTACAATTCTCCTCTTCTCCAACTGAGCACTAGCGCCCCCTCTTCCCCCCCACTGGGGCATTTGTTTTCCATTTTGACCAAGGATACCAAGAATTCTTCCTCTCACCAACCACTGACTTGGGAATTTTTTTCTCCCGGTAACCACCAACGCCAGTCATTTTGTTCCTTCCTTTGCTCACTGATGCTGGCATGTTTTTGCCCCCCCTGACCATTAAAGGCAGGTATCTTTATCCTCCCCCGAGTCAACAACACTGGGCATTTTTTGTCCTCTCCTTGACCACTGACAATGTCATCATTTTTCTTTCCCCTCAACCACCAACCGGATATTTTTTCCTCCAGTTGGCCTTGAATACTGGCCATCATTTCCTCCTGCTGGTCAACAGTAGGGGCAATATTACACATACTGCTGACCACTGCATTATGTTGTACATAACAAAGTGCTGACTGACTACTGTACGTGTTTTATTCGGTGTCTCAACAGTTGCTAAGTAGTTTCTGACTATTTTAATGAAGTTCTTCTTTAACGACCTAACTTGTTCTGAGCTGACAACATATGATGCCGTTCCAGTTTAACCAAGCGTGCGCGCCCATGGGAGTGGGTGCCAGTGGGCGACAGTGGGCACGCTGTATGCCTAGGACACGGTGTGACCCCGATGACACGGCTCTCTACCCATGTGATCACCTGTGTCCAATCACAGCTGATCACATTTAAACAAGGAAATGCCGTTTATTGGCTCTCTTTGCCTCACACTAGCACAGTGTGAGGAGAGCCAATCAGTGGCATTTCCTCACAGGAAAGACCTGTACAGGTAATCAGGGCACTGATGATCAGTGCCCTGATTATCAGTGCAGCCCCAATTGTGCCCAGCAGTAATGCCAGTCTATGCCCAGCAGTGATGCCAATCTGTTCCCAGCAGTGATGCCAACCTGTGCTCATCAGGGATGCCAATCTGTGCCCACCAGTGATGCAAGTCAGTGCTGCCTTTCAGCGACCATCAGTGCGTGCTCATCAGTGCTGCCCATCAGTGCCCATTAGTGCCACCTACCAGTGCTCATCAGTGCTGCATATCAGTGTCGCCTATCAGTGCTGCATATTAGTGCCTCCTCATCAGTGGCCTTCAGTGCCGTCTCATCAGTGCCTATCAGTGCCGCCTCATCAGTGCAGTTTATCAGTGCCCATCAGTGCAGCCTCATCAGCGCATATCAGTGAAGGAGAAAAATTACTTATTTACAAAATTTTCTGACAGAACTTTGATTTTTTTTTTTGCAAAAAATAAAAAAAACCCAATGGTGATTAAATACAACCAAAGGAAAGCACTATTTGTGTGAAAAAATGATAAAAATTTGATTTGGATACAGCGTTGCCTGACCGTGCAATTGCCCGGTATTAAAGCGGGTAAGGTAGGCTCAGACAAATCTGCTCACTTACTAAGCTCTGGAGCAACTGCATTTGCAAAGTGCACAGTCTATTTGCCTTTAGTAAATCAACCTCAAAGTCTCTGCATTCAGATCCCTGCTCCTGTCGACTCGTGAAATCAAATTTTGACATGCAGGTGTGTTTGCGTAGCCGATGTGTCTGCATTCACCCCAATAGAGGGGATGCAGGCACGATAATCAAGGGAGCCTTTATGCAGGACGGGTGTCAGCTCCTGTCTGAATTAAGCCTTATGCCGCGTACACATGACTGGACTTTTCGATGGACTAGGTCCGACGGTCTTCCCGATGGACTTTCGGCGGAGTTCCGACGGACTTTCCGAATGAACGGACTTGGCCACACACAATCACACCAAAGTCCGACGAATTTGAACGTGATGACGTACGACCAGACTAGAATAAGGAAGTTCATAGCCAGTAGCCAATAGCTGCCCTAGCGTTGTTTTTTGTCTGTCGGACTAGCATTCACACAAACGTATTTCTCGATAGGAACTGGGTCCGGTGGAGTTCCGATGGAAAAATTTGAAACATGTTCTATTTCTAAAGTCCGTCAGATTTTTGGACAGCAAAGGTCCGATGGAGCCCACACATGATCGAATTGTCCGACCGATTCGTTCCGTCTGACCTTTGCTGTTGAAAAGTCTGGTCGTGTGTACGCGGCATTAGCCCAGGTCAGGCCTGGTGCAAGGATTTTGGACACCCTAGGCAAAACCTAATTTTGCGCCCCCCGGATAGACCCTGACTCCACCCCCTTTGCCCTGCCCATGTATACCCTACCTTTTTGATGAAGTGCCTATCAAATGCAGCCCACCAGCGTCCATCAAATGCAGCCTCACCAGCGCCCATCAATGAATGTTTGCTTGCTTCCATTAATTCGGGAGTTGGGACACAGACACAGTTCTCTGCCGCCACTGCGCCTCTGACACTATGTGCGAACGGAGCGGCAGCTGCCTGCTGATGCTTAGACTTAGCTGCTTGCTGCAAAGAGAAGAGAGTATAAACACCAGTAGCCGGGCGCCCTAAGCAGCAGTGCGCCCTAGGTGGCGGCCTAGTTTGCCTAGTTGTAGCACCGGCCCTGGCCCAGGTTCACACTGACAGCGGGAATGAAATCGTGCGAGTTGAGCTGAACACACGCGATTTCTTTCCCACATGTCAGTCCTGAATTCTGGGGGCGATTTCAGAGACATCTGTGTGGGTTTCTGCACAGATGTCTATGGAAATCGCACCCCGAAGTCGCCAAAAGTAGTACAGAAACTTGTACCTATTCAGGCGGTGCCATTGCCGGCAATAGCGGCCAATTTGGCATGCAATTTTACATGTCCAATCGCATGCCAAATCGCTGTAATATGAACCAGGGCTTACAGGTTTACTTTTTTTGTGGTAACCAACTGTTTTTCATTTTTTTTATTCATTCATATAGCGATCTCAGCCATCTGTCAATTGTTCACCCTTGTTCCGAATCTCTGTGTTAAATGTTTATAAAAGCCATGGCAGAGCGGTGAAACAAAACAACAACGAAAAAATCAATCCTTCGGCAATCTTTTTTAATAGATCTCATGGAGTTTGGCGCACGGCATGAACGCGATCGCAGGCTTGGTTGGAGATTTTACAGCAGAGCAAAACCCCTATTACCAGCAAGGTTTGATGCCTTTACAACAGAGAAATAAATCGATTCTCTCTCTGGATGAGCTGGAAGTCTTCGAAGATGGTGGATCTGGCACATACCGTTGCTGCCAGTCCCCGGGCCCCCCTCTCTCCCGGCAGGGAATAAGGCTCTGTGGTCTGTCGGTAATATCAGGAATTAGCAGCGAATAGAAGAAGCACCTTGGTTTGGAGGAGCCGGGGTGGAGAGGTTGCATTCCCAGGGACTCAGCGTTTAGGTTATGAGATTATATTTCCCTGAGTGTTGCAGCTCGGTGTATAAATCATTTTCCATCGCTTTCCGCTCTCACAAGGGGATATGCTAAATATTGCCATGAAATTGCTGCTGAGGGGAACGTCCTGCCAACGCGCCTAGAATCCCGATTGCATTGTTATTCTGCAACGCCGGGTCCTTAAAGCTGAACTCCGGGCGGATAGAAAAATCACACAAATTAATTGCGTTATTATGTCTCCATTAAAGTGTAAGGAACCCTGACAATAAACTTCTCCTCTGTGCTCCCTTCTGTCTGCTTAACCTCTTCAACCCCCCCCCCCCTCCACTTTAATGACCAGGTCATTTTTTGCGATGTGGCACTGCATTGCTTTAACCGCTTCAGCCCCGGAAGATATGGCTGCTGAATGACCGGGGCATTTTTTTCGATTCGGCACTGCGTCGCTTTAACTGACACTTGTGCAGTCGCGTGGCGCTGCACCCAAACAAAATTGACGTTTTTTTCCCCCACAAATAGAGCTTTCTTTTGGTGGTATTGATCACCTCTGCGGTTTTTATTTTTTTCGCTATAAACAATAAAACAAAAAACAAATTTAACAATAAAAGAGCAACAATTTTGAAAAAAACATAATATTTTGTACATTTTGCTATAATAAATATCCCCATTTTTTTTAAAAGAAAAAGATAATTTTTTTCTCAGTTTAGACCGATATGTATTCTTCTACATATTTTTGGTAATAAAAATCGCAATAAGCATATATTGATTGGTTTGTGCAAAAGTTATAGTGTCTACAAAATAGGGGATAGATCTATAGCATTTTTATTATCATTTTTTTTTGCTAGTAATGGCAGCGATCTGCAATTTTTATCCGGACTGCGACATTATGGCGGAGACATTGGACACTTTTGACAAATTTTTTGGACAATTGGCATTTATACAACGATCAGTGCTATAAAAATGCACTGATTACTGAAAAAATGGCACAGGCAAGGAAGGGGTTAACACTAGGGGGCGATCAAGGGGTTAACTGTGTTACGGCGCTGTGTTCTAACTGAAGGGGGGATGGGACTGTCGAGGGGAGATGACAGACCGCTGTTCATACTTTGTATGAACAGCGGCCACAGGGTGAAGTGGCCACAGGGTGAAGCGATGTTACATAACATTGTTTCGCCCAGCCGTGCCATTCTGCCACAGTAAAACTGCGGCGGCTGGTCAGCAAGTGATTTACTGACAATTGCGCGGTCGTGTGATGCTGTACCCAAACAAAATTGATGTGTGTTTTTTTCCCCCACAAATAAAGATTTCTTTTGGTGGTATTTAATCACCTCTGCGGTTTATATTTTTTGCGCTATAAACAAAAAAAGACAGACAATTAAAAAATATATATATATATTTTTTTACTTCCTGCTATAAAACATATCCAATAAAAAAATATGTAAAAAAATCTAATTTCTTCATCAATTTAGGCCAATATGTATTCTGCTACATATTTTTGGTAAAAAAAATCCAATAAGCCTATATTGATTGGTTTGTGCAAAAGTTATAGCGTCTACAAACAATGGGATATTCTCATGGAATTTCTTAAAATTTTGTTAATTTTTTTACAGTACTGCGACATTGCGGTGGAAAATCTGACACTAAGTGACACTTTTTGGGGTCAGTGACACCAATACAATGATCAGTGCTAAAATGCACTTTCACTGTACTAATGACACTGGCAGGGAAGGGGTTAACAGCAGGGGCAATCAAAGGGTTAAATGTGTTCCCTGGGAGTGCTTGCCAACTGTGGGGGTGCTTTGACTGGGGGAAGACAGAGATCCGTGTTCCTGATTAGCAGAAACACAAGATCTCCATCTTCCCCTCTGACAGAACGGCGATCTGCCTTATGCCGCGTACACACGAAGGGACAATCCCGCGGGATTATCCGCTGGACTGAAGTCCAGCGCATAATCCCCTCGTGTGTGGGCACCGGCGGACTTTTTGGCGCCAAAGTTTTAAGTTTGGTTTTAAAATTATCCGCTGGACTTGGCAGTCCAGCGGACAATCCCGCCGTTAGTAGGCAAGTCCGCGGGACTTTTGAAAATGAACGGACTTGCCCACACACGGAGCAGTCCGTTCATTTCGAACGTAACTTCAGGTACGTAGCTAGCGTAGGCAGTAAATGCCGGCGCGCTAGCTCCGTCACCTGTCATGGATTTAAAGGGAATCCCCACGCCGAAAAACGGCGTGGGGGTCCCCCCCAAATCCATGTCAGACCCTTATCCGAGCACGCAGCCTGGCAGGCCGGGAAAGGGGTGGGGACGAACGAGCGCCCCCCCCTCCTGAGCCGTACCAGGCCGCGTGCCCTCAACATGGGGGGTGCCCTGGGGAAAGGGGGGCCGTGCGGCCCCCCCACCCCAAAGCACCTTGTCCCCATGTTGATGAGAACAAGGGCCTCTTCCCGACAACCCTGGCCGTTGGTTGTCGGGGTCTGCGGGCGGGGGCTTATCGGAATCTGAGAGCCCCCTTTTATAAGGGGGCACTCAGATCCCGGCCCCCCACCCTATGTGAATGAGTATGGGGTACGATGTACCCCTACCCATTCACCTAAGGTGTAAAATGTAAAGTAAAAAAAACACCCACACTTTTGAAAAAATAGTTTATTGCACTGCTCCGGGGGTCTTCTTCCGTCTTGGGGGTCTTCTCGCCGGACTCCCCCGCCATTTACCAAGCTCTTTTACCGAGCGGGGGAAGTCCGGCTACCTTCTTCGTCGTCGCCGCCGTCGTCTGGGGGTCTCGATCCGCCTTCGGGGGTCTTCGGGGGTCTTCCGGGGTCTCTTCTGTTCTTGCGGCGGTCGTCGTCATCCGCGCCGCCGGCGCCTTCTCCTTCTTCTTGTCCTTCTTCTTCTTCTTCTTCTTCCGATGTTGACCCGATGCTCTCTCTGCCCGGAATTAGTGATGTCCAGTTCATGAACGAATCGTTCTTTTGAATCGATTCTTTTCAGTGAACTGGGTGAGTCGATTCATCTGAGTGAACTGATCCGTTTGAAACAGTTCACTGTGCACTCAGTACATAGCACAGCATAGCAGGCCTGCTAAATGGTAATATGATCCTAGAGTGAGAGAGCTCGGCCCCTCCCTGCAACCAATCAGCGACAAGAGTCAGGAGTACACACTAAACCGAGTTAAAGAATCACATGAGTTACCGAGTTAAAGAATCATATGAGTTATTAGAACTCAGTACACTGAAAGAACCATGAGTCCCCACCAGAACAAGATGTAGAACAACACACTGAATCAGTGATCAGGGAGCAGTAGTACACTACAGACTGCTTTCAAGACAGAGAGGACAGAGTCATGATAAGAAGATATCCTCATTCAGATTAATTATTTAACCCTTTAGTATTTAGTTGGCTTATCCTAAAGGAAATATGCATGTTAAAAGGGAAAAATATCCCTTCTGGGACATGTGTCTAATTTAGTAGCTATATAACTGAATGAGAGAGCAGTCTAATTTTTATAACACAAAAATAAATTTTATCCTGCTTTATAGTATATTTTTCTGCCGTCTGCGTAATATTGTTCTGCGTTCTGGTCCTGAGATTTCCATGCCCCTTGGATTTTTTTTTTTTTGGTGTGGTGATAGCTAACGTGTGAATAAATCATTGTTTATGTGCATGCCCTACGCACATTTATTCACATGCAGATATCAGGGTCAGTGGGGATGGTTTTAGTTTTTATTTTTTCACTTAACAATCCCCTATGTGATAGTTTGTTGAAGTGACAGGTTCTCTTTATTGCATCTGGGGTGTGTTATATCATCATATGAGTATAGGATTGTGCTCAGTAACCTGGGTAGCAGGTGTTCTGTCAGATAAAGCAATCTATAGGAGCAGCCAATATTATCACTTATGGTGACGCACAAACAGTTGTGTAAACGCTAAGCCTGTTTTTGTGCGTGTAAATTGCATTCTGATGGGCCAACTTCACAGTTAAGATTGATAGCCATCAGATTTGTCTGTAGTCTTTACAGTGCATAATGAGGCCCCTTTTACACTTGTGTGACTTGTCCTGCGACTTGGGACTACAAAGTCGCATGACAAGTGGTACCCCACGATTTTCAATGAGTACCATTCATATCTGTGCGTCTTCCAGTCACTGCCAGACTGCAAAGTAGTCACTGCACTACTTTGGTCTGATTTTGATGCGACTTGAGGCAGAGACATCAAGATTACATAAGTATTTCTTCAAGTCGCATCAAAATCTCATCAAAGTCACAGTAAAAATTGTGGCAAAAATTGCATGACTTTCAAGTTGCTTTAGTGTGAAAGGAGCCTAAGGCCCGGTTCACACTGCTGCGGTGCGGGAGATCGCATATGATTTGCACCGCACTGCAGTTCAAATCATATGCGATCTCTGTGCGATGCAAATTCAGTCATACAGATAGTATGGCTGAATTCACATCGCATTCGGCCCAAAATCGAAGAGGACCCTTTTTTCGGTCCACAGCAGAATCGGATCGCATGGTGTTCTCACCATGCGATCCGATTCCTGTCCGAGTTTGCAGATCGCACTGCGATATGCGAGCTGCTATGGGGGTGTCATTAAAATTTCACTGACACTCCCAGCAGCTCGCATAGGGCAGTGTGAACTGCCGGCGGGAGACATGCGGTGCAGGAACCCGCAGTAGATTCGCAGCGTTCCCGCACCGCAGCAGTGTGAACCGGGCCTAACGATTGGATTTTACTATCGTGGGTACTTCGCCCGCGGTAGTAAAATCCAAATTTTTCCTGTGCATGCGCTGTAAAGACAACGGAAAAATGTGATGGCTAGCAATGTTAACTGTGAAGTTGCCCCATCAGAATGAGGTTCACATGCACAAAAATCCGCTTTTCATTTACACAGCTTTTTGTGGGTCAGTCTGACACAACAACAATAGGATTGGGCTCTGAGAAAGGAAAATACAAGAAAAAACCTCCCCAGGACCTGCCAACCTTCTGTGAAGAATCATTTTTTTGATTCTAATCATTTAAGAAGGTTGAGTCAGAGCTGTGGTTCACTTGCTTGTCAGTAGACTCAGCAAGTGAACCGAAGAACCGAAGAATCGATTCATTGAATCGGTTCATTTCAGTGAGTAGTTCGAAATGAACCGATTCAGTTAAAAGATCCGGACTTCCCATCACTACCCGGAATGCCTGTGCCGCTCTGCGCTGGGACTTATATAGGGGCATGGAGACAGGGTCACATGTTCATGTCACATGGTGACCCCGCCCCCTTGTGTTGTCACAGTCCCGGAGGATGCTGGGACTGTGACATCGCAAGGGGGCGGGGTCACCATGTGACATGAACATGTGACCCTGTCCCCATGCCCCTATATAAGTCCCAGCGCAGAGCGGCACAGGCATTCCGGGCAGAGAGAGCGTCGGGTCAACATCGGAAGAAGAAGAAGAAGAAGAAGGACAAGAAGAAGGAGAAGGCGCCGGCGGCGCGGAAGACGACGACCGCCGCAAGAACAGAAGAGACCCCCGGAAGACCCCCGAAGACCCCCGAAGGCGGATCGAGACCCCCAGACGACGACGACGAAGAAGGTAGCCGGACTTCCCCCGCTCGGTAAAAGAGCTTGGTAAATGGCGGGGGAGTCCGGCGAGAAGACCCCCAAGACGGAAGAAGACCCCCGGAGCAGTGCAATAAACTATTTTTTCAAAAGTGTGTGTGTTTTTTTTACTTTACATTTTACACCTTAGGTGAATGGGTAGGGGTACATCGTACCCCATACTCATTCACATAGGGTGGGGGGCCGGTATCTGGGGGCCCCCTTATTAAAGGGTGCTCCCAGATGCCGATAAGCCCCCGCCCGCAGACCCCGACAACCAACGGCCAGGGTTGTTGGGAAGAGGCCCTTGTCCTCATCAACATGGGGACAAGGTGCTTTGGGGTGGGGGGGGCCGCACGGCCCCCTTTCCCCAGGGCACCCCCCATGTTGAGGGCACGCGGCCTGGTACGGCTCAGGAGGGGGGGGGGGGGGCGCTCGTTCGTCCCCACCCCTTTCCTGGCCTGCCAGGCTGCGTGCTCGGATGAGGGTCTGACGTGGATTTCGGCGTTGGGAGTCCCTTTAAATCCATGCCAGCTTACGGAGCCAGCGCGGCGGCATTTACTGCCTACGCTAGCTACAAATCTGAAGTCACGTGCTAAATGAACGGACTTGCCGATGAGCGGCAAGTCCGTTCATTTTCAAAAGTCCTGCGGACTTTGGCCGGCGGATTATCCGTCCGTGCGTGTGTGGGCAAGTCCTCACGTGTGTGGGCAAGTCCACACGCTCGGAAAGTCCAGCGGACCCAGCTGGAAAGTCCGGCGGGATTGTCCGCTGGACTAGGTCCGCCGGCAAAAGTCCGCACGTGTGTACGCGGCATTACATAGACAGACTGCTGTTCTGTCTCTCTCGGTAAAAATCTCGTGAACATTGGGTCCGCAAGACTCGCTGATTGGCTCCTGATGTGTCTAATCACAGCGGGAGCAGCTTGACGACCGCTTGACGACCGCCCTGTAGCAGTAAAACAACTGCTGTGCACAGGATCACATATATATATATATATATATATATATATATATATATATATATGTAGCACCCTCTAGTGTGCTTTTTTTGTGAGAGTAGGTACATTTCCAGGCTTGGCTGGCAGCCAAGTCTGGGTGTGTTTTTGTAATGTGGGTTGGGAATGACTCAGAGTAGAGCTGGATGACTGACAGGCAGTATCGCCAAGACCTCCCACTTCTTTACAGAATGTTCTAGTGTTTTCTGGAAAGGAAGGAGAAGACGGGAGGTGGTGCTCTAAGGAGCACTGACCATTCCCCAATCGGGATTGGCTCCCTAAATACCGAGGGTCAGCCCAGATGGGGAGGAGTTGTTTGGGTGGAAGCTGGAGATGGAGTGTTAGGCTGTTGGGGGGGGGGGGGTGACCTTGGCCCCTTTTTTGGTTGAATAATGATTTGATTTGATTTGTTTTATTTTCTATATTTTTGGATGCATTTGCAATTTTATTTGTTTTCTTTTTTAATGCACAATAAAAAAATTGTGGAGAATAATACTTGGCTATGTGTTTTACTTCAAATGACAGTTTGGGAGTCGGCAGTTACATTTAAAAAAATACAATGTAAAACTGACAAGGGACACCAACATAGTTGTATCTTTGTTCTTAAAAACTACGGGATAATGGTGTTGTGGTGACTTGCCCAGAAAAAAAAAAACACAGCCTTTGAAAATTAGTTTGTAATAACTCCATCAGTATCACCAGCAAAACAGCTTCATTATTATCCCATTAAAGAAGAAGAGAATTGTGCGCTGCATTTGGAGATATCATAATTTGCCGCGTCACGAATGTTAATTCTCCATTCCGAACGCTAGTTTACAAGACCGACCACTTCTGGCCCGTCCTTGCTTCCGAGTTTGTACTTTGGACTTTTGTCCAACGGACTTGTGTACACACGCTCGGAAAATCCGACAACAGACATTTGGCTGCGGAAAATCCAACAACAATTGTCCAATGGAGCTTTACAAGCGGTCGGATTTTCCAGGAACAGCCTGTCATCACCCATTTCCCGTTGGAAAATCCGATCGTGTGTACGCGGCTTTAGTGTAGCAACACTACAAAGAATGATATGTGTATGTAGCAGCCATAACCCCTAGGGGCGGCCTTGACTTTTCTGGGCTTACCAATTACCTCCTTGTCGGTTGTTGTCTAGGGGTTCCCAGGGTTAATACCCAGTAACTTCAGAAGCTGACACACAAAAGTCCTTTTGAGGATTTTTATTTTGCAGGGATAACATCCAACAATAACACAGTCTCTGAAGGGAATAGAGGGCACGAGTGATAAAAACTCAGGCACTTTGAACTGCTGACATCCACTGAATGTCTCTAGTCAGCCCAGAGAGTAGCTACTCGCAGCTGGGCGCTTCACTGCTGGATAAACCTCTAGCCAGAGATCTAGCAGCCAACATGTGATCCGGAAACTTTGCAAAGTCTCTGCCTGAGCAAACTAGATTGTAACTGAAGATAAGTAGGAACCTTTCCCACAGTACCTGGAACTCTCAGCCTTCTTGGCGATACTGTGGAAGTGTGGATTCTTTAGTGTCCATACAATCTCAGCTCCCAGGCTCTTACTGAGCAGCCAGCTTCTTGGCCCTCCTCCGAAGAGTCCTCCCCTGGTCACTTGTACGAGTTGCCGTGTCCCTCCAATAACGAGAGCACACCGGGACGCCTTCCAATCCTCCTTCAGTTACTGGGCCTCGAACTAGCCAGTTCCGAGGCTCGGGAACGGACGGATCCTTTCCCCAGACCATGAGGGCCTCTGGGGCTGGTAAGGGTGACCATGCTTACGGGGACGGCAGACACTCCTGGGCCCGGGACTCCTCACGGGGCTGCCGCGGACCGGAACCAGGAATCAAAGCAGCAGCCGAACCCTGAACATGTGACTTCAGCACCATAAATACCCCTTCCCAGACTACGCAGCGGGGGGACTAAATTTACATTGACATTGACAGCGCACACTTTAATAATAAAGTGTGGGCGCTACATGTGACATTGCACAGTAAAATCTACATTTTACTGAAGGGCCCTATATTTTCTGAGGTTCCAACTTGAGACATATATATAGCAATAAATAAATTGAGGCCCACCTTGAGGTCCACCTTAAAGGCTAAGTTCCTCACCTTTGCTCACCCTTTTTTTTTCTAAATTCCAGTTCCCCTGTGTACCAATAAAGCATTAATGTACTTATTTTGCAAAAATAAAACAGCTTTCCATTAAGTCTGCACAGGCTTACCTCACTCTCTACATAGCTGTTTAAACACACTGCTCGATTACTTCTGTCTTACTTCCTGGTCAGACTTTAGGTCATGACACAGGAAGGAGTTGACCAACTGAGGGTAGAAGATGCAGGCTGTGTGCTAATGAGGTTAGCTGGTCAACATGGCCATAAGTGGTCACAGAATTATGGCCTTATGGCCATCTTTTCTGTTTGTTTATATTATTTCTTTAGCTCCTTGTTCACGTTTCCCCATGTGGGTCTTAGACTGTTCTGATCTGTTCTGTTGCCCCAGTGCCCGCCCAGAGCAGACTCCTTTTGTACACATGCTCATACTCAGATAATGTGAATATATAGGTACAGTTGTGCTCATAAGTTTACATACCCTGTCAGAATTTATGATTTCTTGGTCATTTTTTAGAGAATATGAATGATAACACAAAAACTTTTCTTTCACTCATGGTTAGTGTTTGGCTGAAGCCATTTATTATCAATCAACTGTGTTTACTCTTTTTAAATCATAATGGCAACAGAAACTACCCAAATGACCCTGATCAAAAGTTTACATACCCCAGTTCTTAATACCGTGTACTGCCCCCTTTAACATCAATGACAGCTTGAAGTCTTTTGTGGTATTTGTGGATGAGGCTCTTTATCTTCTCAGATGGTAAAGCTGCCCATTCCTCTTGGCAAAAAGCCTCCAGTTCCTGTAAATTCTTGGGCTGTCTTGCATGAACGGCACGTTTGAGATCTCCCCAGAGTGGCTCAATGATATTGAGGTCAGGAGACTGAGATGGCCACTCCAGAACCTTCACTTTATTCTGCTGTAGACAATAATAGGTCGACTTGGCCTTGTATTTTGGATCATTGTCATGTTGTCCAAGTACGTCCCATGCAAAGCTTCCTGGCTGATGAATGCAAATGTTCCTCCAGTATTTTTTGATAACATACTGCATTCGTCTTACCGTCAATTTTGAGTAGTAATGGCTTTCTTCTGGCGACTCGACCATGCAGCACATCTTTCTTCAAGTGCCTCCTTATTGTGTATCTTGAAACAGCCACACCACGTTTTCAGAGAGTCCTATATTTCACCTGAAGTTATTTGTGGGATTTTCTTTGCATCCCGAACAATTTTCCCGGCAGTTGTGGCTGATATTTTAGTTGGTCTACCTGACCGTGGTTTGGTTTTAACAGAACCCCTCATTTTCCACTTCTTGATTAGAGTTTGAACACTGCTGATTGGCATTCTCAATTCCTTGGATATCTTTTTATAGCCTTTTCCTGTTTTATACAGTTCAATTACCTTTTCCCGCAGATCCTTTGACAATTCTTTTGCTTTCTCCATGACTCAGAATCCAGAAACATCAGTGCAGCACTGGATGAAAGATGCAAGGGTCTGTCAGGAGTCCAGAAACTCATTGACCTTTTATACACACACACTAATTACAAGCAAACAGATCACAGGTGAGGATGGTTACCTTTAATAGCCATTCAAACCCCTTTGTGTCAACTTGTGTGCATGTTATCAGGCCAAAATCAAAAGGGTATGTAAACTTTTGATCGGGGTCATTTGGGTTGTTTCTGTTGCCATTACGATTTAAAAAGAGTAAACACAGTTGATTGATAATAAATGGCTTCAGCCAAACACTAACCATGAGTGAAAGAAAATTTTTTGTGTTATCATTCATATTCTCTGAAAAATGGCCAAGAAATCATAAATTCTGCCAGGGTATGTAAACTTATGAGCACAACTGTACATGGATATTATAGTTACTGATGTGGCAATGGAGTGATGTTAGTTTTGGCTTCAGTTTGTTAGTGTATCTAAATCTGCTAGTACATCTAACACTTCCCTCCGCCCAGACTGACAATGCCACTGTCTGATGTGCCTCCTGTGCTCCTTCATCCAGAGTGAGATGCTCTAATACAGGTATGTTACTGGCCAGATCACCAGGTGAAAACAGAGGGGGAAAACCCAAAGTGAAGAAAACTTAAGCGGTGATCACATGCAATATAATACATTTTTGGCTTTAAGGATTCCAGGTTGTACAATGACCCAATCAGGATTCTAGATGCGCTCACAGGTTGTCGCCCTCAGCCGCAATTTCATGGCAATAAGTCGCAGATCCCTCGTGAGAGCGGGAAATGATGGAAAAATTATACACCGAGCTGTAACAATCTGGGAAATATTATCCCATAAAATTAGAGAGGAGCCCGGGCCAAAACCTGAACATTTTGTTATAAACGTCTCCCCCTTAGAGTCTCCCGAGCCAGCAGAATATAAGCAGCTCGTTCAACTTCACATCACCTCCTTCCTATAACATATAGTCCTTTGCTGCCTTTGTTTTCTTAAAGTGGACCTGTCATCAAACATATTTTTTTCAAATTAACCAGTTAAAGCGGAGTTCCACCTGTTTTTTTTTTTTTTTTTTTAAACACAGATGTGATGGTTGCACCTACAAATATATAAATCAGAATGAGTAGTAAATGTATGTTTTAGTAGTCTCTTTCTGTTAAAAAAACGTACTTTGGTCTTCTCTGTGAGCCCATGATGGGAGCATGATGGGATGGGAGCCATCTTGAGTGTGGGCATCTGAAGCCCACTCGTTACTACTTCTGGGACACCGCGCTCGTGCATATCGTAGAAAGCTCAGACGAATACCGCAATGCTGCAGACGGAGGATGCCCATTGGCTGCTGGGATGATATCCCAAGAGCGAATTTGCGGCCGCCGGGCAGAAATGACGTACCTCGCCGAAGCACAAAACAGTGGAAGCGGAGCAGTGCCCGGCTATATAAGGTACATACATTGCTGGAAAAAAAAAAAGTGCCCAATGATAAATCGAGCAGTAGTCAAGAACACAGGGGCGAAAAGTTCGAAATGTTGGTGGAACTCCACTTTAAGGACCAGGCCTTATTCTGACATTTCTTGTTTACAAGTTTAAATTCGTATTTTTTGCTAGAAAATTACTGAGAACCCCAACATTATATATATATATATATATATATATATATATATATATATATACACACACACACACACACACACACACACACATATATATATATATATATATATATATATATATATATATATACATATATATATATATATATATATATATATATATATTAGCAGAGACCCTAGAGAATAAAATGGTGGTCGTTGCAATATTTTATGTCACACCGTATTTGCCCAGCGGTGTTTCAAACGCAATTTGTTTTTGGGGAAAAAATACACTTTCATGAATTAAAAAGAATATAATGAATTTTAGTATAATGTGAAAGATGATATTACTCTGAATAAATATACATATAACATGACATGCATCAAAATTGCGCATGCTCCTGGAATGGCGAAAGACTACAGTACTTAAAAATTTCCATAGGTGACGCTTTCAATTTTTTTACAGAGGAGGTCTTTTGTTTGAATTATTTCTCTTGCTCTATCGATCGTGGTTTGAACACAGTTTACATATGTGTTGGTGTGACTTACGTATGCGTTCGAGGGACGGGCGCTTTAAAAAAAAAAATTAAAAAAAAAAATTTCTCTTATTTATTTTACTTTTCATTTTTTACTTTTACCCTGTCCCTTTAAAAAGAAAAACATTTTGATCACTTTTATTCCTATTACAAGGAATGTAAACATCCCTTGTAATAACAATAAGCATGACAGGTCCTCTTTATTGCAAGATCTGGTGTCAAAAAGACCTCCGATCTCACATTTACACTTAAAAGCAAAAAAAAAAAAAAATGTAATTGTACATTTACTAATAATAATAATAAAAAAAAAATTGGTCCTTTAAGATTGTTAGGCAGAAGTGACATCAGACGTCACTTCGGTCCTCCAAGGGCATAGAGTCGAGTGGGAGCCATCTGCCCTCACTCGACTTCCTGCCCATCGCTCCACGGTATCGGATCATTTCTGCCGCTACCGAAGGTGGCGTTAAGCGGAGGAGATGATCGGGAAGCAGTGGGAGGGAGGTACCTCTCCCGCTGCCCATAAAAGTGATCCAGTGGCAAATCCGTCACGGGGACCACTTTTTTGTGAAAGAGGATCACCCACTGTTTAAAAAAAATACCAGGGTTATGGCAGCTAGCTGCTGCCATAACCACAGTATATAATATCAAAGTAATGGTGTATATATACAGTGGGCAGTCCAGAGCAAATCTAGGATAAATAAAAATAGTACTGACCAGCCTGATTCCTAAACTGACCACTACACTAACCTACCTGATTTCTAAACTGACCACTACACTAACCTACCTGATTCCTATACTGGCTACTAAGGATGGGCTCAGGTGTGTTCGCATTCCCACGTCCCCGAATCCGCCAGGAAGCTGACACTGCACACCGCTAATCACAGGCAACAAGACATTTCCCGGTCCGCGGCTGTACAGATTGGAAAATGTCTCACTGCCTGTGATTATCGCTGCGCAGTGTCAGCTTCCTGGCGGGCGTGGGCACATGGGATTGCAAACACGCCTGAGCCCATCCTTACTGACCACTACACTGATCTATCTGATTCCTACACTGACCACTACACTGACCTCTACACTGACCTACCTGTCCACTACATTGACCTACCTGATTCCTATACTGACCACTACACTGACCTACCTGTCCATTACCCTGACCCTTACAATAACCTATATGATTCCTACACTGACCTACCTGACCACTACACTAACCTACCTGATTAATATTGGCCACTACACTAACCTACCTGATTCCTATACTGGCCACTACATTTTCCACTACACTACACTGTGCTGACCACTACACTGACCACTGCACTACAGTGGCCACTACACTGTCCACCACACTGTCCACTACACTATGCTGACCACTACACTACACTGACCACTACACTACCCACTACACTGTCCACTACACTACACTGTGCTGACCACTACAATGTCCACTCCCCTACACTACAATGTGCTCACCACTACACTGACCACTACACTACACTGTGCTGGCCACTAAACTGACCACTACACTACAGTGTCCACTACACCACACTGTCCACTACACTACACTGTCCACTACACTACACTGTGCTGACCACTACACTACACTGTCCACTACACTGTCTACTACACTGTGCTGACCACTACAATGTCCACTACACTGTGCTGACCACTACACTGACCACTGCACTACACTGACCAGTACACTACAATGTCCACTACACTACACTGTCCACTACACTACACTATGCTGACCACTACACAGTTCCCTACACTACACTGACCACTACACTACAGTGTCCACAATTAAACTACGCTGTCCACTACATTACACTACGCTGTCCACTACACTTTGCAGACAGACCAGCCCCATGACCCCATTCGCCCAATCACAGGGCACGGGAGACTAACGTTGGCGGCCGGAGAGTGGAGACACAGGAAATGGAAATTTGGAGGACAGAGCCGCTAGTGACACACACTGGCGTGGAATTTGGCCTCTCAAAATGTTGCACCAGGGGCCACCACCGTACCCCACACGCTACGCCACTGAGTGGACCAACATCAAATCAACACTGACTATAGAAAATGTTGCATTTCATCTGGAAATCAAGGTCCCAGAGTTTGGAGGAAGAGTGGAGTGGCACAGAATCCAAGTTGCATGAAGTCCAGTGTGAAGTTTCCACAGTCAATGATGATTTGGGGAGCCATGTCATCTTCTGGTGTTGGTCCACTGTGTGTTATCAAGTCCAAAGTCAGTGCAGCCCTCTACCAGGAAAATCTAGAGCACTTCATGCTTCTCTCTGTTGACCAGCTTTAAAGAGATGCTGATTTCATTTTCCAGCAGGACTTGGTACCTGCCCACACTGCCAAAAGTACCAATACCTGGTTTAATGATCATGGTATCACTGTGCTTGATTGGCCGGCAAACTGGCCTGACCTAAACCCTATCTGTGGGGTATTGGCAAGAGGAAGATGAGAGACACCAGACCCAACAATGCAGATGAGCGGAAGGCCGCTATCAAAGCAACCTGGGCTTCCATAACACCTCAGCAGTGCCACAGACTGATCGCCTCCATGCCACTCTGCATTGATGCAGTAATTCATGCAAAAGGTGCCCCAACCAAATTTTGAGGGCATACTGTAGTGTACATGGACATACTTTTCAGTAAGCCAACATTTCTATATTAAAAATCCTTTTTTTTATTGGTCTTATGTAATATTCAAATTTTTTAAGATACTGAATTTTGGGTTTTCACTAGCTGTAAGCTGTAAGCCATAATCATCAAAATTAAAAGAAAGAAATGCTTGAAATGTATTACTCTGTGTGTAACGCATCTATATAAAATATATAAGTTTCACTTTTTGAATAGAATTACTGAAATAAATTAACTTTTTGATTCTAATTTTATGAGATGCACCTGTATATATATATATGGCTGTTCTATATTGTGGCATGTCTGGAATTTAGTCATGAAGACTTTTATCGTTACTGAATGGTCCAATTTTATTGTACTTAATTCCATCAGTGAGGTGTACAAAACAAATTAAGGATGGGATGGGGTTGAAATGGCTGGAAACATTTCTAGCTTAGCAACGAAGTAAAAAAAAAAAGGACGGTGCAGAGGTGATGTGTTTATCATGCAGAACTATATCCTAGGGTCAGTATACAGATTTAGCTGATTAAAATTTTATCACATTAGCTGTGTATGAAGGAACAGATATTTTATCATCGGCTTAGGAAGGGATCGGTTACAGGAAGAGCTGTGAGGCTGAGGAATAACTTTTCATAAAATAGCAAAATGAGAAAGAAATCAATAAAAAAATCTAAGGATTTTTTTTTCTTAAGACTCATTTATACAATTGTAATTATTATGCATAAGGTGGTATGTTTTTCCACAGGGGACTGATTCAGATGCCTGGTTGTGTCAGGTTTTTGTGTTGGCCCCAGGGGTAATTGTTTGCCTTCCTCTGGGCCAAAGTGGCCAGAATTTTATTGAGGCTGGAGGGACCTTTGTGTTTTTCTTTCATCCTAATTCAAGAATATTTTATGATCAAAAATTTGTGGTCCCTTGACCATCACACCTATCTAAGCTTGTTAGACATTACCTTCCAAAACTATGGCCATTATTATGGTGTTGGCCTTCTTTTGCTGCTTCCACTCTTCTGATTTTGAATTGTCTGTGGGAATTTGTGTCCCAACAAGAAGGCCTGGCTCGCAATCTGTGCTCTGATTTATTCCAAATGTGTTTAGTAGGATTGAGATCAGGGTTCTGTGAAGGACCCTCAAATTCCTCCACACCAAACTGGTCAAACCATGTCTTTATGGAGCTGGTTGTTGACACATGGGTCCAGTCACGCTGAAACACAAAAGGGCCTTCCTAAACTGTTTCCATAAGGTTCGAAGAGTACAATTGTCTAAAATGTTATATGCTGTAGTATTAACAGTACCCTTCACTGGAAAAACTTGAACTAAATAATTTTTAAGGGAAGTCCACATAGTTTAGGCCATATAGGTAAGGTGCAATGGCCAGGTGTCTGAGAGCCTTTATACATCGGATTTGTAATGCAGATCCCAATCTAGTATCTACTTAGTCCCCCCACATGACAGGTGATGCAAAAATACTGTAACTTATACAAAGAAGGTAGAATCCAGTAGCACCGATTTCTTGTTTTTCTTGTAGCTCTTGCAAAGTCTAAAAACAGTTAAAAATGATCAGGCTTTGCACATGAAGCTCACATGCTTTTTCAAGGCCTTTCAGCCAACAAACAATTCATATGCAGCTGGCATGCTTTTAGCTAGGCTTTCTATGGTCCAAGGACTTTGGGCCAATGACCGTTTATTGTGCAGATTGCATGCTTTCTCAAGGCATTTTGGCCAACAATTCTCTTGCAGCTTGCATGCTTTCAGCTAATCTTTTTATGATCTAAGGCCTATTGACAAACAGTCTTTTCTTGTGCACTGTGCACGCTTTGTCAAGGCCTTCCAGCCAATGACCAATTCTCATGCAGCTTGCACAATTTCAAATAATCCTTCTATGCTTCAAGGCCTTTCAGCCATCAACCATTTGTTATGCAGCTTGCAAGATTTTTCAAGGTCTTCCTGCCAATGACCAATTCTCATTTGGCTTGCATACTTTCAACTAGGCCTTCTATGCATCAATGCCTTCAGACCAACCCTATTTCTTTGCAGCTTGCACACTTTTTTAAGGCCTACCAGCCAATTACCAATTCTCATTCAGCCTGCACACTTTTTCAAGGCTTTCTGGCAGACAACAAATTTGCATGAAGCTTTCACGCTTTTAAATAAGCCTTCTATGCTCGAAGGCCTTCAGGCCAATGACCATTTCTTGTGCAGCTTACACACTTTCTCAAGAACTTTCTACCAATGACTGATTCTCATTCAGCTTGCACGCATTTAACTAGGCATTCTATGCTTCAAGGCTTTCAGGCCAACTAAATTTCTATGCAGCTTCCACACTTTTTCAAGGCCTTCTAGCCAACAACAGATTCTTTTGCTTTCAATAAAGCCTTCTATGCTTCATGGCATTCCAGCCAGTGCTATTTCTTTGCAGCTTGAACACATTTTCAAGGCCTTCCCCAATGACCAATTCTCAATCAGCTTTTACTCTTTAAACTAGGCCTTTTATGCTGCAAGGCCTTCAGGCCAGTGACCATTTCTTGAACAGCTTGAACGCTTTTGCAAGGACTTTAGGCTAACAACCAATTCTCATTCAGCTTGCACGCTTTTAACTAGGCCTTTTATGCTTCAAGGTCTTTGGGCCAGTGGCCAGTTCTTGTGTGGATTGCACGTTTTCTGTTTTTTTTTCTGCCCAATATCAGATTCTCATTCTGCTTGCACACTTTCGACTAAGCTTTCAATGCTTCAAAGCTTTCTTGCCAGTGCCATTTTCTTGGGCAGCTTGAATGCTTTCCCAAGAACTTCCAACCAACAACTTATTCTCATTCAGCGTGCATGCTTTAAATTAGGCCTTCTATACTTCGAGGCCTTCTTATCAATGACCATTTCTGGTGCAGCCTGAATGCTCTCTCAACGCCTTGAGAAAGCAAGCAAGCTGGACAAGAAATTGTCATTTTATAACTTTTAATTTTTAGCTTTTTTTTGTTTTTAGCCTTTGTAAGATCTGCAAATAAAGAATGAATATGCTGTGACTGCTCTCGGATTCTACCTGCTTTGCATAAGTTTCAAGATTTAATTTCCATTTCGGCACAAGGATTAACACCTGCATCATAAGTGATTAAGTGAAATTCTATATTCTCATGCATATAATACTGTCCCTGCGGAGGCATCTAAGTAATTAATCATATGGAAAAATAATATGCACAATATAGAAATGACATGTCAAATCATATATTTCTTTTATGATTTTGTTTTTCATATGACATATAAGACGTTCATAGAGGCTGGAGGGACATTTGTTTTCTTTTTATCCTAAGTTAAGAACATTATGTGGTCCCCTGACCATCATACACATACCTTGTCAGACATTACATTCCAAAACCATGGCTATTATTATAGAGTTGGCCTTCTTTTGTTGCTTCCACTCTTCTGTGTAGGCTATCCATAAGATTTTTGAGTGTTTCTGTGTGAATTTCTGTCCCAACAAGATGGCTCTCAATCTGAGCTCTGATTAATTCTAAAGGTGTTTAGTAGAGTTGAGGTCAGGTTTTTGTCCAGCACACATGAGTTCCTCCACACCAAACTGGTCAAACCATGTCTTTATGGAGCTGGCTTTTGACACGGGGGCCCAGTCATGCTGAAGCAGAAAAAGACCTTCCTCAAACTGTTTCCATAAGGTTTGAAGAGCACAATTGTCTAAAATGTCTTACCCTTCACTGGTAAAACCTGAACTCGGTCATTTTAAGGGAAGTCCACATATTTTAGGCCATATAGTTAAGTTCAATGGTCATGTGTCTGAGAGCCTGCACCATCATACATTGGATTTGTGATGGCAGATCCCACTCTCCTATCCACTTAGCCCCCCACATGACAGGTGATACAAAAATATTGTAACTTATACAAAGAAGATGGAATCCAGGAGCACCTCATTTTTGTTTTGCATTTTATTTTAAATGTTTTATTTGTAACTCTTGTAAAGGCTCAAAACAGTTAAACATGATCAGGCCAATGACCTTGCTCATGAAGCTCACATGCTTTTTCAAGACTTTCCGACCAACAAGCAATCCTTATGCTGGCACACTTTCAGCTAAGCCTTCTATACTTCAAGGACTTTTGGCCAATGACCGTTTATTGTGCAGTTTGCATGCTTTCTCAAGGCATTTTGGTCAACAATAAATTCCCTTGCAGATTACATGCTTTCAACTAACCCTTTTATCCTCTAAGACCTTCAGACAGGCATTTTCTTGTGCACTGTGCTTGCTTTCTCAAGGCCTTCCAGCTAATGATCAATTCTCATGCAGCTTGCACACCTTCAAGTAAGCTTTCTGTGCTTCAAGGCCTTTCAGCCAACGAACATTTGTTATGCAGCTTGCAAGCTTTTTCAAAGCCTTCCTGCCAATGACTGATTCTCATTCAGCTTGCACACTTTCAACTAGGCCTTCTATGCTTCAAGGCCTTCAGGCCAATGACATTTGTTTGCAGCTTGCACACTTTTAAGGTCTTCTGGCCAATGGCCAATTCTCATTCAGCTTGCGCACTTTTTGAAGGCCTTCTGGCCTTCCAACCAATTTGCATACAGCTTGCACGCTTTCATATAAGCCTTCTATGCTTTAAGCCCTTCAGGCCAATGACCATTTCTTGTCCATTTGTTTGCAGCTTCCACACTTTTTCAAGACCTTCCCTAATGACCAATCCTTAATAAACTTGTACGCTTTAAACTAGGCCTTCTATGCTGCAAGGCCTTGACCATTTCTTGAACAGCTTGAACACTTTTACAAGGGCTTCTGGTCAGCAACCAATTCTCATTCATCTTGCACGCTTTTAATTAGGCCTTCTATGCTTGAAGGTCTTTGAGCCAATGGCCAGTTCTTGTGTGGATTGCACACTTTCTGAAGGTTTTCCAGGTTTTGACAGGTTCTCATTCTGCTTGTGCCCTATTGACTA